>CM064326.1:35174359-35799359 GCA_032595735.1 Pelochelys cantorii
GTCGGACCGATGGGTGCTAGAGATAGTGGAAAGGGGTTACATAATCCCTTTCCACTCACCCCCTCCTTCCCAACCCCCTACCCCGTTCCTTTTCAGGGACCCCTCTCACGAGCCTCTGCTTCAAGAGGAGGTCCAACATCTCCTTACGATGGGGCGGTAGAGCGCGTTCCCCCTGAGTTTTGGGGCAGGGGGTTCTATTCCTGCTATTTTCTGGTCCCAAAGGCCAAAGAGAGCCTCCGTCCCATCCTAGACCTCAGAACCCTCAATTCCTTCATCACCAAAGCAAAATTCAAAATGGTGACACTGGCGTCCATAATTCCCTCATTAGCCCCTGGAGACTGGTACGCTGCCCTCGACTTAAAAGATGCTTATTTTCACATCTCAATCGCTTCCCACCACCGGAGTTTCCTTTGTTTTAATGTGGGCCTGGACCACTACCAATTGACAGCCCTCCCCTTTGGCATCTCGACGGCCCCTGGAGTCTTCACCAAATGCATGGCGGTGGTGGCCGCCGCCCTCAGGAAAAGGGGCGTTCAGGTGTTCCCCTACCTCGACGACTGGCTCCTGAGGGGGACCTCTGATTGCCATAACCCGCGGGCTCTTTGAAGACTTAGGTCTTCTTCTAAATCTGGACAGATCAACCCTAACTCCCACGCTGATAATAGAGTTTGTGGGTGCCACTCTGGATTCTTCGTCGTTGAGAGCCTATCTACCCAGTTCCTCACAATAGAAATGGCGGTCAGGGTGCTCCAGAACTTTCCAGTGACTACCGCCCAGACCTGCATGCGTCTCCTGGGCCTCATGGTCACCTGCACTTATGTAGTGCAGCACACCAGACTGCATATGCGCCCGTTACAGATGTGCCTATCACAAGTCCACAACCCGCTCATCCACCCATGGGACAGGGTGGTGATGGTTCCTACCCCTGTTCTCCTTGCGTTGGACTGGTGGACCCACCAGGTGGTGGTCTGCGCAGGAGTTCCATTCTCTAGACCAGTGCCCTCCATCCGCCTTGTCACAGACGCATCAGACACCGTCTGGGGAGCCCACCTGGGGGACATGCACACACAAGGTATGTGGTCTGCGGATGAGATCTCCCTGCATATCAACATCAGGGAGCTCTGGGCAGTCCGACTAGCTTGTGCAGTTTTCCTTCCCCACCTCAAGGGCAAGCCTGTCCTTATTCTGTCAGACAACATGACAGCGGTGGCAGGGCGGGGCACGTTCCCCTCGCCAACCTGTTCCCCAGTGGGTCCTTTCTAAGCTCACAGGGCCCTGTTCAAGCCGTTAGCGACGTGTTCCCTCCTGTACCTATCATACAAGGTGTCCCTCTTGGTAGCGCTTATGTCTGCCAGGCGGGTATCCGAGCTCAGGGCGCTCACCTCGGATCCCCCCTACACGGTGTTTTTCAAAGAGAAGGTCAGGCTCTGCCCACACCCAGCTTTTTTGCTTCCACAGCTCCCAAGATATCTTCTTGCCAATGTTTTACCCTAAGCCGCACGCGTCTGAAAAAGAACAGGCTTTACACACTTTAGACGTGCGTAGGGCATTAGCCTTTTATTTAGACAGGACAAAACCATTCCGAAAATCGCCGCAACTTTTTGTGGCCATTGCGGAACGGGTGAGGGGTCAGCTCGTTTCCTCTCAGCGGATCTCCTCCTGGATTACCGCATGCATCAAGGAGTGCTATGCCCTGATGGGGGTTCCAGCCCCTCCCCTTAGAGTGCACTCCACGAGGGCTGTGGCCTCCTCCACCACTTTTGTGGCACAGGTTCCCATCCTGGACATCTGCATAGCTGCCACATGGTCCTCAGTCCGTACCTTTGTCAGTCACTATGCGTTAACGCATCAAGCCAGAGAGGACGCCACTCTGGCGGTTCTCCACTCCTCGGTAGCTTCAGTGCCCGGCCCTCCTCCATAGGTTCTGCTTTGGAGTCACCTAGGAATGCACATGAGCAATCACTCGAAGAAGAAAGAACAGTTACTTACCTTGTAACTGTTGTTCTTCAAGAAAATGAGGTAAGCAGTGAGGTGGCCAAGTTTGCAGATGACACAAAGTTGTTCAGGACAGTCAAAAGCAAAAGGGATTGTGAAGAACTACAAAAAGATCTCAGCAAACTGAGTGATTGGGCAGCAAAATGGCAAATGAAATTTAATGTAGGTAAGTGTAAGGTAATGCATGTTGGAAAAAATAACCCAAATTACACGTACTACATGATGGGGTCAAATTTAGCTACGACAGATCAGGAAAGGGATCTTGGAGTTATAGTGGATAGTTCTATGAAGACATCCACGCAGTGTGCAGCGGCAGTTAGTAAGGCAAATAGGATGTTAGGAATTATTAAAAAAGGGATAGAAAATAAGACAAAAGTATCATACTTCCCCTATATAAAACTATGGTACGCCCACATCTCGAGTACTGCGTGCAGATGTGGTCTCCTCACCTCAAAAAAGATATATTGGCATTAGAAAAGGTTCAGAAAAGGGCGACTAAGATGATTAGGGGCTTGGAAAGGGTCCCATATGGGGAGAGGCTAGAGAGACTGGGACTTTTCAGTTTGGAAAAAAGGCGATTGAGGGGCGATATGATAGAGGTATATAAAATCATGAATGGTGTGGAGAAAGTGATTATAGAAAAATTATTTACCTTTTCCCATAATACAAGAACTAGGGGACACCAAATGAAATTGATGGGTAGTAGGTTCAAAACTAATAAAAGGAAATTTTTCTTCACACAGCGCACAGTCAACCTGTGGAACTCCTTGCCCGAGGAGGCTGTGAAGGCCAGGACTCTATTAGGGTTTAAAAAAGAGCTTGATAAATTTTTGCAGGTTAGGTCCATAAATGGCTATTAGCCAGGGATAAAGTATGGTGCCCTAGCCTTCATAACAAGGGCAGGAGATGGATGGCAGGAGATAAATCACTTGATCATTGTCTTCTGTTCTCCTTCTCTGGGGCACCTGGCATTGGCCACCGTCGGCAGATGGGATGCTGGGCTCGATGGACCTTTGGTCTGACCCAGTATGGCCATTCTTATGTTCTTATGTTCTTATGTGTTGCTCATGTCCATTCCAAATCCTCACCCGCCGCCCTCTCTTCGGAGTATTCCGGTAAGAAGGAACTGAGTGGGTGAGGGGGCCAGCAGGGGTATATATGGGCCGGTATACTGGTGCCACTCCAGGGGTCTCCCCTGCTGGCCCTAAGGGTACTGCTGAGGGAAAAACTTCCAATGGCGTGTGCACGCTGCGCGTACACACCTAATTGGAATGGACATGAGCAACACATCTCGAAGAACAACAGTTACGAGGTAAGTAACCATTCTATTGGATATGATTTCTTATGCACATACACCTGCCTACTGGTGCTGATAAGTGCAGCTTGTAAGGAAGTGGGGGGGAAATGAGTTAACGTAAGGCGGATATCTTAAGGAAAGGGAACTAAAGGTAACTTGCAGGAAGCTGACAAAAGGTCATCTGAATCATGACATGGATTTCCTGGTAACTTCTACCAGGATGCTTAAAGTCTACAGCAACAAATGCGTTGCAAGTAATCTGCATGTGCGTGTGTTTCATAATATTTTTAAAAACACAATTTTAATTAAGTTCTTTTCCATCGCTGCCATGTTTGATTTTAGATCAGTTAATGTGTGATCAAATGATGGTTGTGTTTCTTTAGGATTTTAGGATGATTTTCTTGAAGCAGATAAATCCAGCACTCAGATGCCTTTGGATGCATATCTTGTATAATGCCCACAACAGAAGAAAGGAGTGGAGAGGAGGGCTTTGGCCCACAGCTCTGTTTTTTCTGTCTGGGGCCTCAAAGGAAGCTGCCACAGTGGTAGTCAGAGAAATGCTGGGACTTCTCTTCTTGAAACAGGGAGAACAGGGGCGACAGAGCCAAGGCCCTTCTTTCTAAATGTGGAGCTGGAGGTTGCTTTCTCAACCTTCTTCCTCTTCTCAGCTACCTTCAACCTGATATTTTGGGAGGAGGGGGCTCTTTGCTCCTTTCCCTGTTACTTTAAGGTTCTATGTGGTTATTCTGTTCCTGTCCTCTCCCCCCAAACCTAGGACTTTGAGAACTCTGAGATCTCCCATTAACTCCCCTTCCCCTGCTGACTCCCACATCTTTCCCAGCTCAGTTATTGCTCCCACAGACACCATTATGATAGGCTGTGTGCAGACAGTCTCAGTAGAGGTGTCAAACAATCAATATGGATGGCTGCATAGAAAAAAAATACCTACAATCTTAGCATCCCTACAGAGCAGGATTGAGGATTGTTGATGGTCAGTGTTTTGGGAAGTAGACACTGTTGGGGTTGTCAATATAGCATGCTTCATGGGCAGTAACTTATATTTTCAGCAGTGGGTGCCCAACTTGTGTAAATACTAGGTTTACTTGGTCATGGCTTGGCACATGGAACTGGACTTGATGGTCTTTCAAGGTCCCTTTCAGTTTTACAATTTCTATGATTTTATGCCTTGTTTTAAGAAGGTAGGTGCTTAGCACTTCCTGAAAATGAGGCTCCTTTAAAGTATCTTAGGTTTGAGCACTTGAAATAAGGAGTAATTAATAACTACAAACACTTTATGGCTATACATTTCTTAAGAAGAAAAGAGCAAATACATCATGAATGCTAATTCAGTTTTCCAATGCTGAACTTATTCAGGCAGATACTGTGCCATATCTTTTATTACATTTTATTAAGGAAAAAATATTAATGACACTCAGCTGTATTCTCAAGTCTGTTGCATTTCCTTGTACCACCCTTTATTTCAGCAGCCACACAGAACCACCACGTGTAATGATTATACAGCTGAAAAATTAAAATAGCAGGTGTTTTCTCTCATTTGAAGTGTGTGTATACCTCAGTGAAAATTATGTGAGCTGACAAACTCTGAAGTGTCTGGCACAATTTTCTTCCCATTCATCTGTTATGGAATGTTGAGGCTGAATATTTCTTGTCTATAACTGGAAATATGGACAGACTGATTCCTCGCAGAACACTTTTTTTCACTCCGGTTTAATATTGTAATGGCTTATATGACCAATGGTTTTATTTAAACAAATAAGCTTAAAAACACAGAGGAAGAAAGAGACAGAAGTTCTGACCCAAAATCAACACTGTCCAAAATAATTGGCTTGATATAAATTACAAAACTGAGATGCTGTGAAGTTACAAATAATTTACAGGTTTTAAAAATTAGAATTCAGACCTAATTGTAAAGGGGGGAAATGGGGCCTGGACCTGGATAAGGGTGGAACCAAAGTATCTGTGTCTGTTATATCTTACCTTTTAGCTGTGTAAACTGAAATTTGTGTATAAGCTATCTTGTTGACAGTAGAACCAAAAGTGATCAGTAAGCCTGCTTCCTCTAATATCTTGGGAGTAAATGCCAGAAAACAGTGACTTTGCACACACATTTTTTCTTCCTTTTTTTTCTGAGGATGGATAAAAATAGTTGATTTTAAATAACAAATCGGATTTTTAATTTAATCAGATTTGAATTTAATGGTTTATTTTTAATACATTAAATTACATTTGTAATTGGCAATCTGTGTAAGCCTAAAATTATTATAATATATTAAAATATTGTAAATTACACAGCACAAGCTGGTTACAAAATTTCAAATAAGGTCAAATAACGAAACTGATACAGGTAATTGTCTGAACATCAGAAACTGGCATTTGCTGAATTTCTGAAACACCGCTTGACAGTAGTAACCTTTTCTGAAGAGGTAGAGAGAATATTTTCATAATTTCAGATGATTCAACTAGTTCATTCAAAGTTAAGAAATCATTTGGGAATAGAAAAAAGCATGAAAGCTTGTTTTCCTCTTTCTCTGTATGAATAATAATAATAAAAAAACCTGGGCATGATAAGATGTGATCTACTAGTTATAAAATCTTGAAGGACATGGTGACCAGAAACAATCCATTCAATTCACTAACTATAGTTAATTCTTCCTTTGTTCAATACATCAGTCAGTTTTAAATGTAAAACCCATAATTTTTTCCTTATTTATCTAGCACACTTAACATAGTTTAATAAAAATTAAAATGCTGTTCTTGTGCATATTTCATTAACTTGAAATTCCATCCAAATAGAGCTTGATACAGGTCACAAGTAAAATAATCATTTAGTAACTAAAATATATATCATTCACAATGTTATAATAGAAAAAAAGTAAAAATTAAGACTTTAAATGAATGTTTGTTAAACTATATAATTGCTTAAATAAATATAGACACATAGTGAAGGCTTGTTAGCATATTCTCTCTCTCTCTCTCTCTCTCTCTCTCTCTCTCTCTCTCTCTCTCTCTCTCACACACACACACACACACACACACACACACACACACACACACACACACACACACACACACACACACACACACACACACACACACACACACACACACACACACACCCAAACTTCATGTAAAGGCTACATTTAGTTGCAAATCAGCATGTATTAATGCTAGCAACCAATGAAAATCAACTTTTCTTTGAGACAAAAACAAAGTACAAATGCAAAACATGATAAAAATAATTTATTTAAATCAAGGTTTCCTGCTTGTTGATTTATATTATAACTGGTTATTTATAGCATTTTGATTTAAATCAACTCGTGGAAACTGAGGAAGCATGACTTGTAATCTTCTCATCTCACTCCACTCCTGCCCTGCAAAACAAACAAACCAACCCCCACCCTCCCACACATACACCTGTAGGACCAGTAACAGAAAAATAATCTAAAATGAAATCATTCCATAAAATGTTGTAATTTGTTCCTTACTCCATCTGGATGTATTACTGTGGGAGTGGCAGGGAAACTCCCTCAACCCTCGAAAAGGAAATGAAAGCCTTGAAACAGATTTAGCTGGCATGTGCTTTGTCTAAACTTATTTGTTGGTTTTGGTTTTTTTAAATGAATTTACTCCTTCAGAAAAGCAGCTTTATCATCCTGTATGATTAGGAATCACTGGGAAAGAGATTGTTAATAAGACAGAAAATGCCATGTCACTATCTGAATTCATGGTATACCCCACATTTCTGGTCAACCAATCTCAAAAAAGATGCATTAAAATGGGAAAAGGTATAGAGAAGAGCAATAAACTTATTAAGGTTATGGAACAGCTTCCATATGAGGAGATATTAAAGACAGAAATTATTCATTTTAGGAAAGAGACAACTAAGGGAGGATATGATAAAGGTCTATTAAATCATTAATGGAGTGGAGAATAGGAATAGGGAAGTGTTATTAATCCTTAGTGAAATAATACATCATCCATGGCAATAAATAATCAGCAGATTTAAAACAAACAAAGATGAGCTTCTTCACACAGTACACAGGCAACCTGTGGAACCTGTTGTCAGAGGATGTTGTGGAAATGAGAAATGTAGCTGGATTAAAAAAAGAATTAGATAAATTGGAGGGTAGGTCTATTAATGTTTCTTCCCAGGGCTATCGGTGTTGCTAAACCTCCAATTGCCAGAAACAGGGTCTGGATGATTGTTTTTTTATTGTTGTTGTTCTGCCTTCCATTCTGATGTAAGGAATTCTGCTTTAGTCATATATTGAAACCCATCATTTAATTTCATCTTCTATCTTTAAATTCACTCATTTTCATATACAAAACAATGATGCACCTAGTGCTAGGTTATATAAAATCTGGATTGTTTTGATATAAGTTGCTGAAAACAGCTCAGTAATGGTTATCTTTAACCTACTGTCAAATTTCAATGTTAGTACAATATAAGGCTAATTTTAAAGTGTTTTATAGAGTATTTACCATAGATTATAAATAGGTATACATCATATACCAGGAGGTAAACTCCATATACATGAATATACAACAAAACTTCTTAAGGTCAGTTATGATTTCAATTTTTTTTTCATATGAACCACAAAATCCATCCTAGATCACATTCTGAAAGACTATAGAAAAGTTTTTTCTTGGCATATATAATGTGAAATGGTTCCTCAGTATAAGCTGTTACTAACATTAGTTTGCTTCCTTACAAGGCAACCTAAAGAAAGAATATTTAAATGAAAAGAGTAGAAGTTAAAAAAAAAAAAAAAAGATGGAGCTGTTTCTCTTTAAAAAAAAAAAAAAAAAAAAAAAAAAAAGTCCAGCAAATTATTGCTGGATTTTTGAAAGCTCCAGAGAAAACAGCTGGAGACCTGTTGTAATTGTGACGAACAAAGCCACAAATAAACACTAGGGTATGTTCAGAATTGTTTTTGCATGTTAAAATTTGTGTCTCATAGACATCTTTCCCATCATAATGTGGAGTGTTATCTTACAAACTCTTTCAATAGTATTTACATAGGAAGCAGACTGTAAAACTATTCCAATAATGTAAACTAGTACCTTTTAACTACTTTGACTGGATATAAATAAACTAATTAAGGAAGTATTTGCTCTGCTTTACTAAAAATGACCTAACAATAATGCACTTCCTTATTCTGCTGAATTAATTTCTCTGAAGATGGATTCAGAGAAAATAAATAAAAATAATTAAAAATAATGTAAACAAATTTAATTCTACATTTTCTTCCTCTGTTTTACCAGTATTTGTTCAGGTATAATTTTTTATAATGTACTGTTCAGTGACCCAAGACATTTTCTATTGTCAAAATTCCTTTTTTTTTGTTTACTCTAGTTCATTTATGTCTTGTCTGATAAGGAATGTGTATTACACACTGTAGAATTAGTAGGAAAAGGTTATGACTTGTGTGGAATTCAGATTTCCTGACAGAGTACAGTAGGTCATACAGAAAACAAATGGCTTTAGTGTCTCTTGGTATTTAATTTGCATGAAGTACACTGACTTGATCCAAACAGTAATATGAAGATTTATTTTTAAGCTTCATGTTTTACTGACCCAGTCAAAATCTTTATCACGTTCACCAGAGTTATTATTTGTTCAAAGTAGAAACCTATTTTGGTCAAATATAATGTATCTTGTTTGTTGGAAATTAAAAAAAAAATCCTTTCATTGTAAGGATTATAAATGCAATGTAAGCAAATAACTTAGTTCAGTCCTTATTTCAATGGGTGCAACTCCATTGAGACAGGGATGTTTAATACACCTCTACCCCATTTTCTCTGCTATCCAAGGCCTGTTGAAATATGAGGAGATAGAGAATGTCATTCTGATTGCCCCCTACTGACCAAGTAATGTTTGGTTCCCTTACCTGGCACAGATGTTGGTATGTCCTATGGTTCTTCTCTGGCCCATTTGTCATCTGCTCTCTTAATGCATCAGAGAAATCCTTCACCTCAGCTTGTGGATCCAACATCTCCAGGCTTGGCTTTCTCTTGGTTTCAAGACGCGGAAGTGGAATGTTGTGACAAGTGAAAGGGACGTATTGCTACAAAGACGAAAACTGACCACTTGACGTACTTGTCTACAGAAATGGAAGCAGTCCCAAATTTGGTGTTACTCTAGGCACACAGACCCAATATTTTCCTCCCTCCCTCTCAATTTAGACTATGAAGAGTCAAAATTCTATCAGCTCCTTTAAGAAACATCTTTTAGTTATAACAGCTTTTCACTGTCAAGTAGACAGGTACTGTGTTCACTGGCCAACATACATGTACATTCATTAAGAGCACTGGAAATCTCTTCCTGCATGTGAGACCACCTCCTCCTATCTTTCTTTAGTTCTGAGAGTATTGACTAGACACCCCCCACCCAGTGTTCCCGCTAAATTGGGGGGCTGCACAGCTTCACAGGTGATTAATCAGCCCCGCCTAGTCAGTCAGCTCAGTGCATGGAGTCCTGTGAAGCTGTGCTGCCATGTACTTCTTCCCCCTCTCCACTTCCCGGTGGCCCTTGGAGCCTGGAGTAGGGTCATCAATGTAGTAGGTCAGGATTTACGGTTGTGGTGTCGTAACAGGTTTCCTACTCCATCAGTGATGATAACGAGAATGCTGCATGCATGTGTGCTCAATGTGTGCCATGTCAACACAGTAGACTCTGAGAGAGCTCCCAAAGACCACAAATCAGATAAAGACTGAAGGCACCCAGCAAGGTTTATGGTTAAGCGAAGTACAGTAATAGTCGTCAGTAGACTCTATCGAACCACTATGTGTATGTTCTCCGTACAATGGACTCAGTTCAGTCAGTGGAGCTGTGTCTAGACTACACCTCTCTGTCAACAAAGAGATGTAGATTAAGCATGTCAAAATTGCTAATGAAGCGTGGATTTAAATATCTTGTGCTTCATTAGCATAAACATGGCTGCCCCTTTTTTCGAAACGGAGCTTTTTTGGAAAAAAAACCCTGCAGTCTAGACACGGATCTGTCGAAAAATAAACCCTTTTTCGAAAGATCCTGTATTCCTCAAAAGATGAGGTTTACAGGGCCTTTCGAAAAAGGGTTTATTTTTCGACAGATCCGCATCTAGACTGCCGGTTTTTTTCGAAAAAGCTCCATTTTGGAAAAAAGTGGTGGCCATGTTTATGCTAATGAAGTGCGGGATATTTAAATCCCCGCTTCATTAGCAATTTCAACGTGCCTAATCTACATCTCTCTGTTGACAGAGAGGCGTAGTCTAGATGTACCCTGGGAGACTCCACTGCTCCCCCTCCTCTGCTTTGCCCAGCTGGACAAAGACTATTCCCACAAGACACCACTTTATATACAGGGGGTACAAACAAGTTATGCATCACTCCTTACGTGTCAGGTTATCCCCCTCTGACATCAGGTTACCTCCCTCTGACGCTACTTAGATACCACCCATCACCCTGTACCCCGTGGTTTGATTAGATCATCTCTATCCATCATGCTGTCAGTTTAGACCCTTTCCTGAATCTGGGTCGGTATCTGTGGGGAGTGTGTGTTCCAAGATTTTTTTTTTATTTTAATGAGCTGGTGTAACCATCCTTTTGGAATGTGCTTTTTTAGCCTATGGCCAGGACCAGTTACTATGCTACACCTGGGCCTCCTACCAATTAGTGTTTTGCACACTCGGCCCAGTTTGTGCCAAGTTCTGTGAGCAGGGGCCTGCTACTTGCTCACAGGTTAACTTTGCTTTATATTAGCAAAGTTTTGTCCATTGTTAGTTAGGCCTCAGGCCTCAAACCAGGCCTGTGCCACATGGACTTTTGTTTCAGGCCCTCATCCTACTACAGAGCCCATGGCAACGTTCTGTCTCTTACCCCATCCATGAAGACAGCATTTTTGATTGCCATCACCTCAGTTAGACGCATAGGGAAAAAACATTCACAGACTTTTTAAAAGACACAGTAACACTGAGGTACACCCCAAGTTTCTCCCTAAAGTGGCCTCTGCCTTTCATTTGAATTAACAAATCCATCTTCAGTCTTCCCCTTCCCCGTGCCCTCCCCCCAAAATAAACCCACATTGAGACAACGGGGGCAATTTTTAGCACACTAGATATTACAAGATTGCTGGTACTTTACGTGGACAAGATCTAGGACTTCAGAAGGTCTCCTAAACCTTTTTTCTTTCCTCAGTGAAAAGATCCAATGGTTCTGTAATTTTAGCTCAAAGATTATACAAATATATTATACAAATAGGTCTCCATTAGTATTCATCACTCTTACCAAAGCACAGCTTATCCTCTCCTTCCAGAGTCTGTATGCACTCCATGAGGTTAGTCTATACCTTGGTCACATTCTTTAAAGATGTCCCTATCTTGGGAATTCATACAGTAGTGACTTGGATCTCTGCTTTCATAGACCACTACGTGTTCACTGGAGCCTCGACCTTCAGTGCCATGTTTGACTCCACAGTGCTTTCTGCAATAACAGACACCACTCTGAAGACCCAGCTCACAAAATTATTGTGAAGTCACCTATAATGGAGCACCCATAGGGATGCTACTTGAAGAGGAAGTTACTCACCTGTGCCATTATGATGATTCTCTTAAGTTTTGTGTCCTTCTGATTGCTCTACAACCTGCCCCCGTTCTCTCTACTTTGGAGTTCTCAATACAGGGCTCTGCAGTAGAAAAGGAACTGGGGGTAGACCACAAGGGAGGGAGAGTGCATGTGCAGGCTGAATGGACAGTGCTACCTAAAATCTTGAATTAGAGGCTCAGGGGCTCAGATTCTCCTACAGTGGAGCACCCACAGAGAGAGACATCAAAGAATCATTGTTGCTGCACAAGGTAACTTCCTCTTCTGTCTCCTATTGATTATGATGCCTTCTTTTGTACAGCTGAGAGGTCAGGTTTTACTTATTTTTATTTAATTTGTTTCATGAATGAGAGAGGAGTTGTCCTGAGGCAATAGGGAGGCCATAAGTTCTGATTATGTATGTTGAATGCCGCCCCCAGCCTGAACTGATAAAAGGTGTGCATTGCTATATATTAGAGATTCTCAAACTTTTTCATCGTCTTGACCACGTTTCAAAGTAGTACTTGTATCATGGACCTTTGTAGTGTGAGGGTGGCCATTTATGAGGAGTTTGGATCCTGGGGTGAAGAATGCAATATGGGGCAAGACTCAAGGCAATGGAAAGACTTTCATTGGTTTCAATGGGTTTGGATCTGACACTAAATGCTTAGATCGGTGGTCACCAACTAGTAGATCGGGATCTACTGGTAGATCTTGGAGCCTCTGACAGGTGATTCTGACTACTTTGGCCAAGAGGTTATCATGCGCAGCACTTCAAGTGCCCCTTCCTCCACTGCTGCATATCTCCTGCCCTTTGCCTTGGAGCTGTCCTCCCTTGCGAGCACTGCAGGGCAGGAAAGGGAAAGGAGGGGGTGCTGATGTCAGGGTGCCTCCCTCCCACTCTGTATTCTGTCTCCACAGAATGGATGGGCGGGGCACAAGGCTTGGGATGGAGGGAGTTTGCTGGCTGCTTTTGAGAGTGGTGCAGGGCCAGGGCAGGGGTGGGCCTGCCTTAGCCCCACTGTACCACCACCCAGGAGCCACCTGAGATAGGCAGTGTCCAGCTACAGCCAAAATCCCTGCCCCAGTCATGAACCCCCTCCTGCAACTCAAGCCCCTGCCCTAGCCCTGAGCCCCAAGCCCCTTGGGTCCAAATTCTCTTACAGAGCCTTACCCTGAACCCCCTCCTGTACCCCAACTCCCTGCCCCAGCTCAGCTCAGACCCCCCTCTCACACTCCAAATCCCTTAGCCCAAGACCAGAACCTGTGTCCCAACCCTCTGCCCCTGCCTGGTGAAAGGGAGGAAGAATGGGGGAGGGAGGGAGGATGGGGTGACCAGGGGTAGGGCCTCAGAGAAGGGGCACGAAGGAGGTATGACAAGGGTATTGGGTCAGAGGTAGGTCCTGAATTGCACTTAAATTCAGAAAGTGATCTCTTACTTAAAAAGATTGGAGATCACTGGTTTAGATACATAGAGTACTCTGTACAATGGGTTCTGTATATTATTCAACTGAAATAAATTTGTCACTGGCAAAGTGACTCCAAAGCAAAAATAAACTAGAAATAGAGCTCAAAAGTAAAATTTTAACATGTCAACTGTAACTTATCATGTGGATAAAACTGACCAGTTATTTCAGTGAAATAATCTGGAAACAATTTATGTTGCTGACTGAACTAGAAATATAACTGTTCTATAAAGTACGTCCTAGTTTCCTGAATATATAATAAAATGTAGAGTGTTTCATGTCCTTGTACAAAATAGGATATCATTTAGTAATAGATGGAGAATCACTTCAACATGCAATGCCAGGAATAAAAAAAGTTCCACTCTGTCTGTTTTATAGGAAAAAGTGGTATTGTGCTAACTTGTTGGACATATAAATATGAGAATACTGACCCTCTGTAATTTGCCATCTGCCAATTAGCTTTTTGTGTGAGAAGAAAAGAGAGACAGTTGAACCTAGAAAGAAAGCATGAAGAACTGGAGATGTAGATGGAGATAAGTCAGGCAGATAAGTGCAGGAGCTGAACTGCTGCAGCAATAACAGAGGACAGGTAACTGGTGAAGCAGGAGCGGAGAGAAACTAATGAGGTCAGCCAAAGCAGTGGGTAGGAAGCAGCAGGAGGGATGGACAGATCTTGAGTTGGAAAAAGATCTATGTCAACAGTCACCTTAGCAGCATGGTGAGAGTTTGCAAATATTTGCTTACTCAGGAATACCAGTAAAGAGGCATATTGGAGCTAAAAGGCAAATAATTTTTTCGTAACATTTGGCTAGGAAGGGGATGATAGAAGGTAGAACTACCTAGAGGGAAGAGTTCTTTAATCCCCTCCCCCCCCTCCAAAGTTCAGTGATGGAGTTGTTGATTATTCAAAAGTATCAATTAAACGCATAAAACCTTTCAAGAAGCATCTTTTTAAATTCACTAAGGATAATATTTTCAAAGGGGATTTAACTAAATTGTGTGTCTAAACCCCCTAACTGGATTTACAATTGTCAAGCTTGGACTATTTTGTATAATTTCCATATCAGTCTGTGGAGCTGATCTGCAGAGTGTGTATGTATATGCATGGTTCTGAGACACCCAGATCAGTTAAAGGATATCTTGTCTGTCGGCTTAAAGGTCAGTTTTGCTTTGATTTTAAAAAATGCTCTGTGGGATTCCATGTTTCTATGCCTTACGGAGTCCTGCACTCAGTTTTTAAGTAAAAAAAGATTTTTCCATTGGCACTTCTGCAAACTGAGCGTGGGAATTGCTGTTCTTTGTGGTGATTAAATTTATTATAAGGCTCAAATGCTTCCCTTCATTACACTTGCACAAAGCTCTAGAAAAAGTACTGTAAGGAAGGGATGGATTAGGTTACTTTTATCTCTAGTTTCAGATTCTGAGAGTATAAGAATTTAGGTCTTGTGTAAGACAAACCATTGATTCATCAAGTTCACCATTCTGTCTTTGCAGCAACCAGTAGTGGATGCTTCAAAGGAGGATAACCCACCCTTCAACAATTATTATATACCTATCCTAATTATGCAGTGCTGTCCATTGAATTTGGTGGCAAATCCTTAATGGCTCTTTATGTTCTCAGAAAATAATATTACAGGTTGGCATTCCCTGGTCCAGCACCCTCGGGACCTAACCGGGTCCTAACCTTTGGGACCTAAGCTGTCCCAAACCAGGGAGTTTGCCAGACCAGGGAAAGTCAGTGGTCCCCTGCTGGCTGCCCCACTATTGGTTCCTCTCTACTGGGTCTCCCTGCCCTGCTAATGCTGGCATGGCACAGGCTCCTCACCCTGCTGCCCACATGCTGCCCCAAGGTCCCCTGGGTTCCTGGCCAGGAGAACCTGGCTGCTTCTGGTTGTGCTGCCGCAATGTGTTCCCTGGGATTCCCTGGCTGGGGCCACCCAGCTACCCACCACCAGCCATGATGCCGCCAGGGTTCCCTGGCCAGGACATTGCCCTGCTGCTAGGGCCAGCCCCGCTGCCACTGGGGTTCCTCAGCTGGGGCCAGCCACCTCTGCCAGGCCCACTTCTAGGACTCCCTAGCCACTTGGCCCAGCTGATGCCAGGGGTTCCTCAGCCGGGGTAGGAGCTCCCCAGATGCCGCTTGGCCCAGCTGCTGCTGGCCCAGCTGGGGCTTCCCAGCCCCTGCGCTCTTTCAGCTCACTCCTGCTCCTGTCTCTGGGGCTCTTTGGTCCAGCAACATCAGCAGCCCTGCTATACCACGGATGTTGCTGGACCAGAGAGTCCCGTATTTCAGAGGTTCAACCTGAATAAACAAAGGAAAGGGATTTTTAAGTTTTCCCACCACTTGTTTACAAAATCCTTGCTTCTTAACCCTGCAGCTGGTACAACAAAATTTTCTAAAGATCTCTTCTCTGAAGGTGAGCCAAATATTGTGTAAACAAATGTTTGGGAAGTCAGTTATGCATTACTGGTAGTAAGTCATCTGGAAGAAGTGAAAGATAAAGATTCAATTGATTAAAACAGAAAATAGAAATGTCTTACTATAGTATGCAGCTTATTCTCACAAATTCCAGTTGCAACATGCTCAAAAGTGTAAAATTGTCTGTTCAGTGTTGTCACAAGTGGATGTAAAAGTATATTCTCTGATTACCCTAGTCTTCTGCCAAAAAACATATCAAAATTTGGACACTTTCCTAGACAGACTATTGCCTGAAGTATTGGAATGTTTTCCTTGTTGTTCTGTTTTACAGCTTAATGTTTTCATATTTCTATTTACCTCCAAAATAAGCTTTTGATTTCTGTTAATTCTGAACAGACTTTATTTAGATCATTATACCAGTGACATTTCAAGATGCTTAACTTTCATGACACTTCTTTTTTTAACTTTGTTATTCACAAAAGATATTACCTGGAATTACCCAACTGTATAGTCTACAATTGAAGGCCAAAACAATAAAATATTTTCTCTCCTCAGTCAAGATACTTAATTGATGTTTGGTAGTTATAAACATGCCCTCATTTGGGTCCTATCCTGTCCTTCACTGCTCATGCACAACTTCCAGCAGTGCCAAGTTGGTGGCAAATGGAGTGTGACTTTACTTCCCGATAATGATCTCTGGTTAGAAGAATGGGTAATTCTACTTTTCAGGGAATTTAATATACTTTTTTACACTAATATTGGGGGAGGGAGGAAGGGAAGAGGTAATTTCTCCTTTCCGTGAACATACCTAGCCCTCTTAATGTTACCTTTAAATTGCACATTTCATCCTTTTGTGGCAAGATGAATCCTCAGAAAGTACACCTACTGGGACAGAAACCCAAGGAGGACAATAATCTGTAACCATAAGAAGATGGATCCAATTATGGACTTCTTGCACACTTAACATTGCATTCTGACTTCTGGTATTTTAACTTAATATTTCCCGTGCTCCTGTGCAATAGCTTTTCTCTGCACATTTACACAAGGAACAAAGGATTTTTATTTGCTGAGGTGCCTTCCTTTGTTTATGTTTAAAGAATTCTCTTTTTTGCTTTGTAATAAATAGTTTTTCCTCATTTTAGGATTTTTTTTTATTGTTTTTAAGGATATGGAAGGAGTGGAGTTCTAGTTTTTGGCATAAGAGGATCCTTGGCGCTCTCCCTTGCTCTTACCTTTAGCTTATCCCTCTCTTCCCTACTTTGTAGATCTGTTTGTGAAAATGTATCATTGCTCCATTCAAATTAACAGAATTTCCTGAGATTAATATTGAGTTGATCTTTCTGTTTCACAGCCCAGTCACTGAAAGAGTTTGCCCGGCTACTGATAGCTGTAGAAGAAGAGAGAAGACGACTTGTAAGTCTGATAAAGTACACTGTGTTGTTCATTTTTTGAAAATACAAATATTTGCTTATGCATCCTGAGAGAACATTCTGAGCTTCTCTGTGCTGCTAAAGTTGCAAGATGATGTTGCAGTTATGCTAATGAAACACTTGACTTAAAATATTGGTTTAATTTGGTTTGGTAACAGTTTTGCAGTAGTGCATCTGTTAAATTTGGTGTAATTTTGCTGTTTAGACTGCCAAGATCAGCCTCACTTGGTTGAAAGAGGCATAGCAAAGCTCTTCATCGCAAATGGGAGCATAGTAAGGGTACTACTTTAAAAATAGTTTCTTTACTATGATGAGAACACAGCCCATCTCAAATGGATACTGAAAGGAACAGCAACACCGTAGAAGAGAATAAATAGAATTCAGGTGAACATGACCCCTCTTATTTGTTTTAGAAAGGATTTTTTGAAAATTATACTTTGAGAACTGTCCCTGGATCACAGATGTTCAAACAGTTTAAAATGTTATAGGTCTGGTGACTGCTGTGGAGCTATAATAACTTATCCACTAGCTGAGGATCTGCCCTTGAAGATTATACTCCCATTATTTTTGGTTTATTCTTGTCTGTTTCTTCTTGGTGCTGTATAGATTTTTTTTAAATGACTTATGGAAATCCTACAAGATTTATGGAAGGGAATTTGATGCATTTTTCTTTTCTTTTGATGTCTTTTTTTCTTTTAATAAAAAGCCTGAGCAATGTTCTATTTCCTGTTTCAGAAAGCTTCAAATGCATTAATATGTTTATCTAATTTATTTGTGGAAACAGCTAAGCGTAAAAATCACATTGGTAGTCAGGCCTATTTTTCCACACCTTCCTCATTTTGAATAGCCTGAGAAAATGTGATAATGCTGTGTTTCAAACCTCAGGAACACACTGATGAAAATCAGACAGGAAATGGTTCTACTGTCCTGCAAAATCTTTGGAGATATATAAAAAAATCCATTTTGCAATGGGACAAAACAGTGACCTTTTGAAATTTTTAGAGAGGGCTTGACAGACAATAGCCCGGCTATCAGGACATTCACTTTGGGACATGGAATAGTCAGGTTCCAAAGCTCAGATTTGAAGCAGGGACATGGAATTGAAGTTTCTTGCACCCCAGATGAGTGCCCTGGCCACTAGGCTATTGGCTGTTTTGGGTGGGTCCTTCTTAGTCTCCTGTTCACGCTGTTCAACTTCATGTAAATAAATACAAATACTCACTGGAATAGGGAGTCGAAACTGAAACTCCCACATCCCAGATGAGTGCACTGTCCATTGGACCCAAGATATTTTCCAATGAAAGTGGAAACAGACCATTTCCTGTGGAAAGTTTTCTCATGTGAAGAAGGTAGTGTTTTATGATGAATGAACATTTTGTCAAAATATTCCCAATCAGTTCTGATAATGAGCAGCATTCCTAGGTTTTCAGACTTATGCATGAGAATTTAGCTGTGCAACTCCCAATAATGTTAATTGGTTTTTGTAGCCAAATTCTGTGCCTCACTTTGAAAATTATTTCCACCAAGAGTAGAATTTCAGAGTTATGAACACCTCATAGTTCTAAAATGTTCATAACGCTGAACAAAACATTATGGTTATTCTTTCAAAAGTTTACAAATGAACATTGACTTGATACAGCTTTGAGGCTTTACTATGCAGAAATAAAATTTTGCTTTCTCTTTATATTCTGCTTTCCCTTTATTGTAGTACTGTTCGTTTGTTTTCTCCTCTTTGGTTTTTGCTGCTGCCTGATTATATACTTTCGGTTCCAAATGGAGTTGTGTGGTTGTCCGGTCAATAGTCAACTCTGAGGTTCTACTATAATTCAATTTTTTCAAAATATCTTTGAACATTGATGCACATTTCCTCTAGCTCTGTACTGTCCAAACAGTTGTGAAGCAGTAGCCACTATAGGGTATGTCTACCCTAGGAACATTATTTCAAAATAACTTAATTTTAAATAATAACTCCCGAAATAACTATTTTGAAATAGTGTGTCCACATTACAAGGCAGCATCGAAATAGTGCAGAATTATTTTGAAATAGCGTGTACACACTGATTGAAGCCTGCATCTCATTTAGAGCCCCTGGAAGCAGTCTGGGGAGGGCACCAGGAGAGTGGACACTTCCTGTAGCTGCTTGCAGAGGTTAGCTAACACATGTGCTTAAAGGGGCTCCTCTCTACAGCCGTGTCTCACACACCACTTCTCCACTGCCTACCCCCTCGCAGGACACCAAACACACGCCATATGCTCTGGTTGGCCTTGCAGATGCCACAGCACTGACATTATGGTGCCAGAGCTGATGCAAAGCAGTGCCAGGCTCATGGGCCTTGTGCTGCACCTCATGGGGCAGTTGATCTACACTGCCCGTATACTGATTCAAGACCACGACGAGCAGCCCAGACCAGGGGACCTCTTCACCTAGGCCCTTGTGCTTCTGGTGCAGCAAATGATACTCAATCCCCTAGACACCATGGAATGTCGCTTCTGGAGGAGGGAGACCAGTTCCGACTGGTGGGATCGCATCGTCCTACAGCGATGGGAGGACGAGCAATGGCTCCAGAACTTTCACATGTGAAAGGCCACCTTTCTTGGAGGTCTGTGAATGGCTCATGCCTGCCCTCAGGCCATAGGACACCCCCATGAGACCCGCCGTTGTCCTGCAGGAGTATGTCACCATCACCTTGTGGAAGCTCGTCATGCTGAACAGCTACCGTTCCGTGGGGAACCAGTTCGGCATGGGAAAATTCACGGTTAGGGCCGTACTCATGCAAGTAGTCAAGGTCATCCACATCATATTGTTGTGCAGAGTCGTCACTCTGGGGAACATTGACCCAGTCATTACTGCCTTTGCCACTGTGGGCTTCCCCAACTGTGGGGGTGGGGGAGGGGCATAGATGGCACCCACATCTCCATCCTGGTCTCTGACCACTGTGCCTGGGATCACAACAACAGGAAGGGGTACTTTTCAGTGGTGCTGCATAATGATGTAAGGGAGCAGTTGACTACCCGGTAACCCAAGTCTTATCAGATAGTTGAGTCGGTTACTTGCATTCCCCCGGGAGGAGGGAGCAGCAGCCGGTGCTGGGGGGAGCTGTCTTAAAAGCCGGTTCCCCCCGTCACTGTCTCCATGGTGCTGCCTGCTCCCCCCACAGAGGCAGCAGCGCAGGGGGCAGGGGAGGCTGCCACATCCCGCAGAGCAGCCTCTGTCCACAGCAGACCCGGGCCTGCCGCAGGCAGAGGCTCCTCCAGCAGCATCCCCTGTCCACAGTGGCCTGGGCTGGCTGCAGGCAGAGGCTGCTATGGCAGCAATCCCTGTCCAGGGTGGGATGGCGGGGAGCTCAGCTCCCCGCTGGGACCCCCCTCTCCTCCTGCAGACAGGAGCTGGCCACAGACAAAGACTGCTCCGACCAGGCAGGCAGCTCAGCTCAGTCCCGGCTCATGTTGGTGTGGGACGTACCCCTGCTGTGGCTCTGCAATTTAAATGTACTGCCTTCCCACATAGCTCTTAGTACATTTAAACTGCAGAGCTGCAGCGGGGGTAGGTCCTGGACCCGGCACGAGCTGGGACTGAGTCAGGCTGCCTTCCCTTATTGACTAGTCGATAAAAATTCTATTGACTACTCGATTGGTTAAATACCCACTTCTTAACATCCTTAGTGCTGCAGGCCCTGGTTGACCAGGGTGTGGACATTCTGCCATGAGGGCAAGGGACTGTACTCGATGACCTCTCGAGGTCCCTTTCAGTCCTAGTATTCTATGATTCGTGTGCGGGAGCAGAGGCTGAACAGCTGGCCAGGGCTTATGAGCAGCCGGACACCAGTGCCATTCGGTGAGCACATGAGGGGGCTGTGCTCATCTGGGAGGCCTTGTGGTAGAGTTCCAGCCAAAGCCACCTGTGAAATTCTCCCCTATGCCTTTCCACAAAAGACCTCTGCATTGCCCCTGCAGGCCTTTCCTCTCCCACTCCTCCCTTTCCCTGTCCTCCCTTCCTACCTTCACCCCTCCCTTGCAGACAAAATAAAGAAGTCTTTTTGCTTGGAAAAAACAACTCAGAATTTTTATTTGGGGGTTATACAACAGGGGAGGGACTGGGGGGAAGAACCTGGAATGGGGGAGAGGAGAGAGGGTCTCAGAGATAGCGCTGGGAGTGGCATCTGTCTCGGGTACTTTGGGAGGCTTTGGCTGCCCATGAGGTCCCCTGGGGGGTGTCTAGGAGGAGAAGCCAGGGCGTGCATGCAAGTGCTGCTGAGAGTTGGGGTGGGGGGTGGGGAGGTGTTGGTGGCCCACTCCATACACATGGCCACCACCCACTTCCTGGACGTTCTCCAGCCTGCGGCTCTTGTACATTTCAAAGGCAGAGGTGCAGTGGGATAGGGAGTGTCCCCCTTATCAACTAATTGAGTAGTCAATGGAAATTCCATAGACTACTTGATTAGGTGATTAATCAAAATTTAACATCCCTAGTGGAAAGTCCTCAGGGTCTCTGCCAATCTGACCCAGGGGAAAATTCCATCCTGACTCCAAACACGGTGATCAGTCAGAGCGTGGGAAAGAATCCTCTGCAGTAACTCAGCACTCTCCCCATCTATTTTCCCATTTTCAGCCATTGGAGATTTTTGCTACTGGAATCTGACAGTGGGCCACGTTCCACTGTAAACAGTCCGGATTGTACCATCCTCTAGATAAACTTCTCAAGTTCAGTCTGGAAGACAGTGAGGGTTTTTCCCCTCTTCACTGGTCCCCTTGGAAGGCTGTTTCAGAACTTTATTTCTCTTATGATTAGAAATCTTTGCCTGAATTTGAGCCCAAACATATTGATTGCCAGTTTATATCCATTTCTCTTGTGTCCAAGTTGGCTTTTAACTTAAATATCTCCTCTCCCTCCCTGGTATTTATTTTTCTGATGTATTTCTAAAGGAGAGCCAGACCACACGCTCAGACCAATGGATGGTACTTTTAAATTATCTGTTTCTGGACACTTGGTATGTGTGCATAAACACTCAGTGGAATATAGTGAGGGACCACACATCTCAAAGGACTTCCAGTTACAGGTCAGTAATCGCCTCTTACAAAATACTGTCCATTGGTACCATGTGATACTGCATGACAACCTATATTTTCTTTTAAAAAGACAGATCTATGCCTCTTGTAGTTCTGATGCTTGATTTTATTTAAAAATAGAGTACACTCACTCTACTTAGCTTTGTTTGTACTGTCAGGAAAATTAAGTGAATACAGATTTTATTTTGGCATGGGTATGGAATAAAGGTACCCAGACCTGGTTTGGGGCACAATCATTGCAGCAATTTTTTCTCTCAGGCCGTACAACAGAAATACTTTTTTGCTTCAGAGAAGTGTTGTGATGATAAAATTGATTAGTAATTGTGAAGTGTATAGATGCCATGGCCATGGAGATAATTTTATGACCAAGAGGACTTAATCAGATTTCATTATAGAAATGTAGTTTCCTTTCTGAGCAGAGGTAAACTTAAGCATATGCTTAAATGTTTTCTGTACTAAGTTCTATATGTACTGGCTAACTAATGTACTAATAATTTAAGTAATCATACAGTAAGTTGAGTGAGTTTTCATGATTCATAGCCCCGAGCTCAGACAATAGTTTTCCTCTGGGTAAACATTAATGCAAAACTTCTTTATTCACTGGTGTTTAGGGTCTACAGTATACTTTGTACATTTTACCAATACACCTCTATTCACTTAGTGTTTTTCACATATGTTAGGTTTAATGTACAGCTTATAAAATAAGTGAATAGCTTAAAAAGAACATGAGGTCAGATTCTATTCTATTTTCATTTATGTTAATCATAAACTAAAGAAAACTCATTTAAAATTGAGAAAAAAGTGACACATTCTGGAAACAAATGTAAAATTCAGTGAAGGGATTTTTATGTATCAAAAGATTAACCATCTCCAGATATATCCATCTACTTTGTCTCTTTGTTTTCCTTCCTCTTAGAAATAATTATGCTATCTTGAAAAAACCTCCCATTTAAATTGGGAAATTATTAACCCAGGAAGAGGTTTGTAATGGATTTTATCATTCTCATGAGGAAATGAGAAAAATTGGCTCTGACTGTTCATCTGTTGTAAATCAGAATTTGCCATTTTAAAATATCAGTGTTACGTGCAGTGTTAAATTTAATATAAAATTATAGTGCAAAGTATTTTTTCCTCTGCAAGGAGTGAACTGGGAGGAAGAATAAAGGTGAATGTTAAGAATTTATCAGCTTACCAGTTCACCACATGTTGAATTATTTCTTTAAACTGGGTCCTGCATGAATAACTTTACAAAATACTTTAAAGATTCTTGTAAGGTGATCCTGTGGGAGGAGAGAGAACAATAAAGAGAAATGAAGGTTTTATTTCTAAAACTGGTTAATCTTTCGTAGTACATAAAGCTGCCTTCACTGGTTTTTATCCCCCTTTCCAAATGAATCATATCTTTTTGTCTTAAAACCTTCCTGGTATCTCTAGTTTATGATTGGCTCTCCCCATAAAGTGTTTCATATAGGTAGGACACTACATAAAAATGAAATTGTATTTTTATTATTCTTTGTAGGCTAAACAAATGAAAGGTTAGTGGAATAGAGAGTCAGAATATACGGTTCTGGTTCGTGCAATGGAATCTGCTAGTATGGCACCAGAGGGCCTTCTGTAGATTCATAAGCTGTGTCAGCAGATTCCAATGTGGGAACATGAGCTTTATCTGAAATTTCCCCCTTATGCAGAATCATAGAATCATAAGGTTGGAAGAGACCTCATGAAGTCATCAAGTCCAACCCCCTGCTAAAAACAGGACAATTCCCAGCTAAATCATCCCAGCCAGGGCTTTGTCAAGCCAGGATTTAAAAACCTCTAGGGATGGAGATTCCACCACCTCCCTAGATAACCCATTCCAGTGCTTCACTATCTTCCTAGTGAGATGGATATTAGGAAAAACTAACCTAGACCTCCCCCACTGTAACTTGAAACCATTGTCCCTCATCTGTCACTACTGAGAACAGCCTCTCTCCATCCTCTTTGGAACCCTCCTTGAGGTAGTTGAAGGCTACCATCAAATCCTCCCTCACTCTGTAGATTACATAAGCTCAAATCCCTTAGCCCAAAGGTGGGCAAAAGGGCCTCCGTGGGTCGGATCTTGCCTGTGGAGGCCCTGCTGCTCCCCAGCCCCCAGGCCAATTAGGACCCGGGGGCGGGGGAAGCACACAAAGTTTCCTCCGCCCAGACAGAAGCACGTAGCACTTTGAAGTGCTGAGCGCTCCTGGCAGGGCGGGAGGAGATTTCACGTGCTCCCCTGCCCTCAAGACCTGATTGGCCTGGGGGGCGGGAGGAGTGTGCAGAGTTTCCTCTGCCCTACCCCCGCACCGGGCAGGGACAGGGCGGAGGAAGCTTCATGCGCTCCCCCGCCCCCAAGCTCTGATTGGCCTGGGCGTGGGGAGCATGCAAAGCCCCCTCCCGCTCTGCAAGGAGCACGTGGCACTTTGAATCAGAACTTGGGGGTGGGGGAGCGCCGGAAGCTTCCTCCACCCTGCCCAGGGCGGGGGTAGGGCAGAGGAAACTTTGCACGTTCCTCCTACCCCCAGGCTAATCAGGTCTTGGGGGCGGGGGAGCGCGTGAAGTCTTCTCTCACCCTGCCAGGAGTGTGCAGCACTTCAAAGTGTTATGTGTTCCTGGCAGGGCAGAGGAAACTTCATGCTCTTCCCCTGCCCTGAGGCCGTAATTGGCTGGAGGTGGGGGAGTGTGCAAAGTCTCTTCCCACCCTGCCAGGGACATGGGAGCTTAGTGGGAAGAGGGGGGCGAAGGAGCTCCCCCACCCCCAGACCAATCATGGTCTGTGGGTGGGGAAGCCCAGAAGCATCCTTGCCCCGCCCCTTTCGTTTTAGGCCCTGCCCCTTATGGGGCAGCCCAGGGCCACTTCAAAATTTTTTGCCCACTCCTGCCATAGCCTCTTCTCATGAATCATGTGCTCCAGCCCTCTAATTATTTTTGTTGCCCTCCCCTGGACTCTGTACAGTGCATCCACATCCTTTCTGTAATGGCGTGCCCAGAATTGGACTCAGTATTGCAGATGTGGCCTCACTCATGCTGAATAAAGAGGACTAATCACTTCCCCAGATCTTCTGGCAGTGCTCCTACCAATGAACTCAATATGCCATTAGCCTTCTTGGCTACAAGGCACACTGTTGACTCATATGCAGCTTCTTATCCACTGTAATCCCCAGATCCTTTTCTGCCTCTGTAATTTCCATTTCAATCCATCTGACAAATTGGGTTTTACCAAAGAAAGCTCATGCCTTATAATGCAGGGGTGGGGAACCTAAGGCCCAGGGGCTGGACTTGGTCCCTGGCTTGCCTGGGTCTTGCCCCCGAGAGGAGCTCACACTAGCACTGCAGCCCACTCTGCCCCCTCGTCCCCCCCGGGCTAGAGCACACAAAATCTACTAGGCTGGTCTTCCCTAGGCTGTGGTGTGTGAGGGGAGTATAGGGAGTGTCTTTCTGCTTCTCAGTCAAGTGTTACGTCAGTGGGGGGGGAGTGTTGTTTGTTTTGCTTTTCACTTGTGCGTCCCACGACTGATTTTTCTATGGGTCAGCAGCCCCTGACCCAAAAAAGGTTCCCTGCCCCCTGCCCTACTGAATCTGTTCGTCACTAAGGTGCCACAGGACTCCTTGTTTTTGTAAATACAGACTAACATGGCTACATGCTGAAATAAAATCAAGGGTGTGTCAGAAATTCTGGGCTGGATTAACTCTTCATAGGGCCCAGAGCTATTAGATTTTGTGAGGTCCCCTAAGCTCTGGGGTGGCACCAAAATGACGGGTTCAGAGTGTGGGAGGGGATTGTGATTGAGGGTGTGGGCTCTGGGATAGGGATGTAATAGTATAGCCGATTAACCGATAAGCAAAAGCTTATCCGTTAATGCTATAGACTACACGCGTTCCCCCCCACCAGTAAATTTTTTAGTAGGCTGGCCGGCAGCCCTGCTCAATCTTGGCTTGTGCTGGGTCCGGGACCTACACCCGCTTCTGCTCTGCATTTAAAATGAATTAGGAGCCAGGCAGACAGGCAGCCCAGCTCAGTTCTGGCTTGTGCCGAGTCTGGGAGATCATCCCCCTCCCTCATCCCGAACACGGGTTTCTGCCATCCCGTGCTGCTGCCTCTGTATCAGAGGCAACAGCATGGGGCAACAGGCAGCTGGTCCGCAAGGAGAGCTGGTTTTTAAACTGGCTCCCCTTGCAGACCAGCTCCCTCCGGGCACCCCCTCTGCTGCCTCTGAAACAGAAGCAGCAGCATGGAATGACAGGGGGCTCCTCAGGAGTGGGGCCGGAATGCGCTGGCTGCTGGACCTGCCCTGGGAACTATAGAATATTCGACTAACCAATAAGAAATCATTAGGTAAATCGAGTGTTTAATTAATTGATATTAGCATCCCTTCTCTGGGGTGAGTCTTGGGATGAAGCAATTGATGCTAAGGGATTTGGAATGTGTGAGAGGGCTGAAAGCAGGAGATGAGGGTGCAGGTTTGGGAGGCAGGGTATGGGAGGGAGCTCAGGGAAGAATGTGGGGATGCAGAGTGTGGGAAGGAGTTAGGGTGCAGGAGAGGGCTTTGGGCAAAGGTTGGGAGTGCAGGCTCTTGGTGTGAATTAGAGGGTGGCGTTATTGGATGTGGTGGGGTTAGGGCGTGAAGGGAGCTCAGGGATGGGGCAGGGGATTGGGGGTGTGGTTTGCTTTCCTGGAGCAGCTTCCCTTTGGTGGCTCATGGTGGCTTATGCTGTCTTATGCCATGGTGAGGAATGGGGGCAGATATCTCTGTGCTGCCCTGTGCTCACCTGCAGTTCTCATTAGCCATGATTCCCAGCCAATGGGAGCTGCGAGAGAATTGCATGGGTGGAGCTTCCCAGCACTTGCAGCTACAGTCCAATGGGAGGGGGAATGGCAGTGCATTGAGCCAAGCCTTCCTCCCTCCCCCTTTAGGTAGGGCTGGGATGAAAGGGTTTTAGTGGCTGCAACCCAGGGTTAAGGAGACCCCCCAGAACAAAATCTGCACTTTTGGGGTCCCAGAAAACCTTTTGATGGGGCACCCTTAGCCTGGACTGCAGCCACTGAAACCCCTTTCTTAATCCAGCCCTGCACATGAACTTTGTCTTTAAAAATACTGATTTGTATTTTGTTAGTTTTTCTGAATGTTGCCTGAACCCTTGCTGTAATAATTGTTGTGGCAGGAGCTAGAGGTCCCAATCAGGCTCCTGGTCCAATTGGGCTAGCTTCCAAGCAACCACTTGGTCAGATGCTCCACTCCTTACAAGCTAACAAGCTTTTGAGGAAACAAGTTGTATTATGTTGAGGATGTATATTTGTGGTTGCTCTGCTGGAAAATGTTCACAGAATTCAGCAAGGCAAATAGATTACCGATGAAACGATTGTAGAAGAGGCTGAGCCAACTGCCTAACAAACTTCAGGTCAGGCATGAGACTCTTGAAGAGTTTCCCTTTTTTGTGTGCCTCTGAGTAACCATGGTTGGTCAGTGGGAGGCCAAAAAAAAGGTGATCTCTATAACATGACAAAAAAATCTTATCTGGGACATAGCTATGTTAGCGAGGTTGGATAGGGAGGTCTAGGTTGGACATTAGGAAAAACTAATTCACTAGGAGGGAGGTGAAGCACTGGAATGGGTTACCTAGGGAAGTGGTGGAATCTCCATCCCTAGAAGTTTTTAAGTCTCAGCTTGACAAAGGCCTAGCTGGGTTAATTTAGTTGGGATTGATCCTGCTTTGGGCAGGAGGCTGGACTTAATGACCTCCTGAGGTCTCTTCCAGCTCTATGATTCTAAGAACATTGTTGTGACTACAGTAGTCCAGTGTTACGACTTTTTATGGAGAAGCTTGTCATGTTGTTTTACACCTTCCTTTTAATTCTATGAAATGTGCTAATCACCCTTAAAAGACAATATTGCGACACTAAATGCTCAATGTATAGGACTATAGAATAAAAGATGTTAGCTTTGTACGTGAACATTTAACTTGTCAGGGTTTTAATTTTCTTTAGTATTTTATTTTATACCACTATTATGTAATGGCAAGTACTAACAAGCAAGTGTATGTGAATCACACTTTCATGTTGAAAGTCAGGCATTCATATCACACTTTTACATCTTGTCAGGCACTTTAATAATTACATATTTAACTCATTATGAGGAAGGTAAACAGTTTTGTATATATGAACACAAAGAAGTACCTGGTATGTTGAAGTGGTGTTGTAGCTGAACATATATATTAATGACTTTAATTTTCAAGAAAATGATTTGTTACAGAGGGACACCTGAGCAAACTTCTATTTTACTAATTTTACATTCAGAAATAAAAAATAATTTAGAAGCCCATTTCTTTTTTTAACTAGCTAATGAAACAAGGCATGAAGAACAACATGATTAGCAAAGATTTTTAGTTTGATATATTGGAGTTTAGGATGAAAGAAAATGTGTGTCTTACAGAAGGGAGAGATTCTGGCATTTAAAGTTGTGCTGTTTTAATTGGCAGCACTTGAATAGAGCAGTAACTGCTATCCTTAAGTTTCTTTTGTCTCCTTTAGTCTTTCATTTGCTGTCAGGAAGACTAATTAGCAGGCTCAGAAAAATTAAAAATCAATTTTTCACTTTCCATAGTATACAACCTTAGCAAGGTATCCATCCTGTCATACCGGGAAGAATCTTGATTACAGGTTGAACTTCTCTAGACTGGCATTCGGGACCTGACTGGTACTGAACAAGAGAATTTACTGAACCACAGGAGGTCAATATTGTCTAGCAGCATTACCAACACTTCCACTGCTTAGTGGGCTTTTAGAAGACATTTAAGACATTTAAATGAAAATTAGAACTAAATAACAGCACAGAACAATGAGAGCCAGGACTGGTGTCTATAAACAAACTTTATGGGATTATGGGAAGGTTGGCCACACCCGTGATAAGTGGACATCTGGCTAACTAAAATCATGCTGGGCCACTGATTTTGCTGACCAGAAAATGCCGGACTAGAGAGGTTCAACCTATATTTCCAAGGACGTTAGTTTCTGCAAATTGTCCATCCTTAATAATAAGAAATCTTAATTTATCCCTACTGTTTTTCCACTGACATATGGGACTTGTGAAATAATGGCTTCCAATTCCCAATGAATCGTAATAGAATGCGAGAGATGCAATAATTTAGTTTCATGTGAGTACTTTGTCTATTTCTGGGAAATTTATTTTAAATAATTTCTTTCCACTCTTATGAACTTTACTGCTGGTGTCTATGGTATGTTTCTGGTAGGTAAATGATAGACATCATGGATGTAAGATGTTCATTATTTAAGCTTCCCTTTTCTTTTGATGTTGTTATAATTTATAAAAAATAGTGTTTTATTACTCCTATTTCATTTCGAATTCTTTCCCTCCCCCCCTTTTGTGGGATTAATGTTATGTTTACACAAGAATAGTAGGTTGGTTCATGTGGCTGATTTCTGCATGCAACTCCTCATTCATGAATTCCTTTGACAATTGAACTAGTGATTAGATTATATTGTGTCGTCACTGTAAACCTCTGATTATTTCTGAAAGGTTACCAGATGCTGCAATGCAGAAGATTTCCCTTAACTGAGAAATTCCTTGCCATTTACCCACCAATTGTACAATCTTGGAATGCAGATGAGTGTCTGGGTGTGTGTGTGTGGGGGGGGGGGGCGTATATGGCTTCCCACTTTGATGTTAGAAATTACAAAATAGAAGACAGGTCTGATTCAGCAGGACAAGCATCCATCTAGTTAGGGATCCTGTCTTTGGCAATGGGCAGCATGAGATACTTCAGGGAAAGGTGCAAATAACCCGATGGTGTAGAATTATGGAATAATCTACCCAAAGGGAGAAGCTTCTTCCTAACTCCTTTAGTGGCTGATGGATAATCTTCATCTTCTTAGGGTATGTCTACACTATATGGCTCCGTCGACCGAGCCATGTAGATGAGGGTTGTAGACATAGCAAAATGAAGCGGCGATTTAAATAATTGCCACTTCATTTACATCAAAATGGCTGCCGCACTGTGCCGATCAGCTGTTTGTCGGCATAGTGCGGTAGTCTGGACTCTTGGCGGTCGACAAGCCCCAAAAGCCTTTGTCGACCGCCCCATTATGCCTCGTGGGATAAGGTTTACCGGGGTGGTCGACAAAGGCTTTTGATGTTGACCGCCGAGCGTCCAGACTACCGTGCTGTGCCGACAAACAGCTGATCGGCACAGAGAGGCCACCATTTTGATTATTTAAATCACCGCTTCATTTTGCTATGTCTACAACCCTCATCTACATGGCTCCGTCGACGGAGCCATGTAGTGTAGACATACCCTTAGTGTCTGCACAACTTGTCTCTGGTCGCATCACCAGTTTTGGTCCACTGGTTGTATCATTAACTTCCTCAATTCAGGCCAGATACTGATGAGGGTGGGCGATGTGAGTGCTGATCCATGCCTCCCATAATCTTTATGCTTTGGGGCTTTTGGCAGCTTAAAAAAATAAATAAAAAACCCCTACCTGTGAATGTTCTCATTAGGCTGCTGTAACTACAGCGATGCAAGAGACCTGCTGGCATCTCCATACCGGCAAGGAAAAGGCTTTGGGTTATTCATCAACATCAAGAACTGCACTTGACAAAGTAAATGAATTATTAAAAGCAGTTGTCCATGCATCAGTGCATAACAGCAGGTACCACAGGGTAGAGCATATCCCAGAATAGTAAAGTGAGCCCTATATTTGACATAGCCTACTGTTTCTGTCTGAAGGTTATTTACTGTTCTTTCCATACACACTGCTTGTGTTACTCAGCATTAAAAGTGGAAAATGCTACCTACTAGCAACCTGAGACTGTAAAGCACACATCTGGCATTGGATTTAACCAAAAAAAGGTCTATTTATTAAAGTAACTAAGATATTGTAGTCTATGGTAATGGTCCAAAATATTCTACTATTGATTTCTGTGCTCATCACTTCTCATTCTGCCTGTATATCATGAAATCAATTCTTAATTGCTAGGAATTGGCTTACAAACGTGCAGCTACATGTGAAGCTGCAACAAGAACCAGACAATTACTCTTGGGGAAATTAGTTTTATTTCTGTCAGATCATTAAATTTATAAAAGTGCTTAAGGAAGAATACACAGTGAAGTCAGATTTCATAGTTAACACCTCGTTAAAGGCCTAAACATATTTTCTGTAGGGTATACCATGGACTGAGCAGCTAGTTGAACCTAAATTTTGTAGCAAGGACCCCAGACTTTCTGTGGGAGACTGGAATTTTGGAAATATAGTTTCATTTAAATAATTGAGTTTTTTATTGAGCTCACCATGAAAGTGAATAGTAAATCCAGTACTGAATTATTCTGTTAGTTTGATATTAAATTTATTTTACTATGCCCCTAACATTTTCATTTTCAACTTGCTCTGGCCAATTTTTTAATTGGCTGGGGGTATGGGAATTTTGGTTTTGGCAGTCAGATCAGCAGAGTAGCACAAGGGTTGGATTATTTTGCATAGGGTATCATAGTGAAATTCATATTGATGAGACCTCCCCATATCTGGCAAATTCCCTTTGTTTCAGCTTAAGTCAGCTTGTTTGCTGCTTGGAACAGAACCAAACCTGTCAGTAGCAACAAGAGCATGCCTCACCTCCTAAACTTCCCTCCAGTTTTTTGATGCCTCACTGTAGTTAGCATCTTAACCAGACCTCTGAACTACAGAGCTGTTCTGAGAGGAATTCCAAACTTTATTTTAAATGTAACTGACATTTGGTCTCCGTATTATCTGCGTAATTTCTAGTACAGGTTGAACCTCCTAAATCCGGGATTGTCTGGTCCAGCGACATCCTGTTGGACCATGGATGTGGCAAGAGCAGAGAGCCCTGGTGACCAGGAATGTGAACCAGCTGGGAGCCCGGTCCCTGGGGAGCCCCAGCCAGGCAGGACAGCTGTGGCACTGGGGAGCCCCATCCCTGGGTGGGTTGGATTACAGCGGGAGCTGGAGGTTCAGTCCCTTGGGAGCTCTGGTTGGGTGGGGCAGCAACAGGGCAGCCAGTGAGCCCCGTCCCTGAGACATGGCAAAAGCTGGGAAGCAGGCCAGGCTCGTCCCCAGGAAGCTCTGGCAGGGCACAGCAGAAACGGGGCAGCTGGTGAGATCCATTGCTGGGGATTCCTGGCTGGGTGGGGGAGAAGCAGGGCCACAGCAGCTGGAGAGCTCCGTCCCTGGGGAATCCCAGCAAGTCCAAGCCTTGTAGGCTGGAGCCCAGTGGCAGTGTACCAAAGCAGAGCCAGCTGCAGGGAGGGGGAGCATCCTGGGAGGCCTGTGGAAGGGGACCTCCCCTGATCTGGCAAATTCCCTCTTTCAGCTCAGGTCAGAATTCCAGGGTGCTGGACCAGGGAGGTCCATCCTCTACATACTCAAGTTTGCAGGACTGTTCTTCCACAATTAATGTCAAACTCGAGTGGTTTAAAGAGCACTGGCAGTCATAGGGACGGGAAGTTATGTTGCTTGTACTGCGATCAGTTAGGCAGCCACATGGCCAGCATTCACCAATTTCCATCTGTCCATCATCTAACATTAATCAATATCATTTTCTTTACGTCTCTATGGAAAAGGAAGATTGAACCATAGCAGAGCTTTGATTGGATGCAGAGGGAGCACATGGCTCTCCTAGGCAATATTGTGTGCAATCAGTGTACATCTCACTTCACATTCCCTTGCTTTATGCGTGTGTCAGTTTTGTAATACAGGTAGGAAAAAAACTACATGGACGGAAACAAGCAGAATCTGTTAACCTTGTGCATGGGTAACAGTAAACAAAAGTTAGGTTGGACATTAGGAAAAACCTCCTATCTGTCAGGGTGGTTAAATACTGGGATAAATTGCCTAGGGAGGTTGTGGAATCTCCATCATTGGAGATATTTAAGAGCAGGGTAGACGGACATTGATCAGGATGGGCAATAATTTTTGCATGGGGGACACATCATTATCTTTGGTTTGTGTTTGCAGGCCAGCTATGCTCCCCCCGGAATGGGCAGAGCCTTGGATGGAAGGGGCGGTTCTCTTTAGGTGCCACATGACCCTGGTGATGGAAGATGACTTTGCATTCTCCCCAGCCCCCAGGCCAATCAGGACCTGGGGTTGGGGAGTGTGCAAAGTCATTTGCTGTTCAAAACAGCTGGTAGCTCCCTTTAGGCATTGCACACCCCTGGCAGGGTGAGGGAGCTGCCAGCCACTTTGAACAGTGAATGACTTCCTACACTCCCCCATGCCTGGGTCTGGATTGGCCTGGGGGCAGGGGAGTGGCAGGGTAGACTGCAGGCTGGATTAAAAGGCTTGGTAGGCCAAATCTAGCCTGTGGGCCATATCTTGCCTACCAGGGGACTAGACTTGATGGCTTCTTGAGGTCCTTTCCAGTTCTAGTATTCTTTGATTCTATGAAAATGTCTCATAGGCCACATATAGAACCTGATGGACTGCAGATTGCCGCACCATTGCTGTATATTATGTCTCATTTTGGATGTCCATTTTTAAAGGATAGTCTTACTTCCTGACTAGTGAAAATCCCTATGTACCTGATCTCTGGTCCTCAGGACAATGCAATGAAAAAATTATCTGTACTTACCTGAAAATTTCTTTTTAGCGTAAGAAGGCCCACGAATCATGCCAAGTTTGGATACGAGGGATTCCTCATGATTTGCAACTGTAGATATTGTGCTTTTTTAGAGTATATATAAACGCATCTGTAATTTAGGAAAATAGGATGCAGTAATTCTGACTCTGGAATTTTTCTCAACTGGAAATGATGCTGGGGAGAGGGAAGTTATTCTTCTCCTGCCAGTGAGTAACAGCTCTGGTTAACAAGCTGAAGTATTCATTGCAATGGATCTATTGATGTCATTACTTCAGGTAAGTACAGATACATATTCATAGTCAAAATGTCATCATTAGGCTTCATAGCCAACCCTAGATCTGGCCAAAATGAAGGATTTTGGTTCTCAGGAAATGCAGTGGGTTTGAAAGCTGACTTGGTTCTGAATTGGAACTAATCTGCATTTTACAAAATTTCTTGAAAACCAGAAATCTGGGAAAAAATTATTTTGGAAACATTGTCATGTATTTCTAGAACTAAATCTACTTTCCAAATCCCAGAAGTTGCTGAGTGCTATTGGCAGAGATGAAACTGACAAAGGCTTCATCTAACCTTGAAATTTCAAAGTGCACTTGGGGCAGCGCTTTAAAGTGCAGCGTGGCCACAGCAGGACTGCTGGAAGAGAGCTCTTCCAACGCTTTAGGTAAACCACTTCCACGAGGGGAGTAGCTCACTGGTGCTTTACGACATTGTAACTTGCTGTACTTGCGGTGTGCTTTTTTCTCACCACTGAGCCAGAAGGGTACAGTGCAGTAAAGTGGCAATGTAGACTTAGCCAAAGACTTCCAAACAAATGGTCTGGTAGCACTTTATAGACTAACAAAACATATAGATGGTAGCATGAGCTTTCGTGGGCATAGCCCACTTCTTCAAATGACCGGAGTTATGATTAGAGGATAAGGAAACTCGAAATAAATAGGAGAAGGGAAGGGGGCAGGGGAAAGAAAGATGTTCTGTCGCCCACCCCCCTACCTCTATGCATAAAGTATCAGGAGAAAGGGTTTTAAACCTGAGTAGATAAAGATTAAAGTCAGTGGCTTTCAACTCAGCAGCAGATGTTCTCTCAGCTTCTAAGCTCCCTGCTGTGGAGCTGGGATTGAAGCTCTGGTTAGAGCCAGAATTCCCAGGGATGGTTGGGCTGTACCTGGAAGACTGAGGTCCTAGGCCTTAGCACCAGTGCATAGGATGTGGTTCTGTCTGCCAGATCGCTCTCTACTGCAGCTCTCCTGAGGCGCTTCTGTCATTTTCACTTCCCAATGTGGCTTTGGCTAGCCTTCCAAGTTCGCAGCTAGGCAACCTGTTGTTTTGATTTTCCTAGTGTGTTTTGTTTTGATTTGGTGGGGTTTTTTTTCCAGAATTGAAATTTTCTCCCCAAAAATGTTGGTTACACAAAACGGGCATTTTTTTGGTAAAAAATATCATCCTGACTAATTTTTTGAACTGCATTCAGTCTGTACCTTACTGAAATGAAACCGGAAAAGATAGTGTGTACAGACTTCTGCAACCCTGCTGCATTAATTCTAAAATATTTCACACCTGGAAGGATTTCTTGGCAAATATAAGGCTAGATGCCACATTTCTGAAGTGAGAAAGAATTTTACTGCTAATTCTGTTTCTGAAGAACTGTGGATAGACTAGATTCTTGTAACCCTAACAGTGATTCTGGGTTTATGGTTAAATCTGACATATACTATTTGTAAATTCAACTAATATGAATGTTCATCAACAGTGTGTATCAGTATGTGTGATTAATCACTGTGTTTGTTTTTAATTTGATCGACAACCCTGGAGACCTTCCCTGTTCTGCCTTAACCAGAGTCTAAGGGCTTGTCTACACACACAAGTTACTGCAGGGTAACTTTCTCACTCCGGGGCATGAAAAAATATCTTCCCCCTCCCTGTGAGTGCAGCAAATTCCAGAGTTGCAAAGCACCAGTGTTAACAGGCTTCCAGAACTATTAGTTACACCCCTCCTGGAGGTGGTTTATCTACAGTGTAGGGAGAGCTGTTGCAATTACCACACTGCGAACTCTGAAGGGTAGACAAAGCCTAAGTCAAACAGTTTTGACATGCAGAAACACTTAGGCGGTATCCTGTATCTCATGAGTTGAAAACTCCAATTTACTCTACCAACCATTGTCAGGACAAAAATCTGCATCAAACTGAAAGTGGAAAGTTTAGTGACAATAAAATAAATATTTTAGTCCAAGTTAATTGTGGTGGCTATTAAATTCAATCTGTGATGCTTAGTCACAGAACATTTCTTACTGTCTGCAGAAGCTATTTGTATTCTTCATTTTGTAATGCAAAGGAATTAACAAATGCCTTACAAATCTCTTTGTGCAGTCTTCCCTTGGAGAGCTATTTGTCCTATAGGTCACTATTTGGGGGGGTCAGAAGAGAGAGAAAATACAATAAATAATGTACTCTCTGTGTCCCTCAGCCCTTTGTTGGCAGCCTATTGGGTTAGGCGCTATCCTTCTTGCTGTCTTTCTGCTTCATTGAATTATAAAAATCTGCATGTGCTCGGTGATTTTTTTTAATAGCATGGAGAATTTAAAAGACAATACATACATTCCAGAGTGGTAAAAATAAACAAGTTTGTTGCCTCTTCTCATTAAACACTTTCACAGGCTGGTTATGTTAAATTCTTTTAAACAAAGGAATGTGCAAATTTCTCAAAGGGGGAAGAAAGAAATAAAGACCAAAAAAATTGGACAACCTGATCCCACAAGGTGTTAACTGAATTTTATTAACCTGCACTTCAGTATGATAGTGCACTCATTTCAGATTCCTTTCTGAAGTAATGGTAAAGTATGGACTCAAAGTCCAGAGCTGCAGAAAAATTGATGTTTAGGGGAGTTAATTTCCAGCAAGTATGATACCACAGCTCTTCATACCCAGTGAACTTATCTCTATATGCTGACAGTCTGCTCCCCACTGCCTTCCTTACCAGCTCTGATACATCAGAGCATCTACCCCATGTCGCCCTTCCTGGCTCTGACACTACAGTGCTTGTCTATGCCTGTGTTCCCATTCTCCCTTAGCAAAACACGGTTCCAGTTGCCTCCCCCTACTTCTTTTGTGATGTCAGTCTATATGGTAAAACTTTGGTTAAGGTATAGCTAAGCAAAATTAATCATTTTACTGAAATGTAACTAATCCTAACGTATTGTAACATGATCATCTACCCAATTATATCTCACTGCCTTCATTGGTTTACAACCAGCAAAATTAATTAATTAATTATATAGCAGACAGAAGCAATCAAAGTACCAGACAGAGACCATACAAGTAAATAGGGTGACCCATATTTCCCTATGCTAAATACAGGAATCCCGATAAAATTACTTGTATTCAAATGAGTGATTGCTGTTGAAATCAGAACTGGGCAGAACAAACATTCAAATTAACATCAAGTTGACTGAGCCCCTGTTAAAAAGATACTGTGTAGCTGAAGCCTTGGTATTTACCTTATCTTAAAGGCTTTAGGATTCACACAGGGAGAGGACAGTCATGTACACATATTCCTGTATACCTCTCTCACATGGGGGGTGGTGCCCAGCTTATGTGATCCAGCCATCCCTCCCTGGCACTCTCTGCCTTCCATGCCTCACTGGGCCCCCAGGATGAACTCCTCTCTCCTAGTAACCTGGCACTGTGTCTTCCCAAGGCAACATGTGGGTAACGAGAATGCAAGGTCACAACCCTCACCTCCAGATTTCTGCTAGGGTTCTCACCAGAATATGGCTGGCAGCAGCCTTTCAGCACTGTGCGTTGGGGTACAAACAGGCTGGAAACTGCTGCTCAGCCTCCCCACTCCAGCACTCCACAGCTTAGCTTAGGGGCAGAGAGGCTTCCCTATGCCAGTGCTGTGTGGAACTTTGGCACATGCAGGGCTTGGCTCCTCTTGGTCAGTGTCTTGAGTCGGAGGGTCTTGGGGTTTCCTTGGGTTCCAGCCCAGCTAGAGGCAGTGGGGAAAGGAAGGTGTCTGCTACTCAGGCTGTTGGTGAGCTGAGTGCCCTGCCACCAGCCTTGCATACCACCTGCCTCATTGGTCACTGGCAGGGGCAGACTGGCCCGGCGGGATACCGGGAATTTCCCGGTGGGCTGTCGTCTGGTGGGCTGTCGTGTCCGCGCCCCGTTGCCCCTCACTGCGAGCGGCTCCGCGTCCACGCTGTATGCAGCCTGCAGAGCCCGACCCACCGCCTACGCCTAGGGTTGCCAGGTGTCCGGTATTCACCCGGACAGTCTGGTATTTTCGCCTCCTGTCCGGTAAAAAAATTCAGAGAATACCAGACACCTAAAATGTCCGGTATTTTCTGATTTTTTTCCCTGGCCAGGAGGTGAAAATGCCGGGCACCTGGCAACCCTACAAGTACTCAGCGCCTGGCTTCCTCCCTTCCCCTCGAACAGCCCCCTTGGCTCCCAACACCCCCAGCCCCCCTGACATCAGACCTCATGCTTATCTGCTTCCACAAGGCTGCTGGCACAAAATGGCTGCCAACCAAGGGGAAGTTCCCTGGTTCTTAGTGCTCAACTGCTCCCCTGTTCCTATCCCTGCACTCACTCTTAAAGGGGACATGCTGTTTTATTTTAATTTTTTTTTTTTGCTCAACAACTTTGCTCTCCCCCCCCCCTTTTTTTTTTCCTTCAACAGAATTTTTTCCTGGTGTTTTTTGGGGGGGGGGGTAGAGAGGGTGTTCGGTATTTTTGTTTCAACCATCTGGCAACTCTACCTGCGCCGCGTGCTGGACATGACGCAGGGGGCAGGGCTTGAGGGGCATGCAGGGGTGACGTCATGGAGAGGGCCGTTCTCAACCCATTTCCTGGGCCTATTTTGATTGCCAGTACGCGCCTGGTCACTGGACCTCCCCAGTCAACATTGGTGGACAGGCAGCAGAACCTGCCACTACAGATGAAGAGGGGACACAAAATACAGGACAATTTGCCTATTTTTAAGAAAAAATCGGGACACCTTCAGGAGGGTTTAAATATAGAGCTGTCTTTTTAAAAACAGGACATCTGGTCACCTTACAGATAAACAGAGATGTGTGAGGCCATAATGGCAAAATAATAAAGAAATTAGGATTTCACAACACCAATGATTGATAAGAGGGTCCTTGCCAAACAGAAAGCTATCTACCTAAGTTTTGTTTAAACATTCTGGGATCTTTTCTTTATTGGGAGATGTTAGATTGGATGATCCTCTTAATAGCCGAATATTACCTTACTTCAGTGTGACTGGTGAGGATGTGACCATAGTCTTCCAGCTTATGGCTGCACCCACTGTTTAACCAAAGGCCTTTGTTTAAGAACAAGGCATCAGATGGTCACAGTGAGAGAAGGTCCATATACAGAGGTACTGTGATTGTGATTCTTTGTTTTTATACCCCTGTAACTAGCTAGGTATAAGAATATACCTAAATTCTTAAAGTATAGGCCTTTACAGGTCGGCCTGAGTATCTGTGCCCTAACAGTAGTGTCCACACTGAAGCGCTACAGCAGCACAACTCTGCCATGGACCACAGCCTGTGGTAGCATTTCAAGTGTAGTGTGGGCAAGCCTTAAAATGTATGAGCTTGTGCAAGTCACTTCACTTTTCTTCGGGTAATTTTCCCCAACTGTCAAACTGAAGTAATACTGAGACAATCCAGGACCTCCTGGCTCCCATTCTGTTATAATCCAGTGGAACATATGGAAAACTACATAACCAGGAACTCTTTTGCCAGTCTCAAGTGAAAAAGCAGGCTACCATCCTGCCTCACAGATGCCTGATTATATGAAACAACTCTAAATGTTTTGTTTGTTTGTTTATCTCGGGGCCCATTCTAGCCTCAGCAATAGAGTGGGGACGACATTCTCCATCTTTAAATTTCCCCCTCTTTTAATAGGAAGCAAAGTTCAATTTTCAATTCTTTTGATATAAAATGTCATGCTGAGTCATGGTTGCTGGTGATAAAGCATGAGGAGAGGAAAGATCTAAAGGCTCATAGGCCTATGCAGACATCTGCACAAGGAAATCAGTCAGCATCTGACAGGAGTTTGGGCAATAATTTAATAGTATAAGATAATGTATTAGAAAATCATTACTAACTTATTTCTCAAAAAAATAAAAGTTTTCAAACTATTCAGAATCCTTTTGTAACACAGAAAACCCTTACTTATTTGCACAGATGACCTGAAAACACTTAGCAAGTTACTGAATTTTGCAAACTAGAGAGTACATAAACAGTTTTTAAAGGTACCTCATAACGTTTTAATGTAATAGTATATTAGTATATAATCATGATAGTGCTCTCTAGCACATTTTGCCAGTGACAATAGCACTGTACTTGCCACTCAGTATTTGCAGAGAATTGGGGGGAGGGGAGGCAGTGTCATTTTTATGTGAATTACTTGGTGTAAATTAGGAAGGTTCTATTGTATAAACAAAACAATACACTGTAAAATAACACAATGACATTATGCAATTGTCAAATTTTTACTGCATGGAATCTTTGTGTATCTGTGGAGTCAGCATTTATGGAAACTCAAATGGGTAATAACACCTTCTGATCATTTATGCTTCTAACCAGAATGTTTTCACTTATTACAGCGAAAGCATAGCAACATAAAGTACTTGCCAGAAACTTTGCTTTTCAGGCTATGGAGCATTTTATTAAGTCATTTAACAGCTTGCTGCATAGAGTCCCACAACATCTCCAATTTCCTGAGTGGCTAACATGATGCATTCATAGGTTTCTTTGCTGCTCTTGATTTAATAATCAGCACTTAATGCAAAAAAGAATAGAGATTACTTAAAATCTTTCAGTAAAACTGAAAAGCTAATAATCAAATCCATGGCTGTTTTTGCTTAAATTGCATTATGCTCACACTAAAGAAAAGGATCACATAAATGACACTGCTTGCTGCTCTCAATTTTGAAAAGCATCAGCCATGAGAGTGAGATGAAATCTTGCCAGGCAGAGTTCAGTAAAAGTGCAAAATGATTGTAACAGGGTTGTAACTTTGAAACTGTTTGTGACTTCTCATTTATAAATGTAATTTGATTCTCAATTTCAGATAAGATCACTTTTATCCCCTTTACTGCAACGAATGCAGTCTTGTACTGCATGACTGTCACATTTTAAAATGTGACCGTCATCTGAAGAAGGGGGGTGTGCCCATGAAAGCTCATGATACCATCTACATGTTTTGTTAGTCTTTAAAGTGTTACTAGACTATTTGTTGTTTTTTAAGTTTTTCCTGTTACAGACTAACTCGGCTACCTTCTGAAACATTTCAAAATGTTTTTGAAAGGAATTCACTTGCTACTAAATAGGATGGGTTTATTTGGAAAATTTAATTCTTGTCTGTGTACAAAAGTTGCTCGTTGCTGTTTCAGCTTGCAGAAATTTTGGCCTTCAATGCTGCCACTTACTGATCCTTCTGCTTAGATGACTATTGATAGAGAAAAAGAACATATATGTATATGCCTCTTAAATAGGGCTGTAAAGAATGTTGAGTTTGGAAGATGAAGTGTAACCTGTCAACCCTCCAACAGTAGGGATTATTCTTTTGTGACTTCAGAAGAGTATCTGCTTGCACCAGAGGGACATTTGGGTAACTCATATGTACTGATGTCAGAATAGGCCATTACCTGATGATCTTTCATTTTCTGAAATTTATTTATGGGCTCTGAATTAGTCTGCTCTTTTCCAAGTTGTTCAGGAAAGAGATCTTCATTCTTATGTAAGTGGCCCATGAACTTCTTGTTAGGGATTGCTGAAACAAAAGACAGGACTATGCAGCACTTTAAAGACTAAAGTCCTGTCTTTTGTTTCAGCAAGACCAGACTAACATGGCTACATTTCTGTTGTTAGGGATTGTTATTTTGCAGTTTTGTCTCCTGAGGTATTTCAGCCCCTAGTATTTTATTTATTCTCTGTCTCAGCTCCTCAGGGGACATAGAACAGACAAAAAAAAAAAAAAACAACACATCACTGATAATGTTTGCAGGTGACATACTAATTGGGGTAGTGGTAAATAATGACAGGGGTAGGTCACTTGTACAGAGTAATCTGGATCACTTGCTGGGTTGGACTGAAATAAACAATATGCATATATTTACATTTGAACATATTAAAACTAGGAACAAAGAACATGGGCCATACTTACAGGATGTAGGACTCTATTCTGAGAAGCATTTACTCTGAAAAAGATTTGGGAGTTGCAGTGGATATCAGGAGATCATGAGTTCCCAGGGCAACACTCTAGCCAAGATGGTCAATGTGATTCTTGCATGCATAAGCAGGGAATGCTTGACCAGAAGCAGGGCCGGCTTTAAGAAGCGCGGGGCCCGATTCCGGGGGCGGGGCCCTGCATGTGCCGCGTGCCCGGGGGCCTGTACATGCACTGCGCGTCCAGGACAGTGCTGCGCATGCGTTGCGCACCCGGGAGCGGGGCCCCGTTAGGCGCGGGGCCCCATTCCAGGGAATCGGCTGAATCGGCCTAAAGCTGGTCCTGACCAGAAGGACGCGGATCATTTTACTTCTGCATGTGACACTGATGCAACCACTGCTGGGATACAGTGTTCAGTTATGATGTCCACAATTCAAGGAGGATGTTTATAAATCAGGTCGGGTACAGAGAAGATGCATGAGAATGAGTCTTAGATTGCAAGGAAGATGGGAAAATTGTGATTATCTAGTCCAACATCATGTATAAAATAGTTTTTAGAATTTTCCCAAAGTATTTTTAAAATATATCTGTTTTTAATAAAGAATCCAAACTTGGTTTAAAAATTTAAATTTTAAATCTTGATTTTAAAAATTCACCATGCCCTTTAGTAAATTGTTCCAATGGTTAATTATCCTTAAAATTTACCTCATTTATCCTTAAAAACACCTTAATTTATCTGAATTTATGTGACTTCAGCCTGCAGCTATTGGATCATCTTTGTCTCTGGGTTTGCAAAGCCTATTATTATTAAATAGTTGTTTTCCTTTGTAGATACATATAAACGGTAATCAAGACATATTGTAATCTTCTCTTTGTTAAACTAAATGGATTGAAATCCTTACCTGTGTTTTCTAATCCATTAATCATTCTCATGTTTTTTCTCGGACCCCTTTCCAATATCCTTCTTGAACTGTGGACACCAGAACTGGACAAAGTATTCCAGCAATTACCATACCAGTGATAAAGTCAAAGGTAAACATGTAGCATTAGAATCAAGACTAAATGATCACAATGTTCTCTTCTGGCCTTGGCATCTGTGAATCAAATGGTACAAGAACCCTGTGGTCTTCCATGTTTGTGGAAACAAATATTTTCTGTTTTATAAAAGGATTATATTTAGGAGAAGTGATTAAACCAGGTTTTGAAAAGTCAAGACTGCTAGATAACCTTGGCTCTCCTACTGACTCAGTCGGGCAAGTTATTTAATCTCTGTGTTTTTTACCTATATTACACATATTTTAAAATAAAATGTCCCTACTTTGGTGGGGGTATTAAAACTCTTAATGCATGTAAAGCCTTGGAAGTTCTCTGAAGAAAGAAGTCCTGTTTTTATAGGTGTTCTTCGGTGCATCCGTAGGGCAAGTGATTTTAATCTGCACCAGTCTACATTTACCTAGGGTTGATCCTGTGGAAATCAATGCACTGGGGCTTGAATTAGCAGCTGTCGTGGAGACTTGCTAAATTGACCATAGATTGCTCTCCTGTTGATTCTGGTACTTGACTAGAATGAGAAGAGTAAGTGGAGTTGATGGGAGAGCATCTCCCATTGGCTTGGCATAGTGCGTACCAATGTTCCCTCTAAGCTGCATGGCAGCACAGCTTCACAGGTGATCAATTAGCCCCGCCGAGTCAGTCAGCTCCATTCACAGAGCCCTGAGCCTCTGACTGGGAGGGGCAGATTAATCACCTGTGAAGCTGTGATGCCATGCAGCGTAGTGGGAACACTGATATGGACCCCACAGGAAGTAGATCTAAGATACATCGATTTGAGCAATGCTACTAATAAAACTCAAATTGTGTAGCTTAGATCCATTTTCTCCTGTAGTGCAGACAAGACCTATGTTACGTCTCCAGGTTGATTGCATCTTCCTTTAAAATAAATTTATATAGACGTGGGCATGGGCAGTGGATGGAGCTTCCCCGGCAAACCCTGCAACTGGGGATCTGGTGGAAGAGCCTACCCTGACCTGTTATATCCATTGCCAATGAATGTGGAGGCGAAAGAGGTATTCTGAAATTGAAAGAGATACTAATACAGTGGAATCCCATTTTAGTATACCTATATTGAAGGGACTCAGAAGAGGTATATCTCCAGTCATTTTAAAAATACAAGCATTAAGTGTGATAGCTTTCCAAAGAGATATACTGAAGTAAGAAAACTGCCTTTAAAAGAAAAAGCTTACTAGACTGATTTTTTTTTCTGTATGCTGGCATCCTATTTAAAAGCCAACCAGAATCTTTCCAAAATGGATAAGCAGTGCTGCCTGCCACATTCTCTAGAGAGTGGGAAAGAGATTGAGAAGGATGTAAATTGCCACTAATCCTAGCCCTGATGTGTTAAACATTTTTCCCACAATACCACTTATCCCGTTTCCAACATCATTTTTTGAAAAATGTGTGTGGTATCACCCAATTATTTAAATTTCTTACTACTTATCAGTGGTAAGATGTTCACAAGGAGGATAATTGTGGTATCTGGGTTAAAGCAATCTTTAAACAACATTCACTATGTCACCTATTAGTGAAGCTTTGTATGTATAATGTAACTTCAGATAAAATTATGTAACGTTACATTTCACCATATGAAGTAGGGATGTACGTGAGTAGTCAACTACTCAGCTATCCAATAAGCATAAGCTTATCAGATAGATGAATGGAATACTTGACTATTTGCTTCCCCCCTTGCTGCCTCTCTATGAAAGCCGGTGGCTCTTACTACATTTAAAATGCAGAGCCACAGTGGTCCAGAGCTAGCATGAGCTGGGACTGCTCTGTTCTGGCTTGAGCCAGCTCCGCTGCAACTCTGCAGATCGTCCCCCCGACTAATCATGTAGGCAATACAAACATCTTTAAATCCTTAATATAAAGGCTAAAATGTGGAGCTTTAGGGTTTTTTTTAAATAATGCATTAAAATTGTTCTATATGTTTTATTTTTACATTAATAATTCTGATGTGTAGGAATGACCTGTGGCTAGGTAAAACGATCTCTCTTCTTGAGTAGTTCCTTCCTTCTTGTTGTTGTTTTTGTTTGTTTGTTTGTTTTGGTTTTTTTAATGAATGGTCCAGAAAATGGAGTTTCATGTTGTTCATGTGTTTTTATGTACTTTGTCAATTTTTGCTGGAAAAGAAGAAAAGTAAACCACACAATACTTTTGGGTCAGATATTCTCCTAGCTGTATCTACACTGTACTTTTGTCATTAGAACTATTGTTAGTCGGGGTGTGAAAAACACCTTCCTGAATCATAGAATACTAGAAATGGAAGGGACCTTCAGAGATCATCAAGTCCAGGCCCCTGGCCTCACGGCAGGTTCAAGCACAATCTGTATCATCCCTGACAAATGTCTGTCTAACCTGCTCTTCTCTCCAGTGATGAAGATCCCACAACCTCCCTAGGAAACTTATTCCAGTGTTTAACCACCTGACAGTTAGGAAGTTTTTCCTAATATTCAACCTAAATCTCCCTTGCTGCAGTTTAAGCCCATTCCTTCTTGTCTTATCATCCGAGCCAAAGAGAACAATTTCCCCCCCTCTCCCTGTGACACCTGACTGACAAAAGTTTTGAGAACAAAAAGCGCCAATGTGAATAGTGCTTTGTTGGTGCAGGAGCTGACAAAGCTTCTGCCTGTAATTGGGAGTGGTTTTATTTCACAGGCATAAGAGACATCTCCTGTTGGCAGAGCAGCTGGTTAGCATACCTTACAGCAGTGCCACTGTAAGATATGCTGTGTAGACATAGATTAACAACATGAATATTAAAAGTATCTGTTCCTGATTTTCTATAGATCCTGTACCCAGATAAAGCAGCTCATTTATCTTTGGATAGGTCGAATCTATAAATTACCTGCATTTCTCTAGAAACCTTTTCTTTCAGTATGTTGTGCATACATATTCTTGCTTTTCCTAAAACTATATAGAGTTACACATAATCTTTCAATCTAAGAGTTAAAGGATCCTGGGCATAATACTGCTGCAAACCACTAAGTTGACCTTGGCTTTTTGCCTGGATGTGTTCATTCATAAAAAACTTGTTAAAACAAAATACAACTTCCAATTACATTCTTCTCTTGGAACAATTACTTTCCTCATAGCCAGCTCTCATTTTGTATCACTGATTTTGTATGGGTCAATGATGTTAAAAGTGTAGAAATAATGAATATTAGATGATTAAGGTTTTGCCATGCTTTTCTGTATCAAGAACAAGACAACATATAAAACAGGGTTTTAAAACTGTCTGACTATGCATCAGAACATCTTATATTCTGTTGTAACTACTGCATATCTCAAAATGCCTCTACTCGCAATAAACATTAGACAGTAGAGATTAATTGTGAAGCCATTAACCATATGGTTTCGGTTATTTGAGTCCATACATAAGAATATGAAGCTTCTGTAGTGATGGAAATGAATTTCTGTATGTTACTATTAGGAATTTAAAGGGGTAAACAGTTAACCATGCCATGGCTGGGCTGGAGCATCCTCTGCCCATGGCAAGGTGCAGTGGACCCGGCTGGTCTGGAGTAGCCCCCTGCCCATATGCAGTGCAGTGGACCCTGCCTGGCCAGGCCCACCATGCTGTGGGTGGGGAGCACTCAAGCCCATCTGGGCCAGGAGAGCTCCCAAGGGCAGTAATGTGCAAGTGATTGCATGCTCTTCATATGCTGTATTAAGAAAGTTTTACAAAAAACAGGCTGGACTTGATTCAAGGAGAAAGGAGACTGCTGCAGATATATGTAGAATGTTAAAAAAACTTCACAAATATAGGTTACTAAGGGCAATAGCCAACATTAGAGCAATGGACTGCAGGGTTTGTGGGCAATTAGCTGCAAGGTAGTGTGGAAGCTAGTCTATAATGTTCTGTGTAGAGCCAGGGCCAGTGTTGGATTTTGAAATGGATGGTTGGGGAAAGTAACGAAACGCTGAAGGATGGTCTTCTGGTTAAAGCACTGGACTGAGATTCGGAACCAGGGTTAAGTTTCTGCCACTATCCTGTTAACTTTCAGAAAGCCACTTAATCTTTCTGTGTCTAAGTACTTCATGTGACATTTGGAACAATTGTCTAGTCTTTTTAGAGTGCAAGCTCTTTGCAACAGGGACTGTTTTACCAATGATTATCTGAATGGCGTCCTGATCTCAGCAACAGCTTCCAGGTGCTAGTATAATACACATGTTATTTATTGCTTGTATTATGGTGGGTCCTAAAGCCCTTAGTCCGGATCAGAGCCCAGTTCTTTCAGTTGCTGTACACACAGGACAGGAGATCCCTTCTAGCCTGGACTGTTGGCTCTATACCTGACTCAGCAAATGAGAGTTAGAAATACAATGGATATGAAGCAAAGGAAAGAGAGGACAAGCTTATTGATAAGATCCTATGGTTATATAAGTAAGCTGTGTGTACACTTTGGTTCTAAATAATTAAAAGATATTTTTAATAAGTATCAGCTCTTCCCACCTAGTTGACTTTCTCCTTATAAATGTCACAGTACAACTGTATATTGAGGAGGCTTTTGAAGGAGAAGATTATCATCTCATGGGCTATATCAGAGAAGAACATTTCATATAAAGGCACCATGGAAGAAAGGTCCCCAGGTAGACCTATGTGCAAAAAGGACAACAGAAGGTTTCAGCAGTTCTGTTCCCTAGGAGGTCATGGTCTGGCTTCCCTGATGGATACATTTTTACTGAAGTTTTCAGGCAGAGTGCTCAGTGATTTTCATCCAATCTCTGTCATTCACCAGATATTTACTGAAGATAAAATGGGATCAGGTGAATGTTATTCTCATAATCCAATGTGGGCCCATCAGCACTGGTACTCCAGTCTCTTGGTGCGGTCAGTGAAACCTCCAGTCTCACTTCTACTAGACTTGGACCTAATGTTCCTCTATCATGGTCACATACTCCACCTGAGTCTATAATCCCTTCATTCAGCATCATGGATGCTCTGTGGCTAGATATTAAAGAGCAGCCTTCTGTAAATGAGATTGAAGAGATCCTGATAAATAATAGAAAAATCTTATACAATGTTGGTTACCCAAGTGGAGATGTTTTGCCATGTCCACTTACCAATATGGGTATGCTGTGGTGGACTAGACTCAGAGGCATTCTGCTGGAGATTCTGGCATACCCATCCCAGGAAAGGTGCAGTGGAATTAAAACCTCCAAGTGGCCTACAGAGACTGCAGAGAGCAGCCGTTCAGCTATATAAAGAATTGCAAAGACGGAGACAGTCAGTTCTTTGCTGGAGCCAGAGGAGGGCAGATGGTGCTCCTGGTTGATTGAAGGGAAATGCAGCACTATGGACAGTTCAGTAGCAGGGATTGGAGCAGGGGTCTGCAACCTATGCCTTGCGAAGCAATATGGCTCACTAGGGAGCCAGATATGGCTCTTCTGGAGTGCCAGCTCCTCCAGCAGCAGGGAGCCGGTGCTGGTGTTACAGCCTTGCACTCCCCCAACATTGGAACACCCGTACTGGCTTTTTGGGTGGGGTGGGGAGAAGAAAGCCCTGAACCTCCCTGCTGGATCCGGCGTGTGGGAAACAAGTCGCGCAAAAAATGGCTCCATGTGCTGCTTTTTCTTCCCTTGGCATGTGGGGAACCAAGAACTAAAAATAGCTCTGTGCGCTGCCATTTTCTTTCCCCTGGGAAACACTTCCTGGAGGCTTCCCCTGTGAATCCTGCCTGGAGACTTCCTTCTGGTGAATGGGAGCAGCAGGAGGCCGTGTTACATGTGGCACGAAAGCAAATAAGTGCCCCCGCATGCCCAAACCCCGCAGCCCCTCCAGCCAGACACCCTGCCCCCAGCCCGCTCCTCCTGCCCCCTGTCCAGGCACCCTGCCCGTAGCCCCGACACCCTGCCCCCCTGGCAAGACAGCCTGCCCCCAACCCACTCCTGCTCCCTGCCCCCTGGCCAGAAAGCCTGCTCCCAGCCTGCTGCTGCCCCCTGCCCCTGGCTAGACACCCTACTCCCAGCCTGCTCCTGCACCCTACTTCCCACCCAGACCTTGCACCCTCACCCTCTTCTGTACCCCACCTCTCTCCCAGATCCTGCACCCCCATCCCTATCCTATTCACTGGCAGCCCTGCCCATCACACTTAACCCCTCATTTTGACCCCACTCCAGAGCCTTGTGGGGGCCCACAAAATCCACTTGAACCTCAGTCTTCCTTGCCCCTCCCGCCACTGTGGGGCTGGAGCACCAGGGAAGTGAGGTGTTTCAGTTGGGGGCCACATCAGTGACGGTTGGAAGTATTTTGGGGGCGGTGTTTTTTTGCTTCTCACTTGTGTGTTTTCCAACTGATTTTTCTATGGATCAGTGGCCCCCGATCCAAAAAACGGTTCCTTACCCCGCCATAAATAAAAAAAATGTTGAAACCTTTTGTGTTGGATTTATTTTACTTTATTTAAAAATGAAGCCTGGCCAGCAAGCCCCCAATTGGGGCCCAGCCCCCATCTGGCCGCAGCATCATAACACTCCTGCACCCCCGCACACACGAACCCTGAGCTCATCATACACCTGAACCCCCCTGCCCTGAGCCCCTCATATCCCCACATCCCCAGACTCCTGCACTCCCACATCCCCAATCCCTGCCATAAGATTGACAGAAGATAGCCTGAATGTGTACATGAATCTGGATTTGACCAGTTATGATGCAAACTTCAAAGAAATGTGCAAAAAGATGGAGCAGCAGAAGTCCCATTAAATAAAGTCTGTGAGTAAAATGTTTCCGTTGTGCTATCATTAATCATGTGTCAATTATTAATAATATTATGTTATATATTTTCAATTGTGCAAATGGGCATTCTTATATGGCTCTTTTTTGACCACTTGTTCTAAATTTTGATGTAGTTTGGCTCTTTGGTTTGAAAAGGTTGCTGACCCCTGGATTGGAGGAACAAGGAAAAATCATACATCATAGAATCATAGAGCTGGAAGAGACCTCAGGAAGTCCTCAAGTCCAGCCCTCTGCCCAAGGCAGGACCAATCCCAACTAAACCATCCCAGCCAGGGCTTTGTCAAGCCGAGACTTAAAAAACCTCTAGGGATGGAGATTCCACCACCTCCCTAGGTAATCCATTCCAGTGCTTCACCACACTCCTAGTGAAATAGTTTTTCCTAATATCCAACCTAGACCTCTCCCACCGTAACTTGAGACCATTGCTCCTTGTTCTGCCATCAGTCACTACTGTGAACAGCCTTTCTCTATCCTCTTTGGAACCTCCCTTCAGGAAGTTGAAGGCTGCTATCAAATCCCCCCTCACTCTTCTCTTCTGCAGACTAAAGAAACCCAAATCCTTCAGTTTCTCCTCATAGGTCATGTGCTCCAGCCTGCTAATCATTTTGGTCGCCCTCCATTGGACCCTCTCCAATGTGTCCACATCCTTTCTGTAGTGGGGGGCCCAGAATTGGACACACTATTCTAGATGTGGCCTCACCAGAGGTGAATAAAGGGGAATAATCGGTTCTCTGGATCTGCTGGCAATGCTCCTCCTAATGCACCCCAATATGCCATTAGCCTTCTTGGCTACAAGGGCACACTGTTGACTCATATCCAGCTTCTCATCCACGGTAATCCCTAGATCCTTTTCTGTAGAACTGTTCCTTAGCCATTCAGTCCCCAGCCTATAACAATGCTTGGGATTCTTCCGTCCCAAGTGCAGGACTCTACACTTGTCCTTGTTGAACTTCATCAGATTTCTTTTGGCCCAATCCTCTAATCTGTCCAGGTCACTCTGGACCCTATCCCTGCCCTCCAGCATATCTACCTCTCCCTCTAGCTTAGTGTCATTTGCGAACTTGCTGAGGGTGCAATCCATCCCCTCATCCAGGTCATTAATAAAGATGTTGAACAAAACCGGTCCAAGAACAGATCCTTGGGGCACTCCACTAGAAACTGACCATCAACCTGACATCGAGCCCTTGATCACTACCCGTTGGGCCCGACAGTCTAGCCAGCTGTCTAGCCATCTTACAGTCCATGTATCCAATCCATATTCCCTTAACTTGCTGGCAAGAATATTGTGGGAGACCATATCAAAAGCTTTGCTAAAGTCAAGGTATATCACATCCACTGACTTTCCCATATTTACAGAGTCAGTTACCTCATCATAGAAGCTAATCAGATTGGTCAGGCACAACTTGCCCTTCGTGAATCCATGTTGACTATTTCTGATCACTTTCCTCTCTTCCAAGTGCTTCAAAATGGATTCCGTGAGGATCCCCTCCTTGATTTTTCCAGGGACTGAGGTAAGGCTGACTCGTCTGCAGTTCCCTGGATTGTCCTCCTTCACTTTTTTAAAGAGGGGCACTACATTTGCATTTTTCCAATCATCTGGGATCTCTCCCGATCTCCACAAGTTTTCAAAGATAATGGCCATAGGCTCCGCAATGACACTTGCCAACTTTCTCAGTACCCTTGGATGCATTAAATCCGGACCCATGGATTTGTGTACGTTTAGCTTTTCTAAATATTCCTAACTTGTTCTTTCCCCACCAAGGGCTGTCCACCTCCTTCCCATATTGCATTGCCTAGTGCATTTGTCTGGGAGCTGACCTTGTCCATGAAGACAGAGGCAAAGAAAGCATTGAGTACTTCAGCTTTTCCCACATCATTTGTCACGAGGTTACCTCCCCCATCCAGTAACGGCCCCACACACTCTCTGATCACCCTCTTCTTGCTCACATGCCTGTAGAAACCTTTCTTGTTATCCTTCACATCCCTTGCTAGCTGCAATTCCAATTGCGCTTTCGCCTTCCTGATAACTCCCCTGCATTCTTGAGCAATATATTTATGCTCCTCCCTAGTCATCTGTCCCAAGTTTCCACTTATTGTAACCTTCCTTTCCCTCTGTCTTCTGCCTAAGCTTACCAAGGATGTCCCCAGTAAGCCAATCTTGTCGCCTAACATATTTGCTTTTCTTACTGTGCATCAGGATGGTTTCCTCCTGTGCCTTTAATAAGGCTTTAAAATACTGCCAGCTCTCCTGGACTCCTTTCCCCTTCATGTAAGCATCCCAGGGAATCCTGCCCATCAGTTCTCTGAGGGAAACAAAGTCTGCTCTTCTGAAGTCCAGGGTATATATTTTGCTACTCTCCTTTCTTCCTTTGGTCAGGATCCTGAAATCGACCATCCCATGATCACTGCTTCCCAGGTTGTCACCCACCTTTACTTCCCCTACAAGTTCCTCCCTGTTTGTGAGCAGCAGGTCAAGCTGCTCATGGCCCCTGGTCAGTTCCTTCAGCACTTGTACCTAGAAGTTATCCCCAACATTCTCCAAAAACTTCCTGGATTGTCTGTGTACTGTTGTATTGGTCTCCCAACAGATGTCAGGGTGATTAAAGTCGCCCATGAGAACCATGGCCTGCAATCTGGAAGCTTCTCTCGGTTGTCCAAAGAAATCCTCGTCTACCTCATCCACCTGATCCAGTGGTCTATAGCAGACACCAACCACAACATCACCTCTGTTGCTTCCACCTCTAAAGTTAACCCATAGACTCTCAATAGTCTTTTCTCCTTCTAAATACTGGAGCTCCGAACAATCATACTGCTCTCTTACGTACAATGCAACTCCTTCTCCTTTTCTCCCCTGCCTGTTCTTCCTGAACAGTTTATACCCTTCTGTGACAGTGTTCCAGTCATGTGAGTCATCCCACCAAGTCTCCGTTATTCCAGTCAAATCATAGTTCTTCGACTGGGCCAGGGCTTCTAATTTTTCCTGTTTGTTTTCCAAGCTTTTTGCATTTGTGTACAAACACCTTAGATAACCAGTTGATCACCCTACTTTCTCCATCCAAATCAGGGGTCCTCCTTTGTTGCTCATTCCTCCTTGAGATTTTTCCCGGTGTCCAACTTCCTCACTTACTTCAGGGCTTTGGTTACCGTCCCCCAACGAATGTAGTTTTAAGCCCTCCTCACTAGGTTTGCAAGCCTGCCGAGCGAAGATACTCTTTCCTCTCTTGGTTAGGTGGATTTCATCTCTTCCTAACAATCCTGCCCGGAACAGAGTCCTATGGTCGAAGAAACCAAAGCCCTCTCTCTGACACCACCTGTGTAACCACGCATTTACTTCCTCAATTCAACGATCCCTATCGGGACCTTTTCCTTCAACCGGAAGGATGGACGAGAACACCACTTGTGCTTCAAATTCCTTGATCCTTCTTCCCAGTGCTACGTAATCTGTTGTGACCCGCTCAAGGTCATTCTTGGCCGTATTGTTAGTTCCTACATGGGAAGCAGGAAGGGGTAGCGCGCCGAAGGTTTAATCACTTTCGGAAGACTCTCGGTCACATCTTGAATGTGAGCTCCTAGTAAGCAGCACACTTCTCAAAATTGCAGATCTGGACAGCAGATGGATGACTCAGTCCCGCTTAGGAAGGAGTCCCCGACTCTAAAATATAAAATGTCTAGATTTGGGGGTGGTGGTCATGGAACCCCCATCCCTAGGACTATGGATCCCATGCCTTCTGGTAGATGGTGCTCCCTTCTGATTTCTTCCCTGAGAGGTCCCTGCCAAAGCATTCTCCACCGCAGTGCCTGTGGAGAGAGCCTGATAGTGCTTATTACCTCTACAGGAATGGGGGATACCTGAGTTGGCCGCCTTCTCCTTCTAGAGCAGTGGTCTCCAACCTTTTTACACCGAAGATCACTTTTTAAATCTCAGAACAGGCGAAGATCTACTGCCCCGCCCCTTCCTTGAAGCCCCGCCCCTTTCTTGAAGCCCCGCCCTCTCTATTCTCCTCCTGTCCATCACTTGCTATCCCCACCCCTTACTTACACACTCTGATAAACACTTTATTTTTAAATTTATGCGATATATAAAATTAAAATCATGTGTTTATAGTTATGAAATAAATGGTCTGTTTTTTATTCATGCTATTTAAATCTAAAATGAAGCATTTATAATTATACATTTTGTGGGGACAGAGTTCTGCGGCTGGGGGCAGGGGAGAGGGATCAGGGTGCTGGGAGGGCAGAGGACAGGGTTCTGCAGCAGGGGACAGGGTGCCAGTGGGGACAGAGTTCGGGGAGTGGGGATGGGAATGGGGACAGGGGAGTGGGGACAGAGTTCGGGGAGTGGGGATGGGAATGGGGACAGAGTTCTGTAGCTGGGGACAGGGGAATGGGGACAGAGTTCGGGAATGGGGACAGAGTTCGGGGAGTGGGGACAGGAATGGGGACAGGGGAGTGGGGACAGAGTTCGGGGAGTGGGGACGGGAATGGGGACAGAGTTCTGTAGCTGGGGACATGGGAATGGGGACAGAGTTCGGGGAAGGGGGACAGGAATGGGGACAGGGGAGTGGGGACAGAGTTCGGGGAGTGGGGACAGAGTTCTGTAGCTGGGGACAGGGGAGTGGAGTCTGGGGAGCGGGGACAGGGTGCCAGTGGCAGCAGAGTCACCTGCATCTGCCTCCTCCCAGGATTCTCTCTCCCTTCCCCCCCTCTCCCCCCCACGGGAAGCCAGCACATGCCTCCTCCGGGCCCCCCGCGGCGCAGGGAAACCCTGAGCGTGCCTGCGGCGGGGCCAAACCCCCCCAGGAGCCTGCACCAGGGGCAACCCCCACCCCTCCCATGGCGGGGCCAAACCACCCTTCTGCGGCGCGGCGCGGCCCTGGCCCTCCCCTCCCGCAGCGCGGCCAACCCCCGCGGGCACCTGTCCCGGGGCCAAACCCCCCTCCCGCGGCGCAGCGTGGCCAATCCCCTCCCGCAGTGCGGCCAACCCCCGCGGGCGCCTGCCCTGGGGTCAAACCCCCCTCCCACGGCGCGGCCCGGCCCGGCCAACTCCCTCCCCTCCCGCAGCGCGTCCAAACCCCAGGGCCCACTCCCGCTCCCGCCGCACAGGAAACCCCTGCGCCCAACTCACCCCTCCGGCGCCAGCAGCGCAGGGAAGCCTCCGCACTCCTCCCCCAGCGCCAATGCCCCCTCCCCCAGCATGCAACAGAGCTGTGGGAGGGGGAGCAGCCCGTGCACTTCTGGAACCGCTGGAATTGACGCGGGCTTCAGAGAGGACTTCCGTCCACCCCGCGGGAAGCCGGCACTACACTAGAGGTAGGTAGTGGGGCTTCTCGGGGGTGGGGGGAAAATGGGGGGCGGGGTTGCCCGAACGCCTCGCAATCGACTGGTCGAGGCCTCGCGATCGACCAGTCGATCGTGATCGACGGGTTGGTGACCACAGTTCTAGAGGTTACATGCTCCCAGTTCTCTTCCTTATCCTGTAGTGCCCTGATTGGCTCTTCAGCCTGCTGTGCCTGCAGGATTAAATGCTGCCTTCTGTCGAGGAAGTCTTCATCCTCTCTGATAGAACATAGGGTCGATACTTGGCCCTCAAGTCCTCTAATTTTTTCTTCCAAGAGTTCCTGGCAGGCTGTGGAACTTGAATACAGAAGAGCCCTTAGCTAAAAGTAAAGCATCAGTGAAAGCTGGGACCACTGCAAAATGGCCCTTGCTGTGGGCTCTAAAATATAAAATGTCTAGATTTAAGTCACATTAAGTAAATGGCTTTAATATAGTAGGGGAAGAGATGGGTGTTTTGGTCCCTTCTTGAATATACATTGTTAATAATAATATCCATAATAGCAATAAAAATGTGTTAGATTAGAATATACCCCTACACCCTTTGTGGAAGTTGGCCGTCAGTGCAAAATTACACTTGTGGCTCTGTCTAATGTAGCTGTGATAATGAGGTGCAGAGTAAGAGGTGACCTTTCAGATAGTTATGATACCAGCTCATTGAGTTTGCACTGAAAATATACTTATTAGCTGTTAAATAATGAATGTGCAGTTGTGACTAAAACCTTTTAGCCCCAACTCTGGTTGCAGCACTAAGCTGTTTTTCCAATAGTAATTAAGAGTAGCCTCATTAGTTGTGTAACCCACAAATGCCAGAAGCCATAAAGCAGGGGTGGGCAAAATCTGACCTACGGGCCAGATCCAGCCTGCCAAGCTATTTGATCCGGCCCTCAGCCTGCCACACCTCTACCCTGTCCCCAGGCCAGTTGAGACCGGGGGGTAGGGGAGTGCTTGAAGTCATACATTGTTCAATGTGCTTGGCAGCTCTGTCCCCCACCAGGGGCATGTGGCAACTAGAAGGAGCCACCAGCTGTTTTGAATAGCGAATGACTCTGCACACTCCCATGCCCCCAGGTCCTGATTGGCCGAGGGGCAAGGGAGCGGGCAAAGTTGCACGTGGCACCTAGAGGGAATCACCAGCTGTTTGAAATGGCTGGCAGTTCCCTCTAGGTGTTGTGTGCCCTGGCAGAGCGCAAGTGGGGTGGGGGAGGGGGCTTTGCATGCTCCCCCGCCCCCAGACTCCGATTGGCATGGGGCAGGGGAGTGTACAAAGTCTGCTCACCCCCGCCAGGGGAATGCAGCAGCTAGAGCAAACCACCTCTTCTGCCCAAGGCTCCGCTCCGCTCCTTGAGGGTGGGGAGGGGGTCTAGAGCTGGCCTGCAACCACGACTAGGAGACCTGAAAAGCTAAATATGAGAACTGATCAGAACACCAGTAAAATTATTTTTTTATGTAACAAATTACAAAGACATTTTGAAAAAATGTGACTAGTTCTAATACATTTGTTTCTACCAACCAACTCAGTTTTGTGTAAATTTCCTCTTCAGTGCAATGTTCTTGAGGCTCAAAAATATTTTAGCTTGTGGTTCTTTTACAAACAGAAATGTAAGTGACACATTTTGTTCTTAGAATTGCCTCTTCACTCAAATTGACTTGAAGGCCTTATGTGATGGGGTGCTTAAACCCCTCTCTGACAGGGAAGGGGCAGGGAGGCTGTGTGCGCCATAGTACCTGCGACAGCATCCCTGCCCATCGTGCTTTTGGTAGGAAGAGGGCTTTAAAAGACTCTTCAAAGATAGAAAGACACCAATTTACACGGATGCCAGGAGGCATCTAGTGAAGTCAGTGGCTGGACATGGCTGCCTGGGTTATGTGGTTGGGGAGATCCCAAATGAAGTTGCTATCCAACCAGCCTTGAAGTAAGGAAGTGCCAGTGACCTTTGCCCTGCTCAGTAGCTCCCAGGAGAGGGGCTGATTCTTGGGAGTGTCAGAATATTTGTTGTTTTTTTCTTTTCTGCAGGCAGACACGAGGGGAGGTTCGTGGGTGGCAGAGCCTGTCACAAAGGCTTAGAGGCAGGAGTCTGACCGGATAGTACATCCAATGTTAGTAGCTGGGCGTAACCAGGGTCTCCCAAGTTCCAAGAGTGGGTGCCCTAGAGAAAGTTATTTACACATTCACCATGCAAGTTCCAGATGTCTTCTGTAGGTTATGTTAACAATTGTCCTGTGTGCCTCTTTCATCCAACTAACCTCTGTTTCTAAGGAATGGGGCTTCTTTCACACATTCTGCTTATTGAGGGAAGTATTTGAAATGTCAGTATCAAGGCAGTTTGACAAATGACATTTTAAACTAAATGCTGTGGTGAGTCTGACAGCTCAGTTCTCCTTAGGTGACTGTGATAATTAAACATCACTGCTCATTTTTATTGACTTGTTACAAAAACTAGGAGATTTTTTTTTTCATTTTGGCTAGCCAAATTTTTTTTATTTTTTCCTTGTTGTCTAACTTTTCCTTCACATGTAATAGAGCTCACAGGGAGGACTGTTTTGTATGCATTACTCCATTGTGTAAAGTTTGTTGACATCTGAACAGTGTGGAAAACTGGCCTGTAGAGTTTGTGGCAAGATCTGAATTTGGAAAAGCACAAGAGACAGAGTAATAACATATGGAACTTATTTTGGATAATTCTTAACTAGAACTAAGAGCCAGCACAGAACTGCCTGGGAAAGTTTAAAATGAAGACCTTATAAAAACCATATCATGTGTTTGTTAAATTATAGATTTAGATAATATTTGTATAATGACAGATGCTTTTGTATTCATAAATGAAGTAAAATTAAATATGTCCTCGCTGTGCTTGAGAAGTTTCAGTGTGATTAAGCAGTGAAAGAGATTTACTATGGCATTACAATTTCTGAAGATACTTACATTACTTTTACAAAAGCAGAAACTGTGGAGTAGTTTACCATAAAGATGTGAAGTGTAGCTATACTTTAACTTCCGTTCTGTCTTCCTAATGAGATCAATGCTCTAATTACGATATTTCCTGTATCTGTGTAGCAGCTTGTATCTAGATAGCACATCGTGTAAACAACCCTGCTAAAGAGTTGTGGTTTTTTTAAAGGAAGCCATAAAGGACAAGAGGGGGTAGTTTGCATAGATTGCTTAATCTGAAAGAATATTCTTGAGCTCATTCTGTTTGTATTGCTTTCATTTTTATCCAAACCAAGAGCCCGTATCATGGGTTGCTGCAGTACAGATTGAACTTCCCAAATCCGGGGTTCTCTGGTCTTGCAACATCCGATGTTGCTGCACCAGAGAGCCCTAGAGCCAACTGAGGCAATGCAGGGGCAGGAGAGCCCCAGGTGGGCCAGGAGACATCTGGGGAGCCCCCACCCTGGCCAGGGAACCCCCGGCATCAACAGGGTCAGGTGGAGACCTGGCGTCAGCGGGGCCAGGCGATAGCTGTGGAGCCCCCAGCATCAGCGGGGCCAGTTGGCAGCTGTGGAGCTCCTGCCCCAGCAAGAGAACCCCTGGCATCAGCAGGGTCAAGTGGCTGGGAAGTCCCGGCCCCAGCTCCAGCCGGGGAACCCCCAGCTTCGGCGGGGCTGTCAGTGACCAGATAGACTCTGCCACGGAACCCCGGCTTCAGCAGGGCTGATGGATGCAGGTATTCCCAGCTGGGGAAGCCCCAGAATCCCCAGCGGTAGCAGGGCAGGGTGGATTGGCAGCCCCTGCCAGGAACTCCGGGGAACACCCTGCAGCAGTGGGGCCAGCAGCAGCCAAGTAGTCTCCTTGGGGAACCGCTGGAGATCTTGTGGTACTGGGTGGGCAGCAGGGTGGGGAGCCATACTGGGCCAGTGATAGGGCAAGGAGCCCCAAGGACAGGAACCCCGAGGGCAGCCAGCAGGGGGCCACTGACCTCCCCTGGCCCAGCAAATTCTCTGGTCCAGGACAGCTCAGGCCCCGAGGGTGCCAGACCTGGGAGGTTCAACCCTTCCTAGAAGGAAGAAAACAAAAATCCAAATTTCCCAGCATGTAGTTGTTGTTCATTTTTTCCTTTGCAACCATACTTGTGATTCCTTCATCTTTGTTATTTACAATCAGGCAGTTCCTATCTTAAGCCAAAACAAAAAACACTCACCAGGAAAGGAAAATGTTCTCAAGTGAAACTGCTAATTTTGTTAGGTGTTTAACATGGAACATATCCATTGTCAAGTCATTTAACTATTCCAAACTATCTTTCAGCCCCCAATCTAAATACAAAGCAGGCAATTTGTCTGGCAAGCTGTACCTTGTATCAGATCATACAAATGTTACCTGTACAGTATAAAACACAACAAGGAATCCATTGCATGCATTATTTTTGTTAGTCAATTTTGCAAGGGCTTAATGCTAATCTATACTAGAAAACTATGCCGGGCAGGAATGTGAAAACTCCAAACCATGAGTGATGATGTGAAATACTCCAAAGTCCCCATATAGATGGTGCTAAGTTGATAAAATAATTTTTCTGTTGACCTAACTACAAGTTAGGCCTGACCTGGCACCCTCGGGACCTGAGCAGTCCCAAACCACAGAGTTTGCTGGACCAGGAGAGGTCAAGGCTTCCCTTCCAGCTTCACTCCCCTCTCCCTCCCCACCAGCTCCAGCCAGGCCTTTGCTCTCCACCGTGTCGGTTTGCTGCTGCTGGGGCTGTACTCACCAGCCTAGCACCTGAACCTGGCCAGCTGGGGCTCTCTGATCCAGCAATATCCCATGGTCCTGAGAGACATGGATTTTAGAGGTTTAATCTGTACTGCCTCTCAGGGAGTTAGGTTATGTATCTCAGTGGGAGAACCCTTCCCATTGGCATGGATAGCATCTACACAGAAGTACTACATCAGCACAGCTATGGTGGCACAGGTGTGCTACTGTAGCATTCTCAGTGTACATAAGCCCTTATGGTCAACTCTGTGGCATTTCTGTTTGACTGTCTGGCTGTAGCTGGATGATGGCAGCAATTAACAATTTACAGCATAAAAATAGTCCCTGTTTCAGTTCTTTTCCCCTCCATATCTCATTTCACTGAAATCAGTAAGAGCTGGTGAATCTTATGTAAACAAAAACTGGGATTATGTCTAAACTTCAGTGTTAGGTTTATTCAGATTATTTGAACATACAGCCACTTGTGTGCTGGCATGCTCGGCTCCTTGTTTTGGTGTAACACATGCTCAGCAGGAGTGCTTGTATCAGTGCATAGTGCAGTGTACCATGTGTAGGTATCCCACTGCGAAACTTGCCAGTCGAGAGCTCTGGTCTTTTAGGGAAGCTTTGGCAATGCATTATGGGGCTGAAACTAGTCACACAAAGATCACAGGAAGCATGAGGTCGATTTTCTCTAGTTTCCAGCTGTCTCCATCCCATAATGCTCTGTCTCCTCCCTATCTTTTTTCCCCCCAAAATACCACACATCCATGCAGCTCTCTTTGCTGTCCATCATGAGTGATGGAAACATGGAGCTTGCACAGCTCGGCATTGTTGTCTTGAGCATTGCAGGCACATGACGGGCAATGCTGGAGTATTTGCAGAGCTGGAAGAAGAACCAAAAGAGTGGGGAACATGATGATTTCTTGGAGGGCACGTAGCTGTGGGACATAGCAAAAATCAATTCAAGGTTGGTGGCTTCCATGGTAAGGATGTTGAAATGTGATTATTTGGCTAATTGTATAGTCGATACAATTTGTATCGACTATACAATTAGTCGATAAGCGTTTCTGCAAAGCCGCAGCAGGGACAGCTCCAGAGGAGCTGACTCGAGCCGAGACTCACAGTTCTGGCTTGTGCCAGCTCCAGAGCCACCTGCGCTGCGGCTCTGCATTTTAAATGTAGTGGGCTCTTACTACGTTTAGAATGCAGAGGTGCAGCGATCAGCATGAGCCGGGACTGCTCAGTCCCGGCTCGCGCTGAGTCCAGCAGCCCATGCTCACAGTAAACAGCCCTGTCCACCACGAACAGGGGTTGTTTGGCCACTATGAATAGAGACTGCTCTGGCACCAGCCGCTGTTCATGTCAGCCAGCCCTGTCCACTGCAAACGGGTTGCTTGGCGGCAACAGCCGCTGTCTGGGGGGGCGGGGCAGCTTTCTGCTGCGACCCCTGCGGACAGGGGTTGCTTCCCCTATCCCTCCCTGCTGCCTCTGATAGAGGCAATGGGGGGGTGGGGACATGTGGCACCCCAAAGATGGTGCTGGGGGAAATTGGCTTTTAAGCCAGCTCCCCCCAGCACCCGGTCCTGTCCCCCCTTCTTGCTGCCTCTCAGAGAGGCAGCAAGGGGGAGGCGCTGCAGAGAGCATAGAGAGCATCCCCCTGTTCCCTGCGGCACTTCTGCTCTTGTACATTTCAAAAGAAGAAGCTCCTGCAGCGGGAACCAGTGTGAGTGGGGACTCAGGCAGTCCCCGCTCGCGCTGTTTCCTGCTGTGCCTCTGCCTCACCTGGCCGCCACAGAGACGGTTCTGGGGGGAACCAGCTTCACCAGTTCCCCCCAGCACCAGCACCTGCCCCCCCTTGCTGCTTCTTTCTTATAGAGGCAGCGAGGGGCGGGGGAAGCAACTAGTCAAGTTGACTATCGCTTACATCCCTATTTCATATAGAAACGGGGACCCCAGAGCATCTTGCCACTGAGAACATCAACAGAAAAAGAGACTTTTCTATGGTTATGCAAGCATTTGTGGGTCACTGGGGACACTTCACTGATATCAGTCTTGTCTGGTCAGGAAAGGTGCATGATGCTTTTATCTTTAAGAACACAGCACTGTTCAGAAAGCTGCAGGAATGGACTTTCTTTCTTCACCAGCAGATTAACATTGTGGATGTTGAAATTCCCGTAGTTCTTGGGGAACCAGCATACCCCTTGGTCCCCTCTCTTATGAAGCTCTACGCAGGCCTCCTCGGCAGCACTAAGAAATGATTCAACTATCTGCTAAGTCGGTGCAGAATGATAGTTGACTCTGTTGTTGGTTATTTTGAAGTAGGGATGTCAATGTGTTGTCAACTAAATGATTAACCAAGAAGCCTGGGTTTATCAGTTAATCTTGTTGACTACGCGCATTCCCCCTCTCTCCTTTCCCCCCCTCCCCCTGGCCTCTCCATCAGAGGCAGTGGAGAGGAGGTGGGAGGAGGTGCCTGTGGGGAGCCGGTTTTTAAACCAGCTCCCCACGAGCACCAGGTCCCGCAGAGCCGCCAACCCCAACCCTTGTGCCGGCTGCCTTTCATGTATTAGCTCCCACAGAGCCACTTGCCCCTCCATGCTGCTGCCTCTCTATCAGAGGCAGCTGTGCTAGGGAGGGGAAGCAGGCGGAGCTGTTAAGCACGGGGAGCTGGCTTTTAAGCTGGCTTTATGTACATGCCAGTTCATGGAGTTGCCTTCCTGCCTCCTTGCTGCCTCCCATGGAGGCTGGGTGTGCAGAAGCTGGTGCACAGGGAGCAGGGGATGCTGCTCTGTGGAATGCCAGCACAGCCTCTGTTTGTGGGGAGCTCGGGCCCCAGGCGGACAGGGGTGCTGCCGCCCTGCACTGTTGCCTCTGATAGAGAGGCAGTAGTGCGGAGTGGCAGGGGGTTCCCTGGGAGTGGGGTGAGAGTGCATTGACTGCCGGCCTCCCCCCCCAGGGACTATTGAATAGTCTTGTAACTGCTAAAATTTCATGCAGTTACACGATTATTCAGGTATTCAACATCTAACATCCCTAGTCTGAAGGGTTGCTGCTGTTTACTCAAATGAGTGGACCTTAGTCAGAAAAATATCCCAATGGTTATAGCTGCTTGCTAGTGTCCTGCATAATAGCTGTGAAGGAAAGGTGGAAAAGTTTCCACTGCATGGAGGTGGAATTATTGCCAGCTGAATTTGAACAGTTGGATACAAGGGCTATTCAGAGAGCTCAAAGATATATTGGCATTGGAAAAGGTTCAGAAAAGGGCAGCTAAAATAAGGGGTTTGGAACGGGTCCCATATGAAGAGAGATTAAAAAGACTTGGACTTTTCAGCTTAGAAAAGAGGAGACTAAGGGGGGATATGATAGAGGTCTATAAAATCATGACTGATATGGAAAAAGTGAATAAGGAAAAGTTATTTACTTATTACCACAATAAAAGAACTAGGGGTCACCAAAATGAAATTAATAGGCAGCAGGTTTAAAACAAACAAAAGGAAGTTTTTCTTCACACAGCGCAGTCAACCTGTGGAACTTCCTGCCAGAGGATGTGGTGAAGGCTAGAACTTTAACAGGGTTAAAAAAAGAGCTAGATAGATTCATGGGGGTTAGGTCCATCAACGGCTATTAGCCAGGATAGATAGGAATGGTGTCCCTAGCCTCTGTTTCTCTGTTGTGATCCTTCCCTCTGGGGCATATGGCATTGGCCACTGTCGGCAGACAGGATACTTGGCTAGATGGACCTTTGGTCTGACCCTGTATGGCCATTCTTATGTTCTTACCCTTTCTCTTGCCTTCGCTGAGTAATCTACTCATAGATTTCAGCGTTCCAATGGCTGGTTCAGAGCTGTGCCTGCACAGCCTCTTTGCCACCACAGACCTAGGAGATCCATGGTCTCTTATCTACTCTAGGCAGAAGCACATCTAGAATGTATATGCAGCGTGGTTAGCTGGGCAGTTGCATTCGACAATGGAGAGCTGCTAGGAGCACCAAGCTGGGCAATCAGGAAAAGAAATTTCTAAAAATTCGCAGGGCTTTAAATGCCAGGAGGAACTTCCAGTCTCCTGGACGCCTGGGCAGTGGCATTCACCATGGTGACCAGAGCAGTCAGTGCAGGACAGCTGCTGGAGGCAGGGGCCGCCCATGCCTATAAGCAAACTTGACAGCTGCCTAGGGCGCCAAGTTAAATGGGGCACCAAATTCCCTGCCACTTCCCTTTCCCTTTCCCTTTCCCGTAACGCCTGGCATCGGCCCCGGAGGAGGAGTGCAGTGGCTTCCCTGCGCCGCAGGAGGGGTGAGTCGGCCCCGGAGGAGGAGCGTGGGGAGTTGGCCCCAGGGGAGGCAGTGTGTGGGGTTCCCTGCGCCATGGGAGGGGGGGTCGGCCCTGGGGGAGGCGGCGTGTGGGGGGGCGTCGGCCCTGGGGGAGGTGGCGCACAGGAATCCCCACGCCGCGGGAGGAGCGGGTCGGCCCCGGGGGAGGCACACGCTGGCTTCCCCTGCGCCGCGGGAGAGGGGGTTGGCCGCAGGAGAGGCGTGGGCAGGGGTTCCCTGCGCCACGGGAGGGGGGGTCGCCCCGGGAGAGGCATGCGCCGGCTTCCCTCTGGGGGGGGTGTGGAATCCTGGGAGGAGGCGGGTGCAGGGGACTTTCTCCCCCCAGTGGCACCCTGTTCCCTCTCCCCTCTCCCCAATCCCCTGTCCCCAGCCACAGAACTCTATCCCCAGACCCCCTCTCCCCAGCGATGTGGGTGGTAATGGCAGTTAAAGCAGGATAGTGTAATGGACTATTTTGGATTTGTAATAATAAAAATTATAATTAACATTTGTAATGCATTTTTATTGAAATCGTACTGAAATATCTTTTGTCGTGTACAAATCTATTCTGAAAATTTCCTGTCTCTATTTTAATCTGATCTCAGAAACATTGGTTGGACGGACGGACAAACCAAATAATTACGCCTGTTTAAATAAATATGCTTAAAAAACATTAAATGGAAAATAGGGCAAAATGTTTCCCAGTTTACCAAAAACCTCAGCCTATATCTGCCCTTGGTGTTGGGGTAAGGGGGCGCTGATAGCATGGTTCGCCTAGGGCGCCAGTTGCTGGCAGCTAGTCTAGGGCCGCCCCTGGCTGGAGGACAGTTAGGGTTGACATGTTAACACGGTGTCTGCATTCGCAGGGTGTTGATTGAAGTGCAACCGTGGCTCTGTGTGCTCGAGCAGGTGGTGTTACTTTGTTAGTGCAACAGGAACTTGCATTGGTGCAGACATATGCACAACTAGGTAGTTTTAGGCTGCCTTGTATTAACTTCACTTTGCAGAGTAGACCAGACCCATTTAATGACAGTTAAGGTTGTGGCAGTACACACCCTTCCACCTAACATATAGAAAGCATGTGTACTCTCCACTAGTTGACCTTCCCTGAATGGGGCTGTTCAAGACAAGGGAAGTCTGTGTGGTTTTTAGACAACTTTAGAGGGACCCGGCCTGAGGTTCTTCTGTGGGCCAGTGCATATCCACTTTAGACCAGATTCACTCAGACAATCCACTAGGAACACGTTTTATCCTGTAAGAAAACAGAGCAGAATTACAGTCCAGTAACTTTCTCTGTGCTTGCCTCATTTTCCCAGTTCTGTGCTAAAACTTGCTACTTGGGGGACAGATGCACTTCACATAACGCAACTCGCTTAGTAACATTCTGTAACTCCCACTATGGCTGAATCTCAAAACAAACAAGCCAGTGTTCTCTTGCCTCATTTAAACTCCTCTCAGGCTGCACATTGTGACTTTTGTGGTCCTACTTGTAAGGAAACAGAGAACAGGATTACAATACAGTGGCCTTCTCTCTCCTTGGCTTGCCTCAGGCTCCCAGCTTTCTGGTGGGAAGTTCTCCCAACACATAGCAGTTTGGTATTTGTAGTTCGTACTGCTGCTGTGAAAAAAAAAGCACACTGGATCTTGGGCTACATTCCCCCCCCCCCCCCACACACACACTCCTCGCTGAAAGGATGACTGTGTCTCCTCTCTTAGTCAAGCCTAAGAAGCTGTTGAGTTGTTGATTATCACATCCTATCCCCTTTTATATTTCCAGAAGCTTTTTGCTGCATGCCACTCTGTGAAAGCACAGCCTCTCCCCCCCAATTTCTGGTCTTTTTTTATCAACTTAGGCACTTGCATCATAGTGTAGACATTTGCTACTGCGATGGAAATGGAAGAATTTTTCTGATGACTTAGTGACATGTATACCAGGGCTTAGATCTGCTCAACTACATTTCCCAGGGATATGAATTTTTCACGCCCCTGAGAAATGGAGCTAGGTCATCCTAAGTTTTAGGTATAAACCAGTCCTTAGAGCCTTACTGGTTGAGCTACAAGAGTAATTCCTAGCACCTTTCTAGATCGGCTACTGGATGAGTACTTGGCACATTTTCACAGTGGGTTACATTGCTATTTAGTCAGCAGTAGAATATTGGCAATCAGGAATCCTGGATTTTATCCCCGGCTCTGGCAGAGGAGCATGATGTGTATTGCCTGGATAGGATAGCACAAAGTAAGCAGTGTGGTATGTGGATGAAATTGGAATTAGCCATGTTGGAGACCTAGTCATCTTTTTATTGCCTGAGGTGACTGTGCTAACTTTTTTTAAAAATGGACGGACTATTCAGTAGCTCTTCTCTAACTAGTGTCTAGATTGGGGTTCTTACTCTATAAATAAACACTAGATAGATAGATAGATTAGATAGATAGCTTGGAAGGATTAGATTTTTGTTATACGCAATCTGACAAAATATTTCCATAAATAATAATTGAAATATACAGATAGGCAAAGTAAGAAAAGTACTGCTTGAGAACTTTATACAGGTTGTAGCTCCCTAAACTGGGACTCTCTGATCTGGCAACATCAGTGGTCTGGCAGGACTAGTGATGTTAAATTCTTGGGAATAAACTTTCGGAGAATATTCTCAAGAATGTTCTTGAGAATATTCTCCAATGCGAGAATTTTTGAGAATTTTCTCTTAAATACTTGTTAAATAGTTTTTAAAGAATTTTACTATTTATAATAATTTCTTTCTTTAATAAAACTTCAAGAATCATGAAAGTTTCCAATTGTTACAATGAAAATTTGGGAAAGTAAAGAAAAAAAGACAGAGGTTTAAATTACTAGAACTTTTATTACAAATCTTCTGTTGCCGGATACAAATATTTTTAACTTTCTGGACTGAATACAAGTCTAATCAGAATCTGCACTTTCCGAATCTGACCCATATATTTCTCTCTCTTCTTCTTCCTCAAGCATATCCTCCTCTTCGACTTCTTCTTCTTTCTCTTCAGCATCATCAATTTCTTCTTCCTCATTTCTCTGGTTCTGTTTCCTTTTTTCTCTTGGGGATTTCAACAGAGCATCATTTGGGTTTTTAAGAAGCTTTATATTATGGGCTATGAATGGCGCTTTCCTGCCCTTTCTTGTGTTAACTTGTTTCTTTTTGCATTATGAATGATACTGTAAGCACTGAAACTTCTTTCAGTTGCTGCCGTTGTTTGTGGCATATTCAATATGTTGACTGCTGCTTTCCCTAATTTTGATCCATAGCAAATACCTTTCCACCATGTTACTGCATCTACTAAGGAGCTGATTTTGTTACATATTGTCGGTCCCCGCAACACACAGGGTTCGAAAGGGATGCCGGAAAGAATGGACCCACGACTTGGGATTGGTAAAAAAAAACCCCTGATTTTATTTTAACAATGACTCTGGCACGTGGTGATAAGGAACTCAGTTACATACGTGGGCGCCAGACAGTTATTAAAATGAAAAATAAACAAATTACTAAACAGTACAAAACAATTCCCTGAGGCTTTTCCAAATCGCAATAATTTTCAATAATGGCCCAAGGGTTAGGGGTAGTTGAATTAACACTGATGTTATTCATAAGGTCAACTATTTACACTATTTTGTGAACGATAACAGTGAACCCTTAACAACTACTTATCAACTAGCACAATGATTCTTCAAATAACTATTAACAGATAGATAACAAGGGTAACTGTGATAAATCAGGACAAGGGTAATAATGACGGGGGAGGAGTGTTATACCAATTCTGGAGACAGCAGGAACACGAGTACCAGCCACATGCCCATAAACAGTCTCGGCTCGGGTCGACCAACTCGAAGTACGCTCAATAAGACTCGAGAGCGGGGGCTGCAAGGCGTCTGGTTGATCAGGCCAGGCGTTCACTCGATGCGATTCCCGCCTGAGAGGGGGTTTGACTGCCTGTTTTATTGCCTGACTATTTGACACCTGATTGGTGGATTTTTGCCGCAGTGGGTGGAGTAAGCTGGTCTGACCACGAGTCACCCCATTGGTGGATTTTTGCCGCAGTGGGTGGAGCTGGCAGTGGAGGATGACTAATTTGTATGCCCTTATATGGAACGCGCTCCACCTTGTAGACAGAGCCCCCTATACCAGGGCTCAGGTGTAATAGGTGTTGACTCACTTGCGACGGGCAGCCATAGTTTTTGTTCTGTTTCGGACACATATGATCTTCCAAAAAAACCTTCTTTAGCACGATACTCTGCAAGCTCTGCAATGACTTTTGCTGAGTGATCAGTGCCATACATTCTTGTGACTAATTAATCGATGAATTTAGTTCCTTGTATTTGTTCATTTCTAGTAAGGCACTCACCATTGAATTTTGGATCTAAAATATTTGCAGCATAGTGAATGTCTTTTAGAGCCATATCTTTTCTTTTTTCAAAACTTTTCATCACATCCTGTTTTTCTTGTTTGGTAAGTGGGCTTTTGGGAAGTAGCCTATCAAAATGATCGCTTAATTCCCTGAAACATTCAGGAACTTTGCTCACTTTTGGCTGGTCAGATTCAAGCAGCATAATCCATTTAACAACAGGAGTTATCAGTGCATGCAGTTTTTGGACCCGTACCCAAAATACATCTTCATGCAGGATTGAATTCCTGGTATGTTTGCTCAGTTTAGCCTGTAAATCTTCATGGACAGCAAGGCATTTTAAGACATTTTTTGATTTCAGTAAGCTTTTCAAACAATATAAAATGGAACCCCCCTAGTTTTAACTGGCAATTTAAGTGCACAAGTTTGATTTTTCTCTTTCTGAAATGCAGTAAAATGAGCTCGTAAAACTTGCGATTTGTTAATTTCCTTCACAGTAGTTTTACAGGTAGCTTCAGTTTCTTGAACAGATTTTAAGTTATGGATGTCACCAATTAACAAATTTAGTGTATGAGCAGCACAAGTGTACGTAGCAATGTGATTGTATTTTTCGTTAAGCATTGATAAGGATTTCACCATTGCTGCAGCATTATCAGTGACAATGGCACCAAATTTTTCAGTGCCTATTTCTGTCATTACACTGGTCTACAATTTTTTAGAAGTCGTCTGCTTCAGAGATAAAATGTGCTATTTATTATGTATTTTGATGTGCTGAATTCAAATATGACAATTAAAACAACTGATTGGCTACAGTTTCCAAGATATTTAAGTTTTTACATTTTACGTCTATTGTGTAGCTAGTAGAGTTTTAATCACAAATTGTAAACCTAGGTCTTTTCATGTGTTTATGTTTGCTTTACATGATCATATTTCACATGTCCTGTTTATGTAACACTTTAAAAATCAGCAAAAGGGTTATATAAATAAAATTTATTATGAAACAAAAGTCAAAAAACTATTATGTACATAGTTTAGTCCTATTCAGTGTCTACTCGGCGCTTCTTGGCTTGTCTCTTGTATTCATTAAATGGAGCATCTCTTGTTACTGTCCAGCAATAGTCTGCAAGCATTGATGGGCTCCATTTGCCCTGATAGCGTTTCTGCATTGTTGCAATGTCCTGGTGAAATCGCTCGCCGTGCTCGTCGCTCACTGCTCTGCAGTTCGGTGGAAAAAAATCTAGATGAGAGTGCAAAAAATGTATCTTTAGTGACATGTTGCAACCAAGGCTTTTGTATGCCTTGAGGAGGTTTTCCACCAACAACCTGTAGTTGTCTGCCTTGTTGTTTCCGAGAAAATTTATTGCCACTAACTGGAAGACTTTCCATGCCGTCTTTTCCTTGCCACGCAGTGCATGGTCAAATGCATCATCTCGAAGAAGTTCATGAATCTGAGGACCAACAAAGACACCTTCCTTTATCTTAGCTTCACTGAACCTTGGAAATTTTCCACGGAGGTACTTGAAAGCTACTTGTGTTTTGTCCATGGCCTTGACAAAGTTCTTCATCAGACCCAGCTTGATGTGTAAGGGTGGTAACAAAATCTTCCTTGATTCAACAAGTGGTGGATGCTGAACACTTTTCCTCCCAGGCTCCAATGACTGTCGGAGTGGCCAATCTATCTTGATGTACTGGGAATCTCTTGCACGACTATCCCATTCGCAGAGAAAACAGCAGGACTTTGTGGATCCAGTCTGCAGACCAAGCAAGAGAGCAACAACCTTCAAATCGCCGCAAAGCTGCCACTGATGTTGGTCATAGTTTATGCACCTCAAAAGTTGTTTCATGTTGTCATAGGTTTCCTTCATATGGACTGCATGACCAATTGGAATTGGTGGCAAAACATTGCCATTATGCAGCAAAACTGCTTTAAGACTCGTCTTCGATGAATCAATGAACAGTCTCCACTCATCTGGATCGTGAACGATGTTGAGGGCTGCCATCACACCATCGATGTTGTTGCAGGCTACAAGATCACCTTCCACGAAGAAGAATGGGACAAGATCCTTTTGACGGTCACGGAACATGGAAACCCTAACATCACCTGCCAGGAGATTCCACTGCTGTAATCTGGAGCCCAACAGCTCTGCCTTACTCTTGGGTAGTTCCAAATCCCTGACAAGGTCATTCAGTTCACCTTGTGTTATAAGGTGTGGTTCAGAGGAGGAGGATGGGAGAAAATGTGGGTCCTGTGACATTGATGGTTCAGGACCAGAAGTTTCATCCTCTTCCTCTTCCTCATCTGACTCAAGTGAGAATGATTCTGGTGTATCAGGAACCGGCAGTCCTTCTCCGTGGGGTACTGGGCGTATAGCTGATGGAATGTTTGGATAATGCACAGTCCACTTTTTCTTCTTTGACACTCCTTTCCCAACTGGAGGCACCATGCAGAAGTAACAATTGCTGGTATGATCTGTTGGCTCTCTCCAAATCATTGGCAGTGCAAAAGGCACAGATTTCCTTTTCCTGTTCAACAACTAGCGAAGATTTGTTTCCCAAGTGTTGCAGCATATGTGTGGGGCCCACCTCTTGTCCTGATCTCCAATTTTGCAGCCAAAATAAAGGTGATAGGCTTTCTTAACCATAGTGGTTATACTGCGCTTTTATGATGCAAAAGTCACTTCACCACAAACATAGCAGAAGTTATCTGCACTGTTCACACAAGAACGAGGCATCTCTGCTCACTTTGGCTAAACAGAAATGTGTCCCTTTGCAAAATCAAACACTGACAAATAAGAGAGCACGACACTGTATGATTTCTAGAGCTGATATAGGGCAATTTGTTCAGCAGAGTGATGTAAGCTTCGTTATGATTGCATCATCCATGACTTCTAGGAATAACATGATGCAATTCATATCATGTATGCCGCAATACCAGCTTCAGATTGCATCATTCATTGTTTTGCCTAAAAAGCAAGTACTGTCCAAACCCAGTCATAGATTTATTCATAGATCCAGTCAAAGATGTATTTTAGTCATTTCTGGTTTAAATTAAGATCCCTTCCCTTCCCTTCCCTTCCCTTCCCTTTTCATAACTCACTTATCCTCCGCCATTCCCAAGTCAAGGGTCGTATATACTGACCCAATAGCATATCTTGAAAACTAGAGCCAATCAACAATTTTAAGCATCATTTTCGTTCTCAGTGACCCAGAATTAGTAAAGTTTGACTACATTTATTTCAGAAGCATTTTGGCTGTAGAGCAGTGTTATTTCTTCTGTACGGAATGCCATATACTCAGCAGTATGGCGTTCAACATCGGTTGCCACTGTCTTGTAAAACACTGGTTGGGGTGCTGATATAATAAAATTTATAACAGATTCATTTCTTCGGTTGCTCCAAGCATCACACTGCAGTGCAGGAGAAGAAGTTTCAGCAATTTTTGTTTTTATAAGAGTATCAACATGTTGATATTCAGCTTCCAAAAGTTTGTTAGAAAGTGTGTACTTGGATGGCATCTTATAAGGTGGTCTTAATTTTTGCATGAAAGTAATCCAATCTTCGTTTTCAACCAGTGAAAGAGGCGATCCCTATGAGAATATAGCTTGTGCAAAAAATTCATCCAAAACTTTGTTTTCGGTTTCATTCATAGAATCAAAATAGCAACTTATAGAGTGAGACACCTTGGCTGAACTGGATGTGGAAGGTGGTGATGTAAATTCACTAGCATTATCACAGTGTTCTATAGATGTTGATGCAGTTGATGGTTGAGGTGATCTGCTTCTGGACTGTGAGAATTTTGTTGCCTTTTCCTTGATGTAAGCAGGAGTCTTCAAATAATTGGAAATATGCTTTCTCATCCTTGTCGCATTTCTGATGTATTCAGCCTTGCAGTACTTACATTCATATAACACTTTGTCTTTAACTGTTTTATGAAGGAAATAATCGCACACATCACTTTTAGGCTTAGTTCTTCTTTTCACACTGATGAAAACACAATTATACCTTTCACAAAAGAGAATAAATGTGTTTTTGCCTCTTTATATACTTTTTGTGATGCTTCCAGAAAGTTCCATAACAGTCAGAATTCCTGACTCATGAATTTTCTAGAAAGTTCCATAACATTCTGGAACGTTCTATAATATTCTCAAACTATCTTGAATGATCAAGAAAGCTCTTTAACATTCAGGATGTTCTAAAAGTTAAATACAATATATTATTTCTACAGGAAATGAAAAATTAGAAAATTCTCAAAAATTCTCGGGAAATAATCTTTTGGAGAATATTCTCAGAATAGTCTTGCTCTGGAGAATATTCTCACCTCACATCACTAGCAGGACTACAGATGTTCCTGGACCAGAGAGCACAGGAGCAGGGAGGCCAGTGGTGGGCTAGGTGCTCAGGCAGTGTGGGGAGCACAGCGACAGAGGGCTCAGGCAGCACAGCGGAGAGTTCCAGGGCTGAGAGGTCCAACCAGGACAGTGGGGGCTGGCTGGGGCCAGAAACAGAGTTGGGAGGTGTCTGGGAGGCTGGTGACAGGGGACCTCCCCGGTCCAGCAAATTCCCTTGTTCAGGACTGGCCACGTCCCAAGGGTGCCAGACTAAAGAGGTCCAACCTGTATTAGAGTCCCACCTTAATGGATGGAAAACATGTCATAATGCTGGCAGAAACGGATCTGGAGCAGAGGCACTATTTAGGTAGCTTTAACTTTTTGAATATTAGCATCTGCTGTCATTAAATAATTACCTTTACCTCATAATTTCCTACAAGTTTGAACATTTAAATCAAGAAAGATAGAAAAATGTTATAAAACAAAATTTGTTTTCCTTGTAATCATCATATGAGGAGCAACAATGTGGCCAAAAGACAAGCCCCAGAGGGGTTTAGATTTTCTGAAAAAAGGGGTGCAAACAAGTGAGACAGTCTAGTGAGAAATATAATTAGAAGGCAGTGGTTTTGAAGTCATCTTAATCTTTCTGCATCAATCAGTTTTTCATCAAACCATTAAGAAACATTCAAATAGTTCTCAAAGTTGGTTTTGATGTTTGTTTTTTTGGCACTTTTTAATAAAGGTTTAAAATTCCTGCTTAGCTACGTTACAGAGTTCAGTTTTTACTGCAGCAACGTGGTATAGGTGCCTTAATAGAGGTTTAGGTGCCTAACTTTAGATGTTAAATTTGAAATATTAGCCATATGGCTTGGTTTAGTAATGCATATACACACACTACAGATGCGTCAGTGCTGCACCATCTCTAATTGAACCAGATGGGCAACACTGATGTAAGGGTAACTATACAGAATATTTACATAATTGCACCTTGATTGCAGTTCTGTCACTGTCCACACACAGCACAGTGGCCAAATGCAATGACACACATATAAGAAAATGTTCTACCTGGGCTTAAGGCAAGGATGATTTTCTCAGTGACATCCAGATAAATAGTGTTCAGCTGATAAACTAAAAAAGAAGTTTTTAACTGCCACTGCTGCTAACTCCATTTTGAGTCAAAGTTGAGCTGTGTTCTTCCTTGCTTGTGCAGCAGTTAATGAACATGTCACTAGTAGTTGGTTTACAGTTATGTTGGTGCATGAGCCAAACAAGAAGCCAACTCTTTCACCCCTAGCAGCATTGGTTCTGCAATGGTGTCAGGAGTCAAATGTAACTAACATTCATCCTTGTCACTAAAGTAAGTAACTCTGCACACAGACAAAGAGCAGATCTCTTGAATAAAGCGGTGTCATTCTTAGTCAGGCACTGTTTTGCCCATCACCGCCATATTTGAGAGAGCATCACTCCATCTTTAATTGAAAAGAACAATGAGTTAGTGAAAAGATCTGAGCAGTGGTGTTTTGTGCCTACTGTAGGGAATAATCATTAAGGTTTGCATTACAGAAGAAAGGCTGCAACCATCTTTACCACCACGGATAAGACATCCTGGTCTTCATCACTATATAGAAACCCAGGAGCTGTGATAATTCCAGGGAGAACCATGTGGTGAAAGAAAAGGAAGTTCCTCACCTTGTGCAGTAATGACGGTTCTTCGAGATGTGTGTCCTAGTAGATGCTCCACCGTAGGTGTCGGGTTGCCCTGGCACCACAGATGGGAATTTTCTGTAGCAGTAGCCGATTGGGCTGTGCATGCACATGAGGTGTCTTGTGCCGTTTGTGCCTTGTGCTTCATGTGCGTAGCCCGACCCCCCCTTTAGTTTCTCATGGGCGCCTGAGTATCTGAAAAGAGAGGAAAAGAAACCCCAGAAGAAGAGGGGAGGAAGGTGGGCAGTGAAACACCCATGGGGACACATACCTCAAAGAACCCTCATTACTGCACAAGGTGAGTAATTTCCTTTTCTTCTTCGAGGGATGTCTCCATGGGTGCTCAACTGTAGGTGACTTCATAGCAGTAATCGGGTAAGATAAGGATGGCGGGCTTTAGAGTCACTATTTGTTGGCAGTGGACAGTACTGCAGCGGCTACTGAGGCATCATTGGAAAGATGCAGAAGAACAGCATAGCACAGCAGATATCCCAAAGTGGAATGCCTTGTAGGAAAGCCATGGATATAGATCCTGCTGTAGTGGAATGTGCTCTAGACAGAGCAGGGAGCGTTCTGTGTTGTAGAGGGTAAGGTTGTCTAATACAGGAAACGATGATGTTGTAGATTCATTGCAAAGAAAGTGACTTCCCTTTGCATCACTCTGTTGATACAAACAGATGTTGCGAAGTATGGAAGGCTCTAGTGTGGTCAACTAATCAACTAGTTGATGGATTTTCAATTGACTAGTCAATTAGTCAGTAAGTGGGGAGTTGCAGTGGGGTGAGCTCCCACCCAAGAGCTAAACCCTCTGAAGTTTTGCCTTTTAAATGGATTAAGAGCTGACAGTCAGCTCTTAATCCATTTAAAAGGCTAAATGGCAGCGGGGGGACCCTGCACAAGCTGGGGATCAGCTGTCCCGGCTTGCACTGGATCCCACCTGCAGTGCTTTAGCCTTTTAAATGTATTAAGAGCCCGCTGGCTCTTAATACATTTAAAAAGCAGAGGCATATCTGGGATAAGCTTTGGGGAAATCACTTCATTTGACTTCTGTGTGTCTTGGTCTCCCATGATGGTCTATTAACTAAGTGCTGTGAAAGCCTCAGTTGGAAGGTGTTACATTAGTTCGACTAGGCAGTGTTCATATTTATTTATATTTGACTCATACTGATGACACTGCAGCTTGAAAATATTTGCCATTTTAGATTAGGCAATTGATACATAAATCTTTCCTCTCGGCAATAGCTAGTGCTTCAGAGGAAGAGCATACACGACTCATTGGCAAATACATAATGCTGTTCATATGATAGAAATTTACATCCTCCCCCCTAGAGGCAGTCGGCAAGTCCCTGGAAGCCTGAGATCTGATTAGCTTGACTTTAGCAAGCATCGCAACTGCCTAGTTATTAATGGTCATAAAATTACCAAGACCCTTTTAATATCCCAGCTGGAATATTTGAATTTCCCAAGTTGGTTATATGCTACACATATAATGTACTTTTTATTTTAGTTACATTTTGCTATGCTATTTTCAATTATGTGACCTTTTACTTTTGTGTGCTGTAAGACACACAGTAAAAGGAGCAAGTGATCAGTTTTCACTCTGCCATTCATCATTTTGAATATTTAAATCAAATCTTTAACTCATCAATATGTTAAGTATTTTTGCTAATATATTTATTCATGTATGCTGAATAATTGTAGTATTAAATGAGAAAAAACTGAATTCATAATGTAATATCCTGTGTACTATAAATACTGTAAATCAATTTGAAAGGAATCTTGTTTGAAATGTGTACTACTTTGAGCTTGATTTTGTTTTTTAACAAAATCACATTGTGGACTTTCTAGATAAAATGGGTTAAAAAAACTTTTTAAATGTCAGCATCTATATTTATTTTTCCAGCCATAACTTGAGCTCATCCAATCCCATTGAATAGGAAGATGGAAGGAAAAGTACCCTTTGACCCTCTAAGTTGAGAAGTTTTGAGATGCAGTATTTATTCATTTAATCTTCTGTAAGCAAACTTTGGACAAAATATTTTGTAGAATAAACAATGGCAAAAAACAATAGAGGATCTAACTATCTTCATTCAGAAATTGTTGTGGTGTATTTAAATGTAAAGTAGAATTAACTTGAAACTGTTTCCGGGTATTCCACTTGAGCAAGTCACAGTGCAGAAAAGATTGATGGTATCCTTCCAAGGACAAATCTACATTCACCATACAGATGACACTATATTAAGTGGTGCAAAAACATTTTAAGATTGCCAATAAAACCCACCAACCAGACAGCATGTTATCCAGAATAGCTTTCTTATGTGCAAGATATGTAACCTCTTAACTTACAGCTAAATGTAAAGACTGATAAAATTTATTAACAACTTTTCTCCAATTAATCAGGACAGTTTTAAGCACCAGCTTTCAAAATATCCTTAACAGTTCATTTGACTTGTCAAACACTGATGCACTTAAATTGTGAGTATAATGGATGCAAATTCTATTCTGGATACAAACAGCAGTAACTAATTGAATGAATAAGTTAAGGTTTGATGGGGTTTAACGTTACACTTCAAATATTAGTGAACTGGCGCTACTCAAAACTTCTGCAGTTATGACTGAAATAGATTAGCATTCAAACATTAAAACTTAATTACTGTAAAATAATTGCAGTTCTGGGAGTTTAAGTATAATGATGTTTTCTCTTTAAATATTTATAAGCCAACAAAGACTGTTTTAAGCTTACTGTGAATTTGCAAATGTAGAATTTAAAACAGATGGAGTGAATATTTAGCTTTCTTCTCCAGAGGCATCAGGAGAAATGAATACAATGAGAGTGAGCAAGATAGTTAAGAAGAAATCATATTAGAAAGGAATATTACATGAACATGCAACTAAATATGTATTATCCAGATGTGTAAAATGTCAATTCTTCCAACTGCCTTATTTTAAAAAAAGAGAGAGAGAGAGAAGATGGGCATTTTGCAACTCTTTTGACTCTGCCTTTTTTAGCCTCTACCTTGCCCACCACATCTACAAGCTTACTCACTAATTATAATAGTTCTGTTGTATTTCAATCTAATGCTTGTATTGTTATGTAGCTCATAAGGAAGGATGCGTAATTATCCTATAATAGAAATGTGAGCTGCTTATTCTCACCTGTGTCCACTTCCAATCTTCCATCACATTTCTCATGTTGTCTGAAATTAAAGTCCAATTCTGCAACTTACCACAATGGATGTTGCTTATGACTCATGAGGAGTCAACCAATTCAGTGGTACTACTTACTGTGGGAAGTGGCTCATGCCCTAAGATTGTCCGTATTTTGAACCAGAGAACTATGTTAAACAAAGCTCCTAGCATGCTTTGTTTCAGGAGTGGGCTTCTGTTGTTGGTACAGAAGAACCTGCCTCTTTTGACCATCAGGTCACACAACTGTGCTAGGTCTTTTCTGGGAAAGAGACCTGAATTAGGTGTGAGTGGTAGAAGGTCATGTTTTTGGCGGATTACTAATTTTGAATTCTGTTTCCATTTTGTATGCCTAGTTAAGTTTTGTGAATGCTCAGATCTAATTGTGGTTTCCTTTTAAAATAAATCGTAACTCCTGTCGTTGTCAGACATTCAATAAATAACATTGTAATGGAATATGTGTGGAAAGCACAACACTTATGTCTGAGACTTGATGAAGCCTCATCTTAAAGAGACATGATGTATCAGCCACAAGTAGTCCTGTGGCACCTTAGAAACTAACAGAAATATATTGTACCATGAGCTTTTGTTGGAAAAACTTATGTGGGCAAAACCCATACTATATATGTTTGTTTTGCCCAAGAAAGTTCATGATACTATATATTTTTATTAGTCTCTAAGGTGCCTAGGACTACTCATTTTTAAAGCTACAGACTAACATGGCTACCCCTCTGAGATTATATATCAGGACTGGTGGTTGATATACATTACAGTTTAGATCAGATAAATAACTTATTGTTGTATTTCTTCAGTGTCAGTCTGAGCTGTCCACACATGCTTCAGATGGTAATATTGTAATAATCATGCTAGTAATCTAACAAATAAAGGAAGTAGGAAGGCTCAATATTATGATTTCTTTTGGTGCTTCAGACATGGGTTATATGCTTGTACTTAATCACATCCCAGTTTTGAAATGGCTTTGCTTTAACGTCTTCTCAGAGAATTTAGTAAAATATATTGGTGTTAAGAATTATAGTTTATTATCCATATTCATTTGTTTTAGTGCTTTGGGAATTTATTCTTGGTAATTCTGAGGTTATTACCTCACTTATAGCTCAGCTGGTCAGCTGGAAATTAGGAGAGTCTTACACTTTTTTGAGTGTCACTTTGCATTATAATGTTAACTGTTAATTTAATGCACCCTTCTGAGCTTTTACAATATTTGGTTAATTAGCCCCGTTTGTCAAACCTGTTTTCCACTGAGTGTTTAGTGTCTTCATTTAATTTATATAACTATACATTTAGCAAAATTGTGTTTCCACATTTTTTTTATGCTGGCTTGAACTAGTTCCTTTGTGAATTGTTGCTCTGCACAGATCATCACTTTTTCAAGATAACCACATGCCAGTTTGAAAATGGGTGGATATCCCATGATGCAATGTTCCACTAGCAGGCTCTCTGCATTCTGGAATTTTTCTCATGGTACAATGTTGGGTGTCTAATGAATTCTGGGACTTGAGAACAAACTAAACAGTTGGCATGATTCCTTTCCTGGCATACCATAAATCATCGGCTTTTGGCATGCCAGCATAATTTTTAAACTGCTGTCAGGTAGCACAGATGAAGCTCTGCTGAGTGCCACAATCCTGACAGTTATTAATACAAACAGATTGCACCACCACTGTTGGATAGCTTTGGATGGGTTGGGAGACAGCCATGATGATACTGTGGCAATACAGATAGAAGAGGATAAAATCCAGCATTCCTGCAAGATATTTTACAAGCATAGCTTCATTCAGTGGATTGCAACATCTGGGGTCTGTCAAGCAGGAACAGGTCTAGGGGCAGGTGTGCAGGTTGATTGACCTGGGCACCAGTTGTCAGTGGCATCAAAGTGCTATGTGGCTTTTTTTGTTTTGTTTTTGTTTGCCATTTTTCCAATACTGGTGATCATGCCAACAATGGCACAGTGTTGCTTTTTGTTTCAATTTTTCAAAGACGTTTACATCGGCTTGCACCATTTTGGGGAGCATTGGGAGATAAACACTTTCTATCTTACTTCCCCTCTCTATTAGACTCCAGTACCAATATTACATAGGTGATGGGATAAGACGATTAGTGGTAAGTGAATCATAGAATCCTAGGGCTGGAAGATTCCTCAGGAAACTATCGAGTCCAGCCCTCTGCCCAAGGCAGGACCAACCCCAAGTAAATCATCCCAGCCAGGGCTTTGTCAAACTGGGACCTAAAAACCTCTAGGGATGGAGATTCCACCACCTCCCTAGGCAACCCATTCCAGTGCTTCACCACCCTCCTCGTGAAATAGTTTTTCCTAATACCCAACCTTGTCCTCCCCCACTGTAACTTGAGACCATTGCTCTGGTAAGCATGCTGGTAAAGCAATGCTTACTAGGTAACTGGATAACCGGTTATCCCTCTACATCCATACCCAGGATTTATTCCTCTGCATTTGCTCTGCCGAATATTTGTAGATCTTGGCGTTCCAGTGACTACTCTTCTTCCTGGAGGGCAAGGATGTCTAAGACCTACTGCTAGGACCATATGGAAACACAAAGCATGAGTGTTATAACGGTATGTGTCTTATGATGTGTGAACTCACTTCACACTGGACTTATAAAGAGGAACATCTATGCGTCAGCATTTAAACGAGGAAGTGACATCTGAAGAAGTACAGGGCATGCAGGAGAACAGAGGCTAGTCCACGTGTGCTGCTATGCTGTGTGGGATAGTAGTGGAAGACCATCTCCATGTTTTGTTAGACTTTAAAATGCTACTAGACTATTTGTTGTTTTTTAAGTTTTTCCTGTTACAGACTAACTCAGCTAAAGTGGATTAATTAATTAATGCAGGATAAACTGTCAGTTGGCTTTCGTGGGTACAACCCACTTCTTCAGCTGACTGGATTATTAAAAGTTCAGATCCAAGAATAAATAAGGGAAGAATTAAAAAGGAAGAATTAAAAGGAAAAGAAAAAAGGAATTAAAAGGAAAAGAAAAAAGAAAAAAATAGTGAATTAGATTGTTCAAGTTAACAAGAAGCTGATAAGAACAATTAGCACCTCTATAAGTACCCATTATTTGGTTGGTTAAGTCATTAGGATGTGGAAGGTAGTGTGGGAGACAGCCAGCTTCCCTGTGTATTTGGCTTGTGGAATTGACCTGAAACAACAAGGTGTCTTTGGGATCCATTAATGAGTGCCTGGGCAGGTTAAAGTGTTCTCCAACAGGTTTCTCTGTGTTGCCTTTTCAGATATCAGATTTGTGTCCATTAATTCTTTCCCATAAAGACTGTCCAGGTTGGCCAATATACATGGCAGTGGAGCACTGCTGGAATTTGATGGCGTAGATCAAATTAGTGGATGTGCAGTTAAATGAGCCCCTGATCTAGTGGCTGATGTGTTTGGTTTGGAATGATTGTGATTTGAGAAGGGAATGAGAACAAAGGCTACTTCCAGGGGGATAGTTACACTTTTGTAGCCTTGTTGACTTCAGGCCAGGGTTGTGGAGAACAGATTTTTGCACAAGAATAGATTTAGGTTCCTTCTGCTTTTTCACACCTGGATAAGCAGAATCTTCTTTACTTTCCTCCCTGGTGAACACATTAAAGGGGGCTGGGGAGAAGCAAGGTCTGTCTGCATCCCCTTGATCCTTCATTCTATGCCAGCTTAGTAAACAAACCCCATTCAAATCTGATGGTTCCTTTGAGATGCTGATTTTCAATTAAATCTTTTTGTTAAGGGGGCAGAGAACACAACAAGGGATAGCTCTGTTATGTCTTACTCATTCAAAGGCTGAAAGTGCAGGTGACTGGACTAGATGACCTCTAAAGGTTCCTTCCAGTCCTGTGATTCTATGATTCCAATTGTGGAAGAGCTAATGAATACACAGTCGTAGATTCCCCTGGCTCTCTAGCTCCCAAATTAACCGAAAGCCACTTGATAATAGCCAGAACCCCCCACACAGGGCTCAGGGTCTTATCAAACATCTGTGTAAGAAGTACCCAGATAATCTCCCAGTTAGATTTTACTATAGAATTTCTTCAGTTTGTTGGATTCATATCACTCTCAGATATCGAGAGTAAAGATAACAAAGGCTTATCTATTTGGATATACCAAGTTATCACTGAATCCAATGTGACTGAATGTTTCCCAAATATTGAAACTGCATTACAGCTGTATTTGTCACTAATAATCACTAACTATAGCGGCAGATGTTCCTTTTCTCTTCCAACAAGGGACAAAAATATCCTCCCATCCACCACGGCTCAAGAGCATCTCAGTGCTTTTTCCCTTTGAACACTGAGAATGAAATTGTCAGATCTTTGAACTATGATGACATCATTCATGACTTTGCCACAGCTAAAGTGGGGAAAAAATTGTTCAAATCTAGTGAGAGTAGAATAAATGTGTTACTTTTACATAAAAAGTACCTAGATAAAGTTTGATTACTTCTTTTTTTTTTTTCAATATGCAGTTCATACTTAGGCCCTTGCCTCTAGCCTTAGGCCCCTCATATCCTTAATCTGGCCCTGCTTCTGCCCTGCAGCAGGTGGTGGGGCTAAGTACTTCTGCCAGAGACAACTGGTGCCTACAGGGGAGCGAGGGCAGGGGAGAGAGGGGTTGCATAATTTAAAGCCCTCCCAATAGCTTGAGTCATGCCTCCCCCAGGCACACCTCCAACCTTACCTTTGGTGGCCCTGCCCTGCAGCTCCCAAATGTTAGCTCTTTATGGAGAGGCCAGGACAAACAGCTGCAGGGAAGGAGCTGCTGCTTTAGCTCCTTAGGAGAAGCAGCAGCAGCAAAAGCAGCTGCTATCCTTGCTGCTCCTAGCTGTTTTCCATTGCCTCTATCCATGGCCCAAGCTCTCAGCTTGTGGGCTCTAGCTATTGCTGTGCATCAAGGGGGTCTGGTGGCACCATGTGACCGATTGGGGCTGGCAAGCCCTGGCAAAAATTGAGGGGGACACATGGGGTTACATGTTCCCCCTAACATGTTACTTCTGGCTTCTGTCCAGCAAGAGGGTGCTCTTGGGATTTAAGGTCCATGGGGCAAACCTGATGGGGCTCAGAGTTTTGCAGGAGTGGAGGTGAGGCCCTGGGCAGGCGTCTCCCACAGGGCTGAAGCCACAAGATCCCCCATCCTTCCAGAGCTGAAGTCTTTAGCCCCACCAACCTGCAGTGATACTGAACTCCTGAGCCGTGGCAGGCTTGCCCTGATTCTAAAACTGAAAATTGTTGTATGTGGCTTGGATGGTCAGTAAGTTTGGCCACACTTGGTATATATTAATAATTGGCTTGCTACGTCATATTATGTAATGTAGCTAGTTAATGTTGATGAAGGAACATTATCTCTTGTATTTCTTGACTATCTGTAATTTTTAACAGTGTAGTCATAACATGTTTTATTTCTTTTAAAAAATTGTTAAATGTAAGAAACTAAAACGTCCAGTATTTTATTTCAGCACCACATTAAAAGTGATGGTAGATGGAAAATTAAAATTAATATGCACTTGTAAAAAATGTACTGGAAAAATTGGTCTTTGGGCCATTTATAAACATTTCTACCCCTCATTTGTGAGTGATTTATGAGCACTCTCTTGTGGCAATTTATAGGACCCACTTGAAATAGCAAAAAGCGAGTGAGAGGCAGCTTAATATTTTGCTACATTTAGTATATTGAAGTGTTTGACCTTATGTGGTATTTTTAAGCCCTGCCTAAAATTGTGTTTATCTTCTAAACGTACTTCAGCATCATCTGATTTTTCCCTTCTTCTCAAAACATAGCTGAAATAAAGGGTAACATTTATAATTTTTTCCAAGAAGCTTAAACAACATTTATGTTAATGATGTATTGCTTGATGTTATCTGTTTGACAAGTATGCAATTTTTCACATTTAAAGTCTCTGAAAAATATTTAAGACATTTTATGGCGCTACTGAATAATGTAAAATTAGGTTTTTATATTCATTATAATATTTTTTCTGTAACTTTTAAGGCAAAAATATAGATAAGATTATATACCTGTATGAGTGCAGCATTTTCATGATAACACTGTTGTGTGTAATTTTATTAGACATTAAAAACTTGCATGTTAACCCATTATTTTTATTTCCAAACAAATTCAGGTAGTATTGATGAATTGCTGCTCAAACGCAGTGCAAGCTGACAGAAAGATGATTCTTCCCTAACTGATTATAATGTAAATTTTAATTTGGTTTTCTACCACAGTCATCCATTTTAGTGACAAGTATTTTTGTTAATGAGAATATTTTTATAGAAATGCATGGCCTTGTCTGATAAATGCATTTAAATTTAGCTTTTTCTAGACATCTCAAATAAATTTGAAGCAAGTTAATATTTTGTCATAATTCAGGACACACGAGTCATTAAACTCTTCAGGGAAATCTCTGTTTTGAAGTCCCAGATAAAGATTTCCTTTCTTGTACAGGAAATGGATAATATGATGCAATATAATGTAGCATATCTCAGGAAAAAATGAAAGAGTTTTTTTGTTAAACATGAAGAAAGCATAGGAAGTTTAATTTCGTGAAATTTTACTAGAACTGAGATGACTTGGGCTCAGTTCCCTGCTCTGCCTCAGACTTGTGTGCTCTTGAGCAAGTCTCTCATTCTCTCTCCGTCTCCATTAGGGATGTGAATGGTTAACCGGTAAGCATCATCCTAAATAGGTAATAGTTTCAGTTAACTGAATTAGGATCTGGAGCAGCTCTCTTCCCACCCAGAGCAGAGGGATTGCTCCAGCCCTGTGGGATCCATCACAGGCAGACCGGAGCTGCCCCTATCTGTGATGGGCCTAGCCCAGCTTCCCTGCCTGTCTGCTACAGGTTACACGCTAGCTCCCCAGGTGCAGGGCTGGCACAGATTGTTGACCTGCTCCTGGGCTGCTGAGCCCAAAAACCCAGCTGCAGAGCTCGCTGCAGAAGTCTCCTCCCCAGGAGCAGGGCGTGGGTGAGTCTCTGGCCAAGGGTGAGGGGGCAGGAGCAGGGTGCAGGTGGGTGTCTGGAGGATGGGAGGGGGTGGGAGCAGGGTGCAGGTGGGTGTCTGGAGGATGGGAGGGGGTGGGAGCAGGGTGCAGGTGGGTGTCTGGAGGATGGGAGGGGGTGGGAGCAGGGTGCAGGTGGGTGTCTGGCCAAGGGAGGATGGCAGGAGCAGGCTGGAGCTGCAGGGCGTGCAGGGTCTGGACAGCACTTACTTGCTTTTTCCACCTGCACTGCTTTCAGGCTTTCTGTCCCAGGCATGGCTTCCTGCTGCTCCATCGGCTAGATTCTGACCAGTGGAGGAGCAGTGGGATCCCCAGCCTGGGAGCTGGCCAGAAACAGAACTCATTCTTGAGGTCCCTCAATGGGATGGGCCCTGAGACATGTCCAATGGGCCCCCTCAGCCTTGAATACACTGCCTGGCGGCACCCTGGAAACAACAGCAGCATCCCGCTCTCATCGCCTCCCCAACTTGGCTGGTACCTGCTGGTCTCCAGAGTCGAGTATCTCTTAGGCAGGATCTGCAGGCAGTGCTGGAAGAAGCATATGTGCAACTCCTAGTCCCCAAAGGCCAGATCCTCCACAGTCATCTTAGTCGTCCTCCCCACCCAGCCCGAGGGCACTCACTGTACATCACCACCACGTCTGGCATAGCCAGATGTGGTCGCTCAAGTGATCACCAGGGGGGTAGAGGGAGAGGCCTTGCAGCTCCTGTGTCCTGCCTTCCCAGAGCACAGGGGAAGGTAGGGTGGATAAGGAAGCACGCGCATTGCTGTGAGGAGGGGAGGAGCAGCACGCTCACGCCAGATCCGGCACGGAGCCTCGGGGCTTCCCTCCCTGCCCCCATAGGAAGCCAGTGCGGTCTCCAATCTTGCGGGAGACCACGATGCTGGATTGCCAGCATGGGTTCCCATTGCGGGCGGGGAGGGAGCAAGGGGGGTTTGACCTCGAGCCATGAGCAATGTTTGGCTCCCAAGTGAGCCATATATGGCTCGTGAGCCATAGGTTGCTAACCCCTGCTCTAAGTAGTGCAGGTGCTGAACCCATTTGAACCTGCTGGGTAAGCATGATTTATTCACAGGATAGTGTAGGTCAGGGCCTGATCTAAGGAAGGAAGAGGTAAAAGCCTGAGGTCTAACATCTGAGGGAGCACACTGGAAACGGATAGAGTACAGCTTGTGCTATGACCATGCCAAGTACCATATGCAAAGGTTTTAATGAGTTTAAGTATATGGGAAGTTTTAAGAGTCTACCTTATCTTGTTACTTGCTCTTTCTTTGTAAATAAAAAGTAATTTAAGTACATTTTCTAAAGATTAATTCTGTAATCAGTGCTTTAATTTTGGGCAGTATACACCGTGTTCTTCCTGCATAATAAAATGATTGATCCTTCATTTAAGTGCAGAACTCCTCTGTGGATTCATGACCAGCATTTATAGAATGATATATAATGTGTTCATGTATATGTGTGTCTTAAAAAGTAAGTATCCATTTCCTAAATGGCTTCTGATCTGAATTTTTGAAAAATTATGAAAAACTGAAATGGAAGGGTTGGAATAGAAGAGGTTAGTAACAATAACTACATGTGTGGATTACCAGAATAACTATGATTACATGATTTTGTGCATGTGTGTGTGTATACACACATGCACATTTACCTGTGCTGTTTACTAGAGGCTATCAAAAATGTCAAAGTTAGAATTTTTGGTGGGTTTTTTTTTTTGGTAAAATATTCATCCTTTTTTTTCTGATACGTCTAGCACAACTGTAAAATTTTGCCAGGGTATCATTTCCCTATTATCTCTGCCTGTTGTACAGTAGGGATATGTCAGACTAGAGGCCAAGGGTGGCCAAGGGTGAGGGGGCAGTAGCAGGGTGCAGGCCTCTCTGGCCGACAGAGGCATGTAAAATTGGCTACCCGACATAGTCAATGAAGCCGGGGATTTAAATATCCCCGGCTTCATTAAAATAAAAATGGCCGCCATGCTGTGCCGGCTCAGCTGATCGTCGGCACAGCGCGCGAGTCAAGACACGGATCAGTCGACAAGGGAAGCCTTTGTCGACCACCCCTGTAAACCTCATTTCACGAGGCATAAGGGAGCAGTCGACAAAGGCTTCCCTTGTCGACCGATCCGCGTCTTGACTTGTACGCTGTGCCGACGATCAGCTGAGCCGGCACAGTGTGGCGGCCATTTTTATTTTAATGAAGCTGGGGATATTTAAATCCCGGCTTCATTGACTATGTCGGGTAGACTATTTTACATGCCTCTATTGGCAGAGGCATGTAGTCTAGACATACCCTAGGTTACTGCCTTCTCTTGTGTAAAATGTGTTTAGCTACAGAACACAAAACAAATTGTATTGTTTGATCTGTGTTAGGGAAGCTGTTACTAAATATTAATGGGGAATACACAGCACAATACTCAAGAACTAATCAATAAAATATTTAAAAGTGTTTAAAACACTTCAGAAGGTGTTTCTAATTTTTTAAAAAGGCTTTTAGGGAAAAAAGGCCTGGTTTTTAATCTGATGTTCTTAGCAAACCATTATAGCCTTAATGAGATTATCTCTCTCATTGCGTTTCTTTTAATCTCAACCTCAGTACCATACCTGAGCAAGGAAGGGCACATGAGCTTTCCAGGAAGTGAGATGCTATTATTAAACTGGCACACTGAAAACCCTAAATGATGCAAAACTTGAAATCCTTTTGGATCATTGTAAATGTTTGCAGTGGATCAGTAGGTGGGAAGAATTACTATCTAGTTGTTGTGGGGACCAGGAGTTAGGCATTTAGTTTTATGGCCTGTGATATTCAGAAGGTCAGACTAGAACACAACAGTCCTTTCTGGCCTTGGAATCTATGAAACCCCTGATGCCATTGTACCCCTGATGCCAATGGATGATGATGCCGTTGAACTCCCCATTAATTTCAGGGGAACCAGCTCTTTCGCCACTGAATTCTGTTTCTACCTATTCAAATGATTGACTTTGAACAAATGCCTCTGTCCTTCTTGCTTCAGAGCATAAACGATCACCAGCTGTAAACATAAGGTAAGCATCATGTGATTCCCTCTCCTGTCATCCATTTCCAGACAAACAGAGGCTAAGGACACCATTCCTACCCATCCTGGCTAATAACCATTGATGGACCTAACCTCCATGAATTTATCTAGCTCTTTTTTGAAAGTCCTAGTCTTTACAACATCTCCTGGCAAGGAGTTCCACAGGTTGACTGTGTGCTGAGTGATGAAAAACTTCCTTTTGTTTGTTTTAAACCTGCTACCTATTAATTTCATTTGCTGTTTTAAACCTGCTACCTATTAATTTCATTTCATTTCCCCTAGTTCTTATATTATGGGAACAAGTAAATAACTTTTCTTTGTTCACTTTTTCCACTGAAAAGTCCAAACCCCATTCACTTTTGTTGCCCTTTTCTGAACCTTTTCTAATGCCAATATATATCATTTTTGAGATGAGGGGACCACATCTGTACACAGTATTCAAGATGTGGGTGTACCATGGTTTTATATAGAGGCAATAAGATATTCTGTCTTATATTCTATCCCTTTTTTAATGATTCCTAATGTTTTTTGCTTTTTTGACTGCTGCTATACACTGAGTGGATGTTTTCAGAGAATTATCCACAATGATTCCAAGATCTTTCTCTTGAGTAGTTGTAGCTAAATTAGTCCCCATCACAGTGTATGTATAGTTGGGATTTTATGTTTTCCAATGTGCATTACTTTACATTTATTAACATAAAATTTCATTTGCCATTTTGTTGCCCAATCACTTAGTTTGGTGAGAGGTTTTTGAAGCTCTTTACAGTCTGCTTTGGTCTTAACTGTCTTGAGCAGTTTAGTATCATCTACAAATTTTGCCACCTCGCTGTTTACCCCTTTCTCCAGATCATTTATAAATAAATTGAATAGGATTGGTCCCAGGACAGACCCTTAGGGGACATGGCTCTGCAATCTGAAAATTTACCATTTATTCCTACCCTTTGTGTCCTGTCTTTTAATCAATTCATGAAAGGACCTTCTCTCTTATCTCATGACAACTTACTTTGCTTAAGAACCTTTGGTGAAGGGCTTTGTCAAAGGCTTTCTGGAAATCTAAGTATACTATATCCACTGGATTCCCTTTTGTCCACATGTTTGTTGATCCCCTTCCCTTCCCTCAAAGAACTCTAGTAGATTAGTAAGGCATTATTTCTCTTTATAGAAACCACGTTGACTTTCCCCAACAAATGTTCATCTATGTGTCTGACAATTTTATTCTTTACTATAGTTTCAACTAATTTGCCTGATACTGCCATTAGACTTACCTGTGGAATCAGTGAGAACTGTCTTCAAGTTATTCCTTAACTACTTACTATTGTATTTTTTGCCTCTTTCCATGAACCATGACATTATCAGAGATAAGATAGTGGATATTGTAGGCCACTTGGTCTGCAGATGCCTATATTTCTAGATGGGTATATTAACGGTGCCTTTCTTGTAAGGGTTTTGAATGAATTGTTTGCAACTTGCTTCGACATTCTTGAATTAAAAACTTTATATGAATGTTAATAATTATTGACTTTATTGTTTTAATTTGATAATTTCGATTTTTCCAGGTGCTGTTCTCTCAATCTCAGATTTATGGGTATTCAGTCTTTTGGTGGTATTTCTTCTATTAATGTATACATACTGTGGCAAGGTCCCATCTTTCCCTTGCCAGCCATTGCACTTCTCCTCCCTAGTGAGATGGGCCTCAGGTAAAGCACTCCCTAGCTGCTGCATCCAGGCAGTCAGCCTTCCTCTTAGCAGAGGTTCTAGGCTCATTGTCTTCCCTTCAATCAGGGAGCCCAGCCTCTCCTCCTGGAGCTGCGCACTCCCCTGCTGTCTCTAGCTTAGCAGCTCTGTGTGTGTGTTTGCCCTCCCTCCCCCAACAGGCAAGGGTTTAAAAAGGTCTCAGGCAGCCCTCAAATGGAATCAGCTGATCCTAGCTGGTCCAAGCTATAGCCCTGTCTCAGCTGATCCTAATCTATCTGAGCCAGCCCCTTTTTAACTGATTCTGATTTACCTGCAGTAACCTACTTCTAGTTAATTGAGGAGTAGACCTTTTACCCTTCTAGGGCTGTCTTTTCCTACTCTGTCTATTGTAGCCTGTCTGGTTTGGCTTCGTCACAGTACATCTCTATATATAGCTTTTAGACATAGCTGTTACAGTGATAGATCATCCAAATCAGTGAAGTAATTTTAGAATTCAAAAAGGAGAATTTGGCTTCATTCTACAAAATGAAAGATTATTACATGGAAAATCCTTTAAGAAACATTCTCTGAATAAATTTTAGATGCTCAAAGCACTTCCCATCGGTTTTCACCATTAGCTAGAACTAGGGATGTAAGCATCTAGTCGTTTCCCCCTCTTGCTGCCTCTATCACAAAGAGGTAGCAAGATGGGGGAAGAAAAGGAGGGTGCTGGAGGGAGCCAGCTTAAAAGTCAGTTCCCCCCAGCTCCAGGTCTGTGGGAGGGGACAGGGGCACAGTGGCAGCCAACTTTGAAATGTACAGGTGTTCCCTCTGAGACTCTTGTACATTTCAAAGCTGGAACACCATGTGGAGCCCGGGGCCAGTCGAGATTCCCCCGCTGACCCCAGGCTCCATGTGGGTGCTTCACCTTTTAGCCCCCACGGGGGACCTTTGTACATTTCAAAGTTGGAACGCCGCATAGAGCCCAGGGCCAGCGGGGAGGCCCAGAGAACCCGGGCTCCACGCAGGCGCTTCCGCTTTGAAATGTACATTTCAAAGGTGGAATGCTGAAATTCTTATTGACTAATCGAATAGTCGATAGGACTTCCATCGACTTTTCGATTAGTTAATTAATCAAATTTTAACATTCCTAGCTAGAACATATAATTAATTATTTCAACAGTTTGAGATAGATGGTGATGTAAGAACATTTTTTCTCCTCTCTCTCGGTATAGTGTAATATAGTATATTGGCCACTTGTTAAAGGAAATTTCAAAGAAAGGTCCAGAGCTTTATTTGTACAAATCATGTCATATAGGCATTACTATTGCAAAGGGACACATTTTGGAGGATTACTGTAAAGATTATCCAGTGCTTAGTCATGCAACTAAGTAATGAGATGCCAAAACAAGCCAACTATAACATAGTGTAATTCCAGTGATAGGAATCAGTAATGGAAAGAAAATAAATGTGTAAGGCAGAAGTTCTACCAGCTGTATATTTGTGGTTTATCAAAGCTAGGCCAGCAAAGTCCAATGGAGATAGACAGGGAATCTTTACACAGCTAAATGCCTGATTCCTGTAATGAGGTCTGTTGAATTGCATCTTCCAGGATTTGCTCCAGTAATTCATTGGCAGGCTTTCTCCCCCCAAATAAATACTCTTTCCTGGCATCTCTAATGCATAGTTTTGCCAGGAAGAGGATTGCCACATCAGTTCTCTGTCCTTAGAGGCTTTCTCCATTGGGACTAATGTGCAGCATTCTGTCTGTACATCTCAACTTAGACCCGGAAATTATTTCTATATTTATTTCAATTAACATATTATTTTAATTTCTGACGATGTCCATTGCTCATTTCAAATAATAAATACCTTCTTTATGAAGACAATACCCTATTTCCTGGGCATCTCCTTAGAATGCCATAGGATTGTATATAAATTAGTTCTTCCAGGATGTCTACTGCTGGGGCCCTTTTGTATTCTGAGATTTCACAGCACGGAATTTGCAGCAGATGATTTGTGCTTCATAAGTTAAACTGTCGGTTAATAGTAAAAAGTAAGTTTCTCTCATTTGAAGGTTGTGAAGGAAGCCTTTAAAATATGAACTGCTTGGAGTGGTCTCCTGAGTTTGCACGCAAACCACATGAAAGTGACAGCTCTTGAGTGTTGGGAACAATCTCCTTATTCATGCAGTGCAGCATTAATGCTGAAGACAAACAGTGATCATTTATGTCAATATTAACATTTTTACTGATGGTTATAAAGAGAAACATTCATCTTGTGTGTGTATAGTTGTTGGATGCTGCAAAAGATATTGAGACATTGAAAAAAATGTGGCAAATGGTTGTTAGACAGGAATTCAAGTCTTTACTAAAAATCTCAATTTCCTTCCTTGTGAGAATAGGGGAACAAGAGATACATCCACTCTATAGTGCCAAAAATCTCAACAGCTCCTCTTGTGCCAAAATTAAAACTACCTTCCTTGTTTTTATAGATGCTAAAAAAGCTCCAGGCATGTTCTACCCAGCTGTCAAGACCTCTAGCTTCCTCCTCACAAACTGCATTGAATAAGTTATGTCCCTGAACTGGGCTTGGTGAAACATAGGTTCTGTTCCTGGCTGGGCTACAGACCTGCTATGTGACCTTGGACATGTCACTTCACCTCTGTTTTCCTCTCTTTGCCCTTGTGTGTCTTGTCTATTTAGAATGAAAGATTTTTGTGACTTGGTCTCTCTGGCTGTGTGTTTGCACATTGCTTAGCACATAATGAGCCAGTCTCAGTTCAGGTCTGTAGTTACTAGGGATGTGAAAATGTAATTGTGTATATGGTTACATGCAGGGCCCACCTCCTGCACTACTGCCTCTGTATCAGAGGCAGCAGCACGGGGAGCTGACTAGCTCTGGCGGAGGTGCTCCCTTCTACCCCTCCCCCGGCACTGCTGCCTCTCTAAAAGGCAGCATCATGGGGGACAGGTCGGAGATGCCTGCCCCCACATGCAACCACTGACTTTTTTTTCCCCAGCAGTTACACAATTACTTACTTAAATGCATTTTAACATCTTTAGTACTTAATACCTTAAATACAAATAATAAATGAGAAAGTCAGTGAAAAATGATAGTGTTGGAACAGCATAACACTTAATTCAATATCAAAACTAATAATATAAAAATATTTTATAGTACTGCTTGTCATCTTTAATTGAATAAAAGCTCAGTGGCATAGAAATGCACCCTGATGATCAACAAGGCACAGTGTATGCAGGTGATGTTTGATGCCTAAGACTCCTATTTTTGTTTGTCTTACTTCTATTAGGCTGTCCTGCAAACTTGTTAAACATATCATATGTTAAACCAACGAGGATCCTGTGGCACCTTAAAGACTAACAAATTTATTTGGGCATAAACGTTCATGGGCTAGATTTTATTATTTAGTCTTTGTCATAAATCTTATCAGCTGTAGTGTCAATTTCTGTATAGTTTTCAACTTGGTCGGTTTGGGCTACCGCATCCTCAAACTTGTCAAATGCAGCTAGTGTTGCCTTACTTTTTCTATCAAGTAGCTCTGGCAATGAGGGTTTACTTTTTTTCTCAAGCCACCTTCTGTCCACAGGGGCCACCTGACTGAGACTACGTCTAGACTGCCGCTTTTTTTCGGAAAAAGATATGCAAATTGCACACCACAATTTTCGTACCTTTTTCCGATTGGTTTTTTGGAAGAGGCTTTTCCAAAATTTGGCCCATCTACGCTGGGCCAAATTTCAGAAAAACCTCCTCTTTCAGAAGAGCCCTTATTCGTCATAAAATGAGGAAAACAGGGCTTCCGAACATTTCCGCAAAAATATCGGAAGAGCAGACGCGTTCCCTGGACACGGCGGAGTTTTTCCAGGATATCTCCGGTATCCCAGAAAAACTCCATAGTCTAGACATAGCCTGAGTGACTGAGCTTCAGAAATAACATCTTAGTCTTGAGAAAATGTGTTTGTTGGATTTTTATTTATTATACAGATTATTTTGTATGGGCAATTATAGCCTTTGGGGAAGCTTTCATGCTGTAAAAGCACTGTCTTGTTGCTTATGTAAATGCTACCACAACTTTTCACATTCATATCTGTCTTATTCATGTAAACTCTGCCCATACCTCCCAACTTGCCAAGATCCAAATGTGGAATGGATGTAAGTGGTAAGGAGTAGAAATGAGAGGAACAAACAATTATTTATGCAGAAAATAATTTGCTATTAATTCCTTTTAGAAAAATAACTTTGTGTAATCAGCTTTATTATTCTTTACTCTAGAACCTCAGAGTAACAAACACTTCAGGAATAAAGGTTGTTTGTAACTCTTACAATGTTCTTATCTCTGAAGGTTAAACTCTGACTTAATAAAGCTTTGAAATTGCTGCTTTCCCTTTATTTTTCTAGTAGTTTACATTTGACATAGAACAGAACTGTATTTTTTTGTTTCTCCCGCTGTTGATTGTGTACTCCTGGTTCCAAATTAGGTGTGTGGTTGCCTAGTCAGGTCATAATTGTGGTGTTTATAATTCTCAGGTTCTAGTGTATTTCTGATGTGAATAATTTATAAAAATGGTGAGATACCAAATATGTGTGTGAGAGATGTATCTATGCCACCAAAGTCAGCAATATGACTGAGAATGAGGCTCGTAAAAAGTCTGCCTCCCTCTGTTGTGTCTAATCATGAAAAGGGATGATTTCTCATAACATTTCAGCTAAAAGATTGAGTATAGCCTTTTTCCTCTAAGCGGTATTACATGGCAAAAGATGAATGAAAAAAGATGGTAAATAAATGAATTTATCCTACTTAGTCAAGGCTTAATGAGTGACTTACTTGCCACATAACTCCTTAACTTTGAAGTGAAATAAGATTTAAATCTTGCACAGGCATTTTTGCTTGCCTTATGCAGTGGGGAAGTTTTGCCCTGAATGAACAAACAATGGGGAAAAAAAAAGAAAGCTATCACCAGCATGTTTAGATATTCAGAGGGGATTACTGTTTGTTTGTACACATAACTAGTCTATGTAAACAGGTTCCTAACATTATTACCTTTGTCTTCTCCCCAATTCCACCAGATGGTTTTACTTCCATTTGTGGCATCTTGTCTGAAAATAGATTGTAAACTAAAAATTTCAGGAAAAACAAGTACCAGGAGTCCCGCACTAGTCCTTTTTATTTATTTTAAACTGACGAATATAACTGAGCTTTTATTATTTATGATGCTTCAGAATATTTGGGGAAATATTTTGTAGTATACTTTATAAATGTTAAGAAGTTTTTTTAGGTGTATCCTTGCCTGTACTCTATTGTGAAACCTTCAATGACAAGTGTGATGAAACCACTGGATTTTTATCAAGCTTGTAGATTAGCAAAGTTTGATTTACTATAGTAATTTCACTCCTAACTTTCTGCAAATACTGTATATGAAAAGAGATATAATTTGAATATTTATGTTTGACTTTTCAGATCCAGAATGCCAATGATGTGTTAATAGCACCTCTGGAAAAGTTTCGTAAAGAACAAATAGGTGCAGCAAAAGTAAGGAACTAGTTCTTATTTATATGATATTTGCTTGAAGTTCATACTATGTTGCTTGATAGGTTACAAACATTTTAAAGAAAAGATTCCATTGTTCTCATTGAATTTATGTAGTGGTAAATTGGACTTAGTTCTTTGCTTCAGTGGAATGGAACATTTTAGAAGTGACATTTTAAGGTTCTGGATATATTGCATACCTCAGGCACTAAGAGAACTCCTAGTTGTTGCAGCAAATATTTCATATCCTTAGTTGCCTTATTTTTTTGATATTTAGGTTTAATTCAATCCCATCTGGAAAACAAAAAAGTAACTGAGAAATAATTGAAATCATTCAGTTTTGACTTGCTCACTCTCTTATATGCATTGTGAACATCTCCAAAGTCCCAATGCTACTTAGCGAAAGCAGGAACCTTGAAAAAATTCCTACTGTTTTCATCTCTTCTGTGCTCATTATCTGTTTGCTACAGTCCTCTTTTGTGGAAAAACAGCCAGCTGTCTACACTGGCCACTTGGATTTGCGCAAGAACACTGACGATCTAATGTATGATCGTCAGTGTTCTTGCGCAAATACAATGACTCTCCCGTTCAGGAAAAAGCCCTCTTGCGCAAATGCTTTTGCGCAAGAGGGCCAGTGTAGACAACTGAGAACCGTTTTGCGCAAAAAATCCCCGATGGCGAAAATGGCGATCGGGGCTTTCTTGCGCAAAACCGCATCTAGATTGGCATGGACACTTTTCCACAAAAAGTGCTTTTTCGCAAAAGCGTCCGTGCCAATCTAGATGCTCTTTTCCGCAAATGCTTTTAACGGAAAAACTTTTCCGTTAAAAGCATTTGCGGAAAATCATTCCAGTCTAGATGTAGCCCCAATGTCTGTGTTTAGATTGCAAGCTCTTTGGGATAGGGACTGTTTACCATGGAATTTTTACAGAGCCTAGCACAATGGGGCCCGCCCCCACCCTGCCTCTTCCTCCCTACCCGGTCCCCATTCTATCCCTCCCCACTGACCCCTACTCTTCCAAGAGCCATTAGGCAGAATGGGGCCTGTGCTGCTGCCAGCCCCTATGCCATCCAGGGCTCATGTTCCCCTGAAGCACAGAGCCCAGGTCAGCTGCCCCAAACCATCCATTGGAGGGACAGTTCTGCCTTTTTCAGTGGTTTAGGCCAGCTAAATAGTTATCAGAGTAGTACATAGGGGCTGCAGCAAAGCTTAGTATTGAGCTTAGGGCATGTGGGGACATATTCAAGAAAAGAGTGTCCTAGGTGTGCTCTCAGCCTAGAAAGTCCTATTTCTTCCTCAATTCTAGATAGAATTCTTAACGCAAACAGGAACTCTGCTGAATAGTTGCTTTGGAGAGTCTTAAAGGGTACAGGAGCTCATAATATGCATACTTCTGGTACAAGCCACTGGTGCCTGAGTACATGTACTGCTTCTGAAATAGTGCCACCTTTATTTAAAACTTTGCCAATAGATTATCTGGGAAATCCTTCCATTTTAAATCTTGTTTTAGTTTCAGGAAACCATTCTAGTTAAGTTTAGTTCTTATATAAACAGCATAACGTTGTGGGCCAAGAAAATAGACAGTAGGGCTTGCACTCTTCCTGCATCAGAGCAGAGTCACATGAGGCGAAATAAATATGATGAGAGGAGAAATGGATGAGTGATAATGTTTGAGTGTACTACTCTAATGAGTGCACAGAGAGCTGGAGAATCCTCTATACAGAGACTAAACACATGTTTAGAGCAAATTCCTGCTGTGAACTGTGGTCATACTTCTGTGGACAAAGAGGATGTTTTTTCTTCACTTGTATTTGATATATTTGCAGCTGCATGCTTTTCTCACCGCACCTATGTCCTACTATATAGATGCAGAACATGGTAATTTGTTTTTAACTATGCTGCAAATAATAGAGTTTAATGCCATCTAAAAATTATTTCTATTTTTAGCAGTTTTCATTCCTACACGTACTGGAAGTTATTTGATTGTTTGTGTTCCTATTTAATTTTTGTAATAACGGAGCTTCAGGGATGTGACTGCATTTTCTGTAGAGACTTACTGTGTTGTTGACAGGCGTTCTGTCTGGAAAGGCTAAACAAGACTCTATCCAGAGGTCATTAACATGGCTTCTTCCTCGGGTGCAGAGGTCATTGCAGAGCAATGTGCAGCACTCACTGTCCCCCTTTAGATTTATGAAATCAGCGACTCGCTAGACAGTTAATACTTCTGTGTTTGGGGATTGCTCCCTCCGTTTTGCTGTTTCCATTAACAGTAACACTAACCACTTCGTACAAGCCTCTTCCTGAGCAGAGAACTTTACAAACATTGATTTTTACCACATCTCTGCTAGGAATGTCAACCTGTAGACAACTACACGATTAACCAATAAGCCTAGGCTTATTGGTTAATCCTATTGATTACGGGTATTACCCCTCCATTGCTGCCTCTGTATGAGCTATATCGGAGGCAGCAAGGGTGGGTGAAGCAGGAGCCAGTGCCCGTGGGGATCCGCCTGCCCCTCTCTCACCCCCACACTGCTGACTGTGATAGAGAGACAGAAGCACAAAGGGTGAAGGGAGCAGGCAGGAGCCAATACATGCCAGGAGCTGGCTTTTAAGCAGTTCTCCATGCATGCCAGCTCCGTGGACCGGCCACTCCCCCTTGCTGCCTCCTACAGAGGTGGGGTGCTGGAGCAGACCATCTCATGTGCCCCAGGAGCATGTGGAAGCAGGAGCCAGTGCTGAGTGGGAGCCATCTCTTAAAAGCCGTCTCTTCCCCAGCACTGGCTCCGGGGTGCCACCTCTCTCCTCCGCTGCGCTGCTGCATCTATCAGACATCCCTTGGAGCAGCCTCTGTCACCAGTGAGCCTGGGCGCGCTTCGGACAGAGCTTGGACTCCCCAGGGACAAAGGCTGCTGCCACCTCACGCTGCTGCTTCTGTATCAGAGGCAGCAACACGGGGCAGCAGATGATGCTGGTCTACATGGGGAGCTGTTTTTTTAAACCGGCTTCCCTCATGGACCAGCTCGTGCCCGCAACCCCACACTGCTGCCTCTGATAGAGAGTCAGCAGTGCAGAGTGGCAGGGGGTCCCTGGGAGTTGGACCGGGAGCACACTGACTGCCAACCCCGCCTCTGGGGACTATCAAATATTCATGTAACTGCTTAAATCTGATGCCGTTACATGACTGTTCAGTTATATGCTATCTAACATCCCTAATCCCTGCTGGTTAAGCATTTGTCCCCAGTGCATAACTGGGGGGAAAGGGACATGCTCAAGCCATACAATAATTCAGTGGCTGAATTAGGACTCAAACCGAGATTGTCCAACTCAGTCCTGTGCCCCATTAGACCTTGTTGCCTCTCTTTTGGATCATTAGGTTCTTAGGTTAACACCTTTTAGGTTCAGCTACCAAATGGCTGCTAGTTGGGTGATTTAGAAAAATCCAAAATAAATATGTTTGTCTTTTCTTATTCCGCTTTGCCAGAGTTCAGTGTCAGCTTCAGCACTAGGTGGGTCAGACCACACACATAACTTAGGGTCTGATTGGGTCTAGTTTGAGCTAATCAGAGCTGGATCTGCCAAATGAAATAGTTGGAAAGGGGATTGAGTTAAGTAAGAGCAGCACAGAGGTGATCATTAATAATACTTAATATTCTTAAAAATAAACCCCAATAGTCTAAAAGCCTCTAACAAGAATGGTAAATCTGTGAAGTACAATAAAATGGCTTAGTAATAAGGGTATACAAAACTAAGGTTATGTCTGCACCACTGTTCCCTCCAAGGTGCACGCCTGTGTGGCCCCACACTAAAAATTGTAGGTCCACCCACATCCTTTTAAAAGCCGTGCAGCAACACTCACCTTCCGGCTCAAACGGAAGGTGAGTGGTGGCAGCAGCCAGTGGCCTAGTGGCAGGCGGCTGCTCTTTTGCTCTGCCTGGAGCTGGGGCACATGAGATGAGGCTGTTCTTGTGAGGCTGCCCCAGCTGGAACAGGCCTTGTGTGGCTGCTGCTTTACTTCAGTTGGAGTCAGGGCTGCCCACGGAGCTATTTTTAGTACTCAGGTTCCGTGGGGACTGGGACCGCAGTACTAAAAATAGCACCGCAGGCGGCCTCTGCTCCAGTCCAGGTGCACAGTTCCGCCCCAGAAGCAGTTGGGGCCATGGCTGCGGTACTAAAAATAACACCGCGGCCCCAGTTCCAGCCCCTGCAAACTGCTTTCCATGTGAAAGGCGGAAGGTGAGGGAAGGGGCAGAGAGAGAACTAAGGGAAAAGTGCGGGTGAGGAGGGAAAGGGGCTTGTGCTGAGAGGAGAGGAGAGGGCAGAGCAGGAGAAGAAAGGGAAAAGCACCAAGGGGCAGGGTGGAGGAGAGACAAACGCCAGAAGGCCAAGAGGAGAGAATGAGGAAAAAGGCAGGAGCGGGGAGGGGAGGGAAGGTGTCAGTGTAGGTGCAAGAAGGGAGGGGACAGGGTGATGCTGGGAGAGGAACGGGGAGAGACAATGGGGCAAGAGGAAGGAAGAGGAGAGGGGAGGCGTGGGTGCAGGAGGAGAGGGGTGGAAAGGAAAGGCGGGCGTGAGGAAGGCAGAGGATGGAGCAAGTCACGTGTGAGGTTGCAGAGGCATGAGGAGAACTGGGGCAGAGGTGGTGAGGGGGTGGGCAGGGAGATAGAGGGCAAGGAGGGCAGGGGCAGTGAGGGAAGGGGGAGGCACCAGGAAGGTGCAGGTGCCAGGGGTTTGTGGGGGTGAAGCAGAAGGGCAGACATGTAGAGGGGAGGGACGGGCACCAGAGGACAGAGGAGAGAGGCAAGGCAGGTGGGTAGAGGGAGGTGTTAGAAGAGGGGATGGGGAGAGGTAGCTACAGATGATCAGAGTGGGGCTAGAGGAGAAGTGAGCACAGGCAGTAGAGAAGGGCAGGTGCAGGGGTCAAGGAGGATGGGGAAGGGGGTGGGTCCCCAAAGGGCTGATGGGAGTGAGAAGGGCATCAGAGGAGGGTGAGGGGTGGGGGGCAGCAGCAAACACCAGGGGAGCAGATGGGGGGAGGGGAGGGTGGGAAACATGGCAGCAGAGGGAAAAGGAAGAGGTTCATAAGAAATTTATTCATAACTTGGGTGCCACAGTGGCACACATCCAAACACACTCACATGAACTCAATACTGGTGCGTAAGACAAAACTCACTTAGAGGGAACACTGGTCTGCGCTTCAGGATAACTCACTTTGCTCAGCGGTATAAATAGTCCCCACACTTGAGCAATGTTTATACCAACAGAAGGGCTGCTGCAGACAGTGCTGTGTAGCTGGAAGAGCTTCTCCTGCCAATATAGTTACTGCCTCTCACAGAGGCCAGATTTATGAAACCAGTAGGAGACCTCTTTCTGTCAGCTTAGTAGTGCATCTTCACCAGAAGCCGTAGTGCAGGCCTAGCTTGAGTGGTATTACATTGTCAGAGACTGCATGTACATTTATCTCTGTGTCTATTCACTTGGGTTTCAACCTCTGAGTTTTTGTTTTTGATCAAACCGGATGCTTAATAATTTGTTGAAATTGTGAGTTTCTTACAAAATTCTTTAGTTAACACAGGTTTGCACAGAAGATTTGCAAACCTTTAGTGAACTTTTGGCTGAATATGGACTGATCTCTGAATATGTAACAAACTGGCAATCTAGTTTGAGCTCTTGTAACCAAAGTTTCACAGCATTCTAAGGATGTCTGGACACAAGGATTTCATATATACTTGACAGCTTCTGCTGCAACATGCAAGGAGCACTTCTTTGAACTTGAGTTCTTCAACATAAACTCAAAGCAGCACATACTTAAAATAAAAGATTGATAGAGCTGTTTTGTTTTCAAAGAACACAATAAACCGTACATACAGTGAGGGGGAAGAAAGAACTAACCACAAATAGTCATATTGCTAAATGCACTACTGCAAGTTGCTCAGATTACTATGTGTGTGGCAAAGAACCTATATAGAATAAACCAGAAAAAAAGTAATATATTAGGAGGTGATTTTTGCCTGATTTTTTTTTCTTGAGAAATTAGGTATGCAAAAGTAGGCTGAATTGTGCACCTAATTTTCATGCACAGTTCTTGCAACTTGTAAGCACAATTCAAGAATCAGTCAAAGTTAATCAGCCTTTGTGACCACAGTTTCTGCACCTACATCTTTTTAAAAACTTGTTCTTAATGTTGTATTATTTTCCTTCTTTATCAGCCTTTTTAGCTTTAATTGTTTAATTTAAACTGTTAAGTTTAAAATATAGTATGAATTTTGTTGAAGTAACACCTTGCATCAGATATGTATATAATGGGTGGCATTTATACATATCAGTATGAGCTTTTGTCAAATTTCAGCAGGGAAGGAAAGGATGTGAGGAAGAATTTGGAGTATTTAGAGTTGCTTCTTTTTCTTTTTTTAATTACTGGATTTACTTCAGTGGGAGCTGCATGTAGATCTTGAAGTAGATATAGGCTCACACAGTTAAAAATAAGAGTTAGGAAGAGGATTTCTGATAGAATTGTGATAATGCAGTTGCACTTTTCAAATCCGAAAGGATATTGAGGGTAAACTATACCCAAAATATAGTACAAAGCTGTACATCATATTTTATATTCAGTGTCATCATAAACCCAAGGAGTACAGGTCCAGTAATAAAGAATAATCCTTTGTAAGTGCTCAAGATATGCAGGTACACAACCAAAACCAAAAACTGTCCCCATAGATCTTGGAAATAAAATATTCATGTTTGTAAGCAAACTAACAATACACTATCTGCATCACTTACTGCCTTTCTTGATTATTTATATTACTTGCTTTTTTGTTTTTATTCCACATATTTCAGTTCTTCCTTTTTTGTGCAGACTCAGTTTCAGTAAAACAGAGAGTACTCCAGAGACTACACAAATTCAGTCTTGCATTAGGTAGCCTGATGATTTACTCCATCTGAGTTGAAAAAATGACCTCTGTAATTATTGTATAAATCCTAGGAAAAGAGGAGTGAGATAACTGGGAAAAAATTTCAGGAATGAAGCAACTTACCTTATTTGGTAAATGTGGTTTGCTGGTCCCCAGCTGGTAATGTTGGTGAGATCATTGTATGATGTGCTGTGTGCGCTACGGCCAAACTCTCATGTTTCTCTTTATCCATCAAGTACAGTATTTAGCGATGTTTGTTCAAATGTTCATTGGCTTTTACTATGGATTAAATCAGATCAAAGAGAAAAGAAACAAACATAATTTTTTAAGAGTTAAAAGAACAGTGTTATTACCCTTTTTAAAAATTTGTGTTTCAGAAAATTGTTATTACTTCTGTCCCAGGAGAATTTCTGTTGTTGCTTTTTACATTAAATCATTCTTAGCTAGAAGTATTCCTTTTAACTTGGAAAACAAATGCATGTTCACTTCTGGGATTAATTTACCCCAGCTATATTTCACAGCAGTTCACTTAGTCTAGCCACAGAAGGTACAGTGTAGTTTGTAACTGTCACATTTGTGTTGCCCAACAATGTAAAGCTCATAAAACAAAATGAAAATATAGCTTTTATAGTTATCTTATGCAGAAGTTATTAGAGTTTCTTAGCGAGTCACCTTATAGCAGCTGGAAATCCACTATGATTTCATAAAGAATATTCACTGCAAATGCTAATTGTTTTTTAATTGGGTTAAACAGAAGCACTCCTTACTATGAGAGAACTGGGCAGAGTAAATATGTCATTGTAAGCCAGTATCTGAGCAGGGTCAACATTGGGCCTTTAGTTGGGATTGGTCCTGCTTTTAGCAGGAGATTGGACTTGATGACCTCCCGAGGTCTCTTTCAGCCCTGTGATTCTATATTGTTTCATAGTCTGTGTCCACAAGGTCACCAATTTTGAAACTTTCAAGTATCAGTGTCAATCTGAGCTGCTATTAGGGATATTAGATATTGGGTAATTGAATAGTTGAATAACTGCATGAATTCTTATTGGTTACTCAACTATTCTATAGTCCCTGGGGGCAAGGCCAGCAGCCAGTGCACTCCAGCCCCATTCCTGGGGAGCCCCCTTCCATGGCACTCTGCTGCCTCTGATACTGAGGGAGCAGCGCGGGGTGCCAGGAGGGAGCTGGTCCGCGAGGAGAGCCAGTTTAAAAACCAGCTCTCCATACAAACCAGCTGCCTGCCACCACACCCTGCTGCCTGTGATACAGAGGCAGCATCACAGGTTGGCATCAGCCCTTGTCTGTGAAGGGTCCTAGCGCCCTGTGGACAGAGGCTGCTGTGGGGTGGGGGGAGAGGGTGCGACGGAGGTTGCTGCAAAGCAATCTCGGTCTGCGGCAACCTGGGCTGGCTGCGGACAGATGCTGGTCCAGCAGCTGCCCCTGTCCATGGGGGGGTCCGAGCTCCCCATGGACACAGGCCAGAATGCATGTAGTCAACAAGATTCACCGATAAGCCTGGGCTTATCAGCTAATGATATAGTCGACTACACGTTGACATCCCTAGCTGCCATATTATAAAACAAAAAGTGCATGTCACTTGTAAGGCTGTAAGAAATTGCTAGGTGTTTTGAGCTGATCTTTATTTTGTCACTGTAGCCCTAAGCCAGGTCCCTGTGGGGCTTTTTAAGCTTTTTGACTTGCCCTAGTTTGTGCTTGATATGAAGTCCAGGGGACAGAAGTTAGGGTTCTCTGAGTTCCCCTTAATGGCCAAGTAGTTGCTGCCTCTTGACCCTGTTCCTAGCCTAGCCTGCCATTGTGGGCTTTGGAAACAACAGAGCAGCACAATGGAGTAGAGAGACAGCTCATCTGGCAGTTGGGACATAGGAAAAATAAGCCGTTAAGCACCAGCATCTTCAGCTCTGCTAGCGAGGAGGTGACAGGAGGGATGTGACCGACTAGTCGACAAGCTTCTATCAGAAAGCGGCAGCAAGGGGGGACAGGAAAAGAGGGTACTTCAAAGAGGGTTTCCTCCCAGAGTTTCAAAGTGGCAGCATCACCTGGAGCCCAGGGTCAGCTGGGGACTCCCCCACTGACCCCAGGCTCCATGCTGCCACTTTGAAATGCTGCCACGGGAGCCCAGAATTGGGCTCCACGTGGTGTTTTCACCTTTAAAGTGTAGCAATGGCCCTAGGGCTGTTTCCACACTTCAGAGACGCTCTATCAGTTAGTCGAATAGTCGATGCAAAATTCATCGACTATTTGATTAGTCAGTTACCCGCAATTTAACATCTCTAGTGGAGAGGAAACAAAATCTGAGTGAGGAGCTCTTTCAGAAGAAGGTGCAAGCAGATGAACACTGGAGAGGGACATATGACGCTCAGGTGCTGGGAGGTGGGAAGGTGCATAAGGTTCCCTGGTAAGTGGAGAGAAGGAAGAAGTAATCAAGGGATGATAATGGTGTTGGGAAAAGAACAGAAAAGAGATAGGTGGGTGTGGGCTAAGAGGGAATGGGAGACAGGGAAACAGGGTGACAGTGAAATAGACCATGTGGGTAAGAGCATAGGGCAATGGTTAGAACAGAAGAGGTGTAAATGAGAGATGAAGAATAAGCAAAAACAAGAGAAACTTTCTCTTAGTATAAACATTTTATTTTCAGAAATGGCTGAACCAACATTTTGATTCTTGTTTCTCTTTTCAATTAAACACAATGGATTCCTCATCTAAAAATATCCCAATGCCAACGTCCCAACCTGGAATCCAGAGTAAAATTGCATTGCTGCCTTGCATATGCAAGAAAAAATGAAGGGAATTAATAATACAGCAACTGACCCTTAACTGTAGCAGCATGATACTGACACAGGAATATTGTCACCCCACATTACTATCATCGTCACCTAGGACAATTTGCTAATTTTGCCCTGAAAATATTATTTTTTCATCTATTATATTTAATTATTTGAGTGAAACTTATTAGACCTATGATACTGCAGCCTCCCTGTAAAGTAGGTATTGCTCCACTTTTCTAATGCTAGAAAATATGTAATCGTGGCCCACTGCTGAACAAAGGCTGCACAGACACCAGAGGATTGCATGGGAGAAACACTTGGTGAACATTTTGGCTTCACAACCTTTTGATATGAGCCTTAGTACAAGTAGGATGTAAAGCTCCAGCAAGTTTGAGAGAATGAGGGAAGGGGTAAAAAAAGATTCAGTGGTACAATCTTTTGCTCCAGTAAAGATGACGCTTGGGTTTACGGACTGCAATTTGTTGCTTATTCATAAAAATAAATACGTGATACATGTGAAAAACTTAACCTGTGTAGGACAGACATTGCTGATTTCACCTCCATTTCTGGCACTGCCACCTCACTCAATTTCTGTTCAGCAGTATGTGTCCATCTGCTCACCGCTTAAAAAATGTTCAGGTTAATCTGTGTGAATGAGTTATGAGGTTGGAGACAGGAGGTAGTTCTATTGACCATTATCTACAAGACTAACAAAAAAAGAGTTTGAGTGAAAGAGATTATATTAGTTTTCAAATCAGGCATTAATATTCAGAGGTCCAAAATATTAGAATATCTAATCTGAATAATGGTTTCATCTCTCATTTCTAAGACATGTCCTTGCCATTTTGTTTATTTTTGGGGGGGGGGGGGGTTCAATTAGGAATGTGTGAATCTGTTCAGGCAAAATAAGAAACTTAGCTCTAAAGGAGTTCTGCTTTATCACAGACTTTTCATGTGACCCAAATATTTTACCAAAACATCTCTAGTATTTAGTAAAACAAAGGAATTTATGAACAAAAATAACACCAAGAGATCAAAATAGCCATCCAGCAAAAAGGCAAAAGGCAGGTAGTGAGCATTTAAGGGTCATGTATAGTGGATGCATGTGACATTTTTTTTTCGATACCAAAAGTGATCATCATTTTGAATTCAAAATTTGTCAACAATTACTACATGTCAATGGATACATTTCTGACATGAGTTTTATCCTGTCCAAAAGCATAATAAAATATTGAGGTACAGTAACTTTTATATTCTGTGTAGCAATTGCAGGTAAAGTGTTGACTCTTTAGTGGGCAATGTTGAATCCAGAAGTAGAATTGCAATAGTGATTTTCTTAGTAAACCATCTTCGACATAAATAAAGCATAATATAATTGTTTCAGTAATAGTGTGTCCAAATTTCTAAGTCTGACATTTTTAAATGAAATAGTGCTTTTTCTTCACAAAAAGAAATTTTTTTTATTTTCTGATGCTGCTTCCTCAACAAAAATACTCATATAGGAGCTTCCTGGGTTTAGTCCTCTACCATTTTGTAATAATAATAATAATAATAATTAACAATAAATAATACAAAGATTATTGAAACATGTCTATCAATTTGGAAGAAAAAGGATCACAAATAACATTTGTGGAATTTTTAATGAAGAACTTTGAAAAGAATTTTTGAAACCTTATTTTTCCTTTTTTCTCTTTTTTTCTTCAAAAAATGCCAACATATGACAAATAATCACTTGATTTGCCCTTCCCATTATTTCCTTTGGAAAAAAGGGGATAGGAGAAAGAAGTGTGCGTTCCCCCTCTTTTCCCCCTTTTAGCCTCCCTTCTTTTCCAGTTAAGAAATTGTAGTGATCCAATGAAAAAAGTGAGCTGCTTGACAGAAAAATTAAAAAAGACCAAAATGATATTTTTCTTGAAAAATTTCATTTCAGTCAAAATTCAATGTTTCGTTGGGGAAAAAAAAATCAACCAAGGATTTAAATTAACTATGAGAACAAAATGTGTTTATATAACATTTTCCCCTAAGACTTATTGGTATCTTACCAAATATATTTTAAACATAGACTAAGTGGACCAGAGTATTACAAATCAAGCAAAGAATTCTCCATGAATGTCAACAGGAGCTGTGAACGGGTATACCTAAGGACGTGTAGGTGAATGAAGCATCTGGTGGCCTGCCAGGGGCTAACCCTGTTGAATCACGTCTGACCTGCGGGTTGCTTATTGACTTCTCCAGGCCTAAAGGAATGCCTTGTATTTCAGTGATGGGAATACCACTAATAGTAATGTATGAAAGCGAGGATGTGTACGTATGTGAATTGCAGTCCTCTGATATAGACAATTTCCTTCATATATGAATGTAAATTTAAATTTTTCACAGCCCTGAGCTACAGAAGGTCAGTCTAATTTTTAAGTTTAAACCAGGCCTAATTGTCCTGGCTTCTCCAGGAGGAAACACAAGATACCAGGAATACTGTTTAACTAGGCTGCAACTGTATTAAGTATTGCAGCTGGAAACTGTGCTGCAATAACTCAGCCATCTGAAGTTATCCTATCCTTCCTTCCCTAATCTGTCCCCGCTGGGGCAGGGCAGTCATACCCCTGTTCCCATTATCCTGGTTCTAGCAGTCTTGTTGGGACCCCACTGTCCTACCCTCGTATGAGAGTTAAGGGGGTGAGGAGGAGAGGTCTATTCCCATACTTTACCAGAAATTAACAACCTCAATCTCATTTACACCTTGAGGTGTTGCCTTCCCCTCTTCCTGTTTATCAGGGAACTAGGACCTACTATTGAACAAACACCTGCCTGTCCTACCCATTAGCTCCCTGGGCTACTGAGAGGGAGGTGAAAAGAATCCAGACCTCCCAAGCCAATCTGACAACGTGGAAAAATTTCCTTCCTAATCCCCAAAAGACAACTTGCATCAAGCCCCACAACAAGGCCAAAATCTTATTTTACTCTAGATTGGAGAGGAGAGGAGCTTTTTCTCATGGGCTCAGAAGGGTGTCTTAGCTGGAAAGAAGACCTTGCAAGCCATCCCCATGTGTTCTCAGGAGCTAATAGGATTACTCTGCACTCTTCTATGCAGCTAATCACCCAAGCGGATCCTTCCTCTAACCCCCCCATCTCCCTGTTTCAAGCCCATGAACATGAAAAGGCTAAATACCTACCAGAAGAGGACCACTCCTTAAAGGGGCCAAGAGTTTTCTTTCCTCTGCTGGCCCAGACAAAGGAACTTATGTTGAGTTGTTTCATTGTGTTTGAAGAATAAACTGTCCCCAAAAGGTAGTACTTGAATACATAAACAGACTTGGGGTCTGAATTGAGGGAAAGAGTCCAAAAGGCAATACCAGTATTTTTACAGGAAAGTGGGAGAAAAAAATCTTTTTCTGCTTTTGCACCAGATTTCCAGTTTTATCCATAGTACAATGCCCAAAGTGATTGGAAGGTTCAAACAATAAGATTCCATTGAAAATTTGAATATTATTTGTGAGAAAGTAACTGTGTTCTTACCCAATAATATCTATCTATCTAAGGGAAGGCCTCCTTTTTTGCCACCCATAAAAGATACTGACTTTTAATAGTAAAAAATTCTAGCTACAGATGCTGAATAGTAACAAATATTATTCACTTCAAGGATTTCATCCTTTGGATAATGTCTTTATTGATAGAGAAATAAATAAACCAAACAGATTATTTGTTCTCTCTCTCTCGTATAATTCCATTGATCTGTGTGTGGCAGTTGAGTGTTATTTTTCATTCACATAACTCAATCCGTGTCTAAAGTTTGACTGCAGAGTTTAACATATGTATTTTAAAAGCCTACTGTTGTTCCTCTTTCTAGACTTTAAATGTCTGCTGTTCAGATGAAGGCTGTTTTCTGTGTAGCAAGGACATATGTATTCTAAAAGCTGGATTGTTTCAGATTTCTTAAATATTCCTGTTGTGATGAGCAAGAGATAAAGTGTATAAATCCTTTACACGATTTTATAGGTAGCTGATATGGTATGAGGTGTCCTGTGATTTCAGCAGGTCTTTGATCTGTGCTTAGTGGTTTGAAAGCAACCTCCTGTATTTATGGAAAGAAATAAAAATTAACTCATTACTGTCTTGTGTGGATGTGTGTGTTGAGGGGAGGGGCACTTTCCCACCTGCTCTGAAACAGTTTACAAACTCGTAGCACCAAAACTCAGCCTCTCCTGGGGTTTTGCTTTAACAAACATGCACAATAAGGCAATCTGAAATCCAATCCTGTGCTTCTTTTCTAGCTCAGAGTTGCTCAGTCAGTTTCCTCCAAGTCTTTTGTTCTTCCCTGCTTTTTTATTCTCTTTGTTGGGCTCTGTTTCCAGGCTTTATATTGGTGGCAGGTGCCAGGTAAGACTGATTTTGCCACCTCTATTCAGGACAGACAATTAACTTCTTTTGGCCCTCGTTCCCTGTGGAGTTGTCCACCACGTCACATGATCTAGCCTGGGATATTTTCAACACATAGGCTTACTTGTTCAGCAACAAGCTTACCAATGCCATCCAAACTTATAAATGTATCTCTTTTCCATGTACAAAACATGCACCTATGGTTGCATAACACATACTATGTATCCATGACAGCCGATGCACATAGATCAGCATTTGCTCATGTAATTACTTAATTCAGTAATAACTGAAATGGATGGTCATGATCAGTCATTAATGCTGTGTATTAGCAGCAAACAAACAGCACCAACAGCTTTGTAGTAGCACGAACCTGCTTCTTTGTGTCTGCAAGAAGGTGCCTAAATGTAGGTCATAAAGAGGAGTCAGGGAAACAAAAATCATCTGCTCATTATGGCTTGATAGATGAAGAGTTCTGACTCACCCTCTTTTCCTCTTCCTGCCTTCTCATATTCTCACTAACTCCTCATTCCAGTCGTTACTCATTCTATATCTATCACCAATTGAAAAAAACGAAAGAACGAAAAACTTCATAAATAACAAAGCTGCACCAGTTCTCATCCTCAACCTTCATCTGTTTTTGTTAGAAATTAAATTCTTTAGGGGCAGGATTGTCGATGGTTCTGGACCTGCAAGTAACTGCTTACAGCAACAATCTTGCTAGAGTAATAGCAGTGGTGGAGAAAAAGTACCCAAAAAAGTTACTTGAGTAAAAGTACTGCTGCTTTGAAAAAAAATGTAATTAAGTAAAAGTCAGCATATCCTTCTGGAAAACTACTTGAGTACAAAAGCACAAAAGTATCACATCTTCATTATATTCAAGTATCCAGAAGTAAAAAGTATGAGTCCTATGGAAATCTATGGTTAACCACCCAAGATACCATAGGGTACCATTATTTTTTTACACACACACACACACACACACACACACACACACACACTGCGTGTGTGTGTGTGTGTATGTATATATCTGTGTATGTATATGTATACATGTGTGAGTATTATATACTATATATACACACACATATACTGTACGTTTATATTTCAAATCTGGAATTTAAATGTAGTCAGTTTTCATTTATAAAACTAAACAGTGACCAAATCAAATACAAGAGTCAAATTACAGAAATGTATTTATTTTGTCCACATTGACAAGTGTGCAATTTTACCATTATGGAGGTCTGGCTGGGATGGAGGTACAGGAGTGGGCTGAGGGTAGTTTGTCTGGAAGGCTGGGAGGGTGTTACTGTTTTCAAAGGGCCCCAATGTAAGAGTAGTTCTAAGCATTGTGCAGCCTGAGCATGACTTCACGTGACACTCAACATGTGAGTACTCTAGCCATGACCCATATCTTTGCAGAACTTCCTTCATCATCATAACTTTCAGATGAAGGACATTAGCCTTCATACAGGACTGCCTGTCATACTGCTGCTGGGTTCATCATCAACGGTCCTTTGCAATGCGTAAGAGATGTTGAGTAGCACACGTCTTCACTGTGAGCTCAGAATTAATTTTGCAGAATAGAGACAAAGTTATTTTAAGGATTAAATCCATCCAACCCTCTTGTACAGCACGTAACTTGCACCAGTCAGCATCTTTAAAAGAGTGCCACCAGAGGACCAACCTACATCAACTGGCATATCTTTTAGTGAAAAGTAGATAGTGTATTCTGCTTTCCTGCATACTGAGGTGCCAACCTAGCATAATTTCTTGAAAGAGCATCAGTGAGTAAAGAAAGAAACCTTGACACTGATGACATTAACACGTGACATAATAACCTTTTTTTTTCTTCTGTAAACAATATTGTTATAGTTTTGCACATTAATTGAAAGCTTTCTAATACCATGAATCTAGTTCTTCCTTAGACAAGGGTTAAACTCACACTGTGATGACATAAAAAGTTTCATGGGAAAATATGTAAAACCAAACATGTCACTAATGTTCTTGATCTAATGTTGGTTAGGTTTGGAACAAAGATTTCAAGGACTGTACAATTCCAGTGAGCATTGCATAAAAAAGTAGCAACCAACCCAGTGGAGAGGGATTTTAAATAAGCTTCTATTTTAAAATACAGTAGCATTCAGGTCAAGTTATGGTGCATTATTTCTGAACTATTCTATTTGATAAAGTAAAACAGTATAAATTCCATAAGTCCCTTCATTCTTCATAGCAAAATCTGTGTCAATGTATGCTAGTAAATATGTGTGACTTTTATAAGTGGACAAATAGAGAGATAAGATATATTTTTATTAACTACTTGCCAAGGAAATCCGCATATCAGTTTTAGACTAAAGGATTATTAATTCACTGATTAAATTAAAAATAACCCATGGATTTTCTTTTGTAGTTTTAGAGAATTCCATATTTCTAATTTTGATGGTGAAACTATGCTTTTGTCAGAAGCTGCTAAGTGCTGGTAAAATGTGAAAAAAGTCTTTTTATTTTACTATGAGTCAGCTCAACCATGTGATTAGTGATGTGGTCTGTTGAAAGCATTGTGCAATTTACTTAAAGCTTCACACTTATTGGATTTTTTCCCTTGTGCTTGCATCCCCTGTTTAAATCCTTCCATTCTTTTACCCATAATCATTTTTTAAATTGTTTTATTTAAGGAAGTAAGTCTTCTGACTTTTGACATCTCAGGCCTCACAAAATCATTAATCTTTTAAATTAAAGTAACTGGCTTCAATGGATACAATAATAGTTGTCTTCTTCAAAGAGGTGTTATAGGAAAAAAATCATTAAAAAACCTGGATATTATCGTGACTGGGTAAGATAGATAGATAGATTAAATATTTAAACATGTGAATTCTGTCAAAATTCCAATGTTTAATTTCATTTAAGAAAAAATGTTAGTACAGTTATGGTCAGAAAAGTGTCTAGTAGAAATAACATCTTATTACATAGGCCTGGTTTATACTAGACAATTAAGTCGGCTTAATCGGGGTGTGAAAAATCCACATGCATGAAAGGTGCAGATAAGCCAGCCAAATCCCCAGTATGGACAGTGCAGGCTTGACAGAAGAATCCTTCCATCAACCTAGCTACTATGGTTCAGAGAAGTTAATTCTAATGCAGATGGGAGAAGTCCACACATAGAGTGCATCTACACTGCACCCTTACTTCAAAATAGCTTATTTAGAAATGTGGTGCTTTCTACACAGTGCCAAATTTTGAAATAAAGCATTATTCTGAAACGTCCCTTAACCCTTCTGGAACGAGGGCTACAGGGATGTCAGAATAGCGCACCTGTTATTTCAAAATCTATTTTGAAATAACGGACTGCTTTAAAGACGCAGAATAGTTATTTTCGGATACTTCTCATATCCTGAAATAGCTCCACAGTGTAGACATAGCCATGGTGTCTACAATGAAGCACTACAATGGTACAGATGCAAACTGCTTGTGCCACCGTAGCATTCGAGTGCAGACAAGCCCTCTATCAGCTCTCTATTGAAGACGTGTGAGTTTGTTACTAGTACAAGCTTTTGTATTCCAAAATTCAGTACAGGTGTGGGAGAGCAAGCTGGAGTCCATTCTGTATTGTATGACCTCAGCATATCAACTGAAGAAACAAGAAGTTAGATTTTTTTAGTTTTTCCGTCAAAGTTAGGAAATGAAGAACCGCTTGGCCCACTTCTCAAAGGAGAGGTCAGACAATAAAACCATGTGTCCAGTTGCTGGAGTGAAAGATTAGGCGAGAACATGAGTTTTTATATTTATACGGGGCCATTGCATTGCTTAAGACTAACTGTGTTGGTGCCCTCTGTTATACCCTGTGTTGTTGTATAAAGAAAAAAAAATCTGAATGTGCAGAGCTCCTTTCCTGAGCTTGTAAAATAGGAGCTTACAAGAGTGAGGTAACCCCTATGCGGCCCAATGTGATATTAACACTAAAGCCTAATAATATCAATCTAAAAATCAACAATATTTTCCTCATAACTGTTAGTACTTATGTGGCCCACCCCTTGTCGTCATAATATATCAGAACTTCACAGGCATGATTGGATTTAAACTTGGAACACACATGTGAAGTAGAACAATGTTATCTCCATTTTACAGGTGATGAGCTGAGGCACAGAATTGTTAAACCAGCTTTGTCAGGGGATGTCTGTAAGAACTGAACATAGGTGTTATTTTGGTTCCAGACACAAAGCCGATAACTCCTGTGTATAGTTGTTGTGATTGTATCTGATATTTTGGGCAAATGGCTTTATGAACATATTTTTCCATTCTCAAACTTGTTTGTGTCCTGGATACAGAGTATCACTGTCAGCATACAATCTATGTTCTGTTTGTTCTTGTGTAACTGTCTCACTGAGTGGCCTGACAACAATACCAGACCTGAGATTTGTCTCCATGAGAAATCTCACATCTCCTGTGTTTTGAACTAGATACAGGCTCCAATTAGAGAGAGAGCTAACCCTCTGTCTCCCAAGCTCTTGAGAGAGAGTGATTTTGTATCTAAAATTTTCCTTATAACCCTTTTGTGACTGAGAGTATGCAGCCCCTTTATACAAAAGAGGACTTTGGAGATTACAGAAGGAAAGGTGGCCTGCATTGGAGTGAGAGAAAACCCTCCCTGTAGGATGTTCTGATACACTGAGTCGCTATGTTTGAGAGGTGAGTATTTCTTGGCATTCCCAGATGTGTCTTGTGTCTTCCAGAAAATGAATCACCTGCTGCTGAGTACGTCTTTTTTTCTCATTCTCTTTAAGTAAACAGATTTGGGGGTTTCACTGAAGTCAAGTATGTGTTTTTGCTGGCAGTATCAGAGGAACTTTTGATTAGAGGGGTACTTATTGATCTGCGGGTGTAAGCAGCCAAATATTTTTTAAACTATTCCCAGGAGCACTTCTGAGAGTGATTTTTACAGTGCTGGAAACTGGTTTACTGACACAGTAGTCTTCTTCCCAGAAACACCATCAAAGTCTGAGTTAAAATAAAGATACAAATACAGCTGAAATGTCTGAGCCATTGCCTTTCTTCTCAGTCGACTTTGGTTTGTTGTCTTTTTCTTGCTTGTCTTTAGAGTGAGAAATTGTCGTGCTCTAAACTGTGAAACAAAATAAAAAGCTGATTGATGAGACATCTGCATGAAGGCTGCAGTCAGATCAGAAGTTACCCTGGTAACAGGGAGTTCCAGTTGTTAGGTCTCTCTTTTAAAACTAAGAGGTGTTTAAAGAATCAATTTTCAGGTAGGGTGGATCATTACAATACACCCAACAGGTCAGTTTCCTGCATTTTCTAAAGGGGCTAGGAGTACTGGCAGTAGAGTAGATAAATCTGCAAATTCTGCATATCATCATGGATGCCAGCAAGATTTACATGACATTTCATTCTGGGAACAAGAAGGTTAATCAAATCAATCACAATTAATTTACTTTGGGGATTGTATTTGTTTGGGGGGGAGGGTTATAGTTATTACATTTGTTTATATGAGGTATTTTCTGTGTTCATTACATGACCTATTACAAGAGTTTCCTGCATTTTCTAAAGGGGCCAGGAGTACTGGCAGTAGAGTAGATAAATCTGATCCATTTTTCATGGCTGTGAATTTAGTAGGATGCTACCCATTCCCCATATCCTACATCAAACACTTACATTTTGTTCTGCATATTAAAAAAAAATACTCACTTTATGTACTTCTACATCTAAACTGAGAAGTACATAAAGTGATTTTTTTTTGTTTTTTTTTTGTTTTGTAATTTGCAGAACAAAATGTAAGTGTTTGATGTAGGATATGGGGAATGGGTAAGATCCTACTAAATTCACAGCCATGAAAAATGGATCCAGCAGTTTGGTAGGCTGAATCCGGCCTGTGAGCTATAATTTGCCTACCCCGGTTTAGATGTTTTGGGTTTCAGATCTGATCATCTAACACAGGGATAGTCAATTACTTTTTAAGTCTAGATTTTTTGGTTATGATGATGAACATCTTAGGTCTTGTATACCTCAGTCTGCACTACTATATCCTAGAATGTGTTGCTCAATAACAGGCCCACATGGACCCTGCTAGCGTGCACTAAAAGTTCCCTCATGCCTGTTAGTGCAATACTGTATAAAACTGGACTACATTATGATCAATAGGCAACTTTTAATGCACAACATGCTAGTGTGCTCTAGAATTTACACCCTTCTGATGTGGACAAGTGCTATTGTGGACAAGTGCTATAGAAATATGCTTATAATAATCTATGTGCCATATGAACCTTCCACATAGTTGAAATTTTGTTTTCTTTTTCCATTTAGTATGATTATCATTGTGAACTTAGTGTTGCTGGAAATAATTAGCTGTTGTTTTGCTGTTGTAGCTCATTGTGTATGGTGTTGTTAAGCTCTCCCTGCTATTTCTTATTTCTTTGACTGTTGATATGACTTTCTCATGGCATGATGACAAAAAAATAAATTGGGGAGAATTTTCAAATCCTCTGTTTAAAATGTACTACAGTAACTTGTTTAATATAAACCATTAATTCGTAGCGAGAGAACGAGAGCACAAGGAAAGGATCATTGAGCCCTGCTCATGACCTAATGTTATTCCATAATATCTAGTGATTGGTTTCCCACCATTAATAGCTTTTGCATATATGCTCAACAGACCAGTCCTGTTAGTTTTCCTTTGTTTTCTCAAAATACTCAATTTGTTAGTCATTATAGGGAATTTTGCAGGATAAGTTGTGGGCTTATAAAACACATTGTTGGGAACCACAGCTAACCACAGGATAGACACTTTATTGCAATAATATAATGCGGTAACAAGAGCTTTTTAATCCTTAATATGCTGTGGCTACTTAGTGATTACCCCTTTATTCCTTCCTTCCCAGTGCTGTCTCTTCTAGAATGATGGGAGAGATCCCAACACAGAGAGAGATGTCTTTTTCTTACATTTACAGCTTATAAGCATCAGATTTTTTTTAAAGTAGAAGAGTGTAGCTCAAACTGCATTGTTCATAATCAATAATTTCCCTTCTGCATTATTTGTTATGCATGAAAGTACTTGGCTGGTGGGAATGTGGGATACCTGATTCCACATGAGGCAATCTTTCAAAAGAGGTTAGGTAGGATTGTGGAGAAACACTCCAAGAAAGACATGTTTAAAATCCAAAACTGTACAAAGGTTTTGCTGGAAAACTTAGTTGCCTGCATTAAGCTCCCCTTACATCTATAATAGAATTGTATATGCTGTTCCTTCCTCCTTGTCATATTCTAATATGGATTTTAAAACCCCCACAGCACTGTGGACACAAGTCAGGCAAACCTCAGTTTAAATCAAAAGATAAGATGAGAGTTCCACAAAGGGAGTGTTGCAAAGAATTTTCCCCATCAGAACTCACCCCCATAGGTTTTTTGCAAGTGGGAATGATCTGAGACACACATTTATGGAGCAAGTAGAAAGTGGAAGTTAAACGATTTTAGGTCTAAGTTCAGAAAGGTGCCTAAACATATAATTCCATTGAACACAAGCATATAATTAATGTCTAACTGAATAACATGAAATAACTTTTAGTCCCCAATTCAGATATGAGTCTGTTACTCTAAAACCAGTAGAATCAGCAAAAATAATTATACAAGCAGTCTTTTTAGGAAATATTTTAGCTTTTCCTTTTTGTTGGCTTTGCAGTTCTATCAAATTATTTATTTTGTAATGTTTTGTTTTTCAGGATGGGAAGAAGAAGTTTGACAAGGAAAGCGAGAAATATTATTCCATTCTAGAGAAGCACTTAAATTTATCAGCAAAGAAAAAAGAATCTCAGTTGCAGGATGTAAGTTCTTACTCTTTTACTAGACCATATGTTTATCTTTTAAAAAGAGTTATCTGTTGGACATGCTTTATTTTCCATTATATAAAATGGATTATGATTTCTGCCAGTTCTTACTGCTGTTTACTTATACATAAATTCTGTTTCATACACAGGCTATATGAAATTGATACTATTCTGATGTGAAATAAAACTTTTAAAAGGGCAGTATTTCCCAAGTGCTCTTCCATATTTAAAATTGCATACCTAATTTTTACCATTTACAATATCTGTAATGCACTAATAAAAATGGATGACCTTTATTTGCAAAGTGTAGGTGGAATATTTAGAATTAATATAATCAGGGTTCTGCTGACTTTTTGTTGCTTAATTAATGGTGTTTTGCATAAATTTTCAACTAGATAACTGAATCTGAAGCATTTTAATCGTGCTTTTTATACTTTTCAGCATACCATGTTTTCCCTTTTAATCTGAGAGAAAAATTTGTTCCATTATGTAACTGTATGGTTATATTTTATGAAATTGAAATGAGGGGCCATAAAGCAAGGAAATAACAGATTGCCAAAAGTTTTTGACAGATTTTGTGCATGTGATCTTCGAATAAACTTGTGTTTGTCTTAACAAAATGTAGTCAATTTATTACCTCATAAGATTCTTAGTTTAAACAAATAATGATTGGTTCAGACTTTTGTGGGTAGTACTCCTTTGCCCCAATAGTTTCAACAGAAGTCAGTGGGCCTGATTCTGCATTGCCTTGTACCTAGTTTAGCCATTAATGCCTATAAACAGTGTCATTTTTATCTGATAGCATTTTACATCTGCAGCATTTTGCAGTAGTGGAAATGGTTAGACAGATACAAGGCAATGACTCTTGAGTCTCATCGAGACTAGTTGCATACATAGAGGCTTGCATAATTGGGCACAGAGTTACACATTTTTTTCTTGCATTACTTTTACTTCCTATGAACTAGCCGTACTTCCAAATAGAGTGTATAGAGTTTAATTGCCATAACCAGTGCAGATTAATGACCTACAGTGATTTAATAAAAAGGATTGTTCTGTTATGATCACAAAGCGCTAATTATACAGGGTAAAAGTGTCTGCTGGATTTAAGCCTGATCCTGGAATCTGATTCAAATCTATATAACCATGCATTTTATGTGGCGCTCATTGGATTTCATTAGGACTTCTACCAGGGTCATAGCATCAGATGTAGCCAAATTGTCCATTTTAAAGAGTATGTACAGTAACTGTTACTTACTTTTAAAAAGTATACATAGATATAATTTAGTAGAAAGATTCCCTTTTTATCTGCATTGTTAGTTTGTTTTTCTGTGAAGCAAATGACAAGTTGTTTTTTCAGTAGTATTACCGACACTGTATTAAACTTTACAAAAAAGATGAGCACTATTTTAGAAGCATTATTACTGTAAATGATAAATTCTGAAATCTTGGATAGTATTTTGCTGACAAAATTCTACACAAAAGACCTATCTCTCAGAAAGTCACAAAGTACAGTTTTTATGTTTTCCTGATATAGCAGTGCAAATTCAAAACATTTATTATTTTATATTGTACTTGCCAAACAGATGTCAGTATGATGAATCAAGTGTAGAGAAAACAACGTTAATTTTGCAGGAGTTTTTTGTTCTATTCATGGGCCAAATTTACTTGTACACAACTCTGACAGGTTCATAAATTCCACTTGCATTAATGGGAAAATAGTTCCATTAGAGGTTAAGCAGAAAGTCAGAAAACAGTTCTTGATGTATTGACATATAGATCAAGATCTGGTTAAGTCAAGTTAAATGCTAATTTACTGGTTGGTTTAAATAGCTGGTATGCTTCCCTATTTATTATATTGCAGTTTAAAAACTAAATAAAATTGCATAAAATGCATCAACTGTGAATATAATTAAACAAACTTAGACTCATGGAGGATTTGACTTGAGAATACAAACTAATAGAAAATAACAGTAAAAGTTTTCCATTTGTCCTTAAATGACCACTTCCTGGCTAGATACTTGAATTTTATAGGAAATGCTAGTTAGTCTATTTTTCTGAGGGCCATGATTGTAGAACATATGGGTCCTAGCTCACCATTACATTGTTCCGGATTTATGTTAATATAACTGCATTGAAATCAATGGGAGTTACTCCAGCATAAAACTGGAGGAAGCACAGTGGAGAATTAGGCATTTAACTTATAAAAGCTGATTGTGGTGCAGTTACTTGAAGAATGGGACAGCTTCTCCAGTTCTGAATTAGATTCAAAATGTGCGTTTTTAATATTGGGCATATATTTTGTACTCCTGAGGGAATTCTGTGCCAAAAGACGCCAAAAATTCTGTGCATAATATTTTCAAATTCTGCAAATTGTATTTGTTACCTAAATGCTGAGGCTCCTGCATGGTTTCGGGGAGCACAGACCACGGGCTGCACAGAGGTGGGAGATCACTGTGTAGCTCCCCCTCTGCTGGGATGTGGACTCAGTAGTGAGGCTGACTGCACCCCAACCCTGACACAGCACAAGGACTTTGCCTGCTCCAGAAACACTCCAGGGCCCTGTCCATCAAGGCCAAGTGCACCAGGTATGGGCGGGCATGCTCTGCAGGACAGGATCTAATTGTACAGGGGGACAATTTTGGATCAAGGGTCAATTTTGGAAGCCCTTTACAGATCACTAAATGCAGACCGATGAATTTGAGCTTTCAGAATCATGTTCATTTAAGGAGATATGTCCACCTTGCAACAATAGCTTGTGTTCTGATGCACATTCTAGTGCTATTGCCAGTCAGTCAAAATAATACTGACTCTGACTGTCTATCATAAAAGCTGCTGCTATATTTAATTGTATACTAAGCCATTCTTTACCAACAGCTGAGCAGTCTATAAAAAGGTGTGAAAATCCTCCCAGCCTTGAAAAAGTCTAAATAAACCACTTCTGAATTGATTCTTACAACTGTGAATGCTCATTGATCAAGTAAACTCAACAATATTCACAGAAGATGGCTCTTGGAAAGTATGATTTGATCCCTGTACCCAAATGATCATTGTGGCCAAAATTTTGGGCTTTACATACTTAAGACCCATTAAAGTTAAACATGCTTAAGTGCTTTTCAGTATGGGGATGGTTTAAGCATGTGGTTAAAGTGCTTTCCTGAACTGAGTCCTGAAAGAGCTTATTGTTTAAAAAAAAATGAAGCCCATATTATGCAAATCTCATTGTCTGCATTCCAGTGAATAAAGGTTTGCAGGATTGTACCCTAAAGTTGTAAAACATTGTTAAATTCTGCCAAATTGCACACCCTATATATCCTATCATATATACTTTTTATAACATAGCTATACACTAAGTTTTAGATTCATCAAGGAAACCAGTAATACAAAATACAACAAAAATGCCACATGGCCAAGTTAACTTTGTGGTAGAAGTCTTAATTTTTGGAATTTCACAGCTTTTGCGTGCTTGATTTCCTATCCTTAACATTACCTTTTGTATTTAATTTCCTGTTTTGCTTTTTGTAGACTTAAAGAGGAACAAGTGCTACTGATTCACTTTAAAGATATGGCTAAAGCTAATGTTTGTGCTTTAAAGTGCTTCTGGAGTACTGTAGAAGTGGTTCAGTGTTAAATGTCTCCATGCTACTAAATGATTATATTCACACTCTTAACTGAAGCAGTATTAATTAGAGGTGCCATTAACAGGCAGAATCTTTAACTGATGGCAAATACAGATTATACAAATACACGATTAAAAAAAATTAAGCTTGTTTTCTTTAAAAATGAATATTCTTTCTGTGGATTGATGGAAGCTATAAAACAAGCCATCTCCAATTTTTAGCTTCACATATGTTTGTTATTTGAGTCTCAAAATTTAATCAGAACATTAGAAAAAATGTATTATTTTTATACTCACATAAATCAGAAATGACTGAATTGATGTTACTGAAAGTTTCCACAATTTAAGAAAAAAAATCCCTTAGAGCTAGGACCAGACATAATTCCAGAAGGAACTTCTTTGAGGAAAGATAACTGAAAAAAATGAGTTAAATGGAGGAGAAGAGACTACTACTCTTATCAATTAGTGTAATTAATTCTGCTTTTATAAATTGGGGAAGTAAATTCTTCATCTCCAGTGCCAGGAGCCTTGACTTTGGTGCTGAAGCTTCCAGGTTCAGTCCCTGCTCATAACCCATTACTCAACAAATTTCCAGGAAGCACTGCACACTGTGCTTTCAGTAAAACATTGGGAAAACTAAAACATGAAGATTAGCTATTGTGCAAATGTAAAAACTATACAATATTTTTATAGTCTCAGATTGCTTGACCATGTTATGAAATGATAGGCTGCAAAATTTCTGTGTTTATAAACATCTCTCTCTCTCGCTCTCTCTGATATATAAAGCTGTAGAAAGGGCATTTGAAACTACTCATGGTGGGAAACATGTACAGATAGATGATCATGCATGATGCTATTCAAGAGAATCCTTAACACGGCATATCAGCTATTAAAGCCCTTGTTGTTCTCTTGTCCTGCTCCCTCCTTTGCACCTTTTCCCATGCTGTTCCAAAGCTGTGGTGCACCTTCCCCCAAGCCACTTCTCCTTGCCTTATTCTAGGCTCCCCTAAAACTCACATAGAATAAACCCAGGGAAGGAGAGAAAAAGAAAGAGGAGCATGGTTAGGGGGAACGCTAAGGCCCAATTATTTTAAGCTTGGATATCTAAAAACTTAGGGTCCTAAATCTGTATTTAGTAACTTAAGCTACTTTTCAGAAGTTCTGAGCACACAGAACTCCCACTGACCTTAATGAATGCCCAGCAGCTCTGGGTGGGAAGCCATTTACATAGCTGTCTTACTTTAGGCACGCAGGTTTGGTTTAGGCACCATATGTCTCTGCCTTACTCAGGAACCATCTGATCTTATTGATGTCCTGTTCTTTTTCTTCCCTTCACTTTCTGTTTGTCTGCTTAAGACACTGGCCTGTTGTGTCTTGTCACAGATTTAGACAGCAAAATAATGAGGACTGTCTCTACTGGTGTTTCTGTGGCAGCTAGCACACTTCTTCATGCCCAAAATAATAATGTTAATTGTTTTAAATCTTGCAGAGTTGGTCCTTGGCTGCTTGTCATCATCCTTTTGTGTTCCTTGAACTTGTGCCAGGACAGGTGGTATTTGGTGGGCTAATGTCTGGACTGGTGAATTGCACTGTGTATCACCTTTCATCTTAGTTCACTTTCAAATGGCTCAGTAGTTAAAACGTTGACAAATAAAAGGTCCCTGAATACATTTCACACAGCTCTCATGGAAAAGTTGGTTGTTCAAGGAAGAGAAACATTGGCTTGTCTAGCGGTCTCTTGGGACACAGGTCCTTGCTCTGAGAACATTGTAGAAACATTTTACTGTAACACCTGATAGAGGGCATTTCATCATTTTTAGCATCCTTCTCTAGCTGCTGCAAATATCCCTATCCTTCACTGTCAAAAGGAGGATTGTGTTACAAGCATGAGCATATATAGGACCAGGAAATAAAATAGGAAACTGAAATCTGAGGGACTCTTAAATAAATGATAATGGAAACTCTAATTGAACCAAACATAACCATAAATTGATATTTATTTTATACACTTCATTTTTATTTTTAGGCAGATATGCAGATTGACAGAGAACATCAAAACTTTTATGAAGCATCATTGGAATATGTGTTTAAAATTCAGGAAGTACAGGAGAAAAAGAAATTTGAATTTGTTGAACCGGTAAGTTTTATATTTATGTTTCACTTCCTTTATTACAGTGAATGTATTTAAAGATGAAAATGTTGTTTAAAGTTCTTATTTTTGGTCTCTTTTTTAACTAAAGGAGTTCTTGAAAGTAGTTCATGAGCAAACAGGCAGAAAGTTCTTTCCTTGGGGCCTATCCCCATTTTGCACAAAAGTTTTCATGTCTAATGTGAAATAAAATAAGTCTGAAACCTACATGATATTTTAATGACTGAACTTAAAAGATTGTGGCTGTGCAATACATAACAGAGATTTCCTAAAATAAAGATGGGCACAAAATTAAAAACATAGTAGTGTTTAAGTGCTCAGTGTATGCAGTTTACCTCATGTTTAATTTTGCTAAGTTACATATGAAAACACAAGGAGTCCTGTGATACCCTGAAGTTTAGCATATTTATTTGAGCATAAGCGTTAGTGGGATGGAACCCACTTTCTCAGTCCACTTTGTTGATGTATCTGATGAAGTGAGCTCCAGCCCACAAAAGCTTATGCCCAAATAAATTTCTTAGTCGTTAAGATTCATTGTTTTTGATGAAACATACTAACACGGCCATCCCGCTGAAACTTGTCAATATGATATCACATGAATATAACATTAAAAATGCATTTGTATAATTATTAAAGTGTTTTTTTGTAAAGTTTCTTAATATCTGTAGCAGAACATGTCTCAGATGACTGTGTGACTGGCAGAAGTTGTGCCAATTAGGGTTCTGCCATTAAATTAGTCGATATTTAAAGTACATCTGCACTGCAGTTAGACAGCCAGGGCTGGCCTTTGCCAGCTGACTCAGGCTGGTGGACTGTAGATGTTGAGGCTCGGGCTGCAGTGTAGATGAGGCTCAGATAGGAGCCCCAGAATCCTAGAAACACCTAGCCCAAGCTCAGATGTCTACATTACAGTTAAACAACCCTTACTTAGCCTGAGCCCCATGAGCTTGAGTCAGCTGGTGTAGGCCAGGTGCAGGCTTTTAATTGCAGTGTAGACGTACCTAAGACACTTAATTCAGCCCTCGACCTGCAAAGATTTGTGTGTGTGTGCTTAATTTTAGGCATATGAGCATGCCTATTGAACTCAGCGGGACTACTCTTACACTTAAAGGTCAGTACATGTATAGGTTTGTAAGTATCAGGACTTAACGTGGCCTGATAGTACAGACTGTTGGACACTACAGTGTCCATTGAGTCCTTAGGCTACTAGTTCTGCAAATATTGACCCACATAATTTGGATGAGTGCCAGAAGTGTTCTGTTCCCCTCAACTGTCACAGCCCCCACATACAAAACAGATACGACAGAATCCTGATACCGCCCAGCTTTAGTGAAACATTTGAAGTGGACAGCTTGTTTTCCTTTTTTCTGATCTATTAACAGATAACTAAACAATATTAGCATTAAGGATGTTAAATTGCGGTTATCTAGCTAATCATGTAGTCAATACAATTTGTATCGACTACACAAGTAGTCGATAAGGACTGCTATGCAGAGCCCCAGCGGGGATAGCGCCAGGAGCCACCTACACTGCTGCTCTGCATTTTAAATGTGGTAAGAGCCACCAGGGACTGCTTGGTCCCAACTCACACTGAGTCCAGCAGCCCCTGTTTGCTGAAGCCAGCCCTGTCCCCCCCATGCCTTCCCCCAGCCCCAGCTCCTGTTCCCTGTCCCTTGTGGGGGAGAAAGTGGGGCTGGAGCCCAGCAGCGAAACTGCCTGGCAAGACCAGGAAGCAGTGAGGCTGCCTAACAGCACAACCAGGAGCCTGGCAGCCCCGCTACTGCCAAGTGGTGCAGCTGCCCAGTGGGATTAGAAGGCAGAGTGGCTGCCCCCCGGGATTGGGAGCCTTACCACGGGGCTGCCTGGAGATGGGGCAAGGAGCCCAGGAGTGGGGCTGTTGCCTGCAGAGCTGCTGGGTGATGCTGGGAGACAGCAGGGCTGCCGACCGAGGCTGAAGCCCAAGCGGGGTACAGCTAGATCCCAGCCAGGGGGCTGCCCTACGGGGCTGGGAGCCTGACATTGGGGTTGTTCATGCCGCAGTGGGGCCAGGTGCCCTGCGTGCAGAGGGGTCGGTGACAGGGGGAAGCCAGCTGGGAGGCTGGCTGGGGGGGCTGGTGATGGGGTGGGCCCAGAAATGACCTTCCCTAGTCTAGCAAAATCCCTCATCCGGGAACAGTCAGGTCCCGAGGGTGCTGGACCAAGGAGGTCCAACCTGTAATGATCTTTGGTATTTAAACAACTACTATGAACTAGAAAATATGGTTTTACAATGGCATATATTTAATTCAGGGTAAATTTCATGACGTGTCTCAAATGAAAGATATGAAAAGGATAGTGCATTTCATTGCATGTACTTTGTCTGAACGTATCAAGCCAGATATCCAGCCTAATTGTACTTGGCCCAGAAACAGGAGGGAGATACAAAGCTGGCATAAAGACATCTTTGCATCTGTCTTCAGTTCCTGGGGCCAGTAGGGATCCAGGTCAGTATATTTATTATAATGTAAAGGCTGCTCTGGGTTTCACCCAGCCTCTGTGACCTCAACCAGCCTTTATAGCAACTGGTGACTGCCAGAATGCAGGGGTCTCTGACCCTACCCCCCTGTGCTGGGGCCCAAATGGGATTACTGCACAGCAACAGAGCTGCTTTTATGGTCCTCTGCGCTGCTTTGCTATACCAGGGCTTAAGGGTCTGGTAAATATAGTTCAATTATAATACAATGTTTGTTGTTTTGAATCAGATCAGTGATCTCTTTAGTCCAGTATGCTAACTCTGACAGAAAACATGGCTCTGAATCAGAGGGTTTATCATTTATATTCTGGGCTTGCTATCACTGGGGATATAACACGGACAAAAATAGGGAGAAGTAAGGAAAGCTGCAAATCAGAGCGAGGATTTTACCCTCATTTCATACTGGAGCTCTAGAAATGGAATTTTAGGAAAGATTTGAAAAGCATGAGGAAAGGAATTGCCGAGTAGATTTTGGAAGGGGCAGAGTCGGTGAGGTAATATATTTCATTGGGCCAACTTCTGCTGGTGAAAGAGACAAACTTTTTTAAATTACCCAGAGCTCTTCTACAGGCTGGGAAACTTAGGGCAAGTCTACATTTAAAATGCTGCATCCACACAGCTATTTAATGTCGCAGTTTAATGAAGACTCTCTAAGGGGAGAAGAGAGAGAGAGAGCTCTCCCTTCAGCATAGTTAATCCCTGAGAGGCAGTTGGGTCAGCAGGAGAACTCTCCTACCAACATAGTGCTATTTACATGGGGCATTAGTTTGTATAACTGCATTGCTCAGAGGTGTGGGCTTTTCCAGTGTCCACAAATCCATACCTTTGCTAGACACTAAAAATCATGGTCTTAATAGAGACACTGGATTCATGTCTTGTTACAACAATCTATAGTTCATTAACACCCCCTGACCTGCTTTTCCTCCTTCCCTCATTTCTTCCCAATAACTGGAGACATGTGAATGGCCACTTCAGCCTGCATGGTCCTTTGAAATATACTAACTACTTATGTTGAACATTCTGTTCCATCTTGTATTTATCTGTGATATGTGAAGTAAGTTCCCCAGACCTGATGAAGACCTATGTGTAGCTCAAAAGTTTCTCTCATCAACAGAAGTTTGGTACAACAAAAGAAATATCTCACCCGTCTTTTCTCTCCAATATCCTGGGACTGACACAGGTACAACATACCTTGATTTTGAAAGGACATTTCGAGCTAAAGGGGAAGCATGGACAAAAGTCATAGAAATGTTCATTGGTGAAGATTTACTGTTCCACTGCAAAATATTATTGTAGTGTCAAGCACATTCAGTAGATAGAAAATAAAACTTTAATCTCACCTGAAGATTTTAGGAAGTCCAAAGCACCGATTTTCCAGTAACTTTTTCTTCTATATAAGGCTGCCCTTATAACTGAACACAAGGGGAAGCTATTCACAGGTTGCAAGTGCATTTTAAGGTGGATACAAGTGGGAAGTTAACAACTACATGTTAAATGAGAGTCTTGGTTTTTTTTGTTTTTTTCTTTTTCATTTGAAATCAATGGAATGAATAATGGAGACTGACTTTCTGTGCTTTTTTCTCCCCACTTAGCTCCTGGAAAGCAGCAAACTAGCAGTAAATAGTTGGGGCCTGTTGAGGTTTAATGTGATTTATTTTAAAAAATCATACGGTTAACACTTACCCAAAGGGTAAATCACAAATAAAGTCACTCATTTTAAATATTTCAGTAGGGATTTAGGATAGCATTAGGCCTTACAGAGCTATTTCTATGTTGCTATTATTTTATTATTGTCATTATTTTGGGGGGGGCAAGTATAGTGAAAATTTTTTCGAGGACTGACCAATGTCATCTTAAGTAATTCTCTGATGTTTATTCTATGATGCAATTGATGGCTTAATGTAATTCATAACACATGCGCTACGTGCACGCAGAGATCTATCAATAGGGAAAGGAGAAATTCTTCTGTGAAGGTGAAAGGAGGGGAAATTGTTGTGCCCATCAGGACTCATAGGGTATGTCTACACTACAGTGTTATTTCAAAATATCTTATTTTGAAATAGTTATTTCAAAATAACGCGTCTACACACAAAATGCATTTCGAAATAGCGCATCCACACTGAGTGGACTCTGAATCGCATTTAAGGCCAGCTAGAACCAGTTCTGGCAGGGCACCAGGTGAGGACTTACTGTGTGGGGCTGCTGCCTGAGGCTATGTGAGGTCTGTGCCTAAAGGAACCCCCCCCCTCACCCCGGACAGCCAGTTCTCAGGTTTCCCTGCTTGCTTCTCTAACTCAATGAGGGACAGCAAAGAATTTTGTCTCTGCGTGCTCTGGTTTCCCTCACTCAGGACACCACAGCACTCTGCAGCATGGAGCCAGAGCTGCCCTTGGGCACTCTGGTGCTTCTCTTGAATGCATTGCTGCGAGCCTGGCTGCACTTCCTGCAGGCTGCCATCCGGGAGGTCCATCGGGGGGCTGTCAGTATCCAGGAGGCCCTGTGGGAGAGCTTCTACCCTGAGGAGCACTAAAAGCTTCCCTGGTCTGGCTTGTGCCTCATTCCTCCCTCACGTCCTTCCACTTACCCTTCCCTAGCCCCCCCTTCCTGATATCAAATAAAATACACGTATTTTCATGAACACAAACTCTCTTTATTTAACAAAACTGGGGGGGAAGGAATGAAACTCTGGTGAGACTGGGGAAAGGAGGCGGGAGAGGGGAGAAGAGAGGGTGGGAGAGGGGAGGGCGAAACCTGGGAGGAGGGAGGTGGAAGGGGGAAGCAAGGGGAAGCAGGGGGAGGGGAAGCTCAGGACTCAGAGATGGGGGTCTCGCCGGACCAACTTGATTGTCTTGCAAACCTGCTCCTGGGTTCTCATGTGGCCTTTGGTGGCCAGGCTAGCAGCTATCCTGCCATAGACAGCCGTGTTCTTCCATCTAGTGCGGAGATCCTGGACATTGGGGGCATCCCCCCAAACCTGAATAAGGTCCATGATCTCCACCCTGGACCATGAAGGTGCCCGCCTTTTCCAGGCCCTGGCAGGCTCCTGGGAGCTGGCAGATTGCTCCTGGGGGCGGTGGAGGGCTGGCTGCCAGTGGCTTGCTGGCTCATGCTTTGGGGCCACTGGGTCGGGGCAGTGACTGCTGGCTCTGGGCTGGCAGGCTTGGAGCTGGCACAGGCACTGTGGCCAGAGTCTACCCCTTTAAGGGCTCCGGAGAGGGCGGGAGGGAGAGAAGTGTTCTTGGTTGAGGCTGGAGTGGCCACCATGGCACCCTGGGAAGGCTGGAGGCCCCCTATTTCGAAATAAGTGTCTACACAGCACTTATTTCGAAATAGCTATTTCGAATTTGGCGTTATTCCTCGTAGAATGAGGTTTACCAAATTCGAAATAAGTGCTCTGCTATTTCAAATTTATTTCGAAATAGCAGTTTGGCCGTGTAGATGCTAGGAAAGTTATTTCGAAATATGGGCTGTTATTTCGAAATAACTTTGCTGTGTAGACATACCCATAGACTTCCAAGGTCAGAAGGGACCATCATGATCATTTGGTCTGACCTCTTTCACATTGCAGGTCACAGAGCCTCACCCACTCACTCTTGTAATAGACTCATAACCTCTTGCTGAGTTACTGAAGTCCCCACATCATGGTTTAATGACTTCAAGTTACAAAGAATTCACCATTTACAGTAGTTTAAAACTTCAAGTGACATGTGCCCCAAGGTGCAGAGGAAAGTGAAAAACCACAAAAGTCTCTGCAAATCTTACCCAAGAGAAAATTCCTTCCCCATCTCAAATATGGCGGTCAGTCAGAGTCTGACCATGCGGGCAAGACTGAGCAGTCAGACAGCTGGGAAAGAATTCTCTACAGAATCTCAGAGCCCTCCCCATCTAGTGTCCCATCACCAACCCTTGGAAATATTTGGTGCTAGCAACCACAGATTGCCTGCATGCCATTGTAGGCGGCACTCATACTGTACCCTCCATAAATATATGAAGTTCCATTTTGAAGCCAGTTAAGTATTTTGCCCCCGTTGCTCCTCTTGGAAAGCTATTCCAAAAATTCACTTGGATGCTTAGAAACCTTAGTCTGCTTCCATGCCTAAACTTGTTGATGGCTAGGTTATAGCCATTTGTTCTCATATCAACATTGGCCCTTAACATAAATAACTCTTCCCACCCCACAATATTTTTCCCTCTGAAGTATTTGTAGAGAGCAATCATATCTCCCCGAAGCCTTCTTTTGATTAGGCTAAACAAACAAAGCTCTCGAGTTTTCTCTCATAAGATAGATTTTCCATTTCTTTGTACTAGTTCTTCTTGGCACCTGTTCCAGTTTGAATTAATCTTTCTTAACAATGGGAGATCAGCACTGCACTCAATATTCCACATTAGGTCTGATCAGTGCCTTGTATAAAGGTATTATGTTATACTTCCTGATCTGCATTAAAAATACCTCAACAGATGCATCCTAGGACTTCATTGGTCTTTTTCACAGCTGCATCACATTGGCAGCTCATAGTTATCCTGTGATCAACCAATACACCCAGGTCTTTCTTCACTTCGGTCACTTTTAACTTTCTTACACGTTCACTAGTAATGTCGCTGCTTACTGAGTCTTGGAAATGTTTGATGTTATGTAAACAAAGTGAAGCAAGTAACAGCAAATCCTGTCTGGTGTGTAATATCCACTGGAGCCGTAGAGGAGCGGGGTACGGGAAAGAAGTGGGTAAACTATCCCTTTTTACTTGGGGAATATGGAGTTCAGTTTGTTAAACTGTGTTTACCCAAGTTTAGTCTTGCCTACACTAGTGCATTGGAGAGAATTGCAAAGTAGGAGGATAGTCTTCTTTTTTTTTGGCGGGGGTGGGAGGTGGCAAGAGAGTTGTGAGAGAAGGATGATGGATGAATCATGGTCAGTGGATTATCTCTAAACTGGGGGCAGTAATGCTTTCCAAAGTCCTATGTATCCAATGCTAGAAGCCAGGATCTACTTCTGTGCTTGCCATGTCCCAAGATCCTGGCCTTGAAGTCTTTAAAACCCATTGTCCTTGGGAACAGTGGCGACCCGTCAATACAGGTGACCTAGGCGGTCGCCTAGGACACCAAGAAAAATGGCCATTGAGGGCTTTGGAGGCAGGGGCACCGATCGTGCACTGATCGCGTGTCTTGCCTAGGGTGCCAGTTGCCAGCAGCGCGTCTAGGGCCGCTCCTGCTTGGGAATAATAATTTCCATGGAGACAATGACCCTTGTAGGCAACTTGGTCACCCAGGTTGTTGGTAAGGCTTTTGTAGGTCAAGAGAGTTCATGCTGCAAGGATAGCAGGGGTATCTGCAGTACCCTTCCTCCCTCCTCCTCATGCCCTGACTTTGGTGATCCTACCAGGAAAGGAGGCTGTAGAAGCACTGCAGTGAATGCTGCCCACTAGAAACTGAATCACTGCATTCTCTGGCTGCCTTTGCTTTGTCCCCTGCCTGAACACTGTTGCTGGGTGGGTCCATTTGAGGATAAATGTAACCCTAGATATGTAGATCTGGCTAAAGCAGTTTTTGTTTGTATTGCTGTGTAGTTTTATATTTATCGGCCATATTCATAGATTTTATAGAATTATGATGCAGAAGTCCCTCTGCTGTTTTTTACTGTTGTTGATAATTCAGGTGTTAGAAAATGTGTTTGCATCAGTAACGTTTTTATGGACTCTCTTCTTTAGTATATTATATTAACAATGCAGTGCTTGGGTAGCTGCCTCTACTGTATTACAGGGACAAGGTGGGTGAGGTAATATCTTTTATTGGACCAGCTTCTGATAATGAAAAGGACAAGTTTTCTAGCCTCACAGACTTCTTCTTGAGGTCTGCAAAAGGTCACCATAGTGTCCAAGATAAATATAAGGTGGGAGAGATTGTTAAGCATAAAGGATTCACAAGCTTATACGAGACACACAAATGTAAGTGGGTAATTCACACATCTGCAGTTTTAGGACAAGGAAGGGTTAGCAGGCAATGCAGGGAGGATGTTAAAATTGTTGCAGTGGGTCATAAAACCATTGTCTCTGTTAAGTCTATTATTTTTAGTTTGTAGCAGAGTTATGAAATTAAGTTCCCAGGCTTGTATTTTGACAGTGTTGCGCAGGTTTCCTTTGGGGATAAGGACTGGGAGCTCAGATATGGAGTGATCGCTTTGTGGAAAGTGTTTTGCTCATTGGTGACAAAGTATTTCTGTCTTTTATCATTGTCATGTGTGTGAGAGTTCATTCAGTAGTGCAATGATTGTCTTGTTTCCCATGGTTGTTATTGGGTATGAGGTGCACTGGATAAGATACACAATCTATAAGTATGTACAGGACCCATGAATCTTGAAAGGAGTGTTGTGGGACTATTGATCATCATAACAGTGGAGATTTGTCTGTGGGTTTGGTATCTGTTTTTCTACCACAACCTAAGGATGTTAAATTGTGGTTATCTAACTAATCGTGTAGTCGATACAATTTGTATCAACTACACAACTAGTTGATAAGGACCGCTATGCATAGGCGCAGCAGGGGTAGCTCCTGGAACTCAAGCTGGAACTGCTCAGTCCCGGCTCGCTCTGAATCCAGCAGCCCCTGTTCACGGTGGCCAGGGCTGGCCATGGAGAGGGTCTGCTGCCAGAGGCAGCGGGCAAGGGCAGGTGGCACCATGGAGACAGTACTGGGAGGAACTGGTTTTTAAGCTGGCTCCCCCCAGCATCGGCTCGTGTTCTCCCCCCCCCAAACACACACACACACACACACACACACACACACACTTGCTGCCTCTCAGGGTACAGCTAGACTGTGTTTTATTTTCCGGAAGAGGTATGCAAATAGCACTCACATTTGTATACCTTCTTCCGGGTTTTTTTCTGGAAGAGGCTTTTCCACCATTTGGCTCTGTCTACACTGGGCCAAATGTAGGGGGAAAAACCCTCTTTCGAAAGCCCCTGTAAGCCTTGTTTTACAAGGAATAAGGGGGCTTTTGAAAGAGGGTTTTTTTCCCCACATTTGGCCCCGTCTAGATGGGGCCAAATGGGGGAAAAGCCTCTTCCAGAAAAAAAATGGAAGAAGGTATGCAAATGCGAGCACTATTTGCATACCTCTTCCGAAAAATAAAACAAAGTCTAGCCGTACCCTGAGAGGCAGCAGGGGTGGAGGAGAGTGAGGAGTCGATACTCCAGTTGACTACCTAATAAGCAAAAGTAGTACTAGTCGACTGTTCGCTTACATCCCTACCACAGCCTGGTGTTGCTTTGAGTTGGTGTGTTCTGGTCTATGGGAAATTTGTTTCTGATGATGAGATTGGAGAGTGTGGTGTTGTTTCAAGGCAAGAAGAGGGCTTTGGGGAAAGATTTATTTCAAGATGCGGTCCCCATTAAGTATGAATTGTAACTCTGATTCCCCATATGGATTCTGGTGTAGGGTGGGAGGTGATAACTAGAAGTGTGCACTTTGTAGTGAGTTTTTTCCCCTATTGAAGTAGATCAGGCCTGGGAAAAATACGGCTCACAGGCTGGATCCAGACCACCAAGCCACCATATCCGGCCCGCGGAGGCAGTGGGAACCCCCATGCAGGCTCCCCTGCTAGCTCAGCACGCCACTCAGAAACGCGGCTGCAGGGCACTTTCTCTTTGAGTCCAGAGAGGAAGGGAGAAGATTCAGATGCTGCTCCCACCCCAATCACAATCCCGTTGGCTGGTTTCTGGACAGAAACTGGTCAGTGGGAGCTGCCTGTTTGAATAACAGGCAGCCATGTAGCACACCCCCCTTCTGCTCAGTTACTCACTCAAGCATATGGCCGTGAAGGCAGAAACATTTTAAGCTCAGCAAGCCTTTAGCTCTGCAGGCAGGCAGGCAGGCTGGTTTGACTGCTGGCTGGTAAGTCTCCTGGCCAGAACCTGACTCTGGCACCCCAGCCCGTCCCCTCCCCAATCCTTTGCCCCCCACTCCTGCCCACTACTCCGCATGCACCCATACTCTCTCCCAGATCTGGCACCCAAATCTCCTTCCTGAGATCACAATCCCCTCCTACCCTAGTTCACATCCCCAAACCCTGCACCCCAGTTCCCTGTCCTAGGTCACAATTGTCTCCTTCACCCAAACTCCCGCCCAGACTCCATTCTCCCTCCTGCATCACAATCCCTTACCCCAAGCTATCTTCTGCACCCATCCTCCATCCCAGACCCCACACCCCCTCCATTAATACCATGGGAGAGTACAGCCCTCAACCAGTTTCCAAAATCTTGGAGTGGTCCCCCATCAAAAATTATTGCCCCCCGCCGCCAAAGTAGATTCTCCTGCAGTTTTGGAGTGGCCCTTTCCATGAGACAACGTACTTCTTGTGGTGGAGTGCCTTTCTTTAGTGAAGGCAGTTTCAAGTGTGCTAAGGTGTGTAACCCAGACTTTCTGTTCAGCATATATGTTATAGCACACAGCTATCAACATAGTGCAATCTACCATATTATGTGACTCCTTTAAACTAGTTCTTTCTTGGAAAACAACAGTGAAGATCTACATGGAGCTGGATAAATAATGTTTTGAGCTGAATTTTGAAACACAATTTAAATGAATTCTACAATGAACCTTACAACACATTTGAAAACAAAAGCAAATAAATAAATGAAAACAACCTATCAAACAACTTCTGCTGTCTGTTATGCCAGTGCGAATCCACAGTAAAACCAATGCTATTTTCTCTAGATTTACATGGGTTTGATGGAAAGCTGAATTTAGACTTCTCTTAATTCTTCTTTAGGGTCAGTCCAGTTCCCTCTTTTTACAGCAAAACACCTATTGATTTCCACCGAATAGGAGAGATCATTAAAAGGATCGTTTTAATGATCCTTAGAGGTCATTAAAATCTGCCCTATGTGATGAATAAAATCATTAATTGGTCACCAAAGATACAAAAAACCCCCACTAATTCTAATTGCATATATTTTGATGATGGTCTTGTCTACATTTGAGCTATCTAAAATAAATACTGTTGTTTTTTAGAAAGACATTTTGTCTAGATATTAAACCTCAAAAACCAGTTCTATCTTTCTTGCATTTCCCACGTTATTCACCAAATTCATTTTAAACTGGATAGCTAAGTACCTTACTTTATGCATATATAAGCTAAAGTAAGGAGACAGTAACTTCTGGCTGATGCACTGCAGGCCAAAGGTTAAATTCCTCTTCTGTCCAGAACCTAAGTACAATCTTCTTCCTGTGAGAATGAAATGACCAAGCAATCTCAGGGTCACAAACTTTACATAAAAATAAATAAAGTCCCAAGCAGTCTTTAGATTCTGTTTCAGGTTCTTTGTTGAAATCCTGGCAGCTCTCGCAGCATGCAGCCAGATTATTGGGTTAAATGAGTGTAAATCTGATTTCTTTATTGATCTGGCTGATGAGGTGTTCAGAGTAAAGTAGCAGTAAAGTGCTTGTGGAACTTGGAAAATTGATCATATAAACACATGGGGGATTGTGTGTAACATTTGGTGAAACCAATCACTTAACAAATTAAGATCACCTTGAAAAAATACATCGTGAGAATCATCTTTCAAAAACATTCAGAATGCTTTTCTCTAAATTTATGCATAATGGGCAAGACTCTGACCTAGCTTGTAAGTGGTCTGTAAATAGCCAGCAAAAAGCCACCAACACTGTGAGCCAGGGACAAAATTTTCCCCTCAATTTTGTCTCTCCAAACACAGATCTTCTTAGGCCATGCCATGGTCTCTCCTGAAGGAGCTGTAGAAGGGCATTTCAGAATAGTTTCCTTCTACCATTAGTGGTATTTACAAACGTACATAGTTGCATCCTCAATGTGCATGATTTTTATACAAGGCATGAATACATCACCCTGGGAACTTCATGAAAGACACACACGAACATTTTTAGGGGGTGGGTAGGTGGAATGGGTGTCTATGGAGCTCTTGGCCAAAAGATTCTGAATGCCAGAGCCCATGCAATGTGCAGTTGCTCTACAGGAAGAATCGCTACTTTAAAACAAATAAACTTAACTAAAACATAGCTAAAACATAAAGCATTTTATACTTTTATTTACCCAGATAGTTTATCCTTTCTTATACATGCAACTTTGCTGCCATCTACTGCCTGTTACTTTTTCTTATTTCACAGTATGCTCAAATCTTAACAAAAGTCATTTGTAAGAGGAGAAAACACCCAAAATGTAAATAAGATATATGAAGGAGGTTAAGAACATAAGAATGGCCGTATTGGGTCAGACCAAAGGTCCATCTAGCCCAGTATCCTGTCTGCCGACAGTGGTCAGCACCAGGTGCCCCGGAGAGGGTGGACCGAAGACAATGATCAAGCGATTTGTCTCCTGCCATCCCTCTCCAGCCTCTGACAAACAGAGGCCAAGGACACCATTTTATCCCCTGGCTAATAGCCTTTTATGGACCTAACCTCCATGAAATTATCTAGCTTCTCTTTAAACTCTATTATAGTCCTAGCCTTCGCAGCCTCCTCTGGCAAGGAGTTCCACAGGCTGACTACACGCTGTGTGAAGAAGAACTTTCTTTGATTAGTTTTAAACCTGCTACCCATTAATTTCATTTGGTGTCCTCTAGTTCTTCTATTTAGGGAACTAACAAATAACTTCTCTTTATCGGCCCTCTCCACACCACTCATGATTTTATATACCTCTATCATATCCCCCCTCAGTCTCCTCTTTTCTAAACTGAAAAGTCCCAGTCGCTTTAACCTCTCCTCATATGGGACCCATTCCAAACCCCTAATCATTTTGAACCCTTTCCAAGGCCAAAATATCTTTTTTGAGGTGAGGAGACCACATCTGTACACAGTATTCAAGATGTGGGCGTACCATAGTTTTATACAGGGGCAGTAAGATATTCTGGGTCTTATTTTCTATTCCTTTCTTAATAATTCCTAGCATCCTATTTGCCTTTTGGACTGCTGCTGCACACTGCGTGGAAGTTTTCAGAGAACTGTCCATGATAACTCCAAGATCTCTTTCCTGATTTGTCATAGCCAAATTAGCCCCCATCATACTGTACGTATAGTTGGGGTTATTTTTCCCGATGTGCATTACTTTACACTTATCCACATTAAATTTCATTTGCCATTTTGTTGCCCAATCACTCAGTTTGGTGAGATCTTCTTGGAGTCCCTCACAGTCTGCTTCTGTCTTGACTATCTTAAACAGTTTGGTATCATTTGCAAACTTTACCACCTCACTGCTTACCCCTTTCTCCAGATCATTTATGAATAAGTTGAACAGGATTGGTCCTAGGACCGACCCTTGGGGGACACCACTAGTTACCCCTCTCCATTCTGAAAATTTACCATTTATTCCTACCCTTTGTTTCCTGTCTTTTAACCAGTTCTCAATCCAAGAAAGGACCTTCCCTCTTATCCCATGACAATGTAATTTACACAAGAGCCTTTGGTGAGGGACCTTGTCAAAGGCTTTCTGAAAATCTAAGTATACTATATCTACTGGATCCCCCTTGTCCGCATGTTTGTTAACCCCTTCAAAGAACTCTAATAGATTAGTAAGACAGGATTTCCCTTTACAGAAACCATGTTGACTTTTGTCCAACAAATTATGTTCTTCTACATGGTTCACAATTTTATTCTTTACTATTGTTTCGACTAATTTGCCCGGTACTGAAGTTAGACTTACCGGTCTGTAATTGCCCGGATCGCCTCTAGAGCCCTTTTTAAATATTGGTGTCACATTGGCTACCTTCCAGTCATTAGGTACGGAAGCCGATTTAAGGGATAGGTTACAAACCACAGATAATAGTTCAGCAATTTCCCATTTGAGTTCTTTTAGAACCCTTGGATGAATGCCATCCGGTCCCGGAGATTTGTTAACATTAAGTTTTTCTATTTGTTCCAAAACCTCCTCTAATGACACTTCAATCCGGGACAGTTCCTCAGATTCATCACCCACAAAGGACGGTGCAGATTTGGGAATCTCCCCAACGTCCTCAGCCGTGAAGACTGAAGCAAAGAAATCATTTCGTTTCTCCGCAATGGCTTTATCGTGCTTGATTGCGCCTTTTATAGTTCGATCATCTAGGGGAGCCACAGGTTTTTTAGCAGGCTTCCTGCTTCTAATGTACTTAAAAACATTTTGTTATTGCTTTTTGAGTTTTTGGCTAGCTGTTCCTCAAAATCTTTTTTTGCTTTTCTTATTACATTTTTACACTTGATTTGACAGTGTTTATGTTCCTTTCTATTTATCTCACTAGGATTGGACTTCCACTTCTTAAAAGATGCCTTTTTGTCCCTCACTGCTTCTTTTACATGGTGGTTAAGCCATGGTGACACTTTTTTAGGTCTCTTGCTATGTTTTTTAGTTTGGGGTATACATTTAAGTTGGGCCTCTATTATGGTGTCTTTAAAAAGTTTCCATGCAGCTTGCAGGGATTTGGCTCTAGTCACTGTGCCTTTTAATTTCTGTTTAACTAGCCTCCTCATTTTTGTGTAATTCCCCTTTTTGAAATTAAATGCCAGGGTGCTGGACTGCTGAGGTGTTCTACCCACCACAGGAATGTTGAATGTTATTATATTGTGGTCACTATTCCCAAGCGGTCCTGTAACGGTTATTTCCTGGACCTGATCCTGCACTCCACTCAGGACTAAATCGAGAATTGCCTCTCCCCTTGTGGGTTCCTGCACCAGCTGCTCCAAGAAGCAGTCATTTAGGCCATTGAGAAATTTTATCTCTGCTTCTCTTCCTGAGGTGACATGTATCCAGTCAATATGGGGATAATTAAAATCCCCCATTATTATAGAGTTCTTTATTTTGGTAGCCTCTCTAATCTCCCTCAGCATTTCAATGTCAGTATCACTGTCCTGGTCAGGTGGTCGGTAATATATCCCTACTGCTAATTTCTTATTATTGGAGCATGTAATTACTATCCATAGCGATTCTATTGAACATGTTGATTCACTTATTTTTATTTCATTTGATTCTACATTATCTTTCACATACAGTGCCACTCTACCACCCACCTGGCCTGCTCTATCCTTTCGATATATTTTATATCCCGGTATGATTGTGTCCCACAGATTTTCCTCATTCCACCAGGTTTCAGTGATGCCTATTATGTCAATCTCCTCATTTAATACTCGATACTCTTGTTCACCCATCTTATTAGTCAGACTCCTAGCATTTGTGTAGAAGCACTTTAAAAATTTGCCACTGCTTATTTGTCTGCCCTTCCCTGGTGCATTGGATTCCTTTGTATGCGGTTGTTTGTCTGCTCTGGCCCATGGTTTGCCCTCTCCCCTCCTCTCTTTCTGACTACAGCTTAGAGAATTTCTATCAATGGATTCTCCTCTAAGAGAAGTCTCCCTCCGATTTACGTGCATCTCCGCACCAATCGGCTTTCCCCCATCTCTTAGTTTAAAAACTGCTCTACAGCCTTTTTAATGTTTAGTGCCAGCAGTCTGGTTCCACCCTGGTTTAGGTGGAGCCCATCCTTCCTGTATAGGCTCCCCCTCTCCCAAAAGTGTCCCCAGTTCCTAATAAATCCAAACCCCTCTTCCCTACACCATCGTCTCATCCACGCATTGAGACTCTGAAGCTCTGCCTGCCTACCTGGCCCTGCGCGTGGAACTGGAAGCATTTCCGAGAATGCCACCATCAAGGTCCTGGATTTCAGTCTCTTTCCTAGCAGCCTAAATTTGGCCTCCAGGACATCTCTCCTACCCTTCCCTATGTCATTGGTACCTACATGTACCACAACCACCGGCTCCTCCCCAGCACTACACATAAGTCTATCTAGATGCCTCGAGAGATCCGCAACCTTCGCACCAGGCAGGCAAGTGACCATACGGTTCTCCCGGTCATCACAAACCCAACTATCTATGTTTCTAACAATTGAATCACTCACTACTAACACCAGTTGGTTGATTTTTTTTATTACATCTTTCTCAGAGTTATGGATTAAACAGCTAAAAATGCGTGCTGTTCACAAACAGGTCTTAAACTTATCTTTAAAACACTTACAAATCGATATAGCAAGAATGGTTTTGTGCATTTTAATAGGTCATTTAAGAAAGCCCACTATAAACATAGAATACATTCTTCAAATTTTGGTTTATTATATTAAAAAGCACGATGTGTTTTAAAGTTTAAAAATAAAATTTTAACTTTAAAAATTCCTAAAAATAGTTTGGGTGAAGAAAGCCAAAATTTAAAAATTCCTAAGTTATCGAGCAGTAACGTTAATTCTCAGATCTTGGATTTCTTATTTATTTCTGAGAAATTCTCATATTTTATTTGCAAAACTTCCAATAAAGAGGAAGTTGCAGGGGACAAATATTTTATGTAACTTGCCATAGCCCAGTTGAAATCAATGGAGCTGTAAAATTTCCTGTGTCTGTGTAATCTGCAGTTGCTTTAAAATGGACATTGCCATGTAATTCAGAGCCATATATGTAAAATAAACATGAGGTGTTAAAAAAGCTTGTATCACAAAAGGCCTATTTTATATCTCAGGCTCTGCTACTGACTTGCTGTGTGAATTCTTTATTTCTTTTGTTTTTGTTTTGCCTGAGGATAATAATACTTACCGACATAGAAAAGAGCATTCTGAAATGTAATTATTTGAGTTTTGAGATCCACAGATTGAAGAGCCTATGATGTTCTGCTTAGGACACCCGAAACTTCAAGATACTTTGTTACTCATCTGCCTCAGCAGTGGAGCTTCACTGATTACTAGACAGTGTGTCAGCTCCTTGCCACACCAGTCCATCTACCTTACCAGCAAGCTCGTTGAGACTCTGCCAGTCTAAATCTTGTCAGTGAACTCCAGATACAGAGTACCCTATAGATATTTCTCTTCAGTACCTCCCACTGTGACACACTCAAAAGTTTCCTGCCTCCAAGGAAACGGTGTACGTACTAGCCTGTAAAGCAGGGGTCTCTGACCTTTTAAGCCTGAGATAACTTTTTGAATTTAAGTGCAATCCAGGATCTACCTCAAACCCAAACACCCTTGCCCTACCTCCTTCTCGCCCCTCCTCCGAAGCCCCGCCCCTGCTCACTCCATCCTCGCTCCCTCCCTCCCCCATCCTTTCTCCCTTTCATCAGGCAGGGGCAAAGGGTTGGGATGCAGGGATTTGGAGTTGCTCCGAGCTGAGCCTGGGGCAGGGAGTTGGGATGCAGGAGGGGGTTCAGGGTATAGGCTCTGTAAGGGAGTTTGGGTCTAGGAGGGGCTCAGGGCTAGGGCAGGGGCTTGAGGTGTAGGAGTGGGTTTATGACCGGGGCAGGGGTTCAGGATGCAGGCTCCAGCTGGACACTGCTTACCCCAGGCAGTGCAGTGGGGCTAAGGCAGGCTCACCCCACCCTGGCCCTGCACCACTCTCAAAAGCAGCCAGCAAACCCCATCCCAAGCCCTTTTGTGCCCCCCTCTGTTCTGTGGAGATAGACTACAGGGGGGCAGAGGGGGCAACTTGACATCAGTGCCCCCTCCTCTTCCTTCCCTGCCCTGCCCAGCAAGCTGGGGGCGGGGGGGCAGCTCCAAGGCAAAGGGCAGACAGTGCGCAGCAATTGTGGGGGGGGGCAGCTGAAGTGAAGGCACTTGATAGCCTCTTGCCAAACCAGCCAGGATCCCCATCAGAGGCTTCAAGAACTACCGGTAGAGCCTGATCTACTGGTTGGTGACCACTGCTGTAAAAGTAGCTAACAACTTCACTTTAATGCACAGCATCATGATGGTTCTGTAACAAAGCAAGCATAAGTTTATTAATGAAGAACAGAGATTTAAGAGGTACTAAGAAAGGGAAAAAGAGAAAGGGCTGCTTACAAGCAAACTTAATTTTAGGAGCGTACTGTAATTGCCTCAGCAGTTTTCTCACTTACATCAAGTTACTAGCATCTCTAGCTCTCCAGGTCAGGGAATCCAACTTTCAGGGCACATCTTCATTTGCTGCAGCAGAGATCAATGTTCTGGCATTTGATTTAGCAGGTTTAGTGTAGACCTGTAAATCGAACGCTGAGGGGAGCTCCGTCCAGCACCTGTATTCCTCGCAGTCACGAGGAGTAAGGGAAGCCAACAGGAATGTTGGTTCCCATTGGCCTCCTACTGTGGAGATGCTGCCAAGCTCAGCTTAAGATAAGCCAACTCCAGCTTTGTGTTCTGCGTAGCTGGAGTTGCGTACCTTAAGCCAACCTTCCAGGTTTAATGTAGACCTGGCCTCAGAGGCTCAGACAGTGTTCTATCCTCTGTTCCCTAAGTGATTGATAACTAAAATGTCTCTTTGTTTCCCTTATATTATCTAAAGACCACACACTCTCTAAGCTCCTTCCTCCACTGCTTGTTAGCTTGATTGCTGTGTTTACCTTACATGAAAGTATACTTTTATTGTCCTCTGCCTGTATTCAAACCAGTCAGACAGAGGCAATCCACATTCCTTGTCAAAGGTAGGCTCCATGTATGCACTACCTCCCAGACACATTCTAAGGACCTATATCTGTACACATATGCAACTCTTTGCACAGTACATACCTCACAGTGATTTTTCAGGACCAGTGTGCATAGGCATGGGAACAAGGGGTGCGAGAGATACTGCAGCCACCCACCCCATGTTTTGCGTGGGGTGCCAGCTGCTGGCCCCTTGCCTACGGTTCTGTGGCTGTCCCCAGCCTTAGGCCCCCTTTCACTTGTCTGGGTCCCTCCCCTCCCAGAGACACAGCCCTGATCCTGGCCCCAGCTCAGGGGGTGGGGTGGACAGAGATAAGGGGACTAACTTTCAATCCCTTCCCCAATTAAAAATATTCCAGCGCAATTGCCAACATATCACCAGTTTACATGACAGACACCTTTTAGTTACATATTATAACAACATGTGTTGGGGGGGAGTGATTGTGCCAGGCCAGACACGAGTCACAGTATAATGGGACGTCTGCCACTGGGCATAGCGGAGTTTTTGGGCCATAGGGTCCCTAGATCTACAAAGCGTCATCCTCAGTAGCAGCTTTATTTCAAATATTCCTCTGCAATGTTCGCCACCCTAGAATGCAGTCTGTTGGCACATGATAACCAGAAAATGAGACAGAACAATCTAATTTCTATATCCGAGGTGTGAGAAGGGCAAAAATTATTATATAAATTGCACTAGTGTTGAAATCAGTACTTCAAAAATGTTTCATTTTCCATAAATTTGTGGTATTGCTAACATAGACAAAGAAAAAGAACATTAAGCATGTGATTTCCACTTTTTCAATTACGTATCAAAGTGGAAAACATCCTTATTGCCGATTTGACTTGTATATCTAATGTAAAGTACTGTAATTATAATAATAGTACTAATAATGTGTCTATAGTGGTTTCATTTTCAGGCTTTTATGTTAGAACATAGTAAACTAAATGATGCCATATAATAAAATATTCCACAAGAAAAAAGTATAAATGGTTTTATAGTCATATAACTTGCTGCGTCAGCAATAGTCAGCCTCTTTTTGTGTTATCAATAGACACAGAATAAAAACATCTACCTCAATACAAAGGTTTTAAACATAAATAGATGGCAAGATTCTATTCATTGAGGGTCCAAAAGGAATCTTTCGAAAACTTCAGTGGCAGTCTTCCTGCTTAAATGCTAATTTAATAAAAATAAAATGCCCCCCAAAATTTCCAGTCGTGATACTGTAAGCGACGTACGTACCAGTCAAAGTTCATCAGAGTTTATATTTTGATCTTTAGAGCAGGAAGAAGTGGTCTGGAACTTTTCGTTTTCATTTCAGTTAAGCTGTCCAACACTTATTTTCAGGAGTCTCATTTGAGGAAAGTAGGTCATAGACAGATTTTGGAACAAGGAAGGTGGAAAAATGTTCTGAATTGCCATAGATCCAAAATCAAAACAAAACAAAATTCCCTTGAATTTTGAAATTTTCCATTTGTTGCTCATGCATTAAAAGTGTTGGGAGTTTTGGTTATTCCAGGAATGCAAGCATGAGCACCAAAAGTATTCGGATCATATTTTTGCTAATTAGAAGGAATAAAAAAATAAGATTTTATTTCCAGTATCCGAACATTCACCTGTATATAAGGGCAATAGGTCATCTGTGCTTTGAAATGACTTTTTTTCTTTTTTGCAGTTAATACGTTTTCCATGTCATTTCTAATCAGCATGTATTCGATTTGTTATGATCAATATTTGTAATGCATGTTTTGACGTTAACATTTTATTTTACCTTTTCAGCTTTTGGCATTTCTTCAGGGACTGTTTACTTTTTACCATGAGGGATATGAGCTGGCCCAGGAGTTTACCCCATACAAGCAACAGTTGCAATTCAATTTACAGAATGTAAGACAACAGTATTTACTACAATTTCTTAGCTAATTGAATTTCAAAATAATGAGAGTGAGAGAGAGAGTAGAAATGCTTTATTGTAACTCTAAATCTTGAAAGATATTTGTTGAATGAAACGTATGGTTTCAAGCTTCTTTCCACCAGAAGGCTTTGAAATTCAGCTTCCAGATGTTTGATCCATGAGCTCCAGGTTTGACTAATGCAACTCACTGTCTCTGTTCACAAAGGATGCAATATAAAGTACAGGACGTCACTTAAGCATCTGCTTTTAAATTCATGTTAAAGTTCTGTCTTGAATAGGGATAGATTTAAGCACACGCTTAAGTGTTTTTTTTGACTCAGGGCCTATGTCCAGGAATGAAGAAACACATATTGAAAATGTTTGAAGTGGTTCTGAATGCAACAGCTCATCTGCTTAGCATCACTATTTTCCATGAATCCTAATCCTGCTGCTCTGCTCTCTTATAGGCTCCTCATTGAACACAGAATTTACTTTCAGGTCTCTGTCGTGATACTTAAAGCCATGCAGGGGAATGGCTCTAGTTACCTGAGAGATCACCTCTCCCAAGCCTGCAGATCTCGGAATACCTTTTGGAGAAAGGGTGAACAAGATAGGATCTGTGGGACAGATCTGACCCATCAAGCCTTTTGATCTGGCCCATGGCCTGCTCTGCTGCTCCTCCACCCCAGACCAATCAAGACCGGGGAACGGGGGAGCACGTGAGGTCTCCTCTCTTCGCCAGGCGGATGCGCCACCTAGAGGGAACCACCCTCTGTTCAAAACGGCTGGTGGTGCCCTCAAGGTGTCACATGTCCCACATAGGGTGTGGGTGGGGGGCGAGAAAGTTTGCATGCTTCCCTGCCCTCAGGCCCTGATTGGCCTGGGCAGGGCGAGTGGGCAAAGACTCCTGCCCCTACCAGGGGCACGGGATGCCTAGAGGGAACTGTCAGCTGTTCAAAATGGCTGGTGGTTCCCTCTAGGTGCCATGCGCCCTTGGCAGGGCAGGGACAGGGAGTGAGAGACTTCACACACTCCCTCACCCGCAGGTCCTGATTGGCCCGGGGGCAAGGGAGCATGGGAAGTTTCCTGCCATGTCCCTGCTAGGGGCTGGCTGCCCCTAGATGGAACAGCCCCTCTCTGCCCGATGACCTGCCCCTTCAGCCCAAGGCCCCACCCCTTTTGGGGGGGGTGGCTCGCAACCACTGCAAAAATTCATGAAGTGACCCCTCTGCAAAAATTATTGTCCACCCCTGTTCTGGAGGCACAAGGCCATCTTGTAATCTACAGGCCAGTTGCTGCTTTTCCTGGCTTCAGGGGAGATGTGCTGAGAGGACTTTTATCGTTAGCTGCAGCCCTTGAAACCACCCACTTGGCTTCAGAGGTAGAGTTGTGAGGGGCTCCACAACATGGAGGTGGTTTTGCGCTGGACTGTATTGGTGTGAGTTTGATGTGAGAGACAATATGTATCTCACTTGGCCCCAGTCCTTCTGCCCTCCATTATGCCTGCTCCCACATGTGGATCCTAGAACGAGGAGCGGCCCAAGGCCAGCTGCGGCAGCTGGTGCCCCAGGTGGAAGGCGCAATTAGCGCCCCTGCCTGCACGGCCATCAGTGGCCGTGACGTAATCATCGGGTGCCTGGGTGCCCCGTGACGTCATCATCGGGCTCCCCGGGCTGGCGGTGCCCTAAGCGACCACCGAGTCTGCCTAGGCTCACGGGCCGCCCCTGCCTGGAACCCATGTAGAACATGGTCCAAGGATATACGAGTGGCTGTGGTAACTGTGCCCTCACTTCACACACAGGTCTGCATGTGGAAGTCCCCTCTCTGTTCACAGAGCTTCACAGTCTTTTCTTCTTGCAAATTGTATAATTGCCACTTTTCATTGTAAAGGATCTTTCACTTACAGGCACAAGGGGTCACTGTTGCTTCACTACAGGGATGAGAAAATGTTCCAGTGTAATGATTTAAGTAGTTTAAGCCATGGAATTTCTCCACCAATCTAGGTTTAGGAATATGGACCAAAGATAAAAAAATATAAGTTCAGACAGTGTTAACACCTTCTATGTCAATATGCCATGAAAATCAGAATTACTGTGTTGTTTCTCTTGTTTCACCACTGGGTAAAAACACATTCACCTCTTTCTTTTGTTTAAATAATTGTTAATGCCTTTTTAAAAATTGCTTTGAGGATGACATCTGCAGAGCCACAGAAGGTCATCTCTGAGTCAGGCAGAAAAAAGAAACCTTTTTGTCCGCCCCCGCCCAAACATGCAAAAGCTAGAAACTTAACATTATGGAAGCAAGAGAGTGGTAAATTAATAGAGATGGTTTTCCTTCAGGGGAGAGAAAGGAGAGTTAATTGGCTGTGGTGGGGATCAGGGAGGCATATAGGAAGCTATCAGGAGATGGGTAGTAAAGGAGAAAAGAATGTGTCTGCTACTTTGTGTTACATTTTCAATTTTTTAGGTTTTTTCCCTCTTTTTTTATTTCCTGTCTCCTGCTTCTTTCATCCTCCCTCCCTACATTTTGCCTTGTATCTCACTTTCTGCCGCGTTTGTTCACTTCGTCTCCTCTGTTCTGTCCTTCATCTGCTTCCTTGTCTCATTTTATTTGTTCCCCTAGTAGCCAATACTCACCAGCAGTGCAGAGGAGTTAAGCAGAAGCTTGAATCAAATGAGCTGCCTGTAGATTCATCCCTTACAGCAGTGCCCAGGCTCAGGCTGAACGTGATTCACACTTTCCACATGAGGGAAGGCTGTCTCAACAGAGTTGTTCATTAGGGCTGTGTCTAGACTGGCCACTTTTTCCGCAAAAGCAGCTGCTTTTGCGCAAAAACTTGCCAGCTGTCTACACTGACCGCTTGAATTTGCGCAAGAGCACTGACGTTCTAATGTAAGAAATCAGTGCTTCTTGCGCAAATACTTTGATGCTCCCGTTCAGGCAAAAGTCCTTTTGCGCAAAACCTTTTGCGCAAAAGGGCCAGTGTAGACAGCTCAGTTTTGTTTTGCGCAAAAAAGCCCCGATGGCTAAAATGGCGATCGGGGCTTTCTTGCGCAAAAGCACGTCTAGATTGGCCACGGACACTTTTGCGCAAAAAGTGCTTTTGCGCAAAAGCGTCCGTGCCAATCTAGACCCTCTCTTGCGCAAATACTTTTAACGGAAAACTTTTCCGTTAAAAGCATTTGCGCAAATTCATGCCAGTCTAGACGCAGCCTAGGGGTATGTCTAGACTACATGCCTCTGATGACAGAGGCATGTAGATTAGGCTACCTGGCATAGGAAAATGAAGCGGCGATTTAAATAATCGCCGCTTCATTTAAAATAAAATGGCTGCTGCGCTGTGCCGATCAGCTGTTTGTCGGCTCAGCGCACTAGTCTGGACACTCCGCAGTCGACATCGAAGGCATTTGTCGACCACCCCGGTAAACCTCATCCCACGAGGCATACCGGGGAGGTCGACAAATGCCTTTGATGTCGACCGCGGAGCGTCCAAACTAGCGCGCTGAGCCGACAAACAGCTGATCGGCACAGCATGGCAGCCATTTTAATTTAAATGAAGCAGCGATTATTTAAATCGCCACTTCATTTTCCTATGCCGGGTAGCCTAATCTACATGCCTCTGTCGCCAGAGGCATGTAGTCTAGACATACCCTATGTGACTTGATAGAGGGCAGGATGGCTGTAATATGAGCGACCTTCCACAGGTGATTGGTCCTGGAAGGTTCACATGTTCTCACCCAGCCTAACGTCAGTTTCACTGGCTCAGCTCACTGGCAGTTTTCTTCAAGGGGCCACTCTGCTCAATCATATAAGAGCTGAGACAAAATGCGCTCTTGGTAAAAAAAAAAAAAAAAAAAAAAAATCAGTAATGACACATGGATGAGGACAGGGTCCTTCCTGTTTTCAGAGACACGGGCCCTGATGCAAATCCCACTGAAGTGCAGTAAACTTCCGATAATCCGGCACCTTTGGAACCCAGGGGGTGCCGGATTATCGGATATGCCGGCGTATCAGGAGGTACTCTGGAAAGGGGGCTGTGAGGGGTGGGTGGTCGGCGGGGAATGGCGTGGGGCGAACCCTCTGCCATTTTGCAGGGAGGCAGGGGAAGCCCCGTGCAGCCGCCGGCGACAGGCCAGCTGGGGCTGCAAGTGGCGACTTGGGGAATCGGCAGGGCAGAGCAGCTGGGGTGCTGCCGGGTTTGTCCCACAGCGCTGCCCCTCACCTGAGTGGCTCTGCGGGACCAACCCGGCAGCACCCCAGCTGCTCTGCCCCACGGCTTGCCCAAGTCCTCCGCTGCTGAAACTGATGAGTGGCGGACTTGGGGAAGCCGTGGGCAGAGCAGCTGGGGTGCTGCCCGGTTGGTCCTGCAGCACCGCCCCTCACCCCCCTGCTCAGCGCCCGGCAGCACCCCAGCTGCTCTGTTCCGCAGCTTCCCCAAGTCCGCCGCTCGTCAGTTTCGGCAGCGGCGCAGAGCAGGGCAGCTGGGGTGCTGCCAGGCGCTGAGCAGGGTGGTGAGGGGTGGCGCTGCAGGACCAACCCAGCAGCACCCCAGCTGCTCTGCTCTGCGCCTCTTCCCCAAGTCCGTCACTGGTCAGTTTCAGCAGCGGCAGAGCGGACTTGGGGATGCGGCACAGAGCAGCTCCAATTGTCCAGCTGGCTGGAGCACTTTCGGGTTCCAGTTGGTGCCGGATTATCGGGAGTGCTGGACCACTGGATGCCGGACAGTTGGAGTTTTACTGTAGTCAGTGACAAGATTTCCAATTACAAGTTCTCCAAGTTCTTGGAGAAAGCTTGCTAAACATCTTTGCTAAAGAAGAGCACTTCAACCTTCAGGTGATTATACTGCTGATTGAAGCCATAAGTGTGTGAGGCTTACATTTTTATTGTCAGTTAAATCACTTACTGTTTTTTAATTACAGCAGCATGAGTGTCAGTAAGTACTTACATCTTCAAAGTGCTGTAAGACGAGGGATGTAAGGGCGCGTCTACACAACTCCCTAAACTCAAAATAAGATACACAATTTGCACTATGCAAATTGCATATCTTATTTCAAAACTATTTTGAAATAGCTTATTTTGAAATTTGGTGTGCCTACACAGAGACAAATATCTAAATAACGCGCTATTTCGAGCCATCCCTTATCCCTCGTGCAATGAGGTTTACCGGGATGGCGAAATAGCTTGCCTGATATTTTAAAAAGCATTTTAAAATAATGGGCAGCTTGTGTAGACAACGGGGTAGCTATTTCGGGATACCTCTGGTATCCCGAAATAGCTGTGCATGTCGATGTACCCTAAGCGAGTAGTCAACTTTGCTTATCAGTTAGTGCTAACCAATAAGCAGAACTATCAACTAGTCACATCTCCCCAGGACCAGGGACTGAGCCAGTGTCTTCACACGCCAGGTCCCCTGTCCCTTGTAATGTGGAGCGGCAGTGGGGAAGCGGGGACGTTAATGCTGACTGCTGAGAGACCTGGGACCAGTGTCTTCATGTACCGGCTTCCCTGTCCCTTGTAATGCAGAGCAGCAGTCGGGGAGGTTATGCTGGCACCAGGCATGAGCCACACTAAGCGCTGGAACTGCCGATCCTTATAGAGTAATCAACTAATTAATAAAAAAATCTATCAACTACTTGATTAGGAAAGTAACCGCATTTTAACATCCTTAGTACAGACATGGGCTACTTTTTTTTTTTTTTTTTTTTTTTAGTTTTGTATATACTATTCCTACTTCACAGGGACCCTATGATGATTAATTAGTTAATGTCATTACATGAAAATATAAAGCTATATTATTATCTGTTAAGTATTGGGATTATTTTTACTGAGCTTTTAAAATTTGCTGCAGAACAAAGGTTTAATTTTCACAAATTTCCAAATATCTGATTATGTATTTTGATCAGGTCAGGCTTGATCCTGTAAGATATTGAGTATAATTTCAGTGAAGTCTAGCACAGTGGTTCTCAACCCGTGGAGTTGTACCTCTAGGAGTACTCAGAGATTTTCCAGGTTGTACATCAACTCATCTAGAGAGTTATCTAGTTTTACAACAAACTACATTAAAAGCCCTGGCAAAATCAGTGCAAACAAAAATTTCATACAGACGAGTTCTTCTTACAGCTCTAATATACTATACACTGAAATATAAGAATTATATATATTGTCCTTTTATTTATTTTATAATATATGGTAAAATTGAGAAAGCAATTTCTTAGTAATAGTGTACTTTGGCCCTTCTGTATTTTGATGTCTGATTGTGTAAGTTTTTATGTGAGGTGAATCTTGGGGATATGCAAGACAAATCAGACTCCTGAAAGAGATACAGTAGTCTGGAAAGGTTGAGAGCCATTGGTCTAGTGGAAGGGAGGGCACTTAACCCCTAGTTAGGCCCTCCCTAGCACTTAACTTAACTCCTAGCAGGCCAGTATAGGCAGCAAGCTAGCATAATTTAGAACTGCTAAATAACACAAACTATATATGTGGGGAACAAATCTTGACCCCATCAATTTCAATGGCAAAAATATGCATTTGAATACAAATGCCCCATAAACTGTGCAGTTTTATGTACAGATGCTATGTTGTATGCACAGGTCCTTGCAGTCAGACCACATGCTCTCTTGACACAATTCTACCACACTAAACTTGGCTTTATCCGTGTTTAAATAAATACATTTTACCTAGTTATACAGTTGGTATGGTCCTATCAATGGAGTTTTCAGAATAAAATATTCTTGGTCAGTAAGGGTGCATCTACACTGCATCGTAGCTCAAAATAAGATAAGCAATTTGAGCTATGAAAACTGGATAGCTTATTTCAATCTTATTTTGAAATAGCTTATTTTGTACTTTGACGCTGTCTACACAGCACCAAATTTAAAAATAACCCGTTATTCCAAAACATCCCTTACTTCTCATGGAATGAAGTTTTCAGGGACGTCGAAATAGCAAGCCCGCTATATTTCAAAATAACGGGCTTGCTGTGAAGATGTAGGATAATTTTTTGGGATACTCCGGTAAACGAGTGTAAACGAGGCCTAAGTGTGGCTGAGAGAGCAATGGGGCTCTGAGAGATGAAATAAGGTTCTTTCCGCGGTTGGTGACCTTCTAAATTTTCTTAACTTTTCTAGTTTTAATTCAAGACTTTCAGTGCTCCGTTGGCAGGTTTAAAAGTATAATAATGAGAATAGGGTACATCAAGAGCAAATGACTTATTTTGGATCTGCATCCCTGTTTGTTTAAATGTGAATGTACTTGCATAATCTAACGTAATAGAAGAGATAGTAATAATATGTATACTTAGAGGTAGTCAGTTCCTGTTGTGGTTTTGCTCTTTTTATTTTCCTTAGACACGAAATAATTTTGAAAGTACCAGGCAGGAAGTAGAGAGACTGATGCAGAGAATGAAATCTGCCAACCAGGATTACCAACCACCAAGTCAATGGACAATGGAAGGCTATCTCTATGTGCAAGAGAAACGTGAGTAATACATCTGTGTACATGCAGTATTTGAAGATTGCTTTATTGCATTTCAGCTTTTAGGAGATGCCAATAAATTGTTCAGGGTGAATTGTAAGGCAGGTTTCATGTCTATTTTGTTTGTTTATGTTTAGGGTCAGACTGGCCCACAGGGACTCTGGAAATTCCCCCAGGAGATATCTGGCCCCAGCTAATCACAAGCTGGAAAAAAAGTATCCGAATTTGTTAGAGGCTGTTTCTTTAAAACTGACAGATTGGCCTCTTAGCAGTTTCATGTGCCTCAGTGTCTCCCTGCCACCACTTCTGTCTCTTGAATATCAGCAGCCACATGCTCCCAAATGGGCCAGTGTCACTCCTATATATTGGATATAGAGACTTAGAAGCAAATATGTAAAAGAAGCAATATGATATGCAAAAGCAAAGGGAATTGGAGAACCCAGATAAAGAATTATAGATTTATAGCTCAACTATACACAAGTGATAAGAAAAGCCATTGGAATTAAGCAGGTTCTAAATAGGTTCAGTAAATAGAATGAAAAGTAAATAGATTTAACAAAGAACACCGGGAGGAGCCAATGAATACATCACAATGGGAAGGAGAAATAGAATCAGAAACTACATGAAATGAACTATAGAGCAGTTTGACCCAAACTGAAAGAGTGCAAAGTCCTGAATACCAAATACTGAGGACAGAAGAGACATTAAAAACTCTGTGCGATCTGCGGTATCAAATCACACTTTTCAGAGCTAATTAAATGTAAATAACTAGGCTGAGTGAGCTGTGCCAAGTTTATTGTTAAAAGAGTTTCAATGCTATGTGCTACACAGTGCTCTGAGGGTCTGGCTCAATTTGTAGAAATAGGGACACCTTGTTTGTGTGCAAATGTGGTGTTCTAACAAATACCAATAATGATAAAATGCTCGTATTTATTTGAATACAAACTCAGTTTTGACCAATTCCTAATTTCTGAGTCTAACATTCAGAAACATAGAATCTGGCATTAGAATCTCCTGTATCATACCTGGTCTCATGCAAAGACTAGCATAGATTCGGACATGAGGATATCTACCTTCCCTGAATCCTCTCCAGAGACTGTAGAATGTTGTAGCTAATTGATTTTCCCACTGAAATCTTGGCCTTAATTCCTGTTACGGTATATGAGTAAAAAGGAGAGCCAATGTTCTGTTCTTAGTTAACCTTGCTGGTTTTTAGCACCAGCAGCAGTAGCATTGATGAGGTTTGAGCAGAGCATGTGTACCCCTTAATCGAATAATACTACTAATAATAACCAGTGTTAAGTGGAAACTACACTGGGCATTATTAATGGGAGAGCAAGAAAGGAGTGAAATGTCAGGCACATGAAGTGTTTCATTAAGTAGTGAGAGGCTAACTTGACATTCTATCATTGAAAAAGGATTTGGTCATTAGTTTATTTTGGGGAAAAGTCAGAAGGTCTATAATCTCTGCCTCAGAGATAGAGGTACTAATTATTTATTTCTTTATGATGGTTTTAGCTTCCCGCTAGGAATGTAAGCGACTAGTCAACTACTTGATAAGCCTAGGCTTATTGGATAGTCGAGTCACTACTCGACTAGTCACTCTCTCCCGCTGCCTCTGTATCAGAGGCACTAAGTCGGGGGGAGCAGGAGCCGGTGCTGGGGGGAGAGCCTGCTTAAAAGCTGTTCCCCCCAGAACCATCTCCACAGGGAGGCTGGGGAGGCAGAGGCACAGTGGGGAAACAGTGTGAGCGGGGACCAAAGCAGTCTCCGCTTGCGTGGGGTCCCAATTGCTGTGCCTCTCCCTCTGAAATGTATAAGCACTGCCCATGTCTCTTGCACATTTCAAAGGGAGAGGCACAGCAGTTGGGACCACGCTCGTGCGGGGACTGCTTCAGTTCCCATTGGCTCCAGTTCTCCGCTACGCCTCTGCCTTTGAGATGTACAAGAGCCACAGGAAAATATTGCAGGAAAATATTGCTGCATTTGTGGATGGCCACATTTTCAAGACAAATCTATGATAATCAGAATAAAATTACTGTGTTTTTTTCTTTTAACATCTATGATTTCAGCAGTTAGGTTTTTTCTGTTAAAACAACCACATTTTTTACTTCAGTAATTACCCTAATTTAAAAACAAAAGCATGTGACCTAATGCACATTGAATTTAAAAAACAAAGGGTTATATTCTGCCCTTCTTGTGCCTCAGCAACTTTCAGTGAAATTAATTGGAATTGCATATGTTGCTCCAGGATGCTATCCAATCGGTTCCTATTTTCTAGTTCCCATAATAATCAGGGCACTGTGCATGAGCAAACCTGGAGCTCCTTGTCCTTCATGCAGTCCCACTAGATTTTGCAGTCCTCATCAAGCACAATATTTTGATGAGAGGTGTCAGAAGTTCATGTGGATCCTACAGGAGCATCACTAACTGTTGTAAAAGGGTTTATTTGTATGGAGCAGAGTGTGGGGTATTTTGGGGGTGTTTGAACAACTTGCATAAGAGGCCAGATTATCTCTGCAGTAGTGAAGAAGTCCCCTGAGTCAGTAATGAACCAGTGCCTCAGGCCCCATTATTGGGAAGACATACATAGTACTAAACAATATGCTGTGAGGCCCTTGGGCCATTGCTTAGTGGTTCTGTTTGAGTACATGTAGTTATCAATTAGCGGACAATTTGGCAGTTTTCCCTGTATGTGCCATACTAATTTGTGCTTTCCTTTTTACAAAGAAGAATATTTCTAACCTCTTTCTTTGCAAAGACATCCCTGAAATGTAAACCAGCTACTAGAGTTAAGTTCGTCATGGCAGCTTTTCTTGCAGATTGATAATTTAGATACAGGTTGAACCTCTCTGGTCCAGCAACCTCGGGACCTGACTGATGCCAAACCAGAGAATGTATTGAACCACTGGATGTCAGTATTATCTAGCAACATTACCAACATTTCCATTGTTTACTGGATTGTTAGAAGACATTTAGGGGTAAATTAGAGATAAACAACAGCACAGAACACTGAGAGCCAGGACTGGTGGCAGTAAACAAACTTTATGGGACCTGAGAAACCCATGATAAGTTCCACACACATAAGTGGTCATCTGGCTAACTAAAATCATGCTGGACCATGGATGTTGCCTGACCAGAGAGTGCAGGACTAGAGAGAGGGGTTCAACCTGTATTCTCAATTCCCAAGCAGTGTGTTTAACCAGCACTCTTGAGAGCTGAGAAAGGAGTTCAAAGGAACTATGCCCTGACTTTGAGTCATGTGTTCAAGTCATTGGGTCTTCAACCATCTTTTAAGCAGATAAGGACCATTCTGAGGATGAATGGAATGAATACTGCTTCTCTTTCTCCAGTGGTAAAATCTTTACTCATACCCAAGGCAGAGATGGCAAAGTGTCTTTGCTTACACATACCATGGAGAAGTGTAACTTGTTAGGCTCTTTACTCTCTCTGTCCAGCCAAAAGGGAAAGTCCAACCCCTGAAGTTTTAATTGGATAGCCCCAAATTGAGGCACTTGAAAATTAGACATAAATGACATGGCTAAGTTTCAGGAATGAGTGAAGTGTTACAGCCTGAAGTAGAAAAGTGGAGTTTGATTCCCAGTCCTGTGCTCACTTACACCAGACCTCTTAATGTATCTCTAACATGATAACATTGATAAAATGTCCAGAGATTTTTTTTAAAAGTTACATTTCTTTCATCTAGGACCTCTTGGATTTACCTGGATAAAACATTACTGTACTTATGATAAAGGGACAAAAACATTTACAATGAGTGCAGCTGAAACAAAGTCTGGTGGGAAAGTTGTGAGTATTATCTTGACATAGTTCTTAGTATATACATGAGATTTGGCTTGCATATTTTATATTATCCACTCAGCATATTTATGGGGAAAAATAATGTATTAGGGCTGTTATGATAAACAAAATGCCCTTTGTTTTCATGGATCCACAAAATGATTAGCACATGTTTTTTACTTATGAAAATAAAGGTCATATTAACTATTTGAAATGAAAATATCTACTTTTTCCATAACTAATTTATGTTGTAAATACAATATTATCATTTTCTCTGGCATCTCAGAACATGCAAAAAAAACCCTACAGCACTTTGCACAGAAATATGAGGTAGACATGCTCCTTTTTCCTTGATTAAAAGTTGACTGACATTTAATCATATCAAATCTACAGATGTAGATGTTGGGCCTTTTCAGACTTGATAAATACCATTAGTTTTATGTAGACACATTTTTCAAAGTAAACTTTCACAATTAGATATTTAATTATATATGTGGAACTATTGCAAGAAAGGTAAACAATTATGTGTGAGAGAAAGTACATTTAGCAATGTTGTCTCTTTATATATATATATATCAAATACGACATAAAGAGATGATTGTGAAATGTTCTTGCAAACACACACATGCTTACATTTAAACAGGGTTTGTAGTGATTACCAATATGCTTAAATTTAAGCAGAGTAGAGGGGTTAAAACACGTGTGTAGATATTCACAGGCCTCCTTATATCAGTGTAGTTTCTTCATCCTGATTTTCTTTTTTTGCATGTGTTACAGAACGGCCTTGTCACAAGCTCACCAGAAATATTCAAGCTAAAATCTTGCATCCGGAGAAAAACTGATTCAATTGACAAGCGTTTCTGTTTTGATATTGAAGTATATGAAAGGTTTGAATTATTCTTTTAAAAAATATTTTTAGTTATTTAAAAAGGTGTTTGTAAATATGTTTACATAATAACTAACTGCATGTAGGCCAGACTTTTAAAAGTATGCTCCTAATTGCTCAAAAACTATTTTTCTGACCACAATATAAATAGCATGACACTTGTTTTTTTATCTTTGCATAATTAACCATATTGAATAGGTATATAGAGGGTGGAGGTTGTTGAAAACTTATAGTGCAATCAAGGAAGCTGATATTAGAATATTGACTCATATAATGTCTAAAAAAATACATTCTCTCTCATAGCCATACTCCATTCTGTATATGAATGATGTGTATATTAAATATATTTTTGCTTATTCAAGTTAATGTAAAGAGAGTATTTTCCCATATGCTAAAATGGCCTTATAAGTGTTTCTTCAGGCACCACTGAAAATATGGAATTTTATTAAATAAATAGAAACAGTTTTGCTGTATTTGGGAGCCAAATGCAAATACGGAGTGAAATTTTGTTATTTTTTAAGAATTTTGGGCTAGTGGACATGAGAGATACAGTGGGTAAACATCTGCCTTAAAATCACGATGACATAAACAGAATTATAGGTTGGACCTTCCTGGTCCAGCTCCCTTGAGACCTGACTCGTGGCCCCAACAACCCTGCCAGCGCTCACAGCCATGCCAGCTATGGGCTCTGCATTCCCCCCCACCAGCCCCAGCCCCTCTGGCTATGGGCTCTGTAGGTCCCTCCTGGGCCCTCTGGCTGCAGGCTCTCCCCAAGGACTCTGGCAGCCTCCCCAAGGACTCTGGCGGCCCTGCCATTGCGAGCTCTACTGCTCCCCGCAGGCTCCAGCACTCTCACCACCTGCAGGCTCTGTTGCCCCATGGGTTCCACTGTCCTACTGGCCCCGCAGTCTGGCTCTGCTCCCAGCCACTAACAACCTCTATGCTGGGGCTCTCTAGTCCAGCAACATCCGTCGTCCTGTTGGACCACGGATGTTGCCAGACCAGAGAGTCCTGGAACACAGAGGTACAACCTGTAGTAAATTCACACTATTAATAAAAATCTTTCCTTGTCTTTCTCTTAGCAATATTTTATGACTACGGTAATAGTAGTAGTGTATTCACAGAAGTGTCACTATTGTATAACATGGTAATTTTTTATTGTAGTGAATTTTGTGCTTGTGAAATATAAATATTTCTGTAATCTGAACTACTCTATTAACAGAATAGGTAAAATGCAGTCATTAGCACTACAACTTTGGTGTGGGAATTTGTTAGGATAAATTACTCAATATTTGGTGCCCTTCAGTTTCAGAAATATGGGCAAAACTGGGGTGTTCTTATTCTGGTTTTGTTGAAGAACTACTGTAAGATAGTTAAAAGTGAGTTTTGTCCTTAAATTCTTTTAAAAGATCTTAAATTCTTTCAGTTCTCTTTAAAAGGAGTTATGCACTTTTGAAGTAAAACTTGTTCATTTTGACTTGCTTTAACAAGTTGAAACGCATAGAGCGTATGACTAAATGTTTTCTGAAAGCATAGACTAAAAAAGTTGAAAGAACACTAGTTCATAAGGTTGCTTAAACACTATGGGTGGTATGTCTACACTGTAAAGTTAATTCGAAATAATAGCCGTCTATACATGCAAACCGCTATTTCGAAATTAATTCGAAATAGGGGAGTGCTTAATTCGAATTTGGTAAACCTCATTCTACGAGGAGTAACGCCAAATTCAAAATAGCTAATTCGAAATAAGTGCTGTGCAGATACTTAATTCGAATTAGCTGGCCTCCAGCCCTCCCCAGTTTCCCCTAGTGGCCACTCTGGGCCAAACCAGGAAAACTCCTCTCCTCTCCCCCAGCCCTGGAGCCCTTAAAGGGGTAGACTCTGGCTAGACTGCACGTGCCAGATCCAGGCCTGCCAGCAGTCTCTGCCCCTGACCCAGTGGCTCCACCATGAGCCGGGCAACCAGTGCCAGCCAGCCATCCCCCGCCCAGTCCCCCAGCACCCAGGAGCCAGCCAGGGGTCGTAGACGCCGCGTTCCCTCCTGGACTAGTGAGGAGATCATGGACCTCATTGAGGTTTGGGGGCAGGCCCCCAATGTCCATGATCTACGCACTAGACAAAGGAACGCAGCCGTCTACGGCTGCATAGCTGCCACCATGGCCCAGAAAAGCCACAGGCGCACCCAGGAGCAGGTGCGCCTGAAAATTAAAGAGCTGCGGCAGGTGTACACCAGGACCACTCGGGGCAGCTCCTCAGCAGGGGCAGACACCTGCCCCTATTTTGATGCCCTAGACCGCATCCTGGGGGGCGGTGCGGTCCGTGCCACCCCGGGGGGGGCAGCGAGCCGGGACTGGAGGACCCTTACCAGGCTGCGGAGGAGGAGCCGCCACACCAGCAGGACCCCTGAGCAGTCCCAGGAGAGGAGTCAGCAGGGTCATCCGGGGAGGCCACACCATGTAAGTGCCGTCACTGTCCCCTTCCCGGGGGAGGGGAGGAGGGAGACCAGGGACCGCGCACGTGGGCCTTGCTTACCATGGATCACACAGCAACCTGTGCACATGCAAACATGTGCCATGCCACCCCTGGGCAGGTGGCTCCAGCTGCTTGCCATACAGGGGCCATGGCTGATAGCCACATGCGTGTGTGAAGAGACCTGACATGCTCCTGACCCCGGGGCAGGATACAGCAGGATGCCCTCCCTTCACAAGCCCCCTCTAACATCTCCCCCCCACCTCACCCACACTATACACAGCACAGAGGCATGGGTGTGGTCTTGGGGCAGCTCCCACTCCCGGGGATAGAAGGACATTCTGACCATGGCCTCTGTTCAAGCACAGCGGCTCTGATGGTGCAGGGCACAGTCATCCTTACCTCACAGAGGGGGGCTGGGCTTCACCCACTGTGTCCCCAGGGAGAACTGACCACTTCTCTTCTTTCTCCACAGCCGCACCAGCTGCACATGCAGGGCGTACCACCCCACCCGGGACACGCTCCCGTACCCGAGGGCTCCACAGGATGACCGCAACACAGCTGGGGTACCGAGAGCAGCAGCTGGGGGCCCTGCGAGCCCTGTTGTGCATCACTGAGCAGCGGACACAGGAAGAATGGGAGTTCCAGAGGGAGCTGCTTGCCCAGGGTTGTGCCGTCTGTACCCATCTGCAGACCCTGGTACAGAGCGTGCTGCCTCGTGCCGCTCCAGCGCCTGCTGCCCCCCCCAGCTACCATTCCTCCTCCCACTTCTCCTTCTCCCTCCTCTCCCTCCTCCTCAATCTCCACACCCCCCACCTCAACCTCCACACCCCCCTCTCCATCCCCCCAGGGACGCCGAGGCCCCCGCACCCACCGTGCTGGGAGACATGTGGCCCGACGAGACCCCCTCCCCCTTCCTCCCCTTGCTTCCCCCTTCCAGCTCCCTCCTCCCAGTTTTCCCCCTCCCCTCTCCCACCCTGTCTCCTCCCATCTCCCGCCTCCTTTCCCCCGTCTCCCCAGAGTTTCCTTCCCTCCCCCTGCCGTTTTGTTAAATAAACAGATTTTCTATTTTTGAAAAAAAAGTGTATTTTATTTGACATCAGGAAGGGGGGGCTAGGGAGGGGTAAGTGGAAGGACGTGAAGGAGGAATGGGGCACAAGCCCCCAGTGGAGCAGACCAGGGAGACTGTTAGTGCTCCTGGGGGCGGAAGCTCGCCTGCAGGGCCCCCTGGATACTGACAGCCCCCCAATGGACCCCCCGGATGGCAGCCTGCAGCAAGTGCAGCCGGGCTGATGGCAACGACCCCGTGAGACGCACCGGCGTGCCGAGGGGCAGCTCTGGCTCCGTGTGGCCGAGTGCTGTGGTGTCCTGAGTGTGGGCACTCAGGGCACTCCAATACAGGACTGCTTTGCTGTCCCGCATCGAGGTAGACAGGCAAGCAGGGAACCCTGAGAACTGTCTGTCCGGGGTGGGGGTAGGGTCCCCTTAAGCATGGAGCTCAGTTAGCCTCAGGCAGCAGCCCCACACACTAAGTCCTAACCTGATGCCCTGCCGGCACTGGTTCCGGCCAGCCTTAACTTCGGTTCAGGGTCCACTCAATGTGGACGCGCTATTTCGATATAGTAAAACTGTATTTCGAAATAGTTTTTGTGTATAGATAAGTTATTTCGAATTAGCTTAATTTGAATTAACTATTTCGAATTACGTTAACTCGAATTAACACTGTAGTGTAGACGTACCCTATTATATGAAGGAAACAGACCTTTCAGAGCCTGACAAGAAGTCAAGTTTTGAAATTGGTTCCATTTTTAACAGAAAACCAGTGGAGGTTTATGTGCGTCAGCAGAGGAGATAAAATTTCTGCTTAAGATCATGCCCAGAAATAGTCAGTTGGAGGGTAGCCCATATACAAAGAGTGGCACTAATCTTTTCAGGGTGACATAAAATTGAAACTTGGTTTTCTCTATGAAAGAGAGACTGATGTCAAGTATATGTGTAATGACAAAATACTTTATCAGCACTTAAAACAATGTAAGAGGTAGATTGCTTTTCATGTTTGTTTTTTTAAATTTATACACTTTTAAAACATGGGGAGATGGGAAGACTACAGGTTGCTAGTGAGTGACTTTAAATTACTGCAAACCAATTTTAAAGAATAGACTTTTTTTTTTAAAGATGTAAAGACCTAAGAGTTGTTGAGTATGCTCAACAGTGATCAATTTCAGTCACAGAGGAAGGGCATTTGGTAACTTTCAGGATTTGGCCTTTATTGAATAATTATTTACTCATATCGTTTATAAGGTACAACAAAGTCTTAAAAACCTGTAGAGGGGTATTATGAGCAATTCTTCCTCTACCTTCAAATTCTCATGAAGATAAATCCTCTCCCACCTACTATTCAGAATCTATATGAAGATGTTAGAATTGCTGATAAGACAACATAGGCTTAAGTGCACATCTCACAAACTCAGTGGTTTTCAACCTGTGGTGTGTGGTACTTTTGGGTGCCCAGACTATGCCTAAGGAGTCCACAAAAGGTTGTCATTGCCACGGAACAGTGGCTTTCAACTTGTGATCTGTGGCTTCCTGGGGTTAGCAGACTCTTTAAGATTTTCAAAGGCATCAACACTATTCAAAATGTTGTGCAAGTCTGCAAATGAAAAAAGGTTGAAAACCACCAAACTAAATAAAAGAAGCAAACTGATTTGAAAATTTTTTAACTGTTAACAGTAAGTAACACATCTAATTAAAATTATTTAAATTTTTACTCAAATATTTTCAACAGTATTCAGCTCAGATTTTTATTAGAGTTCTTCTAGTAGTCATTTGTCTGTATTGTATTGCAGAATTGTAACCAGTTCCCCACATAACACACACACTTTGCTATTGACATCACAAATGGTTTCCACTAAAGACCTTTCCAATAGCTAAAGGTCATCCATTGTTCAAAAATATGTTTTATGAAAAAATAATTTGGGATTTTTTGGTTTAGGTATGTAAAATCCTACTTAATCAGTTAACTGGTTAAACGTTTAATCAGCTAACCGAGTAAACGGAATTCTGAGGCTGAGGCTGCTGCCTCAAGAAAAGCTTTGACACCATCTCCTGCAAGAGTCTTTTGATATCTCTGTGTGCATTAATGCCCTGTTTGGAGATAATGCAGTCCTGGGCAGGACTTAGCCAGCTCACAGAAAAACAGCCTTTAGTCACCCCATACTGTCTCCCACACTGCCATTGCAATAGAGCACCTTCCTGCCCCCTTCCCACTACAAGAGACCAACTTATGCTCATCTCTTCCCTTGCTTCATGCTCCATGTCCAGCTGCTGAGACTCACCATGAGCCTCAGGACTTGAGAGCAGTTCCTGGCCTCTTGTCACACCAAGTGACCCTGCAGTGAGCCTCTGCTCCTCGTCCACTTCCACCTCTTCATGAGCACCGTTTTTCTCCAGGTTAAGTCCTGTTTCTGTTAACTCTGTGCCATGGGAAGTATCCACAGGGTCCTTGTCTGCGGAGGTGGGGTCCCCACCTAAGACTGTGCCCAGTTGTTTATAAAAATAGCATATCTTGGGTGCAGCACCAAGCCAGCAATTTGCGTCTTTCACGTTTTGGTTCAGCTGCTGGGTTCCTTTATCTTGGCTTTGCATTGCAGGGTGTCTTGTTCATATTCCTTCTCACACAGAGATTGAGAAATGTGCCTGGGGGTCACTCACAGTTGTGGATGTACCAATTCTTCACCTCATACTGATGAGATCCAAAATCTCTCGGGTTCTCCAAGCAGGAGAGTGTCTTGAACAATAGCCACCCCTGTTTCCCTGAGAGGACACCATAAGGAGCACTCCACGCTGAACCAGCCAGCAGGAAATGGATTTTAAAGTTCCTGGGGCTTGCAAGGGAGAGGGACACATTTCTGTTTACCTGGCTGCAGATCAGACAAGTTCAGAGCATTGGCCAGAGTGGCTACTCGGGCATTGTGGGGAAACATCCTGGAGTTTAATAGACTCCAAAAAAAAAAAAAAAAAAAAAGCCTCCTGAAGTACACACTGCATGATTGTTGACAGTAAAGGGATGGGAAGGGAAAAAGTCCCTCACAGAGGTAAACGTTTTTTGTTGACGAAACTGGGCATTTTTCTCAGCTTTTATCACATTGCAATGTGGACATTCTCCAGGTTTTGTCACCAAAATCCCCTTTTTGCTTACAAAACTTGCCAGTGTAGACAAGTCCTAAGTTTTATTATTGTAGTTTCACAGAGACAAAAAACAGACACAGAAAGGTCAAGATGAATGCCTAACACTACAAAAAAAAATAATTATGTTTAGACTAGTTCCTGTTAAAATGACCTTAAATATCATTGGTTGGAAAAAATAATTAATGTGTTTTAAATAATATATATATTTTGTTTTAATAGACATGGAATCATAACACTCCAAGCTTTTTCAGAGTCCAACAGGAAACTTTGGCTGGAAGCTATGGATGGAAAGGAACCAGTAAGGAAATGTGTTATATTATTTATTATGTGTTCAGGTGACTTATATACAGAAGTGAAAAGAACGAATTACTGTGCATCTCAAAATATCTCCAAGTCAGAGAAACAATTTACACCAATTTTTACAACTCAATGCATGCGTATTTCATGTGCTGTATGGACAAAGCTATTATACGATCAACATGAATGATAAGATAATCATTAAATTAATAGTGAAGCAGAAAAAATAATCTATCTCAATCTATATTCACACTCTGAGTCACTAACGTTAATTGGGATATTGATAGTCCAGCTAACATCATAATTTGTTGGCATACAGGGTAAGTGTGCAAAGGCACAACTTGCGAATTTGTGCTGGAGACAGCAAGTCATCTCAGTACTAATGCCTTTGAGCAGTAGTATCACCACCTTTAAGGTGCTGCAGGGAAAAAAAGATTGCTGGGAGCTGATAAGTGATCATGAGCAAAGCTCATTTGAGATTTCATCCTATCTTTAACCTGGACTTGAGGTTTCTGTTGGCTGCAAATGACACAGCACCACATGTAGACTCAAAAGGAAGAAAATGATCAGAATTATGAGCTGGATGTCAAACAATCTCACTGAACTGGTCCAATCATGAACTTAGGACTGAGACTAAAAATGGTTCACATACAACCACATGAAGTCTACAATTCTGGGTACTCACTAACATCTTTCAGGTACCCAAATGCATAGCTGAATTGAACACACATAAGAGAGACTGCCTGCTAGAAGCCACATGTTAACATCATTGCTTGTTAACTTCATTTACATTGACTAAAGAAGAAGCAGGAGCAAGGCTTGCCAAAAGCAACTTGCTAATACAAAATGTGTTTGCACTGGCTCGAGAGCTCTCAACTGACCTGACACTAGGACATCTAACACTGGAGCAGCAAGCATTTTTATTGCAGTGTTTTCTTTTTCAGATTTATACTTTGCCAGCCATTATTAGCAAGAAGGAGGAAAGTAAGTTTTTATATTATGTAAAATTATTAAATATGCCTGGATTGTTTACAGTCATATTGAGTTACAAATTACATTATTGTATATTCATGCATTGCCAAGAATTACCTTTTCTTTCAAGTTGCAAGAATGTGTACCCTGTCTTAAGGGTCACTGCATCAGGTGTGAAAAAGGCTTCCATGTTTGTATTATAATGAAATATAAACTGGGGGAAAATAAAATAAGTCATGCTTGTGGCTAACCTGGTTCCAAAACTATACACTATGTATAATGTCACTCTAGATAACAGTCAATATAGTCATAGTTCTATATATAAATGCAATAAAATGGACTGCCTGTACTCTGACATAATATCCCTACATGTGATAACATGCTCGTGGTCTTCAGACACAGGGACATTATGGCTTTTATTGTGGTAATAGGCAAATATGGCATTATCCTGCAGATACTCCATACTCTTTGCATCTGTGCAGGTCTTTCATTATTATTATTATTATTATTCCCATCCATCTGCTCAGCAGTGATAATGGAAGTGAAGTGAAGTCTGTCCAATACTTTCTATCTAGCTTCAGTTTCTTTTATATTTAAACTGTTTGTATGTCATTCTTTATCCTAAACATCCTGTAGTGTAGAGCTGGGCACTTTGAGCGGTGGGGGGTGGAAGTCAGAGCCTGCCTGAGGGGCTTGCTGGGCTGCTGGCTGGAAGCCACCTAGGTAAGCAGAGCCTGCCTCTGGCACCCCATATCCCTCCCTCCAACCCTCAGCTCCCCTACACCCATATCCCACATAACCTAAGCCCTCTGCACCCATACTTCTGTACGCATATCCCCTCCCAGGCCCAGCACCCCAATTTCCTGCCTCAGGACACAACCCCCTCCTTCACCCAAACTCTCTGCCAGACCTCACACACTCTTCTGCACCCCAATCCCCTTCTGTATCTAACCTCCATCCTAGATCCTGCACCTCCTCCATTAATACTGGAGCCCTTGACCATTTATCAAATTCTTGGAGTGGGCCCCCATCAAAAATTATTACTCATCCCTGCTATAATGTAATGTGACTCCTCCCATTTCGCCTCTCAGTCATGTAGCCATTGCTGCTTCCAGTACTAAGCTGAAAAAAACTGGCAAATAGCCTGCATCCTTGTCATATTCCTACAATCATCCTGAATCTTTCTCTTAGCATATTGTTTACTCTCACCACACTCATTGACTTGATGTAGATGTTTTCTATAAGCTTGATTGATCTTGTGGATACCATACAGTCTCATAACTTCCTGGTAAATGCTATCAAAAGCCCATTTGAAGTTTATAAATTCATTGTAACAAGTTCAGTTATATTCTGTGTACTTCTCTGAACATCTTGTCACACATACATCATCTATTATACTTCCTGTTGGACTAAATCCAGCTAATTCTTGAAGTGCCGCTTCCGTATACCACTTCATTCTCCTCCACAATATTTTGGTGAATGCTGGCACACTGAATAAGCTGATCCCTCTAGTTTCTTATTCTCACTTCGATCTCCTTTTTTTATAGATCAGTACTATTATTGCTTTCCCCCATTTGCTGGGCACTTGCTTATGTTTATAAATCTTGTGGAATAGTTTGTGCGTTATGTTTAGCAAGTGTTCCTTCCCTGCTTGCAGTGGCTGTGTAGTTGCATTGTCACTACTTGTTGCCTATTTCTTTTTCTAGCTTCCTATCAAAAAATTTATTTCTTTGTCTAAGAATTTACTGCATATTTTCTCCCCGATTTGGGTTAAGAAGCTTTTCTAAAATAGTTTCATCTACTCTCTTCTGCACATTGTGCAGCTCTTCAAAATATTAGTTCCATGGCTTATTGTTTGCTTGTTCATGATCAGTTCTTTCTCCATGTTTGTATTTCACTGCCAACATCTACGACTCATACGTCCCACTCAGTGCTCTCATCTTGCCGTTCAACTCCTGTGCCACATTTCTCTTCGTGTATTCTTCTACTGTCTTAGTTGTTCGCTTATCCAACTGTTTGTCTTTCATTGTACTGTTCTCTCTAAGCAGCCCATTGGACTTAGCTCTAAGACTTTAGTCCTATTTTTTATTATCCTTCAGCTTTCTATGTTTGTTCCACAGCTGCAGCACTTCATCAGTTATCCACATTGGTCTCTTTGTTTGGGCCTCGTAGCCCAATGCTTGTTCAGCTGCGTTTGTAATTCCATGTTTATATTGTTTTATGTTGTGACATGCCCCTGGGTGCAGTCTGGACTGTGGAATCTCTATGCCCCCTTTTCTTTTTCTGCCCATACTGTCTCCTACACTGCTGTATTAGTGAAAGCAACCTCCCTTCTCCCCCCACAGGTTCTGTTCATTCAGCCATCAGCATGCAGACGCCCAGCTTAGTGGGTTTTCTGATGATGACCAAGTCAGCATATTTTCTTTCTCTTACCCTTACTAGTCCTCATTCAGATTCTGTGGTCCAGTATTCACCAAATGTTCTGCCTTTGACTCCTGGCTTTATGGTTGACCAGTATATTGTAATCAGTCTGCAACACTGCTTTAAGATACTGTCTAGCCTACTTCAGCACCATTTCCACCAGTGTCATCCTCTGAGGGTACGTCTAGACTGCAAGCTTCTTTCGAAAGAGAGCATCCACACCACAAAACCAGATCGAAAAAGTGATCTGCTTTTTCGAAAGAGAGCATCCAGACTGCATGGATGCTCTCTCGAAAGAAAGCCCTGATTGCTATTCACAGAATGGCCATGAGGGCACCTGTGCTTTTTTTGAACTAACTCTTTCGAAAAAGGCATTCTTCCTCGTAATTTGAGGTTTACCAATGTTGAAAAAACCCCTGTGTTCTTTCAATTTAATTTTGAAAGAACGTGATTGCAGTGTGGACACAAGTGAAGTTTTTTTCCCTAAAAAGAGCAGATTTTTTTCGAAAAGCAATGTAGTCTAGACATACCCTGAATGTTATTTTTGCTGGCTTTGCCTAAGGAGCCTTTGTGTACTTGAGCATCTAGACATGCCCCTTTCCTAGTCCTTATCACCACTACCTATTCTCAGTAGGTTTAGATTACAATACACTCACAGCAATTTGGAGCCACTAGTGAGAGCTGAGTGTGTCACCAGGGCCAAATGCAAACAAACCACACTTTGTGGATGTGGCTGTATACTGTGCAGAGTTGCTACTTTTTCAATTACCCATAACACACATACTCACACCACACCCACCCCTAACATGTTTGATTAATTGGAAACCCAACAGATACAGTCTTTTACCTGGTTGTGATTATTTTAACTATAATGAAAATGTTGCTTTGAAATGTTTTTAATTTAGCTAGTTAGAAAAATGAGCGTTGAAAACAAATCTGAAAATTACTCATTTGTATTAACAGCACTGATTCACGTCTTTAGCAAATGTTTTACTACATTCTGGCAATTTCCATTTGTGAGTGATTTTTTTTTTTTTTTGGTTTTACCTTATGAGCTCATGTTGTTTTCTTTCAAGTGGCTGGCAATATGTTTATAATGTATATACATATACATGTATAAACTGCAACAAGCTCCTGCAGAGCCTGCCCATCAGTAATTTTATCATAATACTTGTTTGTTCAATATACCTTTTCTGGAATCCAAATGAAGAAAATTAATATTGAAACTTGGGAGTGCAGCCTAAGGAAATGAGACATTTGAACCCTATGTAAATCAATGGGAGATGGGTACCTATCTTCAATGCCTTTGATAATCCCAGCCATAATATATAATTTAAGATATAATAAAACAACCATTAAATATATTATTCATGTCCTAGGCCCTGATGCTGGAAAGCCTTCCAGACATGCTCATTTTTATGCATGGTTAGTAGTCTCATTTAACTCAATCAATGGGACTATTTAATATGTGAAGTTAAGCACCTGTGTAAGTCTGTGCAGAGCTGGGGCTATAAAAAGCAAAGTCCTGAGTTGAGGAAAAGGTGTCTCGTGGAAACTATAGGCATCTGTTTCATTTGTTCTTTTAGTGTTTTGTTTTTGTATACCTACAATGTGCATTCTTTATACTGGGGCTCATTTTTGCCATACATAGTGTTGCGCTAGTATGCCACACTTTTATTTCTAACAGATGTTAAAGAATTCTGGTTTTGAAGAATACATGGAAATATACATGAACATACTAATGAGCATAACATTTGATTGCATGATTTTGACTAAAGATGTAGTTAAACAATAACATAAACAATTGTTACTACCTCTAGGTGCTATGCTTTTATGGACAAATGTATAGCGCTCACATCTGATCCTACCATGCATATGGAGCTAACCACAAAATCAGATTAAAATAAATAATGTATTTTTCTTCAATTTTTAGTGTTCTTAAATGAAGCAGGTTTTAACTTTGTGAGGAAATGTATTCATGCTGTTGAGACGAGGGGTATGTATTACATTACATTCTATATATTACATAGTTTGCATATATTTTTCTCTGACAGGTTATTTTACAATGCTTAAACAGCAAATATTTTCTAAGTGCATTTTGGAATCGATGTGTCACTCAACTTCTATTTTTCACAGCTTTTAGTATCTGAAATACTGTTGCCAAAATTTTCCATAAAGATTATCTCTTTAGTTTATCTTTTAAGTGTAAATTATAACAACATCTTATTTTTTTTTAAAAAACAACACTTTTCTGTTATTAGTCAATTTAATGCTCAGTTATATTTAATGTACATTGGGACAAATTTATCCTATCCCTAGCATACTCCCTTAAGTTACATTTCACCCAATGTATATTCATTGTTTGTATTTAATACCTGAAAATCAATAGTAAAAAATATAGGCTCTGTATGGGAAAAGCAACAAAATACAAGTCCAGCTACTGCTGATATAGTATTTTAATACTTGATGAATCAGTTCTCAGTTGGTCCTGCATAACTTTCTGAAATAGATACTGTCACATGCTCTTACTGAGAGCAGAATTTGGACCATTATGTTTAAATGGGCAACAATAATACAAGTATTTTTAAATGGTAAAACTTGATATGACAAATAGATGAAATTTAATTTACATTGACTGAAATTAGAAAGCATGCTTCTGTTTAGGCTTTTGAAATTGTGATCAATTGTCTTTTTTTTCCCTCAAGCATCCTCAGAAAAGAACTTTACCATCTCTGTATAGTTAAAGGTGCTAAGGATAAAAAAAGAGATTAAATCAAGATTTGTTTCTAACTTGATTTTTTTACCACAGCTCAGTATTACTCTGAAAATTCAGCTACATTTCATAAAATCCCCATCATTTGAATGTTAAAATATAATAATAATGTTATCTAGAAGCAATAACAAATATTTTTTTTAATTGGGGCATCCCTTTCTCAACCATTTGTGGACAATTGGTACCTAAGGCGGTCACTTTATCAGGTTTTGGAGCTCTACAAATTAAAACAATGCTGTCATTCATCATTAACAAAGTAGCTATAGTACTGCAGATCAACAAGGAAAACATTAGATTGTGCATTAATTTTAAGTAGAATTCTTTGCCTCGTCAATAAATTTTGGACAAAAGTAATTGTTGTAGTTGTCAGCCACATTTGGATATGGAGAATCTTAATCTGTTCTCATTTGCACTGTGTACATGCAGAACAGCACCATTGAAGGCGCTTGTGCTACACCAGTGTTTCTGAAAGTGTTCCTTAAAATCACTTTGAGAAAAAACAAAGGACAAAATGGAGCCAATAGGAGCCCCGAGGCTCCATGGCCGCAGCGCCAGTAAATAAACAAACCGGGGCAGCCGGTTAATGTGTTTCTCAAAGTGATTTTGCGGAACGCTTTCAGAAACACTATGCTATACAAGTTTAAATTTCCTGGTAAGCAAGAACAGGGCTAAGAACTGAGGACATGCCTCTAGAGTGCTTCTGGGTCTTACTATTCACCTCTCAGACATCATTCTAGTGTCTGCTATCATGGCACTTGTCCGTGAATCAGTCAGACAAAATGGTGGGCTTTTTTGGGGGGAGGTTCAGTTATTAACATGTAGCTAAGATTTATTTGTTTGTTTGTTTATAATATGGTGTAATTTCAATGAATTAATCTGATAATTTCTCAAAATGCAATCCAAAATGGCATACGGGGATTACCTGCATAACTTCCTGTAAATTAATGGATGATTAAACCTTCATAAACCATTGAGAAATTTGCACCCAAATGTTTCCATATGTGTCCATTTATATGAGCATGTTCTGTTTTTGGTGCCCTTATTCAATTCATTATCCTGTATTTTTTCCATCTAGGTATCACAATCTTGGGGCTGTACAGAATAGGAGGTGTAAACTCCAAGGTGCAAAAGCTGATGAATACCATCTTTTGTAAGTTTTGGAAGATTTTGCATGAAAAGCTCTAATATCCATCAAGGACATTATGGATATGATTTCCTTCACTGTCTCTATTCAAAAATGTGTGTACAATAGTAAGTTTAGTTTGCACTTGCATTTGCACAGGTGGCAAATAAAGTGAGTAAGCATGCAAATAATTAGCTATGTATATAACTGGCTACTTGTATACATTGTTACTCAGTGCATTAAGAAAATCACTGACATTGTATACCCAGACTATGGATAGCTGTGAATTTTTCACATTTAATTTATTTATTTGAATTATTCAAAAATGAAACAGGACATCAGTCCAGGGCTCTCAACAGTCCTGTCACAAATTACAAGGTGAAAAAAAGTTTTACCTACCAATTATCAACAGGACTCAATCCTCTATGAAATACGGAATTCTGAGCTTCTCCCATTTAATCAAACACTAATCCTGCAGCAGCCTTTATAAATAGATGTACACTGCATTGTACCCTACTGGGCAAAAAATCCAGGCCACTTCAGGAAAACTGGGTCTTGATGTGATAACACTCTGGTAATAGTCCTGTCTCTTAAGGGGAATCGACCTGGAGTATATTTACTGACTAAGGTGACTTGACACAAGGAGAGAGAGAGAGTCTTCTGTTGAAACACCCCAAGACCTTTCAGGCTATACCAGTCAAAAACAATACCTTAAATTCAATTCCGAAACAAATGGGCAGTCAATGCAAATTATAGAGAAAAGGTGGCACAGGCAGACAGTTGAGAAAAATTAGATCCATTGGATTTGTTTCGATTTTGGAGCTGGGAAGATGGGATTATTTAAATGCATAATCCCTTTCTTAATTTAATTTCAGTGCTCAGTTTATCTATGACATGTTTCTTTTTGGGGCATAGGGCTTTGCTTTTATTGCTAATCTTGATATAACCAAAACTGCTGTACATCAGAACCAAAGGAACTGGCAACACCTGTATTCCCTTGGAATTAGTTTGTTCTTTGAAGTTGGGCACATAGTTGAAATGTCCATATACTAGATGCTAGTTCATTTTTCTGATACTTGCCAAAAATGAAATGTTTTCAACGTATGCTCAAATTGTTAGTTAAGCTGAGTAATAAAGTAGCAATAAGAAATTAACACCTAATCTATATGTCTTATTTAAGTATTATGCTGTTTTCTGAACTAGTCTGATAGTCAAAGTATAACACATTCCTAATTCACTTTTCTACCAGCTCCTAAATCTCCTCCTGATATGGATATTGATATGGACCTTTGGGATAATAAAACAATAACAAGCGGACTAAAAAACTACCTCAGGTGAGTATGTTGCTCTGTATGGAATTCATTTCATGTCCCATTTATCCTTATTTATCAATATTGTATTGACTCTCTTTCATACCCTTAAACAATAAATATATAGAGATACCGGCTAGCATAATAATATTCCAGTAATTATTTATATTATATTTATTTCGTCTGCCTCACTGTTGAATCAGTTGCACTCTATAAAATCCTAAATTTGGAGTGGGATAAGATAATTGCATTTGTTGATCTCTAAATTATTTATCTGAACTTCGCACTATGAGACATGACATTTTGCACATTTGTTAAATCCTTTATTTAATTTCACAGCATGATACTTCACTAATTTATTGTCAGAGCAGAGTAAAATCATGACTCCCCGCATAAATGTTAATTCTCATTTCATACCCTGTTATACAGATCACTTTACAGGAACTGTGAATAAACATATCCCCTGAACAATTAGCAAATTCATACTAAACCTTCAGCAGTTTAGAAACCCTTTCAAAATAAAGGTTATGATTTTCAAGAGATGATTCATGATTTGGGGGTCCTCAATTTTGGGGGGAGGGGCATTTTATGACACTGTAAAGGGCTCAAGCTTGCAGCGATGAGGTATTTAGCCTAAAAACCCAAAGCTCCTAAACTCAGTAAAGTTGATTGTCCAGAAATGGAGGCATCAGTATCACTAATCCCTTTGAAAGTCTTGGTTACAGTAAGGTTGACAGGATTGTTTTTACTTCTACTATTTTAAAATAAGAAATGGAAGTAATGATGATGTTTTATGACTGCAGACATTTCATAAATTACCTTTAGAACGAAGAGTCTCTCCAGTTCACTACACATCAGGATTTCAATGCCAGACCAGGATCTTTGTGATATATTTGGATTTCATATGCTGAAACGTAAAGCCTAATTGTCCCCTGATTTTTCCTCCTTCAGCAAACCTGCTGATGACTTGAGTTATTCCTGATCTTACAGTGAAAAAGGCAGTCAGTTAGGCCCTTATTCTGTACTAATATTCCTCTTTAAGTTACTCTCAGAGTGGAGCTGGATTTAGCTAGAGAAAGTTTTCATCAGACCTTGCATGTGTTTATGAGATGCTATGGTTATAGTCCAAAGACAGTGAATTTTTTTCATTGGACATAACTATCTGGTACCGTGATGCTAAGGTGCTGGGCATCATATAAAAGCATATTGAAATAATAGTAACAGCAATAAAACATGAGAGAGGATTTTAATAAGTAATGCATTTTTAAATATATATGTTTTTTTAATTTTATAACCAGGTGTCTTACAGAACCACTGATGACCTTCAAGTTGCACAAGGATTTCATTATTGCTGTTAGTAAGTAAACCACTAAAGAAATTAGTAAATCTTCTGGAATGTAACACTCTTTTTGATCCATCTCTTACCCATTGTTTCTAGAGAACTTTCCCTACCATGATTCTTCCTTTGTTCTGCCTACTTTTGTTTCAGATGACCCAGACAATGATTTAAGTTGCTGTATTTCAAGAGATATGACATTATACTTACATAGACATTATTTTGTATTTGTAGTGCATTAGCACCAACAGGCCCAGTCATAAACCCTGGGCTCACTGTGCTGGTTTCTTTACTAACATAACAAAAAGGCAGTTCCTGGCCCCAAGGAACTGAAAATCAAAGTATGTATTGACATGATATTCTCACTCTCTCGCTCCTCCTCCACACTCACACTCACAGTGTCTGCGAAAAGAATGTCAAGGTTGCAGAGTTAAGCACATGAAAGTTAATAAATGCTGGAATCAAGGCTCTGTGCTTGTGCAACCTTAATTTTTGGATTTTTTTTCTGATACTTAAAAAGCATAAAGTGCTAATTATCCCCATCCCTCCTCAAAGCACCATAAGAATAAATATAAAGCAGGGCGAGGTTAGATGCATAAAGGATCATTGGTCAAATCCTGACTTGGGTCAAATCCTGGTTGAAATCAATGTCAGAACACCTGCTGGACTCAGTGAGGCTAGGATTTCACTCATTGTTTTAACTGAATTTATTACAATTCCCAGAATACTCATATGATAAGCATACCTATATTGCTCTCAGATTTTTGAAAGGCTATTTTAACAACAGATAGTTTGCCTTGCAATGTGTAGTGTGCCCTGATGTAGTATTATTGATACCAACCTTACACACATCCATCGGTGCACCTTAATTTAATAACATTCTCCTTATTTTTATTTAACAGAATCTGATGACCAAAACTACAGGGTTGAGGCAGTGCATGCACTTGTTCATAAATTACCAGAGAAAAACAGAGAGATGCTGGACATCTTAATCAAGCATTTGGTCAAGTAATTCCACCATTACTTTTGTCTATTTAGTTTTTGGGGGTTTTGGCATGGATGTGGGTTTATTTTTCCCCCTTTTGTTGCTCAGTTTTGGCTGTCCGAGGGTTAGTTTGGTTTGGATTTACCTGAGAATGTAAGTACTTGTAAATTACATCACACTTGCAAAATGCAGGACAAAAATTTGTAACTAAATAATGACCAACTAGTAACAGAATCATAACTCAGAGCCCTGGAAGTTCCCAGGAAGTGATTTTATGTATTAAATGTGACTGATTCGTAAAGCTGTTCTCAATCCAGCTCTCAGTACATGAATGAACACCAAAAATGAATTGATGATAAAAGCCATCCTTATGATTTCACTCAATGCAAGCTGAGTTAATAAGTACAGTTCCCAGAATGTTCATATAATAAATAAAACTGATCCATAACTTGTGACCTGAGAGCAATTTAGTCCTTAATCCCGTCCCAATGAGCAGTATCAGATTCTTCAGAGAAGTTTAAGAACCCTGCCACAGCAGATACAAAAAATATGTGCGTATCCTTCCTTCTCTCATACCCCAAATGACTTCTCACTCTGGACTCTAATGGGTAGACACTGGCTTTACTCTGAAGAATGAGATTTCATAATCCCAATCTTTTCAATCTCTTTCCAGATGATAGTTTTTCAATGTTACTTTTCTCTCAACACCTGTCTTTTTTGGGACAAGGTGATGAGTACTGCACCTAGTATTCCAGCTGAGGCAATACCATTGCTTTATATAAAACATTTGATTATTTTCCATCCCATTTTTATGCATCCAAATATCATGTTTGTTTTTTCACCTCAGCTGCACACTGAGCAGAGGTTTCTATTGAACCATCCATTGTGATACCCAGCCTCCCTTTCCTGAGTTGATAGTTAATTTAGAACCTGGAAAGATAAATGAGTAATTTAATTTTTTCCCCCAAAGTGCATTATTTCATTTGCTGTTGTATTGCCCTTTCCCCAGCCTTGTTTATGCCCCCTTGAAGTTCCTGAGGATCCTCTCTGGTCCTGACTAATGTGAATAACTCTGCTCGATGCACATTTTTGTTACCTCTCAGCTCATCCACCTTTTCCAGATCATTAACAAATAAGCTACGCACCACAAGACCACACACAGGACCCTGAGGCACTCATTGTTAACCCTTTACTAGGATAAAAATTGACTATTTAATCCTTCTTTTTGCTTTCTGTGTTCTAGCCAATTTCTGATGCAGTGCAATTCTTTGTTTCACCCCAGGGCTACTTTGCTTCTTTAGTAGCCTTGTGGGCAGGATCTTGGCAAAAGCCTCTTTTGAAGTCCTTATACATGCAGAAACCATGCTAATTAAACACAGTCACTGGGCTCAGCAGCCACAGCTCTGGAGCTGCTGCATGTGGCTCTTTAGCTGCCCCTAGCAAGCAGCTGTTTTTTGAAAAGCCTGAATTTACTGTATTTGCTGCTTTACACACTAGAACAGTGGTCGCCAACCCATCATTCATGGCCGACTGGCCGATCCTGGAGCCTCTGCCAGTGAATTGGGATCTTCAGGCCACTCAAAGTCCAGCAGCAAACTGGGCTCATACACACTGTCTGACTGATGTGGCCCCGTGCTGTTCCTGGATGCTGGTGGGTCTCTGCACCCTTCGCAGTAGTGAGCTGGCTTCATGCACTGAACTCGCCCAGAGCACCATTTGCCTATGCAGGCAGCACACGGAGACCCACTGCTCCCCTCCTCCCAATGGACACATGCCAGCAGCCAGATGCTTCCGGAAGCAGTGAGGGGCCATGGTGTTGAACCATAGCAGGCATGCAGCCTGCCTGAGCCATGCTGTGTCGCTGGCCAGGAGCCTGCCTGTGGTACTCCCTGCCTGGCCAGAGACTGCACCTTTGCATCCCCTCCCACACTCAAAATCCCTGCGTCAGTCTGGACTCTTGCACCAAACTTCACCCCAGAGCCTACGTCCCCCGTGCTCTCCAATACTCTGTACCAGTCCAGAGTGCCCTCCTGCACCAAGACTCCCTCCCAGAGACCAGTTTATTCCATCACCTATTCTGTTTATTTAGGTCAGAATTTGTGATGTGACTCTCAAATTATTTTGGTCAAAGACAAAAACAAAAAATGGCTCTTGTTTGAAAGGCTGCTGACCTCTGCCATATCATATCATGATTTTCAGGTGTTCTTTAGCCTCTTGTCAGTTATCATTTCAGTCCTTATGCTAGATATAGCCGGAAGGCTTATTTTGTCTTTAATTTTCCTGATCATCTCTAGGAGCTTTTAAATAAAGGTACATTTGCTACCCTCCAATGTCCTGGTAAAATAGCTGTTTTTAATGAGAAATGACCTATTTTTGTTAGTAATTCAGCAGCTTCCTATACAGTTTCCTTCAGAACTCTTGGGCATATAGCATCTGGACCTACTGACCTCACTGCTTTTTTACATGGTCTATTTGTTCCAACTGTTCTTCTGACTCTTCAAACTCTAGTAACACAACATATTTACTACTAGAAAAGAACAGGTCTATGTCCCCAGCATCCGCTGCAGTAAAGATTGAAGCAAAGTCGTAATTTTGTTTCGCAGCAATGATTTATTCATCCTTAACTGCTCCCTTTAACTCCTAAGAACCCAGCAGACCTAACAGTTCTTTTGCAGGCTTCCTGCTTCTGTTTACTTAAATAATCTTGTCTTTTTAAATTTTACACTATTAGCTATTTGCTCTTCAAAAATCCATTTGGAACCTTTTAATGTCACCTCTCATATCTTTTAATGTCACCTCTCATATCTTGCTGTAATTTATGCTCCTTTTTATAGGTTTCACAAATTGCATGGTCATCCACTCTTCTTGCCTTGTGGTTCTTTTCATCCTCCTACCTAGTGTCATTTTACAAGGGGTTGTCTGGATCAGAAGTTACATCCCCCTTTCTGTGCAGTAAGATTCAAAGACCCATTGACTTGAATGGAACTGTTAATCTGTTTCAAGTTGAAACACATGCTTGTGGATTTTGCTGTTTCAGGTTAGGGTAGAGATTTTCAAAAGCGCATATGCAGGAGTGTCCTTAGGATTTATGGGACCTATGCACTATTAATAAACTAGTGCCCCTATGTCCAATGGAAGCTGGGGTGGGGAATGATATAGTTTTAAAGCAATTTTTAAACTAAGATCCTGTAGACCAGGGGTCAGCAACCTATGGCATGTGTCCCATAAGTGGCATGCGAGCCACCCTGCTGCATCTACACCAGAGGTGGGCAATAATTTTTGACAGGGGCCACTTCAGAAATTTTTGAAGTGGTCCTGGGCCATTCCAGAAGGGGCGGGGCCTCAGGTGGAACAGGCGGGGCCAGGACACTTTTGTGCTTCCCCACCCACAAACCCTGATTGGTCTGGGGGTGGGGGAGAGTGCAAAGTCTTTGCTCCCCCCCTCCTCAAGAGAACTGCTGGTGGTTCCCTCTAGGTACCCATGACCCTGGCGGTGGGAGAAGACTTTGTGTGCTCACCCCTGCTGCCCCCAGGTCAATCAAGGGTTGGGGAGGGGGAGCATGTGAAGTCTTTTGCTCCCTGCCCCCACCCTGCAAGGGAGCACCATGCTTAGAGTCAACTGCCAGCTGAGCTGCAGCTGGCATTTGACTTTCAGCCCTGATTGGCTTGGGGGTGAGGGGAGCATACAAAGTCTCCTCCCACCCTGCCAGGAGCGCCACACACTCCTGGCAGGGTGGAGGCAGGGTGGGAGGAGACTTCACACGCTTCCCCCCGCCTCCTGGCCCTGATTGGCCTGGGAGAGGGGGCAACGGCAGGGCCTCCACAGGTCAGATCAATTCGCTTGGCAGGCCAGATCTGGCCCATGGAGGCCCTTTTGCCCTCCCGATCTACACTGACCATACGTCCCAGACAGCCCCGCCAGACATTTCATTACTCGATGGAAAGAAGCAACCGAGAAATGGCTCCGTGCCATTGTTCCTCGTGCAGCACATCAGCCTCCTCCTCCTCTCCTCCATCCCCATCGGCTTCCAGTAGAGCATCGTTTCTGGCCACTCTGCCACCCACTGCCCCACCACCACGCAACCTCCTTCCTTCCCCCATGGAGCCACACCAGCTCCTTCTCCTCCAGGCCACTGGGGGATCTCCACACCTTGGAGCTGTCAGCGGGCGGCATGGAGCCGAATGGCTTACAGCTGACCGAGCTACTGGAGCCCAAGTGGGGCCTCTGCCTGCACCAAGGGAACATGCTGGCCCATGCTGGCCGCATGGCCAAAGCCCCTGGAGGCCTACAGTGCCACCACCCAGCTGGCCCGCCCATGGCCTGAGGAGCTGCGGGAGCTGGCTGAGAGCCTGTCACTCAGCCTGCGTGAGAAGGCCCTGCACTTGCTGCCCTGGTCCACTGGGGGCCCCAAGGAGTGGACGAGGTGCTGGGCAACCCCTGCTCAGCTGCTCCCTGTGTTGGTGGCTGCTATGTGAGCCAGTGGCCCTGCACTGTGGCCATACTCACTGCCACCACTGCGCTGAGCCCAGTGACTGTGGCCGCTGCCTTCAGCCCTGATGCGCTGCCACCGATACGCCCAACCCCGCCAGCCCCAGATCATGCCCAAACCCCTGCACCCCGATCCCCTATCACTCACCTCTTGACCTCCTGCCAAGACCCGCTGCCTCTAGCTTGCTCCTTGCTCCTCCTCCCTTGTTCCCTCCTAGCCAGACACCCTACTCCCAGCCTGCTTCTGCACCCCACCTCCCATCCAGACCTCACCCCCTCATCTCCTCCTGCACTCTATCTCCCACCCAGATCCTGCAGCCCCATCCCTATCCTATGCGCCGGCAACCCTGTCCTGCGCACTGAATCCCTCATTTTTGTGCCCACCCCAGAGGCTAAGAGAGTTCCCAAAATCAACTAACTATGGAACCCCAGCAAAGTAAATCTGGCCTATGGGAAGCCCTGAACGTCAGTCCTCCCTTGTCCCTTCCCCTCACCCTTTGGGGTTCAAGCGCCAGAAGACTGAGGTGTCTCAGTTGGGGTCCACATCAGTGAAGGTTGGCAATTTTTGGAGGAGTTTTTTTGCTTCTCGCTTGTGGGCTCCCCAACTGACTTTTCTGTGGGTCAGTGGCCCCCGACCCAAAAAAGGTTCCCCACCCCTGCCATAAGTAAAGAAGACATTGAAACTTTTTGTGTTGGACATAAATTAATATTTTACTTTATTTAAAATGAAGTTTGATAAACTAACATGAGAAAGTTAAAATGCTTAATCTGTTTAATAATTTAAATTAAACCATTCTCCCCAGCTGCAGCAATAGCAAAATGGCTCAGGCATAATTGTGCAATTAATGGTGAGTTTCCATTATCAGTTGGTGGTTCACGGAAAGGTTTGAATTGAGCCAGGTGGTCCATGGGGTGCATGGTGGAGAGAGCCCCTCTCCCGCTCCCCCGGGAGAGTGGCACAGCCCAGGGCAAGGAGGGTTAAATCTTGGCACACTACTTTGGAAAGGTTGCCTACCACTGCTGTAGACCAACATAGTAAAATCAGAAACTGATAAACTGGGGTTGACAAATGCCTTTTAAATGGCTTCAATACCACTGGAATGACTCAGTCACAGGTTCAACATTCTGCTAATAGGTCTGGCAGGCTTTTTCACTTTTAAGTTAACTAGATCGTTTCCTGAGGAAGCAGAGCCACAGAACACGGGTAGGAAGACATGGGTGAACATTAAGACACAATGGTGCCCCATGTTTTTGGATGCCCTACACAGCTGCATATTTTGCATGGGGGTTAGCACAGCCCTGCACAAATGGTAGTTAGAGGTTCTCAGCTCTTATTAAAAGTCAACTTGTGCCTTTGAAAATAGCTACTTTAGTGTCTTCACTTCCGCTTTCAAATCCCTCCTCAAAATGCATTTCCTTTGCCTTGATTTGACCATTAAATCCATTCCTGTGCTGTCTATTCTTCTCTTGCTTTTGTTTAAAAAAACCCACACTGTGATTTGCTGGCTATGTAATATAAGTCACGCTATTTTAATTTGTTTTCATTCTGGTACAGGTTGGACCTCTATACTCCAGACTTCCATAGTCCGGCAACATCTGTGGTCCGGCATTCCCATGGATTTCCGTGGGGAAAAATCAGGCCCTGCGCTCAGCAGCTCTTCCCCCTCCTTCCCATAACCCCAAATAGTTCATTTGCAGTGATCAAGCACGTGGAGTGATGGGGAGGAGCAGGGACAAGGGGGATGCTTGGAGGAAGAGGCAGGTGGCTGTGGAGCCCCACGGGATTGTGCTTCTGGTCCCCAGACATTGAGCTCCATAGCATCCTGCCTTTTCCCCCGAGCACCCCACCCTTGGAAAATGTCAGCCCCCCTGCTGCCACCGCAGGAAAGCTGTGCAGCCAGCCACAGCAGAGGGGCTGTGTGACGACGTGTCGGGGGCCCCCGACTCCTGCACCCCCATAGTGGCACGAACAGACTCCACCAGCCAGTAGAATAGAGGGAGTTTATTGCTTCTCCAGGATACAGCACAGCATAGATGTAATCTGGTTACAGGGCCAGGCCTAGGATGCCTCAGCTCCTCTCAGGATGGGGGAGACTGGGCCCCTAAATCCCAACCCCCCTTTGCTCAGGCTGCTTCCTCCATGATTCCAGACAGAAACTAACTCTTCCTTCCAGCCCTGCCCCCAGCCAGGGCTCCACTCCCCTCCTTCCCATTGTTCCGCTCCCTGGGAGATAACTCGTTGGACAGGTTCAGAGCCCCCTTGCATAATGACTCATCCCCTGCCCTGCTGGGCCATGCTACAGACAGCAGACAGCAGAAGTCAACCACAGCCCACTGCCCAGCATAGCAACCAGCAAGGTACCCCCCACTACGTCACAGGCTGGCATTGAGATTGCCTGGTTCGTAACCAGTCCGATTCTGTGCTTTCTTTTTGTAGCCCTCTTCCCTGTATCTGTCTTCAGATAGTTGTCTAATCCCAGATTTCATGCCTTTTGGGACAGACTTTTTTTAAGAGACCCTCTCAAAATGAGCATGCAAAGTTACGATGCTATGCAAATACATAATACATTAGCAGACACTTAAACACAGAGACGACATTATCTGCAAAAAACACAAAAAAAGTATTTTCCTCTTTGGAAAAACTTCCCATGGAAATTACACATTTGTCTCCTTGAGAGTTAAATCATTTCATAATGTGATTTAATAACGCCACACTCCCATGATACAGGTAGCCAGGAGTCTCCAAAGTGGCAATATCCGAATTTAACTGTTACCTGTGATACACCAAAGAGTGAGATTTCCAGGAGAAAGCAATTGTACCTAGATGAATGAGACAGGCAGCCACCTGAAGTGTATGATTACATGGGTCTGTATCTATTCAATACCCCAGCAAAAGTAGACTAGTGAAGAGAAAATTGGTTATCAAAATGTTCCATATTATAAGCATTCTGAACAGCAATTTTTTTTCCTTTTGCAACAGAGTGACCCTTTGATGCGATAGCCAAATTTCTGCCTAGTCATTTGTTGTCAGAATAATATTAAATAACAGCATTCTGTTTATTAGCTAAATGTACCAATTTGTCACCACGGAAACCCAAGTATAAGGCAGACATTACTTTTTTGTGTTCTATAGTCTGTATTTTGAGATGATGCAGATTGTTTAAAAAATCTTAAAACTTTTTGTGCAGAACAGTAACTTGTGCTTCTAAAAAAAAAAAAAAAGCACTCACATTTCATGGCTTGTGTCTCGAATGTTTCCAGAATTGTTATGTAAACAGAAATCTGAGATGTTTTAAGCTACTGTTAATTAGATAAAATAGAAGCTGTATGTGATGGAAAGCATTTATAGTCTTCCATTTGTATCTGGTTATCATGAATCCAAACAAATGAATCCTATTTTTTTACTGTATATCTGTCTAAATGAGGCATCCGGTTGCAATCTGAAATGTAAAGGCAACGTTTCTATATGCATAGACTCATGCCTCCTGTCATCCCATTCTCTTCTGTGACACAGAGAATTCTGTTATTCACTCACTACTGGATACATCTTCTACTAATAGTGCAAGAATCAGAACGAGAGGGGTCATGAGGTCTATGCCCAAGACTAGGAGCCAGCAACTCCTGAGATTTGATCCTGCTTCTGACAGATTCCATCTGTCATCTCTGGAAAGTCATTTCATCTTTCCGTCTAAGTTTTCCCATCTTTGCATTGGGGATGGTTTGTTACTTGCCATGAGCCATCTTTGTTATAGTTCTTGCCTACCAAACAAGGATGGTCAGAGGATTAATTCAGTTTTTTTTTATATATATATATATATATATATATATATATATATATATGGAGAGAGAGAGAGAGAGAGCTTTAAGAGCTACCAGTATGAAATAGAGCTGCCAGTATACCTAGTGATCTTACTTCAAAAGGTAAAAGTATCAAACTTTTCACATGGCCTTGATTAGTGTATAGTTTGTGGACCACAAGAAAATAAGGGGATTTTGTTTAACTTATATTGTAAAGTTTTTATGCATGAATCTTGCTGCTTACAAATGTTGAGCTCTGCAGAGTACCAGGGACTAAAAATAAATACACTAAGAAGGCAGCTAAAATGTGGTATATCTAGAAATGCTCAGAGTAATAGAGTGCTTAGTGCAATATCAGATAACAATGACATGGAGGAATCATAAAGCAGAATGAGGAAGGAAGACGTTAATGCAAGCCAACTAATCCTATACAGTGTAGCAAGGCTCAGCTAAATTCTCTACAAACTTTTAAATAAGCTAGGACAATAGGAGAATTGTAGCATCAGATCCACTGGTAATTATTTAAAAGAGTTTGTGAGGCTGTGACATGCATCCTGCAAGTATTCTTATTTATAAGGAGAGAGAAGGACGAGGAAGGCACTGAGAATTACTGACAGTTTACATCACATTTACATTATATCTGGTAAATTTGAAAAAAAAAAAACCTCCCAAATTAGTCAGTATGCCAGTTCTTAGAGATAAAGACAAACAGTAGGTAGTGTGGGTGATTGAAAAGAAAACACAAAGTATAGACTAATATATTTTAAAGTCAGAAGGGACCTGACCTTATGTACAATACAGGTAAAATAAATCACCTATTAATTCCTGCATCAGTCCCATATCTTGTGACTGATCTCTAGATGGTAGTTTTAGAAAGATATGTCATGGCTCTGAGGCCCCTGTCCTATACTCTTACTTGATTTAGCACATTTGAGTAGTCCCGTAGTGCTCAGTGCATAGACAGACACTGGCAAGAGTCAATGCATTGTACAGGTTGAATCTCTCTAGTCTGGCATCCTCAGGACCTGACCGGTGCCGAACCAGAGAATTTACCTAACCATGGGAGTCAGTATTATCTAGCAGCATTATCAACACTTCCACTGCTTACTGGGCTCTTAGGGTACGTTTCACAAGGCATAAGGGTTCGGTCGGCGAAGGCTTCCCCAGCCGACAGATCCGTGTCTAGACTGCCGCGCTGTGCCGGATCAGCTGATTGTCGGCACAGCGCGGCGGCCATGTTTATTTTAAGGAAGCAGGGATTATTTAAATCCCCGCTTCATTGACTATGCCGGGTAAACTAGTTTACATGGCTCCATCGACGGAGCCATGTAGTGTAGACATACCCTTAGACAACATTTAGGGGTAAATTAGAACTAAATATCAGCACAGAACATGGAGAGCCAGGACTGGTGGCTGTAAACAAACTTTATGGGACTGCAGGAAACTTAGACACAGCATGATAAGTGGGCATCCAACTAACTAAAATCATGCCAGACCACAAATGTTGCCAGACCAGAGAGTGAGGGACTAGAGAGGTTCAACCTGTATTTTCATTTTAGTAAGGTACTTAATGCATGCGGCATTTTCATTTAATGTGCATTAGATCAGTGGTCCATATCAGGATCTCATCTTCCTGTTCACTACCCTCAGGTTTATAACCTAGGTTATATTCTGTTCCCGGAAAGAAGCATTCAGAGCAAGTCCATGCTGAGCAGGGAAGTATTCTACAAAGAAAGAGCTACATTCACGATGGAAAACCCTTATGTCTTCTCTAAGCTTAGACAAATAATTCACAATTTCTTCCAGAAAAACCAGTGAATTTCAGAGTGAAAGAGGAGCTATCAGTATTGAGTGCAAATAGCAGAGTCTTGCACTAGGCTCATCTTTAATAAAATTAACAACTTTATAGCATCATCAAGTACCTTCTGCAATTCCACAGCCACTACAGCTTCCCAGTGAGTTGACTGTTCCCAGATGCTGGAGCATCGAATCGACCAGATTCCAGTTACAAGGTCACTGTGTTTTCCTGTGATAGCTTGAGTACATTCAGTTCAGATACCAGTCCAACCCAATTTCCAAGAACTCTGATTATTGGAAGCCTCAAAGATGTTTTCCCCTGTAGCCAATACTGTCAGTAGACCTCAAAAGAGCCAGTCCTCCTATATGAATTCTTTCCACTCATCTTGAATAAATGTTAAAAGTTGGTCAAGGTTTCCACTGTAAGACTCACTATGGACATTTCCACATCCCTTATTTGAACTTTTTAGTCTGGAAAGAAAGTTCCTACATGCAGCTTTCTATACAGGCCAATGTTCCTGAACATGTGCGCGTCATGCATCTTCCCTAACTATCTTGTGTTCACGTCAGTAAAATGACCACGGTGACCCAACAGCACCTACAGTACCATAGAGAAGTAGCCCTTTCTGTTGATGTACTCTTTTGCAAGATGGTCTGGGGTCAAAACTGAGATATGCGTAGAATCATAAGGCTGGAAGAGAACTCAGGAGGTCATCAAGTCCATCCCCCTGCCCAAAGCAGGACCAATCCCAACTAAACCATCCCAGCCAGGGCTTTGTCAAACAGACTTAAAAACCTCTAGGGATGGAGATTCCACCACCTCCCTAAGTAACCCATTCCAGTGCCTCACCACCCTCCTAGTGAAATAATTTTTCCTAATATACAACCTAGACCTGCCCCACTGTAACTTGAGACCACTGCTTTTTGTTCTGCCATCCGTCACTACTGAGAACAGCCTCTCTCCATCCTCTTTGGAACCTCCCTTCAGAAAGCTGAAGGCTGCTATCAAATCCCCCCCCCCCCATTCTTCTCTTCTGCAGACTAAACAAACCCAAATCCCTCAGCCTCTCCTCCTAGGTCACGTGCTCCAGGCCCCTAATCATTTTGGTTGCTCTCCACTGGACCCTCTCTAATGCGTCCACATCCTTTCTGTAGTGGGGGGCCTAGAACTGGACACAATACTCCAGATGTGGCCTTACCAATGCTGAATAAAGGGGAATAATGACTTCTCTAGATCTGCTGGAAATGCTCCTCCTAATGCACCCCAAAATGACATTATGATGTCATCTGTCGGCCTGCTGCATTTACAGAACCCCATTACTGCAGAGCCATCCACTTATTTCCTACACATTGTTTGAGTCACAGTCCTTCATAGCAGGACATGATTAATGGCCTGCACACTTGCATAATTGCAGCCCCAACGATCAACTTCCCAACTCCAAACTGATTTGTAGCAATCTAAAATTGCCAGATTCCACACACTGATCTCCATATGCTTTTCCAATATAAGCTCTCATTTTGGTGTGTTTGTGCACAGAGGGAGGGCAAGCTTTGCACTGCTTAGTTTGCTTGAGAGCTTTGGTGAGGAGCCGTGTCAAAGGCTTTCTGAATTTCAAGTCCAGATACCCTGCCTCCATTAAATCACTTTTCTCTAGGTACTTGGTGACACCCTCAGATCATTCTAATAGATTCGCGAGACATGATTTCCCTTTACCAAAGCTGGGTATGGGTGATGGGTTGGATCATTTGATGATTACCTGTTCTGTTAATTCCTTCTGGGGCATCTGGCATTGGCCACTGTGGACTAAGTGGACTTTTGGTCTGACCCAGTATGGCCGTTCTTATGTACAAAGGACTGTGTTGATTCTTCCCCAACACATCGTGTTCATCTATGTGATAACTCTGTTATTTAGTTTAGTTTCAACCAATTTGCCTGGTAATTAAGTTAGGCTTACTGGTCTGTAATTGCAAGGATTGCCTCTGGAGCCTTTTTTAAAGAACAGGCATTATAAGAACTATCTCCTACAAAGACTGATACAAGTGGTACGTTACATGCCACAGTCAGCAGTTCTGCAATTTCGTATTTGATAGTTTTCTCTTGGATGTGCAGCATAATCATCTTTTTCCACCTGCTGATGTGGTCTGCATTGGCCTGTCTGTATTGTCTCTACTGTGTGAATCATTTGTGTGCTATTCATGAGGTGGTTATGCTTTGCAGTAAGAAAAAAAGAGCATTTTGTAACTTTTGGGGCCAGTTTTTCACTGACAGGTTTAAAAGGGACACTTGAGCCAGGGAGCAAAAACAAATCCACTTCTATGGTGTCGTATGCCTTATTGGAATGGGAGATAAGCACGCTATTTAGGGAATGGTTAATTTGCCTTTTTTTAACCATTCCTTTGCAGGGTATCATTGCACAGTCAGCAAAATCTCATGACCATCTCCAATCTTGGTGTTATCTTTGGACCAACTCTGATGAGAGCTCAGGAGGAAACCGTGGCTGCAATGATGAACATTAAGTTTCAGAATATTGTAGTTGAAATTTTGATAGAGCATTATGAAAAGGTAAAAAAAAAACCCTTCATCTGGGACCTTTTACTTTAATCTAATTTGTGATGCAACTGGAATTAAACATGCTACCAGATCTCCTATTCACTACATTCAGCAAATTCCTACAAATAAGAAAAGAGGCTGCTGCATTTATAGAGGATCAGTTTCATATAGAATGTTTCCTTCTTTATCAAAGCTACGGGCCATATGCTGGCCTAACGTATGGGAAATGAAAGACGTAGGCACAAGCTGTAGCCACCCCACTCTATGCAGGAGCTGTCCAGAATCTTATTGGGAAATGTAGTCCCTCCTCTTGGTTAGAAGCAGGCAGAATGAACACAGGCATGATGGCCCTGCCCCCAACTCTTTCCCCATACCATCCATTATACCAAAGGATGTTTTCAGATGAAAAATCAAGATTTTTGAAATCCCAACTCTTACTTTGTTACTAATAGTATGTTGGGTTATTGGAATGGATGTCATGTTAAGCAGCTATTGTATTTTCTACCATTTGTGCTCCGTTTACTTTATTTCTCTTAATAGGAACATTGAAAGTAAACTAGTTCAGTTCATTTCTTTTATAGTCTTGTATCTGTCAGTTTCACTCGCATGTTGTGATGCACTAATCCCGTGCTGTAGTTATTAGGTGGCAAAATCAAATCAAAACAAAAATCTTTCTTCTGTCAACTTTCATTTTAGTTTCATTGCAAAAAATTCCTATTAACATTATTACATGTTTTTACAACAAACCTATCAGGTGCAACTGCAACTGTAAGTGGGTAAAATAAGCTGATTGTTAATCATAGCTTTGAAGAAAATGGAAGTTATTTATGGTAATTTTTTGTACTTACAGATATTTCACACTGCTCCAGACCCCAACATTCCTCTTCCCCAGCCTCAATCCCGTTCAGCTTCCAGGAGAACAAGAGCAATTTGCCTCTCAACAGGCTCACGCAAACCCAAAGGAAGATACACCCCCTGTCTGGCAGACCCTGATAGTAAGTTTATTCATACTGATGGCTATTTGCCTCTCTGTTCAGGTCTTTTTCTTTAGTTCTCCTGGTTGTTAATTAGTAAGCAATGGTACTTGCTGTGCTCCAAGCACGTTGGGTGCTTATTTGCAGTGGTTCTATTAGAGGTAACAATAGAGAGATCAGATGTCAGTGGTGTTGAATTAGTGCTTTCCTTGCTCCTTTCACAGCATGCTTTGTCAAACAGCTTTTGTGCGGCATAAAGTGTTTGAAAATACATTGTGGTATACTTGTTATTCCAAATTATCCACTGAGTGATTTGAAATGACCTTCTCCAGACTGTAAAATGCTAAAAAGAGTACAAGTTTCACCTTGTTTGTTTTTAATACGATCTTTAAGATTAGAATTGGTATAATAGAGCATTTCATCCCATCAATAATAAGGTCAATCCAGTTGTGGTTTGTCTTGGCCAAAAGTTGTTACCATTAGGCAGCGCTTCCATGTGTGTGAAATAAATTGTGTGGTCTCTGTCAGGATTCCAGTAGACAACTATCTATACCGCCAAAACCACTACACAGCTGTCGTTGATTGATACCCATGTTGGCAATCTTAACAAAAAGGCCAAGCACTGGAGGGCATGGAGACAGAACTTTATTCTAGTCCTGTATATGGATTTATAATTAAAAGTAGAGGGTTTTATTAGCAATAAATTGCCACCTAAAGTGATTCATCATTTTCATATTAAATACTAGAATAAAAGGTCACACTTGAGTCATTATCGCTCATTTTTTTGTTTTCTGATATTACCATTAAGAGTGATTGGGTTTCAGTTCAAATTGTAGCCAAGGTTAAATTTAATCTGCTAAGTGTAGGAGCCTTTACAATACTGCAAAAAAAAAGTAAATTCATACTTAAATCTGTAAATGAATGTATCTATTGTGTCTAGTTGTTGTACAAGTCTCCAAAGAATAGGAGGTCTTGGGTACCTAAGCCCCAACTTTCCAAACGTGCAAATGCTTATGCGTTCCTAATGTGCACTCCAGTTGAGTGTCTGCATGCACAGACGACAAGTTAAGTGCTAGTCAGGAACCACCTCTAACATATGGAACTTCTTAGTTGCTACTCCAGCCTACTGGCTAAAGTAACTTCAGTGACCTTTGTTTAAAAAAGAATTAGGTGGTCTCTGTTTTGCGCAGCAAAGCTATATGGAATTGTTCTCCATGATCAGGCTGCCCATGGATTGCTGCCACCTCACCCCTTGAGTAAACAAATAGCACAAGTTTTGTTACTGACAGAGGTCCCTTCTGATCCTTAAAACAATGCCATAATTAGCATCAGCATTCGACCATATATAAAATCAACCCGTCGTGCCCAATAAAGATTATTTTAACTTGTTTTAATGAAGCCTAATTCCAGGATCATTTTCAGGTTAAGTAGTAAAGCATTCTGAGAGCTGGATCTACAGAGGCAAAGGTGCACCTCCTGTTAACCCTATGATCCAAAAGCCATATCCCCTCAATCTTCAACAGTGAGATTGGAGAACAGGAGTCAGAAGTAGAAGGTTTCCAGGGATGCAATCAGCAAAGAGACTGAAAATTCAAATTAAAACAAAATAAAAGACATAATAGCTGTGAAACAATAAAACCAGGGACTTTGGCATCACTATGAGACACATGCATTGTTATGGTAGCCTATAGTTGGAGCAGTTCATCAGAGGAATGTGTGACTGCATCCTTCACGTAAGAGGGGCATAAAACAGCTGCCCCACCGATATGCAAATTAACCAAATACCCAGTCTCTCTTGAGAATTGTTATCTGCAAAAACCACATACTAATGAGTGTTTTTGAAGGCTCCAGAGACCACACATGTGTTAGGAAAAAGGACACTTTTAGAAAGCATAATTTACACACAAAACATCATTTTTTCTTCTTCCCCCCGCTCTTCTTCAGGTGATTCATACAGTAGTAGCCCAGACAGCACTCCTATGGGCAGCATAGAATCACTCTCTTCTCATTCGTCAGAACAAAACAGCACCACAAAGTCTGCTTCATCCCAACCCAGGGAGAAATCAGGAGGAATTCCATGGATTGCCTCTCCACCTTCTTCCAACGGACAGAAGAGCTCCGGCCTCTGGACCACAAGTCCAGAATCTTCCTCTAAGGAGGATGCAACAAAAACAGATGTGGAGTCAGACTGTCAAAGTGTGGCTTCTGTCACTAGCCCAGAGAATACATCTCCACCAATAGATCTGACCAAAAAAAGTGTTTATGGTCTGTCTGGGCTGAAAAGATCTGCAGCTCCGTCCCTCAGATCAATCACTTCAGCAGAAGGTAGTCCTATGTGTTGTATTAATTTGTTCTATCAGGGCACTGCTAGTTTAACATGATGCACCCAAAAAAAGTAAGTCCATTCAAAAGGCTATTGAAATTCCTTGATTTTTTTCACTTACTTCCAATCTTTCCAACATGTTCGTTTGTTCAGACATTTTTGAGCAATATTTTGAAGGTGCCTTTCATTTGTGCCCTTTGCATTGCTTAAAAGGCATCAAACCTCCTCATAATTTGAAACAAATGTCTTACCTCCCAGCACTGCTTAATTACATGTAAGGTTTGAGTAGCTAGCCAAGATTCAGCATTCTCTCTGAGGCTAGTCTTGTATCATGACTAAAGATAAGACTTAGACAGCCAGTTCCCGGCATCCTCACTTTCATCATTTCAGGCTACGTGCTGGGGTTTGGTTTTTTTTTTAGCTGCATTTTATAAAAGATTGAGACCATTTCTACAATAAATGGATCATGTAGGATTTTTGTAAAGATGAACAATACCTTGAACTGCAAGGTGAATTAGCAAATGGTGCAGAAGGCTAAATAAATGCTATTGTAATGTGCTCTAGTCAGCGTGTCCTATTTAGAAGATGGCTTTTCTTTTGAGTGAGCCCAAGTATAGCATATAGTTTAGCCAGTAGCTAGGTGTGGCTGAACATGTCTGTGTGCACACATGGGATGTGAAAAGAGATTTCCTGCTACTTCTCCTGTTTTGGAATCCAGAAACTGAATCCAGGAAGCTATTGAGATGATTTCCATAATATCTTGATAATTGACTCAGCATTGCCCTTAAAAATTAGTACCAAAAGAAGTCCATTTTATATATAAGATTGTGAATTACTAAGGTTACACAGTCACTGAGATGTACATTCTAATGGACTGAGCATGAGATTGAGAACCATGGACCCAAGTTCTACCTCTCGTTCTGCCGCTGATCTGCTGTGTAGATTTGTATAGTGCCTAGCACAATGGGGTTATGGTCTAGGATGCCTAAGTGCTACTTCAGTACAAATAAATAGATCAACATGGGTAATTGTTTTCCATCTAAAAATTGGGGACTTATTAAAGTACAGTCTACCTGTCTTGCAAGAAATGTATGAAATACATTAGATTTTATACAGTGCTCTGAAAATGCCAACCATTCTATTATTATTATCAATCCTATTAGAAACGTGTGGAAGTCATATATAAGAATAGAGCAGCACATGGACAGATCTTGTGTGAAGGCTTCCTGGCTGTTATTACTAAATATTTTTATAATATTATGTTAGGGCCTTCTGTTTCTGACAGATAAAATCCAAGCTATGAACAGTTTGTTTTATTTTATTAAGATATGGCAACAGAATAGTCATTTAAACAAGTTTTAATTTTCATCTGCATAAACTTCATAAACCTGATTTTGTTTGTTTGTTCTGATTTTGGGGGGGAGACTATTAGTGTTGCATAGCACAGGAGACTGGATTGTATAGTGTTTTATTAACGGAGTTTTAGTATCATCAGTGTTCAGAGAACATGTTCTAATCATCAGTGCAACATAACAGTCTGCTGTCTTCAGAGTTCTAGTATAATTCTCTCCATTTTTGGTAGCGATATTTTCCTAGCTATCTTTCTGCTTGATAGGCTGTCTATTTTTCTTTTTTATTGGCTATAGCTATTTTATTTCTTTTTTAAAATCCTACTTTGTTATGTATGACAGAAATGTTATTAAGGCACACTGAAATCTTATTATAGTCCACGCACTCTGGTTGTTCCTTGTAGGTAGCAAAAGCCACAGTGGATCTGTACAGAGCTTAGCCTCAGTTGATGCCAAAGACACACCAAAGGCTCTACCAAATCCAGAACTGCCTCCCAAAATGCGCAGGAGATTGAGATTGGATACTGCTTCGAGTAATGGCTATCAGAGACCAGGATCCGTGTAAGTCATCCAGACTTGCAGGGAGTTGATTTGTTGCATTATGTGCTCATATAAACTGTCCTATAAAGTGGGCTGAATGATGGAAAAAGTATTCATGAATATTTGATGAGATAAATCAGATGAAATTGTCATATTTGTGAATTATTCATTAAGCTTCATAAGCTCTGAAAACTAGGCAGATGGGGGCTTCCCTAAAGTGTCTTGAACTTAGTAGCGGAGCTCTCAGAACAATTTACTGGCAGTTCTGAAAAATAAATAAAACATTTGATATAAATTGAATTGACATCAATTTTTTTTGTTTAATTTTTGGCTAATTGGTTTGAGTTGAACCAAGACATTTCATTTCATGTGTTGTTAATAAAAGCAAAAGAATTGAAGAGCTAGGTTCACAGGAACAGGACAAGTAACTGATACCCTCCTTATAATTATTACTCACTAATGGGATGTGAAAGACCCAGCATTGAATGTTGGACTAATGATTTGTATGCAAATTTTCCCCTTCCAAGTAAGTGTGCTAACCACCAGACTATAGGGTACTCTAGCACGGTGGTGTCTCATTCTCTCCATTTGAAGCTGTTCCATTTTGTATAAATAATTAAGAAGTCATCAGTAGGGACTGGAACCTGGGTATCATCCCTCTTATGGGAATGCCCAAGCCACTGGCTATAACGCCATTCTCGCTCTTCCAATGGCTGTTCAAGTATTTTGCACAAAATAATATGCCTTCAGTGGGAGAGACTGAGAGATGCCCACTGCAAAATACCCTATTTCTTGGTGGCAAGGATAATCACTTTGGAGGAGCAGATCTGGGTTCAAACCCCTCCTCCGAAGCAGGGATTTAAGCCCGAATTTCCAACACCCCAAGGAAGGCCCCTAACTTATAGGCTAACGCAATGGTCACCAACCTGTCAATCACTATCGACTGGTCCATTTTGAGGGCATGACCAGTCAATCACGAGGTGTCCCAGCCCCCACCGCCACCCAACATTCACCCCCACCCCCAAGAAGTAGGCCGTGCTGGTGCTACCTCCTGGGAAAATGGAGGTAGCGTCAGCTTCCTGCGGCGTGGGGAGAGAAGTCCCGTAGCTGCACGCCAGACCCAGCGTTTCAGGAAGAATGCAGGCTGCTCCCTCCCCCAAACAGCTGGCTTAGGAAGGCAGGCAGCATGGGGAAGGAAGTCTCCGGCTGCGCACCAAATCCAACTTCTCAGGAAGCACGCCATTTGTTTGGGGGAGGCGAGGAGTAGCCCATGCACTTCCTGAGACTCCGGCTCCGGTACGCAGTCCAGGACTTCCCCTCCCCTGCCACCCACACAGGAAGGTAGGCAGCAGGGGGAAGGAAGTCCCCGGCTTTTCAGAAAGCATGCCAGCTGTTTGGAGGAGGGGAGGAGCCGCGCGTGCCATGGGATCCCCAGGTATGGCCGAGCTGTTCCTGCCCCCGCCCCCTGGCAAGACCCGCCCAACAGCACCCTGCCTCCTCCCCCTGCCCAGACCCCCACCAGCACCGTGCTCCTGCCCCCTGGCCAGACACCATCCAGCACCCTGTTCCCTGGCCAGGCACCCACCAGCACTCCGTCCGCCCCTTCTGGCCAGACACCCACCAGCACCCTTCTCCTGCCCCCTCCCTCCTGGCCGGACATCTACCCCCAGCTTGCTCCTGTACCCTATTTTCCACACAGATTCTGCCCCTCCCATCTCTATCCCACTCACTGGCAGCCCTGTCCCACACACTGGATCCCTCATTTTTGGCCCCACCTCAGAGTATAGTGGGGCCCACAAATTCTACTAACCCTGGAACCCCAGAAAAGTTAATCTGGCTAGATGCCTTGAACCTCAGTCCTACCTACCCTCCTCCTCCTCTCCCCCCCCCCGCCCATGGGGCTAGAATGCCGGGGGAGTGACATGTCTCAGTTGGGGCCACGTCATTGAGGTTTGCGGGGTTTTGGGGGGTGGGGGGTTGCATCTCACTTGTGTGGTCTCCACTGATTTTTTTCTGTGGGTCAGTGACCTCTGACCCAAAACAGGTTCCCCGCCCCTCCCATAAATAAAGACATTTTGTGTTGGACATAATATTTTATTTAAAAATGAAGCCTGGCCAACTAGCCCCTAACTGGGGCCAAGCCCCCATCTGGCTGCAGCATCATAACACTCCTGCACCGCCACAGACCCCAACCCTGAGCCCATCTGTCCTGAGCCCCTCACATCTCAAACTCCTGCACCCTCACATCCCCAGTCTTCTGGCACAACACTCCTACACCATCCACACACTGCAAATCTGTGTCCTGAGCCCATCGCACTCCCAACCCCCTGCCCCTCATACACCCCAACACAAACTCCTGCACCGTCACATCCACAAGCCTGTGCCTTGCTCAGCCTCCACCTGACCCCAACATTCTCCAGCCTGGAGCCCCCACCGTGAACCAGCATCCCCTTCTCCACCTCCTCCTGTATCCAGTTCCCCCCCCCCCCAGAGCTTGCACCTCTCAGCCCTTCCCACACCCAAATCCCTCATTCCCACGCCAGAGCCCACACCTCCTGCCTCAACCCAGTGAGAGTGAGTAAGTGCTGGGGACAGCAAGGAATGGAGAGGAGGGGAAACGGAGAGGCGGGGCCTCAAGGAAGGGGTGGGGTAGATCTTGGCTTGCCCTGACATTTAAAAAGTGATCTTGGGTGTAAAAAGGTTAGAGACCACTGGGCTAAAGATTATAAGATGGGGCAACACAACTGCCATGACCACCTCCTCTGCTAGCTTTGTAAATGATGCCTAAATCCTTTTGTGATGATAGCCTGAAAAATCAAAATGTCTTATTGCGACAATGTTGATAAGGTCTGCTCTGACATTTCCAAACGCTTTCTTTTTTTGTTTTGGCCAAAACAATTTGCTGAAATCAACAAGTATTCATTCTTGAAATGTTTTGACCTGTCGAAATCCTCACTTATTGAAAAGTTTCATCTGAAAAATTTCACCCATCTCTAGTCATAGTAGTTTCACTTTGGATTAAGCCAGTAATGAACAGAGAAAATCCATGAAATAAATTATTTGATTAATAATATTCAGCTAGCTTTAACATTGTGTCTGCTTCTTCTGTGTTTATTTATCTTAAGAGATGTGAATGCCGTATACTGACCAGGCAATAATGTCAAAGATAAAGTATTATTATTCATTACCTCTTTTTCCTGACCGTCAGAATCAGAACAAGACAAATGCAGTTCCTCTCTGAAATGGATGTGTTCCATTGCACACGCTATTAGATAATTTCTTTGTAGCTAGTTATTTCTTGGGATGGAAATAATGTCATATAAGATTTGGGTTAAAAATATTTTCTAGTATTTATAGCCCAGAACTGGAGATGAGTGAGATCATTGGCATTAGAACCCAGAAATGATAACACTCATTTTCCCTCTCCAGACACTATATATCCCTCATTTTAGGTTTATTCGGTAACAAGACATTAATACGAATTACAAAATATGCAAATGTTTGTGTTACATTTTCAGCAGGGTTCCTTCAAATTTAGCACATATGTAAATTTCTTGCTGAACCGAGACCTAAGCTAAGCATTACTTGCTTCTTGGTTTCTTGCACTGCTCCAACATTTTTCAGGTTGAAAAAAGAGCATTGACAATTTAAGAATCAAATAAAAAAATAAAATAAAAATTTATATTTTCAAGTCTATATAACTGAAAATACCTTAGTTTATTAACACCAGCATAACTCTGTGCAATTCATTGAAAGGAACAAGTTTAAAACAAGATGCCTCTTAACTTAATTTTCAGAGTGGCTGCAAGAGCCCAGTTGTTCGAAAGTGCTGGTTCACTTAAGCAAACTTCTTCGGGACGGTAAGTACCCTACACTATTTATTTTAGTTAAAATTAAAGCCATGTGCTTTCAGAGATTGACTGCAGGAGTGGGAAACAATGATTTGTACCTTCCAAAGAAGTATCCCTTGCCATGCAAACATGCCACCATTTGTCAGGTTCATCCTTTCTGTACATTTCTCAGAGGGAGCTTTAGACTATTGATTTTCTCATCCATCAGCTGTGACAGTACCAGTACAGAAGCTGATGACAATAGGTTGCCTCTTAGACATTGTCTATGCTTGCAATTGATCAACAACACTTTTATCAACTAAAGTTTTGGTGCAGCAAGCACAAGTGTGAACGCTGCTTTGTCTCTAGGAGCGCTCTCCTGCCGACAAAACAAAAGCCACTTTTGTGGGCTAGAAGTATTTTGTCAGCAAAAGTACCAATAAATTGTATTTACATGCATTGACTTCTAGTGACAGGGCTGTGCCAACACGGCCTTGTCACTAAAAGATGCATAGTGTAGCATTAGTGAAACTGCCCTTTCCAAAATTTGGCTTTAGATACAAATACTACTCACCACCAACTTCTCCCCCCACAAAGAATACAAAAACCTATCCCTTCATCAAACCCTGTTGCTAGTTCTGTTCACATGTCTACTCTAGTGACACCATCACAGGACCTAACCATATCAGCCATCCCATCAAAGCCATCATGTGTCAACAGTGCCATTCTGCCATGTATATCGGACAGATCAGACTGTTTCGATGCAAAAGAATAAATGGACACAAATCAGACATTAAGAATGGCAACATTCAAAAACCTGTGGGGGAGCACTTTAACCTCCCTGGACACACAGTTTCTGACTTGTAAGTTGCCATTCTCAGGCAAAAAAAACATCTAAAACAGACTGCAATGAGAAAATGCTGATCTAGAATTTATATGCAAATTTGACACCTTAAACCAAGGTTTAAATAGACACATTGAGGCTACATCTACACTTCCCTCTCTTGTGCAAGAAAATATGCAAATGAGGCAAAGTGATGAATATTGCCACACCTCATTTGCATACTTAATGAGCCGCCATTTTGCGCAAGGGGCTTTTGTGCAAAAACCCCCTCTTGCGCAAGAGCCATTCTGCTGCTTTTTTCAGGAAGAACGGCTCTTGCGCAAGAGGGGGGGTTTCTGCAAAAAGGAGCCATACAGATGCTTCCTTTTTGCACAAAAGCCCGCAAAAATGGCAGCTCATTAAGTATGCAAATGAGGTGTGGCAATATTCATCACTTTGCCTCATTTGCATATTTTCTTGCGCAAGAGAGGGCGGTGTAGACATAGCCTGAGGGTTCTCACATTACAATAGGTAATTTCCCATCAGGTACTCTCACCTTCTCATCACTGCTGGAAATGAGCCACATGCACTCTGATTTAATTAGCACTGATATCGCACTCCCATCTCTGTTTCCTTTTTCTTTCTTTCTTTCTTCATCAGCATCTGAAGAAGAAAGAAAGAAAAGGATACAGAGATGGGAGTGTGATATCAGTGCTAATTAAATTAGAGTGGATGTGGCTCATTTCCAGCAGTGATGAGAAGGTGAGAGTATCTGATGGGAAATTACCTATTGTAATGTGAGAACATCACAATCTGATGAAGTGAGTTGTAGTTCACAATGCGTATGCCCTAATATCCTAATAAATTCGATAGTCTTTAAAAGTGCCACTGGACTCCTTGTTGTCTTTGCTGAAACAGACTAACACGGTTACTTTAATGATACTCAGGATTGTTACTATTCTTCCCACTATATCTTCTTTGCTTCGGTTTCCATTTGGGGAATTCTGTGATCTTCCCACAGGCCATTTAGTTGTTTACACAATCATTGGTATTTGTTTTTGTCTTGTCACTTGAACTGTAGTAGAACAAACATCCATTTGCTGGATGGAGTTCCTCTAGAAAGTGGAACCATCTCTATGTTGTCCAGCCTCTTCTTCCTTCCATTCTGCTTTATTTTTCTTTCAAACGTATTTCATTGTGGGCTTCCATACGTTTCCCTGCAAAAGGCTAGATTAAAGGCAAATAAGCAGTTGCACCAGGAGAGTGTTCAAGCACAGTCAAAAGATGGCTAAGATTTTGTCATGGTTATTTTTAGTAAAAGTCACGGTCAGGTCGTGGCAAAAAACATAGATTCACAGAAGTCGGAGAGCTGTCCCTGACTTTTACTAAAAATACATGGGGCTAGCAGCTGCTCCTGCAGCAGGGGCTGACTGCTGTAAAAACTTTCAGATAGTGAGACTCTAAGCGCTCAATCCATTCAGCTTAAATAACAACAAGAACCTGAGTCTAATGGGACCTCTGAGCAATAGAGTAACAGACATATAACCTCTAATAATAACAATAATCCATGGAACTGCCGGAGCTGTTGTGAAACTGGGAAGCAGGCAGGTACCAAAATGCTTCCTAACTCACAGTCTAGGTCAAGAGAAAGCTGATCAGTTGGAGATGCCAGGACCTTATGATGTTACCTGAGAGAGGGAGGAGGCAGCAGCATGTCTGAGATGAGGGGGGCACATTACTTGTTTTGTGTGGCACACAAGCTGCGGGAGTCTGGATAGAGATCCCTCTCCTGCTCTCTGGCTTGCTTCCCCCACCATACTCTGTTCCTCCTCCTTCCCACAGTCTGATGAGCCCCTTCCTCCTGCTCAGCACCCATTCTGTTGCACTTGTATACAAAAAGCACATATGATGCAAGAGTCTGACAAAGAAGAAAATAGCTGTGCTGCTTCACAATGGGGACGGAGAGCAGATGATAGATGGCAAAGGAGGAAAGGCTTGACAGGCTTAATAGCTCCTCTGTGCAGTCTTCAGAAGAAAGCAGAATAGTGACAGTAACAAGGAGGAAAGGGTCAGCAGACAGACTGAGGACAGAAGAGACAAAAGGTGGCTCAGGTGCTTTTGCAGTGCAGTGTGAGTCAGACCAGCTTTTGCAGCAAGGGAGCAGTCACTGTCAATTCTTGCTTAACCAGCATACATGCACAAGAGGGCTAAACCGAGCCCTTAAAGCATTCCTCTGTCCTTTACTCCATTGAAATTAAGGTAAATGTGACCAGTCTCATTCCACAAGATGATTTTCTTGATCTCTCCACAATAGCCTACTAGAAAGGGTATGTATATTCATAAAAATACAAATACAGGTTGAACCTCTCTAGTCCGGCACCCTCAGGACCTGACTGGTGCCAAACCAGAGAATTTGCCAAACCACAGGAGATCAATATTGTCTAGCAACATTACCAACACTTCCACGGCTTACTGGGCTCTTAGAAGACATTTAAGGGTAAATTAGAGCTAAATAACATCACAGAACACTGGGAGCCAGGACTGGTGGCTGTAAACAAACTTTATGGGGCTGCAGGAAACTTGGCCATGCCCATGATTAAGTGGACATCCAGCTAATTAAAATCATGCTGGGCCACAGATGTTGCTGGACTAGAGAGGTTTAACCTGTAAATGTATAATGTTAACAGAGATGGGGAGAAACACTCTCTTTCTTTCTCTCTCTCTCTCTCATATATATATGTGCAGGTAAGTCCAACAGTAAAAGTATGGTAACACTAACTTTACTGTATTGCTGCCACTTTCATCCATTCATCTATATAAGCTGTTTCTGGAGTGTCTATTTCTTGGTATCTGAGCTTTGATATCTGATGCCCTTGTATTAGTGGAACCCATGTAGTTAGCTCACACACGTAAATGTTGCAGTGTTATAGTGGCACGGTGCATTCTGTTATAAATGAAGCTGCAGTACAGTGTGTAATTCCATTTCTAACATCTCTGTCTGCCAACTAAAACTAGGCCAAATATGTTACACCATGAGGCTTTGGCCCTTCATGCTGCTCTTCCCAGATAGACCTCAATTCCTGGGCAAGGCAGTGGGGCTCATGGGAAGTATTCTCAGCTTCCAAGATCAGGATCTAAAACAAGGATTTTTTTCATTTCCTCACGGTTGCTGCAAAGTTCAAACAAATGGAAGTGCTTTTCGCCATGAGAAATAACACGGTGTTGAATTTAGTGTTTGTGTGTAGCACCAGGTTGCGGTAGCCCAAGAGAATAAAGTCTGCATTCTCTCAAGTTTCCCAGCTAATAGAATAGTTTAATCTCTATGGCCATTGAGTGCCGAAGGAAGGAGCTGGACAGTTCCTGACAAATCACTTCACATAGGCCAACAAACAATTGTCAGATAGTAAGAGCTTTTGGTCCTGCTGAGGTAGAGCCAGCAGCCTAGAGGAAAGCCTCTGTTCCATTACTAATCCCTGAAACCACCAGTGTCCCTTGCTTCCAGATTTTCAACTGCTTTTTCTCTATCCAGAACCTAGCCTCTAAATAGCTATGTGGTGATTTGTAGATTCTACCGCCTGAAATGAAACATTGTTATTTGCACCATGGGTGGCATTTTCAAAAGCACCTAAGCGATTTAGGAGCACAAGTCCCATTAACTTTCATTTCTAACAGCTGTCTAGAGATTGTCTTGTTTATTATCACACTTCTGAGCTGGACATACTTAATGCCCTCTGTAGAAACATCTTTTTCACCTCTTCTTAGTTTAGTCAGTTATTATGTACTCCCATCCATGAACCCCTCTGTTTCTTCTTTCCTTTATCTTAAAGCTGTGCGCTGTTTTTAGTTGTACATGAATGCGTGTCTTAGCAGTGAGGGTGACCAGATGCCCCGATATTGTTGGAATTGTCTCAATATTAGGGGCTTTGTCTTTTATATGCAACTATTCGCCCCACACCGGAAAAATAAAATGTCCCGATTTTTCACACTTGTTATCTGTTCACCCTATCTGAAGTGGTCTAAGTTAGATTAGATCTCTTTATTCAGAAAAGAACAAAATCAGTGTTTTAAATTTGTGCATCTTGTTAGGCAGAAAAGGTTAGACCAGAATTTATGCCTGTTCCCAGATCTTTACTCAGATTTTGATAATGCTTTTTCTCTCATTCCAATCCCAGCGTCATTTTTGCCTCCTCATCCCCCTCACTACTTTTTCCTTTCTCTCAAGCCAAGGCTATCAATTTGGTGGAGCACTCAACTATCCAGACATCGTATATCCCCTTGCTCCTCACTAGATTGGATTCCCTGTCACTCATGGATAACACCCACAACAGAGGAGTAGCATAATTATTTCTTTATGCAGATATTGCTCTACTGCCCAGCAGCTCCAGTGGGGATTCCTGGTGATAGATGTTGTACAGAAATACACGGAAAATAGTCCTGCCCTAAAGAGCTTACAGTTTGAGAAATGTGAGGTTTCCTGATCTCTGACATTCCATTAAGGGCATACAGCTCTTGGGGGCTGAGATAAATGGGAAGCACTGACTGGAGTGAACACCATAGCATAGATGCTACCAGAGTTACATGAAAGGGAACAGCACAAAAGAATAAACAAGGGGGTACAGTGACCATGATTTCATCTATGTTGCCAGAAAGGTCCTAGAGAAACAGGCTCAGGATTTGAATCCATGGGGGTTGGTAGTATGATGTATAGGGGAGGATGGATGTCCTATATTCCCGTTTGCTTCCTCCCTCACCTCCCCCGGCTATGTGATTAAACATATCCATCTGGTTATCCTTCTCCTCTTGCTTCTGTGTCTTATTGCACATGTCCTTATACACTTGGGGTACATCTAGACTACGTTCTATTTTTGAAAGGAGATATGCAAATTTGGTGCTAATTTGCATACCTTCTTCCGATTGTTTTTTCAAAAAAGAAAGCAGTTTAGACATGGTTCTTTTGGGGGGGAAAAAACCCTTTTTCAAAAGAACCCTTCTTCCTCAAAAAATGAGGTGTGCAGGGTTCTTTTGAAAAAGGGTTGGGGTTTTTTTCGAAAGAACCGCGTCTAAACTGCTTTCTTTAAAAAAAAAACGCTTTCAAAAAAGTGGTCAGAAGAAAATATGCAAATTAGCACCAAATTTGCATATCTCCTTTCAAAAAAAGAACATAGTCTAGATATACCCTTGGAATCCACTGTCTCCCCACACACTGTTCTCCTTCAAGTGCCACCTTCACTGTACCTCAAGGCCTATAAATCCATGCAGAGGAGTGTTACCTAACCAGTTGTCTGACCGCCATATACAAAGCATAAAACTTTACAAGAATCCAAACAAAATCTCTCGCACTAACAATTGCATCCCATTCGTTTCTTTCGTGTGTACGTTGGCTATTGAGACTACATTCTTTAGAGCAGGAATCTAACCTTCAGGATGCCTATAAAGGGTCTAGAGAGACAGAGTGGGTGAGGCAACAGCTTTTATTAGACCAGCTACTCTTAGTGAGACAGAAGCTTTCAAGTCACACAAAGCTTTCCTTAAGGTATGGGAAGGTTATTCAGTGTGTCTCAGAGAATTACAAGGTGGAACAGATTGTTGAGAGTAAAAGAAAGGGAGAGGAGGCAGCTTGGGTTGTTAGATTTTTGTAATGAGCAATGAATTCAGTGTGTCTGTTGATTCCATGGTTTTTTTAGTGTCAGCCAAAGTTATGCATGTAAGCTCTCAAGCTTCTCTTGAAGGTGTTGTGCAGGTTTCCTTGGCAGATGAGGACTGAGAAATCAGAAGGTGATTACTTTGTTTACCCAGAGGGTCTTTCATTATTTTTCTTGTGAACTTATTTGAGAACATTGTGATTGTCTGGTTTCACTCACATAGTTGCTGGGAAATTCAGTGCACTGAGTAAGGTACACCACATGTTGTAAAACCAATGGATCTTGAAAGGTGTTGGTCATTGGAGCAGCGGAGATAGGTTGTGGGTTTTGCATTTGTTGTTCTGCTAGAGTCTGGTGCCCTTTTCAGTTGGCGTGACCTGTTCTGTGGAGGGATTGCTTTTGATAATGAACTTGGAGAGGCTGGGAGTCTTATCTTAAGTGCCTGGCACAGTATTGACTCCATGCAATAATCAATAATATTTGATGATCTGCTGAAATTTAGATACTCACCCAAATGTTTTGATGCTAACAATCATAAGCTCATAATTGGAGATTCTGGAAAAATGTAAAACTAGGCCTGAAAATGGGTTGTGTCATAGGGTACTCTCCTGTGGCAGGCCATTGCATGACAGGCACATTTGTTTCAGTTTTACCTCCCAGGCAACCCACTAATTCTCTCCAGTTTTTCACCAGAGCACAAGTGGTCATTGAAACTCAAGACACCTCCTCCATGCCTTATTGCTTCACATGCCACATATGCCTTCGGCCATGCTGGATTCTCCAGTTCTCATACCAGGACAGCTGCCTGCTTTTCCCACCAGGAATCTCCACAGCCTTTCTTGTGGGAGCATCCTTGCCCAGGGCATATCCCTCACTACCCTGGCCGCCTCCTGTATCTTCTGGGTCCAGCTCACTGGCCCTGGAGACAGCAAAAGTCAAGCTCTTCCATTGCTCTCTTTCCTTCAGTCCTTCTACCTTGGCTGCAGCTTTCCAACTTAGAGCCAAGAGGCAACACCCTTTGCTGCAGCTCTTTCCATCAGCCCTCTCCAGGTCTCTGGCCCTGGTTCTCTGATTTGGGGATGCCAGCCAGGAAGCCACTTTTGCTGCTCTCCTGACTTCAGCCTTCACCCAGGAACCATCTTCTGCTTCCCTCCAGGACCACTCCACACTCCAGCCCTGTGGTCTTTGGCAGAGGCCACCTCCATTCCTAACTGAACCAACCTGCTGGAACTCCTTGAGACTTCCTCTCACTTGCTCTCACCCTGATCCTTTATCTTTCAGGGCTGCCCTGCCCTCTTCATTAGCTAAATGGGAGCACCTGCTGTGGCACAGGGGTGCTGACCTATTTCATTTACTGAGGTCAGCCACCCTGTCATGAGAAGTAACCAATTCATCTAAAGTTAAGGAAAGACTGAGCTTTTAGGTGCCATTATCTAAATCTACTATGTGCTGAATGGCATGAGTAATTCTCTTCTTCAAAATAATGTTAGTCATTTTAAGAGCCTCACAATAGATGATAGTGCTATTTCACACCCTCTTCTACTGGCAGCATTGGTTGAAAGAAAGCATTAGCACCACAAGAGAAAATGTCCCTCTGCACAGTTGCACACAATAAGATTGCCTTGAGCTGCGAAAACTTGATAACACTTGTGGCTGGACAGTACCACCCTAGGAAAATCATATCTTAAAAATCACAAAGGCGGATGGAGATTGAGGGAATAATTAGGAACCTGAAAATGAGTCAAAAAGTCATGAGCGTATATTCTTAGAATGTCTGTTACGTGCACACTGTTTTATTTGTACATAACATCAGTGGGGTATAATTATTCTATATGTCAAGAACAGTAACAACAAATTAAGGTAATGAGAAGATCGCTTGAAGAAACTGTTAATTCTAACAAACTGGAGTGCATGTATATTGCTGTGCAGACAGTTAATCACTGCATTTCGTTCACTCATAGGTGCAATGGCTTAACACTCTGGTCTTTACAAACTTTCTCTTAATTCGAGAATGAAAGACCGAGACCCTATTTTCCTTCAAATGTATTTCATTTTTGAAGATAAATATCCACCATTCAGCTGAAATTGGTATATTTCGGTGAACTTAAGAAAGTGCTAGAAAAAGAAAGAATTGCATTTATTCCACTTATCTGATTTTAATGATATTAATAAAAATTAGCTAACTCCAGGAAAGCTAAATAACTAAGTTCTCCATACACACACACACAAATACTACCATTTCTTCTCTCTGCGGTGTTAGTGTCCCCTTATCACTAGTATTTCAGCTCTCAACCTTGATTTAGAACACAGCCTGACTTTACAAGTTTACTGAATAGTGAGGGTACTATATGTTAACCATCTGTTTATAATCATCTCTGTGGTTTACTAAATTCAGTACAGAATACATTGTATTATCTGTTGGGTTTGTGTCTCATGTATTATGTATAGTTTTATGGTTAAGTGATGGGGAAATAGATATTTTGTGGGTTTATGGTTAAGTAATAGGGCAAATAGATATTTTGTGGACATGTCAGCATACTTATTGTAAATGATTATAGAGCTCTTTATCATAGGAAATTAAAGAGGGAGGTTGGGGCTAAGACACCAGACTGAGACTCAGTAGGTAAGAGTTCGGTCTCTGATCCCAGACTTCCTGTGTGATCTTAGACAAGCAATCTAATTTCTCTTTCCATTAATTCTCCAGTTATACGAGGGGGTAGCAAAATGTCTGATTAGATAGTCGCTGCCCTGAGGGGCTTACAGTCTCCTGCTATGTCTCTTTATTGTGCCTGTCACGTTGGAAGCACCAGTCAAAGTTGGCTCTGCTAAGTGCTATTAGAACACCACATGATAGCATCAATAGGGAAGCACCATCTACTTACTTGGGATTGGGTTCAGGATTTCTGTTCCCAGCTAGAAATAATAAATTCCTGGAGTGGTGAGATGTCCTTCGGAACACCACTGCCACCACACAAAATAAGCTTGGTCACGCTTTTCAAAGGTATCTAGTGCTATTGGGTATCCAACTTGAGTCCCCTTAAAAGGGCCCAATTATCAGAAAATTTGAAAATCTGGCCACTTTAAGGTGCGTTTAAGAGGAGACCCAAAAACTGAAGTATGAGCCTTATGAAAATCTAAGCCCGTGTTGACTGGAGTTTATTAGAGAGATAAGGTAGATGAGGCAATATCTTCAATTGGACCAACTTCTGTTGGTGCAAGAGACAAGCTTTTGAGACACACAGACCTCTTCTTCAGGTACTCCGAGCATCACATCTAAATGCAAGGTGGAACGGATTGTTTAACGTAAGTAATTAACATATATTCAAAGGGAAATTCAAGGGAAAGTGGCCCATTAACATCTCTGCAATCATAGGACAAAAAGAAGGGGGATAGTGGACTACAGATTATTTTAAATAAACCATAAATCCAGTATCTCTGTTGAGTTCATGGTTTTTAGTGTCTAGCAGAGTTATGAATTTAAGCTCCTAGGCTTGCATTTTGTATGTGTTGTGTGGATTCCCTTTGCTCATGAGGATTGATAGGTCAGATATTATATAATTGCTTTATCAAAAGTGTTCATCCACCCACAGGTGATAGGACGCTTTTGTCATTTATCCTTTTCCTGTGTGAGTTGATTTGAGATTGTAATAATTGTCTGGTTTCACCCACATAGTGGTGATAGGAATGCATGGGATCCATAGATATTGAAAGTTTATGTTGTGGGGTGTGTTGGCCATTATATTGTTGGAAATATGTCTGGGTTTTGCATTTGCTGTTCTGGAAGACTACATCTACACAGCGGAGCTATTTCCACGTCTTAAGAGCAAGCCTGTTATATTGAAATATAACAGGCTTGCTATTCCGATGTTCCTGTAAACCTCATTGCATGAGGCATAAGGGACATTTCGGAACAGCACCTTATTTTAAAATAATTTCAAAATAAGCTATTTCAAAATAATATCGAAATAAGTTATGCAATTTGCGTAGTGCAAATTGTGTAGCTTATTTCGAGGTAAGGGTCCTGTGTAGACACACCTGAAGGGTCTGGGTGCTGCTTTTAATTGGTATGTCCTGATCTGTGGAGAGCTTGCTTCTGATGGTAACATTGGAAAGTTGAAGGGTTGTTTGAAGATCAGATGAGAGCATTCAGGAAAGATTTCTTTCAGCGTAGGGTCCCCATAGAGTATGAGTTGTAGTTGTTTGATAATACCTATATGGGTTCCAGTTAGGGATGTTAAATTTCAATTAATCAGCTAATCGAGTAGTCAATGGAATTTCCATCCACTACTCGATTAGTTGATAAAAGGGAGGTGGGGCAGTTGCTATCCTGGCTGTGCCTCTGCCTTTTTGAGGTTCTTACTACATTTCAAAGACATAGACACACCAGGAACCAGGGCGAGCAGGGACTGAAGCAGTTCCCACTTGCACTAAGTCCCAACTGTGGTGCTTCTTCCTCTGAAATGTAGGAAGATCCCTAGGGACTGCTTGAATTCCCGCTCGAGCTGCATCCCCACTGTGCCTCTGCCTCCATCCCCTCCCCTGCAGAGAAGGTGCTGGCGAGAACCGGCTTTTAAGCCAGCTTCCCCCAGCACTGGCTCCTGCTCCCACCCCTTGCTGCCACCCCTTGATACAGAGGCAGTAAGTGTGGGGGAGCGACTGGTTGAGTAGTGACTCGACTACCCAATAAGCCTATGCTTATCGGGTAGTCAACTAGTTGCTTACATCCCTAGTTCCAGTGTGTGGGCAGAGGAGGTTCTACTTCTGTATTGTAGCAGGTTCTCCTGGGGGTATTTCAGTGTCCCTTTTCACGGTACAATCTACTTCTCTGGAGAGTCCTTATTTGGTGAAGGCACTTTTAAGTTCATTAACGCAGCATTTCTCAAATTGTGGGTCATGACCCCAGGGGGGTCACGAGCAACTTAGAGGGGGGTCGCAGCTAGATTCAGTTTTTCACTTGCAACCCCTTTCTCCCGGGCCACGAAGAGAGGCAGGGCAGTGGAAGGCAGCCGCCGGCAAGCTGCTCAGTGTGGCCGGGGCCGCGGGACTCCTGGAGCGCAGCTCAGCTGCAGCAGGAGGCAAGGCAGTGGGAGAGAGAGGCAGGAGCGGATGCGCAAGGGGCCGGCCGGGGCACGGTTGCTGGGCGCCCGAACTTTTCCCCAGCTGGGAGAGGGCGGGGTCCCTCAGGCAGCGGGCTGGGGATTGGGTCGGGGCAGGGGACCCGGAGGTAAATAAGGGCATGTGAAGGTCAGAGGAGGAGGCAGAGGAGACACCAGAGAGGAGAGGAGAGGAACCAAAGGGATGCGGAGTGGAAAAGAGGCACAGAGGAGAAAGAGATGGGGGGAAGGGGCTTGCAGGGGGGAAGGGTGTTAAGGACTGCAAATGCCTTGAAGGAACCCCAGGAGGGCAAGGAGTCTGGTGAGAAGGGGGGAGGAAGCGACCCAGGGCAGTGAGGGTGAGGGGGGTCACGCAAATTCATTTAGCATTTTAGGGGGTCGTGGTATCACAAAGTTTGAGAACCCCTGCTAACGAATATCCCAGACTTTCTCCTCTGAGCATATTCTGTGGTATCTGATTGCGTGGCTGTAGATAACAGATTTCTTGGTGTGTTTGGGGTGACTTCTGGGTCTGTGAAAGTCCATGTGATGATCAATGGATTTCTCATACACAGTTGTCTGTAAGCCTCCATTACTGGAGCTGATTATGGTTTCTAGGAAGTTCTTGCTAGTGTAGGAGTGTTCCTGAGAGCAAGAGTACCATAAACTAACATCAGGGCTCATAGAAACCATCCTCAAACCACTCACCAGACAAAGGGCCAAGATACAACCTCCAAGACACAACCAACTTCCTCCATAAACTCCGTAAGATTAGCATCCTCCCTCAGTTACATCATCCTCACTACCATGGATGTCACTTCACTATGCACCAACGTCCCTCACAATGACATGATAGTTTCTTACCTCAAATGTTTACAAGACAGTGGATAATCCTCAATTGTTCCCCATGAACACATTGTCAAACTAATCCATGTCATTCTCACCCGTAACATTTTTACATTCAACAACAAACACTTTGCCCAAACCATGGGAACAGCCATGGGTACTAAAATGTCTCCCAAGTATGCCAATCTCTTCATGAACCATCTTGAAGAAGAATTTCTGGACAAATGCACTGTGAAACCAATTATATATCTAATGCACATTGATAATACATTAATCCCCTAGACCAGTGGTTTCCAACCTTTTCGGCATCATGCCCCCTTTTTGATTTTTGAGAAACGCTCACACCTGCCCACCTCCTCTTTACCATCATCCAACCCCCCTTTTAACAAAAAATTCAATTTGTAATTTCAAATTAAAAATAAACACAAAAACTTGGTATAAACATTTTTATTTAAAATTAAAAATAAACACAAATAGTTTTTCTTGGCACAAAAATTTAATATAAATGTAATTTAACATAAGAAATAGTGGAACAAAAAGCATGTGCTGCCTGAGCAGTTGGAGCTGGCACAGTCCCGGGACTCCTATTCCCTCCGCCCCTCCCCCCACGCAGGCAGGAAACAGGGGGAAGGAAGTCCCCGGCGGCATGAGAGACCCGGCATTTCAGGAAACGTGCCGGCTTGTTTGGGGAGGGGGAAAGCAGCACATGTACTTCTGAGACCCGGACCTGGTGTGCAGCTGCGGGACTTCCCCCCCCACCACCACGCCGCAGGAAGCCGGTAGTATCTCCATTTTCGCAGGAGGTAGCGCCATTGTGGACTCTTTCTTCAGGTGGGGTGGAATGACGGGGGGCTGGGTCGCCTCGTGCCCCCTTAGAATTTCTTCATGCCCCCCAGTTGGGGAACCGATGCTCTAGACAGACTGCTTAAACTCACAGATTTCCACCATAATTTCAGCAACTACCACCCATACATTGTATTTTATCTGGAACCCCATCGGGGTTGGGGGGTTCCATTCCTTCTTAATGCCTACAGGAGTGTATGGAATGAAGCTCCAAAAGTGGGTATGGAGAAGGAAGGGGAATGGCTGAACCACCCTTCTACATCACTCTTCATGGCAGCACACAGGGTAAAGTGGAGAGGTCCTTAGTGTGCAAATTTTGTCCACCTTAATGTAATAGTTTGAGTTCACTAATTTTATTTCATAGGAGGGAAGTCGGGGAGAGTTATGTACCACACACAAAATAATATGCTGAAAAATTAAAATCTACCACAGATGGTATATTAGATCAGATTAACATCCTGATTGGGAAGAAAGTGGTACTGATAATCTCCAGTTGCATTACGACTGCAATACTTTTACTTAATATATTCCTTGAACAAATTTATCCTCGCCTAACCTCAGTGTGGTGGTATGGTGCCTGTACATTTCTATATCTATACTTAAAGCTAGGGAAAATGAGGTACAAAAAAGATAAATGACTTGCCCAAGGACTTACAGAACATCATGTGCAGATCTGAAGTTAGTTTAGAATGGACTCCTGAATTTTCTCTAGAACTTTGTCAAGATTTCCTGGTTCCTAGCTCAGTGCTCATCAGACTGCTTCTCGGATTTTTAAACCCATTTTCTTCCCCCTTTTCTTGTTTATCTCTTTCAGACAAGCGAAAGCCATGTATTCCTGTAAAGCTGAGCACAGTCACGAGCTCTCCTTCCCACAAGGAGCGATATTTTCAAATGGTAAGGTGTAGTAGAGTGTCTGTCTTTATACACAATATTTAAATGTAACTGCATCTTTGAGATGAAGTCAAGAGATTTTCAGTTCAATTTTAGATTTTACATCTCCATCTATCTTATGTGGATCTTTTATAATGGTGTTGCTCTTTTAAAATCAGACATGTAATTATCTAGGATAAGAGTTAAATTTAACTAAAACAAATTTAATGTATATTTTTTATATATAATTTTTTGCAGTGTATCCATCAGTGGAACCAGGCTGGTTAAAAGCAACTTATGAAGGCAAAACAGGACTCGTTCCTGAGAATTACGTTGTCTTCCTCTAGTAATCTTTAGTGGACAGCAGTATCTTCATGGTATCCATGGTAACAAATAATAAGCACTATGATTTTATCTGACACAGATATGGGGATCAGCCCACTAGCAGAGAATGGTAGATTTTCTTCAAATTCTGCAAGGGCAAATTAGGTAGCTCCCTATAAATGGAACAGGATATAATGCAATAGTTCACAGTTTTTTGTACTGCAGATGGTACTCTGTTTAAATAATTTCCATTGTTTATAACACAAGCATGTTGCATACTTCTTTTACAGTTAAGGAACATTTGAACAATAAAATCAGAAAATTAGTTGTTAAACATATGACACCTGAGATATTGCTCAACTGGTGTGAAATTTACAGCACTGCACTCTGACAATTCTTACAATTATATTGTTTTACATGTAAAATTATATATTAGTTCATAAAGCAAAATATATTTCTATGAGCTGTCTTCTGCATTAGAAAACTTGATTGTGAGACTGGTCCCAGTCATTTCAAGGAAGAAGTTAATCTGTCATGAAGCAGAGTTTTGAACCTCTTGTTATGCAATGAGATCACAATATACAGACGCAGTAATGTATGTAATTTATATAATTGATAAGCAAATTAGGTTGTACACTGTTTAAGCAAGAAGTTCTCTTTCAAAATGTGATCTTTTTAAAATCAACTTTTAATTCACATATTGTACAGATTTATTTTATTTCCTCATATCTTTCATCAGTTTGTTTTATCAGTATAATTAATATTAATAATAAATTATATTTCTAGCACCCATCTTCCCTAAGGGATTCTCAGCTTGTCTCACAAAAACAACCATAACAAACAAAAGAAATACTGAAACCAAAATGATGGGAAAATATGTGAGGTTAGCAACAAAGAATGAAAATAAATCTAAAAACCTGAAATAAAACAGCAGTGTCACACAGTTCCATAAGACATCTAATTGTTTTTCAGATTTTCCACTGCTGCAAGACAAATTATCTATGAAATACCTAGTTTTATAAGCTATGAATTCTAAAGGCGCCTTTTAGCTATAAAAAAAAATACCTGAAGTAGACAAAATTTGATTATTTTGGTAATTTTTGAAATATTGTTTCCTCAGAATTTCATTGAACAATTTGACATCCATTCCAAAACATGATAATAAAACTGCTTGGTGTAGATATTTACAAATAACAGTTAATTATTCCAGCTGCAACTAAAATGCAGTCATTTTGTAACTACTGACATTAAATTCTGTGTAAGTTTTCCCATCAAAGTTCAGTGGCTTGTATTAATAAAAGTCTGTAATAAACAGTGAGGGCACTGGCACTTTATCACAGAATAACAATCCTTTACAAAGAGAACAAAGTATAGATATCAGAAAAACAAGAGAGTAAACAGTGAGTTTATGTCCAAGGTAGATACTGTGTTTGCTTAAAGAACTACCAAAGGCCCAGGCCTGAAGGCTTTATTGGCAAAACTCCCCTTGAATTTGAACATCCCAAGTTAGTTAATCAACAGAGCTGCTAACCTGGTGAATCCATTCTTGAGAGCCAATACACAGTGGCCTCCAAATTCTACACTGATGTCAACAGAATCTCTCATGTGCTTAAGCAACGCGCTCAATTAGGGTGTAGCTCTTTACTGAATTGCTCCAGTAAAATTGCAGTAACTGCATGACTAGTCATCATGTATGATTCAAAGCAAAATCATTTCAGCACCACATTAAAACCTTGCCAGCAGAGCTCAGTACTGTTAGTGCGGGGGCAAAGGAACAGACTTGCTGGGCTCCTGGGCAAAGTGGAGGGGAGGCTGGCTCCACACTCCCAGAAGGGGCAGGGCTGGGGGCAGCCAGGCCTCAGTGCTGTCTGGAAGGCACCACACCCTTCCCCCACTTTCCCAGGTGGCCCAAAGAGTCACCCAGAGTGTGCCGCATGGCCCTCTGGTGGCAATGTAAAGGGCCCGAAGCTCTGGCCACACCACTCTTGTGGTGGCTGGGGCCCTTTTGAATTGCTGTGTTCCTGGGGCAGCTGCCCTCTTTGTCCTCCCCGCTGCACTCCCCCAGCTCTCCATTGGCTGGCCTGTGTTAATGCTATGGGAAGAATTCCTTTTCACACAGACTCTCTTGCTTGTTAGCTGTTTCTCCAGCAACAGTATTAAAATTATAGGTGGGCAGGACAAGGAAATTCCATTGTGCCACAGATTTAGATATTTCTAAATTTGGTTTTGTTCTCATTCAGAAAGAAAACCACTAACATTGACATGACATCTGCAAAATGCCATGGCACTCTAGCTCCAGGGCATTCTACCTCATGGGCTGTCCTAGAGCTACAGACCCTGGAAGCCCAAGGGTCCTTAGCTCTGAGGCACAACACCTGCCGTGCTGTCCTGGCACCGCAGCCCTTGGAAGCCCACCAGGCAAGGTTCCCTCAGACTTTTGAATCTCTCTCCATGTAACAATTTGATTTTGACAAAGCCCCATATTCCAGCAACACATTTTTCTCAGCATTTTTCCTACCAGCTCTGCTAAGTATATTAAATCTTTATTTACCAAAATAGTGGGCACTGCTTTCCAGTGAGTTAAATAAGAGTTTTTCCCCAAGGCTGAAAACTTTACAAACCTATTTATCACTGCCAAATTTTCTGGTACTTTCCTTGGTGGTCTTAGTAGGCTAAATATAGCCAATATATGCCATCTTTCAAAAGTAGCGTACCTCGCTCAGCTTCTGAACCAGCCTACTGGACAACGCAGTGGGAGTTACTAATAGTGAGTCATTTCTTCTAAGTAATTTTAGTGTTGAAATTTAGGCTGGTGGCAAGAGCCATCTCTGCGGTAATGAGAGCACCAGATGGAGCTCAGTTGGGAGACTCTTGGAATCCTTTGCATGACACAAATAGAGGCCCCCCACCAGTTTCAAGTAGGCTAGTAAGAGGCAGATTGGAACCAGGTACTGGAGGATAGACCATGAGATCCATGATTGCATAATTAAGTGACTCACAATAATTTGGGCTCTTAATTCTACTTCACTATCAACAGCTTCATACTTTCCTTGTTCACTATCAGTAGGTGACACCTCCCCCCCTTGTGTCATGAAGAACATTCCCTCAGTACGTTGTGATGGATAATTCCAAAGCTGGTCATCTTGAACTGTCAAGACAAATATCCAATAGAGACAAAGTAAAATAGAAAGGAGGCTCCTCAGCAGCTCAAAGCTTGGAGTTCTTAAATTTGACAAAACTCATGTTGACTTCAATGGGCACTTCCCCTGAGTCAAGAGCTATGTAATTAACCTCTGCAATTTTAACTTCTCTTATCCCATGCTGCGTAACATACTGTTGGTTGCTGATGTTTGGGCTGTGCTTGATGGCTCCATCCTAAGGTGGTGGGGTAACAAAGCTTTTGCCTTCTCACAACAACCCAAGGAGAGCACTATGTGTGCTCCTGGTGGCAGTGAGTGCAGAAATAGGCAAGGCCCTGCTCAGAAGCCTAGGACTATCAGTGACCCTACTGTGAAGTAGTATCCTGAGACATACTATCTGGCCTCTGCACAGGGGTGCAGTGGGCGGGGGGCAAAACACTTATTTGAGTTATCTTTCCTCAACCCTGATTTCTCCATCAGGGCAATCACAATCTGGCTCTTTTTGTGAATCCCATGGAGTCGAACAATTCCTTAGAGCCCTTTGGGTGAGTTACAGTTTTGGAACTCTGAAGAGGAAGATCAGTGCTGCTTTTTTTTTTTTAACCTCAGTAGTGCATGGATGGGGTACATAAGGAATCTGTCAATCAGCCACTCTGCATCCTGCATATAATTTTAAAGGGACAACGCCTCCTTTAAATTCACATTTCCATATGAAAATGTGATTTCCTGTGGTTTGCTACGAGTGACTCTCACATTACTTTAGCTGAAAGAGATGAAAGATATTTGTTAATTTTTTATTCCTTTCTCTCATACATGGTGCATTGAATGAGCACTTCCAGTGCAATCAGTTTCTCTGTTGTGCTGATGGTGCACATCCAGCCTCAAGCTTTGCAAGAAGGTACTCACCAGTAGCCAGAGCAGCAAAACTGGCACTGAAGAGACATCAGGAAGCCGTGTACCCAAGGACACATGAATGCAGGAGAGAGTGTTGGGCCTGAGCTTTTTGGTAGTGGTACTCCCACTACTTCCCAGAGCAGAAAACCTTTCCAGGTGTTTTGGGCCTTGGGTTCTTTAAATTATTTGTATTATTTTTTTCCTTTTTGTTTGTTTTAAGGATTTTTAAAGACAGTGTGTGAAGGCTGCTCTATCAGGAAATTAGTCAATTAAAACATTGATTGATTGGATCCCTGTATTATTTTTTTAAGATCAGCCTTGGATTCAGTCTACAAGCATTACAAGCTTATGGTAAGCCTTCTGTATTATCCCACTAGAAAAGATGTAGCAATTTTGTCAAGCAAACCACTATTTGCAAATGTATCTGGGTAAGATTCACATTTGCTAGCATATTCAAAATGATGTTAGTGACTTCTGAAAACCATGTGTCTGTGTATACAGTTTAATTAATTGTGTGTATTCTTTGTTAAATCGTTTGTTACTTATCACAATCGAACATACACAAATAAATTTGTTGAAAGATTGTTTATAGTTTATGATAAATCTGTAAAGTATTCTATAGCCAAGCTTTTTATTAATGTTGATCAGAATGAAAAATTAGTTTTCATGATCATTTCTACAAGTTCAGCATTAAAATGTTCTTGCCACATTTTGGAGTTTTGAATACTATGTGAGATGGCTTTTAAATTAAACGATAGTTTTGGGCCCTGATAAATTTTTTTATTCTCCCAGATGCTGTTTATAATAATGTAACTAACCCACAAGTGCATTGTTGAATTATTTCTGGAGAAAATGATACAGAGAATTGCTCGCAAGAGCTAATTCTTGACAGTAATAAGTAACATGTCATTCCTTTTATTTTCCCTTCAAACTCTCTATTTGTTGTCTGTAATTGGAATCAGGGTTTTATTTTGATTTCCTTTAGGAAAGTAATCTTGGCAGGGGTGAGAGTAAAATTTAAGCAGTGCAGAACAGAGTGAGTAATTCAACAGCAAAAAAGCATTATAACACAGGAATAATTTGTATACTTGTGCACTGGGGCCTGTTTTACTTTCTACTTAGTAATATTGCATCAGAATAAATAGCGAGATGAAAAAAACACATTAATCTGAATGTTTCTTGTGTTAAACAACCAATTCAAGCACTTCTTGGGTAAGAGACAAGAATACGACTCTCCTAATCAAAGACCTTATCATACAAATCCTCAGATGGTGTGAATTGTCATAATTCCAATGACACAGACATGAAGGGCTGACAATTTACACCAGCTGAGGATCTGCCTCTCAGTTTTTAAAGGAAGTGTCCATTGAAATCAATAGGTGTTCTGCCTAAAAGGAGAAGGTGTGATATAGCCCAAAATTATCTTTAAAGTTTCTAACATTTGTTTTCTCTAGTAGAGGATCTCCTCGTAAATCACCCCACCCGTCAAGGATCAAACACAGGGCATTGTCATTTTCCTCCAGATCACGCAGCTCTAGTGACTGTTGCTGTAACACCCCTCTAGGCATTGCTCATGCAAAATTGAGGACTGGCCTACACTAAAGTCGAATCAAAACACACAACTCCAGCTACATTAATTACGTAGCTGGAGTTGATATACCGTAATTCGAGTTTCCCTGCCATCCCCACTGTGGGAGGCTGATGGGAGCTTTTGCCACCAGCCACTGATGGGAGCGTCCTCTAAGTTTGATATAGTGTGTCTTAACTAGACTTGCTAAATCAAACTCCAGAATATCGATCGTGGCAGCATCAATCTTCCACTCAGTGGAGACATGGCTTGAGACTGTTGACCAAACTATTAACCAGGATAATCAAAATATGTTGGGTCCTCTGTATTTCAGCCACTGAAGATCATAATATAGTATTTGTTGTTCTGTATGTGGCATCATATCATGGGTTAGTTGAGTGTCTTTGTTGCTTTAAATGGTGCTTTCCTCTTTGGATACTTTATTTTAAAGTCCTTGTGTATCTGAGCTTCTTGTAAAGTAATGCTGGGAATCAGCATTAATATTCTGGCACTGGTGGTCAGGATTTGCTCCCAGCCTTCTGAGGGTTTGGGCTGCAGCAAATGTAAGGATGGTTTGGCAGATCATACATTTATGATTTCAATTCTGAAAGATATTTATGATGATTATTTTGATGATACTAGAGTTTATAGAATTCTTAGATATTATACTGTGTTTTAATACCAGGAATTTATATGCAATCAATAACGTGAGAAAGTAAAATATATTTTAAAAGTTACTAGTAGTAAATTATCATATTGAACTTTTTGTTTATTTTGTAGTGGGGTTTCAGTTATCTGCACTCTGTACATATATCACATGTAAATAATTGGCATGTTACCTGTAAACTGACTTTACATACCTGTGCTGTACTTTACATATATTTCATGAACTTAAGAAATATTTTTAAAAATAAAAAGCCTGTCTACGCACGCTTTTCTATATTATTTTTGCATTTGTATTCCTATTTAGTCTCTTATTTTATTCCATTTATTATTCCTATTCATTCCATTTATTTTTATTGTATGTTGGAATGCTATTTTGTTCTTGCCTAGATACCACAATGACTGAACATTGCGTAAATATTATTTATGTAGCCATTTAATATAGGTGGCAATTTATAAACGTGTTCAGACTGTTAAGCAGTGGACCTATGTAAAATTCTATATTCATAGTTCAGCAAGTATCTTTTTGACTATAGAATTTAACTAAGAAATCTGTAAGATGTGACTGAAGTGAACATGAGAAAAATGGGAGTTCACATAACAGAGAAGCACAGCATTGGCACATAACGAATAATAATGCAAACGAAATCTTAGTGTCTCTCATGATTATAGGTACGTAGGTGTTTGGTGACCTGGTACCAGCTGAAGTTCCTGTAGAGGAGCGAGTCCTGTAACAACTTTGGGGCTCACATGCCTCAAAATTTCCACAAGGATATTTGGCCTTGCTGCCATCTTTGCATTGACTAAAGTCAGTGAGAATTTGGAGTGTGAATTGATGGTGCTTTCAGCACCTAAATTAACACCCCAGAAGCAGTAGCAGGGGAGAGTGAATTTCAGTGGAAAAGTGAAATAGTAGAAATGGGGAGTGAGTTGAGTTTTGGGGGAAGTAGAGTGCAGAGGATCTGTGCTCTGAACCTCCGGTGTTGGTTTGAGCACAGTTGCTCCTGATTTATACCAGTGTAACTGAGAGGAGAATTGGGCTCCAGTATTTTATGTCTGTGAAAAGACACTTTTTTGATAAAGTACTAAAATGGGTATTTAAAATGCAAGCTAGTGAAGTTGCTTCTACCAAGTCCCTCTTCAAATCCCAGCAATGAAAGAGTGGGAAGTGATTGTATATCATGAAGTACATCACAGATATGTGTTGCAAGAAGATGCATCTTGGCTGTTGACATGCTTTGAAGGGTTATTTTCTAGAAAGTATTGCCACAGCTGGTGGTTTTAGCAGATCATATAATGGATGAGTCATCCGTGTTACGAGGATCTCACAAAAAGGCAGTATCTGATGTAAAATGAGTGTGGAAGGTAAACTGAGGTTCAGGACCTTGTTTAGGACTTGTTTGATCACATTGGTCACAAAGGGCACGTCTAGACTACATGGCTCCGTCGACGGAGCCACGTAGATTAGGGTTGTAGGCAAAGGGAAATGAAGCGGCGATTTAAATAATCGCTGCTTCATTTAAATTAAAATGGCTGCCGCGCTGTGCCGATCAGCTGTTTGGCAGCACACCGCTGTAGTCTGGACGCTCCACGGTCGACATCAAAGGCATTTGTCAACCTCCCCGTTATGCCTCATAGGATGAGGTTTACCGGAGGTTGACAAATGCCTTTGATGTCGACCGCGGAGTGTCCAGCCTACAGCACTGTGCCGCCAAACAGCTGATCGGCACAGCACGGCAGCCATTTTAATTTAAATGAAGCGGCGATTATTTAAATGGCCGCTTCATTTTCCTTTGCCGAGTAAACAAATCTACATGGCTCCGTCAACGGAGCCATGTAGTCTAGACGTGCCCAAAGAGTTCAGAGGAGAGCAGCAATAGTGCTTAAGTGTCAATAAGATCTTAGAATTTGGACATGGTGAGTCTAGAGTACAGATGATAGAGATGTTACAAAGCTTCATGAGGAGATGATACAATTCTCAGTGTAGAAGACAGCGATGTAGTAGATCAAAACTCTGTGTGGGGTAATAAGTTGAGAAAAGAAGGTCAATAGAACTATAGTATGTTTGGAAAAAGAGCTGTAGTCATTTGAGATGCTCCAGGTTAGACTAGATACCTATCCAGGAAGGATGATTTGCATAAGATCAATCCTGCAAGAGGACAGACTATTAGGCTACATTTACACAGCACCGCTGTGACTACCTTTTGCCAGCTGACGCAGTGATTGACCTGGAGGCTGTTTTATTGCAGTATAGTGGTTCAGGCTGCAGCCCAAGATCTGGGGCCTTCCCATATAACAGGTTCCTAAAGCCTGGATTCCAGCCTGACCCTGGAAGTCTATACAGCAGTTTAAACAGCCCCACAGCCTGAGCCTCACAAGACCAAGCCCGCTGGCGTGGGCCAGTCACAGGTGTTTAATTGCTGTGTAGACGTGCCCTTAAAGCCCCTTTCTAACCAAAATAAGATTCTTACACAATCGCCTATCTTTTTCTGCATCTCAAACTAAACATAAGCTTAAAGGGGTAAGTCACAAAGTAAAATAAACACGTCCTCGGCAGCAAAAATACAGGAATCATCAGGGCACCGTTTTACATGAATCTTCGGTCTTTGTTTACGTCTAAAGCTACAAGAAGAGCCTGTCTTGTACTGTAAGGATGTAATTCAACACACAATTAGTTGAAGTTTTATTTTACTAACCTTACTCCTTTACAAAGAGCTGGTCTGTCTTATTTGCTCCAGGGAAATGCTACTTGGTTCTTTTTCCTTCAGCACCTTTTGCTTGACAGGATTAAAAAACAGAAGTGATTGGTTGAACATATATATTTATATCTGCATCTGAAAAACACAGTCATAAATCAGAAGACTTGTCCAAAAAAATAAAGTTAAATGCATTTGTTGCATAAGGGTGACATACATTTGGCAGGCTTCTGCTCTGCTACATAATAGCCATGAATTACTCTCTTCTGTATTGGAAAGGGTGCTCAACCCCTGCTCTACCCAAGGCCCCACCCATGCCTCACCTCTTCAGACTCCTGCTTTGCCCCCACTCCACCCCACCCCATCCTGCCTCTTGCTGTCAGCCTTACCAGGTGCAGGAGCAGGCTGAGGGTAGAGGGTCTGGGTGGGAGGGAGGTGCAGAAGTGGGGTAGGAGTGTGGGATCTCAGCAGAGGAGAAGTGTGAAGAAGATGGAGGTCTGGGATCTGGGCACGAAGAGGATGGGGACGGTTCTGCATCCCAAGCACTGCCTCCCACTGCTCCCATTGGCTATGATTCCGGCCAATGGAAACAGTGGGGAAAGCTCCAGGCAGCACTTCCCTGCGCTGTCATTTCCCCAGATGGGAGCAAAGGGGGAACGGCAGCACATGGAGCTGCTTGCTCCCTCTGCAGACCAGATCCAGCCTGCGAGGCTCAGGGCTCCCACACACGCAGCAGGAAGCTGGTGCTGGCGCTCCAAACTTTCGGGGGGAAGGCGTGGCTGGAGCCACAAGGTGGGCTTTCCTGCTGTAGGGGCCAGGAGGCTGAGCCTCAAGCCACGGCCCACCTGCAAGGCAACTGCAGACCACTAGTGGTCCACGAACTGCACTTTGAGAACCACTGCTGTCACCAGGGAGGCTGACTCCTGCTCTGATAATTAGGCATGACCAAGCAGTCAAAGACCAACACAGAGGGAACTAAAGCTGATATGGTGACACTGTGATAAGTTAACAACCAGCTTATCACCTGGAGAAGGGAAACAAGAAGAAACTTATCACCTGGGGACAAGAAACTGCTCTAATCTTGCCACCCACCACCCATAGCATCTGTGGACAGGCAGAACTGGCTTTCATTATGTGCACCAATACAGAGGTGATGTATCACATAACAAATCATTCCTCACATGGAAAGTGTGTGGCGGAGATGGCTCTATGATTTGAGTTGCAAGATGGGGCTCATGGCTGGAGAAGAGGGTTGGGGTGTTGGGTAGGAGCTGTTGCTTTGGAGTGGGGCTGGGGATGAGGGGCTAAGGGTGCAGGCTGTCCCAGGGAGTGAGGACTACTCCCAGCCCTCTCCCACCACATCATCTTGGTGCTGGGGGAGAGGCGCCTGGCCCCCAGCAAGGGCGGTTCCAAGCTAAGCCGTGTGGGAGCCAGACAGGGAAAGGGCACTTGTCCTCTGGCAGCTCTGGTGCAGTCGGCACTCTGAGCCAGCGGGCAGAGGCAGCACTCTGTGTGGCTGCCCTGAGCCCTGTGCGGGACTTGTTAGGCCATGCACCTTAGAGACCATGGACGAGACACCTGTACCCAGCCATGCAGTTTAGAGGAAACAGGTTTCTTCCTTCGTCCTCTTCTTGAAAAAACAGCAAGCGCACTAATTCTGTGAGAGGGTTTGTAGCTGAGAATCCTAAAGGTGGTGCCTCCTTGCAGCCTGACCTTAAGCATTTATCTCAGAGAGAGGGGTGGGACTTATCAACTCCTCCCCCTGATATGGCATCTCCCATTGGCTAGCTTAGGCAAGGAGCTACCTATCATGCTGGCTTTTGTGAATCCCTTTCTGAGGCGCCTTTCTCTCCCCATTCATTGTATAGGAAGCCTAAGTGGTGAACTCGAGCTTTGCAAATCCCAGGGATTTTCTAGTTACCTAAAAGTGAGGAGTGGCAACCAAAGTTCCCGCTAAGCTGGCAGCACGGTTCTGGAACTGCTTAATGAGCTCCACCTAGGGGCTCAGGGCTGCGGTGCATGGAGCTGCCTGGCTGGGGGAGAGGCACTTCTCCCTCAGCTACAACAGAAGCTCCCTGCAAATTTCAGCTCCAAATTTCAGGCCCATTAATGGATATTAGGCTGAATCCAAAAACACAAGGATCAGTCTCTTACAACTTAATTTAGACATCACCCCCTGCTTATTTGAGATGAGGACGAAGGTGCTTGTGCTTCCAACTTAACTTGTTTGGGGTTTTTGAAAGAATGGGTATTGAAATATATCTTTACATTCCTTAGCAATGATGTTAAAGTCCACTGGCTTTCCATTGTACTTACAGTAACAAATTGAAATGCATAACTAACCTACAGCCACAGCCTTTGCCAAAGACCATGGTGTGTTTTTTAATATAAACATGCAAGGCTTCATGGGAGCATACAGAGCCAGTTAAGAAAGGAGTCTTTATTCACTTGAAAATGCTTTGGTAAATGCTTTTGCCAGCATAACTGAGAAGTTGATTAGCTAGATTTACTTAGCTGCAGTATATTTCACTTGTCATTACTGGCATGGATCTGGTGTATCCTTCCTTATAAGGGATCAGAGTCCAGTCCAAGTGAGAAACATTGGCCATCTATTTTTGTTGTTGCTTCTGTTTCCTTCCTGCAATAAACAGTCTGGTTTTGTCAGATCCAAATGGAAAAAAATTGCTTATCTTAGCTGTGATTAGTTTCAAAAAACAGTTCAGCAAATATGCCTCTCCTTCTGCCTGCCTTCCGCATTCCCAGCTATGCAGGCAGTTACACCTGAGAAGTGAACATAAGAATCAGTGTAATGAACTAGCTACCACACCGCAGAAAAAACAGCATCAGCACAATCAGACAACCAAAAAAAGTCCTTCTCTCTTTTCCAGCTCTGCCTGTTTTCAGGTGGCTTCCATATAAATATTTACTATAGAATCATGTGAAAGCTGGGCATTTTAAAAAAACCCAGCCAGTTCAGGGGGGTAATGATAACGGCCCTTCTTCTGATTGTTTGGGATCTGGGAAAACAAGCTGTAGCGTGAGCTACTAGCATGATGGCTCAGGCCGACAGGAATGTCATGCACAGCCATTACTCAAGAGAATATACTGGGAACAGATGGAAGATCCCAGGGTGAGGGCACTATAAATTTAGATAAATAGCTGAACTTCTCAGCATTTAGCCAAACATGGTGAGGCCTATGGATGCTTGTTAAAACTGGATGGAGCCTGCTCACCATTCTCAGGCTGCTGCAGGAGAAGACAGAAGAGCAGGTCAAGCAGCAACCCAATCTCAGGTTGGGGAATTGTCCCTGGAAACCTTCAAATGCTGGCACCTGTGCAGTTATTTTTATACAGCAAGCGATGCAATAAGGGGAAGGCTGATGCAATGCGTAGGGTTCTGGCTTAAGAGCCAGGAAACCTGCATTCCTTTCCTTGTTGTCTCCTGGATTTCCTATGTGACGGTGGAAAAGTTACTTAGTTGCTGGGTGTCTTAGTCCCCCATCTGTGAAATGGGGATAAGAGCACTGTCCTACCCCTGCAGGGCAGGGTGAGCATACATGCATTACAACAGATTGTGAAGGCTTTGACATCTCCAGGCAAAAAGCAGTGCATAGGAAACAGGCATTATTATTAATCACAAGAGTCTGGCTTACCTGGTAGCCATATGGCGAGTGGAGGGAGAGGGCTCTCACTGAAATATCCATCTCACACGAACCACAGTGAACAGGGGAAGTTAAGATGTGAAACCATTTCCTGAGTCATTCTCCTCCTCCTCTCTGTGGCCCTGGCTCTGCGGTACTGGTTAAACTGATTAGCCTGTAAGGTCTTTGGGCCAGACTTTTTTTATACAGCACCTAGGGTCTTGCTCCAGGAGTGTGACTCCTAGGTGCTGACACGATACAAATAATTATAATCTTCATAGCCAGGTACTCAGCTTGTGTAAATGTGCATTACTCCATTGGCTTCAGTGGAGCAACACTGATTTACACCAGTGGCCCTATGTTTTTAAGGCTTTGGAAATTGCTCAGTTCCTAAGTATTGTTTAGAACCCATTAGGTGTCACTCAGGCAGGAAAAAGGAGAGAGTTTCTAGCTACTGAGCTGACTTATCTAAAGTACAGTGCAAACAGGTTCTGCTTTTCCTTGGCCAGTCAGTCCCTTTCCCCTCCTAGCTCGGCCTCCCACTATGCCTCACCTTTCCCTGCTGCCAATTCCTCACTCAGGCCAGATCTAGCAAGGTGCAAGCAGCACATAATGACAGAGCAAGGGTGGGTCTGGCATAAAGTCCTGACTGCCTCCCGAACAGGTGGAAATGTAAACTTGGCTTCAGTCTTTCAGTTCACAACCCCAGGGATGTGGGCCCTTTGTTTTTCGGTTCCCACATCATTTTCTTAGGCTCAGTAAATCCTACCATTTAAAAAAAATGACACCAGCAGGGGGTGGTTTCTGCAGCTTTCACCTTTAATATTCTGTAATCTATGACAGGCAAGTCACCTTGGTTTTGTTTTTTTTAATTACCTATTCAAAGGCCTATTTTACATGCCATTTAACTTAAGCTGTAAATGGCTTGCATCTTTCTTTAGCAGTACAGAGGCCTTGTTAAAATTTTACCCCATCCTTCCCATGCAGGCCTCCATTTGGAAATTGGGGCCCTTTGCTTAGTCTGTCTCAATATATCAATTGATTGTCATACATACTATGTTTTTCCACTAGCTGAACAATACCTATTATTTTTACACTCCTGGTAATATCTGGCTTTCACAGAAAGAATCAAGTTCTGAGAGGATGGTCAGCATTACACTGTTGATAAACCCCCTTCCAGCATATTTCACTCTTTAAGTTCTCATTAGAGTTAGTTCCTGATAATCTAATATATAAAGGAGAATGTTTGTATGTTTGTGCGCTAATAACTTGGACACTATAAGAACTACCGCAACCAAACTTTGCACAGGATAACCTTTTACCCAGGAGAAGGTTTTAAGGTACTGTGGGAGGGAAGAGATGAGAGACGGATGCCTCTCCCCGGGGCTGCATGGAGCTTGGCAGTGTGGGGAGAAGCGGCTTCCCGGGGAAGCGGCGGGGCCAGTCACTCACTAAGGCTGGCTCCTTTCCCCCTCCCTCCCCTCAGGCTCCTCACCTCAGTTATATCAACTGTCAACTTATATTTCAACAATGTATACTGGTTCCTGTCTGTTTTTGACATGGACTTCCAGCAGTCAGTGTCCCAGTCCCAGCATTTGCAACGCATCTCTTGGAAACACCTCTTATTCTCCATGCATTCTTGCTCAGCGCTTTCCATCTGGCCTTGTAGCTTCTATTGTTTCTGGTTCAATTATCCATGAAGGAGCTTAATCACTTCTTACGTTTAGCCTGAATGAAAGTCCATCAGCTCTAACTTAGTCTGTGATTTCCCACAGATTGAAGATATGCTGGCTGGCAGCCACCAACACCTTCCAGCACAAAAATCTGCTCTGCGTCCTTTCTCCCTGGATGCCATCAGGCAACTACACATTGCCTTGGTCTGTTTGGCTATTACGCTCATAACTCCTTGTCCATGTAGTATTTCTTATTAGCCCCCACACTCCAGGGCCTTGAGGAAGATTTAGTCTCCCATTCAAATGCCTAAGGAAATTTCCTTTCACAGCTAGGGTTAGATTGAGAGGAAAGTTGGGAGTGAGGTGTTCTCACACCAATAATCATTCAAAGCAGAAAGATGACCCACATATTCCCAGTGTACAATATCAGTTTAGATAAAAGAAATATCACCAGGAAAGAGCACAAGTAAATCCACCATGGGAGAGATTCACCATGGGAGAAAGATTTACTGAATCAGTACAGGGAAATACATTCATATGTGTCTCTTCTCCAATACAGGCAGCAGCAATGATGAGAAGAAAGTTTCTGCCATCACAGTAGACAAAGAAGGCTTACTGTAAGTTAAAGGTGCAGTGCACAGAAAGCAAAAGGATAACAGAGTCAAGCTGTATATGCTACAATGCCAACATAAGTACAGAATGATTATACAGCTTATCTTGCATTTGGTCAGTTTCTTGCTTTCCATCTTTATCTCCTCCCTTCTGTGTTTACAGATTTTTTTAGAGAGAGTTTTAGACAAAAGATTATATTTCTTCCACTTACTCCTGATTTCTGGGATTATCTGTCTTTATATCTGTCTGTCTTTATATCATTTCATCTAGATGATCAAGTTCTAGATCAGTTCATCAAGATGAACAGACATCTGCTTCATGCAAAAAGATGACAACGTCAATATCCATAGCAGCTTTTGTGTTACAGGGACTGATAGTCCTGTCACACACAATGAGGATTTCAATTATGTGGCCTTTTATCAGCCATTGATTAAACCAGAGGCTTCAAACTCAATTGATTTAACTTCTTCAGCTCAAATCATGGATGTTAAATTTTTAACTCTTTTTACCCCTTCTGCTAAAAAAAAGTAATAACAATAATACCTAGCTCTTATATAGTACTTTTCATCCACACATGTGCATATGTTATATATCTATTATATATTTTCAAGAGTGTGTGGATTTCTTTGGGCAAAATAGTCATACTTTGCAATTACCTACAAATACCAAATTTTGCATAAACAATCCTGCCACTTAAATTAGCTGAATGCACTACTTTTTACACCAGAATATGCTGCATGAAAGGTTTAAATCATTACTCTTGCTTTTCATCAGAAAAAAGTCATGACTATTATGATTAGAATTAATAAAAAATATTTGCTAACAAAATTAAAATCAAGTCACCTATTCAACTGTCATTTTAGTGCAAAGAAAATGTTTACTATTACAAATCACAAAGTAATTCAAATTAGTTACGGAAAGCGTAATGGAAACTTTATGAGTTTCTGATTCAAATTTACTGTTTATGGTAATTATTCAATAAAATGAATAATGTTTGAAGTTGAAATCCTACAAATTTAAAACTGTTCTTTTAATTCCCTTTTGCAAGCACATTAATAAAATATTCCATTACGTATATTTAATTTCTTGAACTTTCCTATAAGTGTAATCTACAAAAAATGACTTTACCAGGTCAACAACGGGCCTCACCTGCTAGTAGATAATAGTTATAACATAAAAGGGGTATAAAACTGATTAAAATCAAATTTTGCAAGCATCATATATAAATAATGAGGACCTCAATCTCAAATAAATTCATGAAACCACAATGCTGACCATTTTGCATTTGATTTCTTCAACTTTTAAATAAATAAATTCTACTATTTGACAGTGAGCAGATTTTATTAAATCACTACCAGCATGTCATATCCCTGGGTTTTCCCATGAATCCAAATCAGCCAAAATTATGTTTGGCTTCCACTCTATCAACACTTACGCAAGCTCTGTACCAAAGAAAAACACTGGCTACTATAGCAGTGAATGGATTTCTTCAGTCAGGAAGCTGTTCATGTTATCAGCTATACTGGACCTGACAGGGTCAATCAAGTGGAAATTAGACACCATGGCTGCAGACTCATAGAAGTACTGCTCCATAGTCACAGAAGCAAGTACCTTATAGGAAGAATGATGTTAGTGGTCACAAATTAATGTTCAATGACCTCACAATACTACATAGCTTCACTTTACCTCCCAATTCCATTGTAATCAGGGATTTAAACACCTCTCATATTCCTGCAAGTTAAGCACATCTCCAATTTATTGGACATGACACAACATTAGCTAGGCAACAACTTTTACAAAAATACTTGAATGCTATTTCAGACTTACAAATATATAGACATCAGTTCTCTTCACTGGAAAACACAGAAATCTTATACAAGTCTCAGATCAGCATTTTTATAAAAATAACAGGAACAGAGTGGAAATTTGTGGCCATCACTTACACTCCTGATTGTTCAATACAGAGAATTATTAACCCAATCTAAATGTTGTTTCAAATGAAATATAAATATTTAGCACTTCTGTAGTGTTTTCCATTCAGGATCTCAAAGCCCTTACCAAGTGCTAGTGCATTGAGCTTCCCAACAATCTTGTGAGACAAGGAAGGAAGGATTATTATCTTCATTTTACGGAAGTGAAAATGCCAAACAATGTTTACAGTGACATGGAGATCAGGAAGTAAATCCAGTATTTCATGACTCTTAGGTCTGTGCTTCAATTACTAGATTGTGCTTCTTTTCTCAGAGGTGATTTTTTTTTTCTTATTATGTACAAAGAAATTCAGGATGCTTCAAATGTAAAGACTTCCTATATATACTAGAATATGTTGTAATGCATTCAGAATTTCCTTGATGCTCCATTTATAAAGGGCTAGATTCTGATAACCTTACCCAGAGTGAAGTGGGTTGTGCCCACGAAAGCTCATGATACCATCTACATGTTTTGTTAGTCTTTAAAGTGCTACTAGACTATTTGTTGTTTAAGTTTTTCCTGTTACAGACTAACTTGGCTACCCGTCTGAAGCTTTTAGTTACTTCATAGGCAGTCCAATAAATGCCACTGTGCCTTGGGCTGTTCAATCTGAGTGAAGAGATCAGAATCTGGCTCAAAAAGATGCAATTAGAATTGAACAAGGCCAAGTCTCCTTTCCTCCCACTTCAAATACAATGCAGCTGTTGAAGTCAGTGAAGTTGCACATGTGTAAAGCTGGAGCAAAAGGAAAAGTAGGCTCTATAATTGTAAGCAGTAAATTGTGAGTTAAAAGAAATGTAAGGGGGGCAGGGTGTGCCTGTTTACTCAGCTTGTGTAAATGTGCACATAGAGCTTTTAATGAGGGTGAGACTTTAAAAGAACCTCATTATGTCCTAATACATTACATTTTTACATAATCCATAAGAGCCAAATTAAAATATACCTTTATAGAAAACAAAAAGTTTCTCTGTTTTATTATTAAAAAGACCACAATATAAATTTTAACATGTCATTGAAATGTCACTTTCCATTCTGAAAGATTAAAGTTGTGATCCCAAGTGCATGTTAGGTACAGATGAAATCTCATCCTAGGACTGAAAGTGCAATTGAAAGGTATCATTGCATGAGTTAAATGAATGATGGTGGTGAGATCTTGTACCATGCACTTACTCCTGCATATGAAGATAAGACATCTGATCTGTACCTGATTTAATTTTTCCTGACAAAATAAACTGCAATCTAAAACTGTGTGAATTGTGTAAGGGAACCATCTATTGTATCTACATCTATGTATCAAGAATAAGTATGAGAGAGAAATTTTAAAATAAAAACAAGTAAATATTTCAGTTATGCAAGCTTTGTGTTTCATATCTGTCAGAACAAGTACTGCATGAAATTCCATTACCCACAGTGAGGGCTTGCATTTGGATACCCTTAGTAATAGCTGAAATTGAGAACATTTTTAAATAGATTATGGCTTCTAAAGATTTTTATAAAGCTTTAAAAATAAATCAAAACCGCAAGGTGACACTTTTCGAGTTAGATTTCCTCATGAGAATTAAACATCCAACTGACATTTAGAGACTTTATAATTATAAAACTAAGGATTTTACAAAAACGCCTGTCACATATAGCCTATTAAAACTGCTAAATGATGACAATCTAGTAAACTGGGATTTAAAGTCTTTGGTTTCTAATACAATCAATTATGATTGAATCCAAGCATGTCCAAGTTCACAAGCTATCCAGCAAGGGAAAGTGCCTTTGTCTGTTTGGAGTCTTGTTTATTTCAGTGACGTGCCATGCAGCCATATGTGTCTTGGATTAGAGTCACAGTAGAGGATTAGAGTCACAGTAGAACAAGGTTTTGCATGTGCTTTACTAGATGAGTAGTATTAATTCAGAGTGGACCTGTCCCTTAGTGTTACTCTGACTGATATCTGTTACTTTCTTTCTACCTTTTTCTTATAGGTAGCTGTCTAACTACTATTTGACTGTTCCTACTTTGTGCCTCTGTATGCTACTCATTTCAACCTACTGAGTGAATAGCATGTCAAAACTAACCAGTTAAATTCACAACACATTAATCAGAGAAACTGAACTGTGAAGTGAATAATATGCTTTTTTAACAATCTCAAAAGAAATATTCCCTCCCCGCTTTTATCTTTGAAGGGGAAAAACTTAAAAGCAAACCCTACATTCAGCACTCAGGTCACTGTGACACAAAGCAGCTCACGTCAGTAAATCTAATAAGGCTGACAGTCTAGGCTGAGTCTGGCAGTATATCCACAGGCTTCTGAGATGTGCAAAATTGGGAAGGCTTTGGGTATTGGCTCTGCAGCAGTGGGCTGACTTGTCCAGCGGACAGAAGGGTCAGCCTTCTGCCCAAGGGGCAAAGAGGAAGAAGAATTAATGTTGTTCAGATCTATTATGAGGTGTAGAGAAAAGAGAGTTAATATAAGCGTACTTCCTGCATCCTCCAGCTTTGGGGCTGTGTTAACCTTTGGGAGCCACTCTTTTGCAAGATTTGGGAGTAGATGGATCTGGCTCAGTCTAATAGGTATTTATTTATGTGTCTGGCACCTATCCCAATTGTATTACCAACAGACATTACTTACAACATACACCTACAAGTATAAAGCTTTCAATACACAGATTCAGCACACTGGGAGACAGATCTTTAGTTGCTGTAAATGGATGCTTGTTCATTTGTTTTCATATACAGGTTGAATCTCTCTAGTCCGGCACCCATGGGACCTGACTAGTGCCGAGACAGAGAATTTGCTGAACCACAGGAGGTCAATATCGTCTAGCAGCATTACCAACACTTCCACTGCTTAGTGGGCTCTTAGAAGACATTTACGGGGTAAATTAGAGGTAAATTATAGCAAAGAACACTGAGAGCTAGGACTGGTGGCTGTAAACAAACTTTATGGGGCTGTAGACAACTTGGCCACACCCATGGATGTTGCTGGACCGGAGTGCCAGACTAGAGAAGTTCAACCAGTACCACCTTACCCCAGCAAAGGATCTGTCCCCACAAACCTCCAGTGCTTACATCTCAAGTGATCCCTTCCTAGGGTCTACAATGACTCTGCCACTAACTCATGCCTTTCCCTTAAAGCTGTGAATGTGCCCCATCCCTCCACCACAGGTACCTACTGTACCAGCAAGTCTCCTTTCCCCCACTCCCAATCATTTTTGCTTCCTGGGGCAGTAGGGGATTCACTATTCACAATTATTTTTTTCCTGCCACTGGTTTATATCCTCAGCTGAGTCATTTCTATGCTTTTGGATTAGGACACATGAGAGCCACTAAACAGTCAAAAGATCTTAACTGACCTTTTGATGCCACAAACTCTCCATCTGGTACAAGTTTTTTAGATTAGGCTCAAGCTGAAAACTATGAAGTTAAGTTGTTGAGCTTTGTCCCGCCACCAGCAGCTTGGATTTCGGCCTCAACAAGGGTCTTTTTGGGATGGAGAGAGGTTACCTGTTTTATCCAACTGTATTAACTTGGCAGGTTTGTTTCAACTGTTCGAAAGAGGGCAGAGAGACACCTCAATTATACAGGACTTTGCTCAGTCTTCTGCTCTTTAAAATGACAGGTTCAGTCCTTAATAACTTTTTTTTAGCCATGGCACTAGAAAATATGCTTGCAAAAGAGCTCCAGGAACAGCCGCATAATCCAAATAGGCTTGAGTGTATGATGTTAGAACAGCAGGCCTGGTCCAAAGCCCACTGAAATCAAGGAAAAGATAGCCACTGACTTCAGTCAGCTCTGGATCCAGTCCAGATACAGAACACAGACTAAGTATCAGAGGGTAGCCGTGTTAGTCTGAATCTGCAAGAACAAAAAGAAGTCCTGTGGCACCTTATAGACTAACAGATATATTGGAGCATAAGCTTTCATGGGCAAAGACTGCATCTGACAAAGTGGGTCTTTGCCCACGAAAGCTTATGCTCCAATATATCTGTTAGTCTGTAAGGTGCCACAGGACTTCTCGTTGTTCTCACACAGACTAACTTTCCTGGGACGCTTATTTTCTCTCTCTCTTCGTTACAGTCTTCCGGTTACAAACATATTACTTCTGCTGGGGCCGAGCAGTTTAATTTGCAAATCATTATATATTTGAAAAGCATTATGTATATACACATACAAACCAATGCACATGGCAGCTCTTAAAAAAAGATGAAAAATTTCAGTAATGGTAAAAAGACTCGGGAAGGCTGATTTTGTTTTGAGTTGTTTTTTTGTTTTAAAGATCAGGCTGAAGCAGCAGAGGATAATAAAAAAAATCTTTGGGACAAGAAAATATGAAGCAGACAGAACAGCATGCAAATAACTATAAGTGTTATGGGCTAAACTCACTTTCCTAATTTTGCAGAAAACTAAATAATCAGTTGCATTATGGTAGAAAGAGGAAAAGAGCTGTGCAATTTGCAGACAGAATGAGACATTTTTTAATTAGTACAGTCTTCTCATAAGAAGGCAAGATTTTTTAAATGTAGCTTATTCATGTATGTGGTTGCTCTACAGCTCATTTTGCCCATAAGACTCTCCTATTGCTAGACTGTGCTGAAATTCAGCTTGAGGAGATCCAGAATTGTGAGACCTTGTTTAACACCACTTACACAATCATTAAACATGACAGTTTTGGAGATACTTGCAGCTTGTGGGTAAAAAATGACCTTAATCTTAACCATCCATGCAATGAAAAACTTTATATAGACAGAAAATCCTCCAGAAAGCTAAGGTTATTACTGTGCTTACTTCTGGATTCCTGGACACATTTCTAGCCGATCAAGAGTTGCTGCACATTACACCTGTCCATTATGGAAAAACCTGTGTTTTGCTTACTGATACAAAACAATTGGTATCAAAGACAGATGATGGTTTCAAACCAGGAAGTAAAAACAGCTTGAGAAATTACATGGGGATTGGGACAGGAAAAGCTCAAAGCTGTTCTGTCTATATGTAGATGATGCAGCAGTGAATAAGGGATTTTCAAATGGCATGAAAGCCAAATTTCGACAGACTTCTCAGGTGATGGTATCCTGCAAAATATACAACTGCGAGCATCCTGCTATGAATGATCTTTTCTGAGACCAAGATCTTAAAAAGTTCATTAGTTTGGATTTTTTTTTATTTACTATTTATTCCCAAAAAGATGGCTTAGGCACTTGCTGATGACACCCCTGAAGCAAGTGTAAGCTATTTTGGAGGTACCTATCACATAAAGTGCGTTGCCAGAGCACTGAAGGCAGCAATAGAAAATTATCATTAAAATGGTACCACCTGGAACATACTGCGGAAAGAGAGCCAGAGATTTATACAGCCTGAATTTAGGGGCATTCTTAAGGCACTCATATTCACTGTTCCATGTTCCAAATTCAAAAGTGGGATGTTTAGGGTGATTTTATGGCATGGCAAGAATGTTTGTTTTAATAGGTCACTGACTGTGCATCTAGTGAAGGATAAATCTCACCAGTTTTTCAGGACATGCAGCAATGTTCACCTTCCCAATGAGTTTGAAGGAATGGTATTATCATACCATGGATTAGTGAGCACATGGGGGGGAAATCATGTAGCCTAGGCACAAATTTAAATAGTGAATGCAAATATTACTTATAAACCGCCCCTTCCGCCCATCACTCTGGTAATGCAAAACCAAAGAACTCTTTCTACAGTGTAAACCTGTAATTTATTAAAATATAAATGCTATATGGACCCGAGTTAAAGTCAGATTGTGGTGGAAAAAGAATCAAAATCACTTGCCCATGGACAGTTACAATTTCAAATCCGGTAAAAAACAAAGTAGCACTGTTCCAGCTTATCTAAGAACCTTTCTCTTCATCCTGCTGGTTCTGTTTGTGTAACTAGTTGGCAACCCCTGGGGAAGGCATTTGGGGGGGATTTTGGAGAAACAGGACATGTTTACAAGGGCAGATAAAAACCACTGATGCATGTAATGATTTTGTACACTAATAGTGGGTCTTGTTTCCCCTTGACCTATGTCTCTCTAGCTTGAATGTGCCTGAAGGAAGCATGTGAGGTGTTTCATATCTATTTCAAATAAAGTATTACAGCAATTCTTCAGTAAAACCTTTCACTCCTATTATAAAATTTAAGTCATTCTCTTTGATCACATAAGGGTACTTTACTTGTACTCACAGCCCACATTAACCTCCATTATAATCATTCCAATTATAGCAGCTTGTCTTTATAAACCTCACAATGCTTAGGTCCACTGAATGACATTATAATGAGACTGCTGTGTATCAAAGATTATGTAATCATTCTTTCCATTTCTTTTTGTATTTGATCTCTCTCTAATTTGATTTTATTGGGTGTCTGAGTTAATCCAGTAGCACATTAAGATCACCAAAGGCTGTAGTCATTAAATATTACTGAATGTTAAAGAGAGATATGTAACTAAAATGTATTTAAAGTGTCTAAACTATACTGCAGGGGCTAATGAAAAAAATTAAAATCTCCAAGTTTAAAATTAGAGTTAAGTGGGTTTAGCTATACAGATAAGTGTCATATTGTTAGGGAGACTAATAACAGCAGGATGTGTCTGTGTGTATTCATTGATTTCACTGGGAGGCAAACACTGACAGTTCCCTAATTTTCCAATTTTCACAGAGAATTGCCTCGGTTTTTCTTTGGTATGGACACACACACACTCTCTCTCTCACAAAATGTGCATTTTGTTGCCACTATGCTAACTACTTGTGAAGATACTGTACCACTATCAACCTAAACCTGGATACTGTACTTTGAAATGCTACTTCAGAGAGGCAGGTTAATAAAATAAAAGGGGAAATTTCCATAAGAAAATGTGTCTAATATACATTTTAATGTCCTCAGACCTTTAATATTTATACATATGCACACCGACCCTCCCACCCAATACACTCCATGTCACAGCAGAAGTTTTCAAGGAAGAATATGAAAGAAAAAATGTACAAGATAACTTCCTAGACTACTAAAGATTTCCCTTGTTAAGTATTGTTCTTGTGAAGTTCTAAGGAGCAACCTATTTTGTCTTACAAAACTTTTCTTATGACAAATAGTAGGTGTGATTTTAACAGTAAAATAAATCAGGAGCATACAACATGGACATCAAACTTACACAGTAAGGTGGTAGGTGTGGTAAACAGAACAAATATCCTAAAGTCCTGATGCTGCGAAATCCTGACCAAAACAAAGGCATAAAAAAGGCACAAATAAAAAAAGCCTGTCTCTTCAGGAAGAAAAAAGACATCTCACTTTTTGTGAAAGAGGAGAGGTTTCACCATCCCTGCCAGGATCTTGGGTAGCTGAGCAGCAATCACTTCTGACATCATTTCTGGGAATTCAACACTCAGTGCCCGGGACTGAAGAAATGTGTTCAAACAGAACAGGTGGAGTTGTTTCACTAGCTGGTTTTAATGAAATACAAATGGGAGAATTTAGATGGCTGATAATACATGATATATTATCTAAACATGACCAGATTGTTTATTTTAAATGCTTCACTTAATGTCTACATGTCTATCCGTAGGAGCCTACATCTCCCATGCTTGACCCCCTCCCCATCACAGGCTCCAACCCATGCCTCTTCCTGTTCCACCTCTGTCCCACCTCCACTCTGCCTTTTCCCACCCTCTCCCCCCCAGTGCACCCCATCCCCACTTCTTCTCCTCCCTCCAAGAGCCCCCTGGCTCCACAAAACAGATGTTTGCAGTAGGCACAAGAAGCTGGGGGGGAGAGGGAGGAGTTGATCAGTGGGGCTGCTGGTGGGCAAGAGGCACTGAGGAGAGTAGTTGGGGATGGGGTGCACTGCTGGTAGCTGCTCTAGCCCAGAACACCCACAGGGTTGGTGCCTATATGTCTGTCACCCATGAAATCACATCAGTCTTGTCTTGCAAACCAAAAGGTCTTTTCACTTCAGAAGTCATAAAGATACCTAAATGAACACTTCATTGTACAAAGAATGGGGTAATTCGCTACCTCCATTGTCAAATACCTCCAGCTTCATTCAATGGACAGCACAAAGCAATACTTATTTAATCTGTTTTTATTTTCATTGTGCAACAGGTGGTCCAGTGATTTATTCACTGCATGCTACACAAGCCTGTTCTGAAAACAGAATTATCAGTTTCCTCATGGGCTTTTTCTATGTGGCTCACCAGTATTGTAACTGAATCCTTTACTAATATGGGTGCGTCTAGACTGGCAAGATTTTGCGCAAAAGCAGTCGCTTTTGTGCAAAAACTTGCCGCCTGTCTACACTGGCCGCTTGAATTTGTGCAAGAGCACTGATGTTCTACTGTAAGAAATCAGTGCTTCTTGCGCAAATACTTTGACGCTCCCACTCAGGGATAAGCCCTCTTGCGCAAGAATACTTGCGCAAGAGGGCCAGTGTAGACAGGGATCTTAATTTCTTGCGCAAGAAAGCCCGATGGCTAAAATGGCCATCGGAGCTTTCTTGCGCAAAAGCGTGACTATGCTGGGCACGGATGCTTTTGCGCAAAAGATGTCTTTTGTGCAAATGCATCCGTGCCAGTCTAGAAGCTCTTTTGCGCAAATACTTTTTACGGAAAAACTTTTCCGTTAAAAGTATTTGCGCTAAATCATGCCAGTCTAGACGCAGCCATACCAGTTTATCTTCACAAAACCCCTGTGAGGTGAGCATGTGGCATTATTCCTCGGGCTACAGATAGGGAACCGAGGCATAGAGATTAAGGGGAAAAGTGCACAATAATTTTGTGCATCTTATTTGAGGGACTCAGAACATGATTTTTCAAATGCTACACTGCAGCATTGCAAAGAGGCTTTCTATGTTCAGTACACAGCTCCCATTAACTTCAGTTGCAGCAGTAAGTGCTCAGCACTTTGCAGATTAGATCCTAAGGCATCAAATTGGGCAGCCAGAAAATGAGGAACACACAATTAGTGACCATCTGTGTAAAGTCTGGATTGCCCAGAATCACAAAGAAATTCTGTGATAGAGGCAGGAATAGACACCACTTCTCCAGGGCATCATTCACCTGCCTTAATCCAAAGACCATCCTTTTTTTTATCTGCAAACCCCTGACTCTCTCATTGCACACCTTCAAACTACAGCTGGGCAAATAATGGATTTATTTTTTTGGTTTTCTAGCATTTCCAAAAAATTGAAAAATATAATTTCAGGTCCAAACATTTTGTTTAGAATGTGAGCATTCTGAATATTTTTAAAATAAAAGTAATTTCTAATTAATAACTTTTAAATATTTTGTTTAAAATTTTTCAAAACTAAATGTTTCTATTTTACTAGCTTTTTTTAGGTTGTGTTCGACCAGATCAACCCAACAAAATCTATATGAATTCACAAAAATTTTGGTGTCACCAAATCTGCATTTTCACCAAAAAATAGTCTCAACCGAATGATTTTGCACTACTCTGCTTCCAACTTTTACAGTAAACAAGGCAGACAAGCACCTCCTTTAATATACTATCCTGGTTCATTCCCAGAGCAGATCCATTTTGTGCATTGAATGAGGCAAGCATCCTATAGAAAACACAGTCAGAATGTGATTTATTATATAACAAATTAAGGGAATTAGTTAGGGAAGTGGACTGGACTCAAGAATTCAAGGATCTGAATGTGGAGGAGGCTTGGAATTACTCTATCAAAATTGCAGCAGCTATCCAAAGCCTGCATGCCAAGCAAGGGGAAAAAATTCACAGGGAAGGGTTACAGAACAAGTTGGATAAACAAGAATTTCCAACAGGTTATTAAGAGAAAGTCTACAAGGAATTGCAAGGAATGGCAGATGGGAGGGATTAGCAACACAAACTACTACTTGGACGTCAGATAAGGTAGGAATAAAGTGAGAACTGCCAAATGCCAAGCAGGATTGAACCTTGCAAAGGCAATTAAAACCAATAATATAAGATTCTATAGCCACATACATAAAAAAGAAAAAGTGGGACCACTAAGCACTGAGGGATGAGGTAGAGATGAAAGATTATCTAGGCATACTTTGCCTTAGATTTTAATGAGGCTAATGAACATCTTTGTGATAGTGGCTGGGTAGCTAATGGAAGTGAGGACACGGAGGTATACAAATTACCACATCTGAAGTGGAAGTCAAACTCCAACATCTAATGGAACTAAACAAGGGAACGGGGGGTTAATCTTCATCAAAGACTATTGAAGGAATTGACATATGAAATTGTAAGCACGACAGCAATAATTTTTAATTAATCTGTCAACTCGGGGGGTTATACACTTTGACTAGAGGACGCCAATATAGTTTTTAAGAAAGGGAAAAAAGTGATCCAAAAAACTACAGGCCTGTTAGTTTAACCTCAATTGTATACAAGGACTTGGAACAAATTTTGAAAGAGAAAGTATTTAATGACATGAAGGTGAAAGGTTTTTGGAATACATACAACATGATTTTACAAAAGGTAGATCATGCCTCACCAACCTGTTCTCCTTCTTTAAGAAGATATCTGATATTTTAGACAAAGGAAATACAGTAGTTTTAATCTACCTGGAGTTCAGGAGGACATTTGATATAGTTCCGGATTATTATAATCGTTGGAAGGTGGATAAGGAATTGGTTAAATTGGTGACTACAACAGGTCAGACTGAAAGGTGAACCGTCAGGCTGGAGGGAAGTTACTCATTCAGTTACTCAGGGATCAGTCATGGGACCAAGCTTGTTTAACATTTTTATTGCTGACTGTGACACTGTATATCTTAGGGGAACACCCTGTAGCCCCCGATATACCCCATTTTGTATTTAATTGTGATCTTGTATATAAAACAGACTATGTAAGGTATCAGGGGAAGTGCTGAAATTCCTATTTAAATATGTTTATCTTTACTGCATATGAAGTTATGATAATTGTGTTGTATGGCTGACTCTAAAACATGCCGTAAATTGGGGAATCAGAAAGATATAAGCTCTGCAGAGGCAACAGCAAGGAAAGTAAGTAACACCCAGGTGGCGTGTCAAACAACCCAAGGACAGTCATTGTCCAGCAAGAGAGCTACAATTCAATGACTCACCTGCATGAGGCCACACCAAGGGAATTGTTCAATCTTGCCTGGGGACTCAACGATGCCCCCTGACATGCCTGAACCTGCGCTCCGCATGCATGTGGGACTAAAGGATAAAAAGAACGCAGTGGCCACAGGCTGGACCTTTCTCTGGCCCACCTATGCTGCAAACAAGGACACTGAGAAGATGGAAGATTCCAACCGAGGAGACTGGCTCAGTTTTAAGGGACAAACCTGTATATTAGGGACTGCAAAATCCAGTGGGGTGAGAGAAACTGCTTAATGTAGTTGAGAGGTCTCCAACCTTTTTAATCACAAGATCACTCTTTCAAGAGCAATGCAAGATCTACCTCAAACCCAAATACCCTTACCCTGCTTCCTTCCCACCCCTTCTTTGAGGCCTCACCCTGCTCGCTCCATCCCCCCTCCTCCCCATCCTCATTCACTTTCACCAGGCTGGGGTAGGGGTTGGGGTGAAGGTTCTGGTCTTGGGCCAAAGAGTTCAGAGTGTGGGAAGGGCTCCGGGCTTAGCCCAGGGTGGCGGATCAGGGTCCAAGAGGGGTTTCAGGATGTAAGCTCTGGGAAGGAGTTTAGGTGCAGGGGGACTCACGTCTGGGGCAGGAGGTTGGGTGCAGCAGGGGGTTCAGGTCTGGGAAAGGGGTTCAGGATGCAGGCTCTGGATGGGCACCACTTAACTGAGACAGCTTCCGGGTGGTGGAGCAGTGGGGTTAAGGCAGGCTTACTGCTGCGCTAGCTTTGCACCACTCCTGGAAGCAGCTGGCATGTTCAGCAATTGCTTTGTGGTGCCATGTGCTGCCCCTCATCTACAGGCACTGAACCCACAGCTTCTACTGGCCATGGTTTCCTGTTATTGATCAATGTGAAGCCCCCCTGTTCTGCCTTTCTCAGGGGCTGCAGGGACATGCCAGCCACTTCCAGGAGCAGCAATTACCATAGGGATAATTACTCCAGCCACGACAGGTTAGGATTTGAGAACTCACTCCTCAAAGAATTAAATTTAAGTGTAAGAGAGAAATGAAAATTATGAAATCCACAGACCAGTCAAAAACCCCAAACAACACACTTTGCAAGCAGTGAAAGAAGTAACAACAACCACCCACATACATGTTGGGTCAGGAGATGACAGTGAAGGACAGTGTGTGTTTGTGAGAATGACAGAGATGCATAGTGTGTGAGAGTGACAGAGATTTTCACTGCCAAGCTCCCCCCATCCCCTTCTCTCTGTGTGGGGATAGGGTACAGAAGTGGGGGGAAGAGGGCTACCCTGACATCAGTGTCCCCCTCTTCTGCCTCCCACACCCTGCACAGCAATCAGGAGACTCCAAGGGTGGGGGGACCAGCTCCAAGGCAGAGGGCAGAGGGCAGGAGCAGCATGACAGTGGGTGGAGGGGTAACTGAATTGCCAGTGCTCAATAGCTTCCCGGCCAAACCAGTCAAGATCCCCTCTCAGAGGCTCTAAGATCTACTGGTAGAGCCTGATCTACTGGTTGGTGACCACTGCCCTAGTTGTTGCTAGTCTAATAGGCTTGAAAGTTTAGACTGTGTGTTTATATTTTATTTTATTTTGGTAATCACTCTGACTTTTTGCCTTTCACTTACAATCACTTAAAAGCTATCTTTTGTAGTCAATAAACTTGTTTTAGACTCGTTATCTTTACCTCTGAGTTTGTTGGAAGTGTTTGGTAAATACCGTCAGGGATTTTACAACAGCTGGTGTATGTCCAGTGTCCATTGATGAAGTGGTGAACAAATTAATGAAGTGGATGGCATATTCCTGAAGTACAGTATTGGGAGCCAGAGGAGGGCATTTGGCAGGTGCTTTACTCGGAGGGATTCTTGAGAGGCTCTGGGAGCATTCATGCAACCTAGCAGGTGGGTGCAGGAGCCCACATGTGGTTGTGCTAGGGTATAAGAGGAGTTTGCTGCTTGTCACTAGTAAGAGACAGCCCAGGCAAGTGAGATGAAGGAGACACAGGTTGCTCTTCAAGGATCCCATGACACTGGCCTTAGCACAAAAAGTGAAAGTATGCTAATAAAACTTGCAGGTGGCACAAAGCTGGGAGGTACAGCTAATACAGAGATGGACCAGAATATCACACAAAGAGATCTGGATAACTTTGTGAACTGCAGTCGTAGAAATGGGATTAAATTAAATAGTGCAAAGGGCAAGGTTGGGCATTTAGGGACCAACAAGAAGAATTTTTGCTATAAGCTGGGGACTTACCAATTGGAAGCGACAGTGGAAGAGAAAGATCTGGGTATATTGTTGGATAACAGGATGACTATCAGCTGTCAGTGTGATGCAGCTGTAAAAAATAGGCTAATGCAGTCCTAGGCTGCACCAGGTGAGATACTTCCAGTAGAGACAGGGAAGTGTTAGTAATGTTGTACAACAAGGCATTGGTAAGACCTCATCTGGAAGTCATATGCAATTCTGGTTTCCTATGTTTAACAAAAGATGAACTCAAACTGGAACAGGTGCACTGAAGGGCTACAAGGATGATCAGAGGAATGGAAAAGCTTGCCTATGAAAGGAGACTCAAAAAAACTTGGTTTGTTTGGCCTAACCAAAAGAAGGTTGAGGGGAGGTATGTTTCTATAAATACATTGGACGGATACATGTCAGGAGGAATTATTTAAATTGAGCACCAATTTAGACATGAGACCAAATGGTTAGAAACTGGCCATCAACAAGTTTAGGCTTCAAGATTGGGCTGGGTAAGTTTATGCAGGGGACAGTAAGATGGCACTGCCTACAATAGCATATGGCTCATTGGCAGGGCCGGCCCGAGGCATTCTGGCGCCCCAGGCACACGCGCAGGGCGCTGCCCCCGGGCGCACGGCGCATGCGCAGGCCCGCCTGTGGGGAGCGGGCCCGCCCCCAGGGTGCACAGCGCATGCGCGGCCCAGCTATGGCTGCTGGCGCGCAGCCCGGGATCCACCCCCGGGGCGCACGGCGCAAGTGCAGCCCAGTCTGGCACGGCTGTCACTGCTGGCATGCGCGCCGGGCCATGCAGGGCCCCGTGGCCGTGGGGGGGAGGGTGCTGCTGGCCGGCGCCGCGGGGATGGGGGCGAGCCGGCACTGCGGGAGCCGGGCACGCGGCACCTGATGGCAGCTATAAGGGACGCTGCATGCCCCTTACAGCTGCCATCAGGCGCCCCCCATCGAATGGTGCCCCGGGCAGCTGCCCAGCTTGCCCACCCCTTAATCCGGCCCTGCTCATTGGTGACTCTAGTAGCAAAAATCCCCAACTGCTGGAGACAGGACAGTGGACAGGGAGGGCTCTGAGTTACTAGAGAAAAATGTCCCTAAATGGTTGTGGGCGGGTCTTGCCCACATATGCCTGGTCTAACAGATCGCCATATTTGTGGCTGACACGGATATTCCCTCCAGGTCAGACTGGTAAAGACCCTGCAGGGCTTTCACCTACCTTTGCAGCGTAGGCACTGGTCACTTTCAGGTTAAAACTAGTGCAAATGATGAATTCTCTCTAACCTGAAGCCCTTAAACCATGATTTGAGGACTTCAGTAACTCAGACAGGCTTGGTCTACATCAGGGGATAAGTTCAAATTAAGATACGCAACTCCAGCTATGTTAGTTACGTAGCTGGAGTCAAAGTATCTTAAATCGCATTTTGGTGATCTGTTAGACCAGGAATATGTGGGCAAGACCCGCCCACAACTCTCCCTTCAACTTCCCTTATTCCTCATAGGAACAGGACTACCGGCATTGACTGGAGCACCCTCTCAATTTGAATTAGCATGTTTTTACCAGACCCGCTCATTCGAACCCCAGAAGATCGACTGCAGCAGCTTCGACCTTTTCTGTAGTGTAGACAAACCCACAGAGATTAGGGATCTATTTCAGGAATGGGTGAGGTTCAGTGGACTGTAATGTGCAGTAGGTCACAGTAAGCAATCATGATGGTTCCTTCTGACTTTAAAAATCTATGGGTGCATCTAGACTGGCAAGATTTTGCGCAAAAGCGACTGCTTTTGTGCAAAAACTTGCCAGCTGTCTACACTGGCCGCTTGAATTTGCGCAAGAATACTGACGATCTAATGTAAGATTGTCAGTGTTCTTGCACAAATACTATGATGCTCCCGCTCAGGGATAAGCCCACTTGCGCAAGAGGGCCAGTGTAGACAGGGAAGAACTTTGCGCAAAAAAGCCCCGATGGCGAAACGTGGAAATGCTTTTAACGGAAAAACTTTTCCGTTAAAAGCATTTCCGCAAAATCATGCCAGTCTAGACGCAGCCTATGAGTCTGTGTGCACACCAGCACAGGCAGCTGCAATTCTGGTATTTCCTAACTTTGGCATTCTTGACTTTCTGACCTTAAGAATAATGTTCTTTTAATGTTTTTGTGTTAAATCAACTTCCTAGGTTTTAAAAACAGCAAAATGAAAATATGGAAATTCCATCATGAGGCATCACATTGACAGCAACATGGTTCATTTTGCATGGGTGAAATATTTAGATCCACAGCGGAGATGTCTGCCCCTTGAGCTAAATGACTAAGTGATAGCAGTAGTAGGTTGTCATCCTATATGTGGACAAGCATAAGAGGGGTATGGACACTGTTAGTGAGAACCATCCCGTTCGTAGGACAGACCGGGGCAACCACCCCAGACTCTGTGCTTTGGAGGGTTCCTGCAGTTAAGGGGGATATGAGGTACAGGGCAGCCTGGGGAGATTAGCAGGGGACCTGGCTTTGGCAGTAGAGTGTGACCTGGCCCTAGCCCACTGTGCGTTGCCCCACCAGCTCCCAGCATTACTCGGGGGGAGGGGGCAGAATCTGGAAAGGGGTGGGGAGGCAAAGGGGGCTTGCTGGAAGGGGTGGAATGGGGGCGGGGAGGGAATGGAGTGGGGTGGGAATAGGTGAGGTGAGGTAAAGAGGGGGGCATCCTGGGCTCCGCACCTCCTAGAGACAGCCCTGCTCTGAGTGCGTTTCACTGATAGTTGTTGACAGCCAAAGAATGGTGACAACCTTGGGTTCCATTCCAAGCTTTCAGTGGGAGTGTACGCACTGGGCACTTACTTATCTGACCACTTTCTGTAAGCTTTGCCATTGCTGCCCCATCTCCGCTAGCTGTCCCTGTCCCAGTCTTTTCTCGTACCCGTCAATCCTTGTCTCATTTTAGTTGCCTATTCAGTCCCAATCTCACTCCGGAGACTTCTCATCTGAATTCTATCTCCTTGCTCAGACAATCATAGTTCCCCCATTTGGCTCACTGCCTGATTCCCAATCTCCCATTAATCCCTGTTTCTCCCTCTCCCCATGCTCAGTCCGTGTTGTCTCCCAATCAGCCTCAGTTCTCCCTCTGGCTTCCCATCTGCTGAGTCTGTTCATTGTTCTGCTGTAAACAAGTATCTGTGAAACTCACTGGCAAAGTATGCGCCCTATCCTCTTCTAGTGCTGGTCCACAGAGTATGTCACTTAGCCTAAATAGGAGAGGTTTCTATGGTGAGTATAAAAATTCCAACCTTGCTGATGAACAATGTGGCTGTCAATAATATTATGATGGGATTTGTTTTTTCCCAGCTAGCATTTTGAAAACTTGGGAGACTACACACAAATAACTATGTTTAAAAACACTGTTAGGGTTGAAAGTCAAACACTACAAAAATGAGGAAATATAAAAATTAAGGCAGAAGGCCTCTTGAAAAACTTGTATGTGACCATGTAATTAAAGAATGCATTGTAATATATATGCACAATGAGGCCAAATTAAGGTAGCTCCCACAAACAACCCTAATTTAGGCATTTCCCATTGTTCGAGTACTTGCCTTTGACACTTTTATAATATTTTTGCTATGCTTTTTTTGCTCTGTATTATATAGAATATACAACAGCTCTGAACTAATATTAACAGAAATATAAAAAATATATTTTCAAATATATGATTCCCATAAAGTTGAATCCTCTATAAATAAAAATGTGAACATCTGGTTGACTGTGCATTGATTGTTTCCCTAGAGAGATGTCCAATTCTGCCTGGACAACACAAACTCCTCAATATATGCATATTTTTAAAAAAAATTAACTTTAAAGAATGGTTCTTGTTTGGCATAATCCCCACCCCAGAGAAACAAACTTACATCATGCAAGGAGTCCATAAATTTTGTAAGTTGATAGAAACGTTGTGAACTGGCCACAACTCCTTTCTGACGCAAACCAACTGCCTTGACCAGTTCTCTAATATAGCTTGCTCTCATCTCATCAAACTGGCTTTGACTTCTCAGACCTTCCAAAGGAACTAAAGAGAAAAGCAATATTCTTGATTGTTGCATTATATTATGAAAACAACCAAGAAAGAATTTATATGGTAATTTTACACTGTACTGTTTGGTTAATCATTTTGTCTTGGCCTGTGATCTTCCAGTTAGTCACTGAAGAGCAGAAATGGTGATCTGACATAGGCATCTGGATACATACATCATATTCAACCAGTTATGCTGGTTTCAGATATGCTGGCGTGGGATCACTGCTATGGAAAATCTGCCAGAGGTGGTGGTGAATGTGATACCATATGACTGAAATCTTACCTCTGTGACAGTCATCTGTGAGTATGTGGGCAGGGAGCAGAGGCAAGGCAAACAAGAGAGGCAATGATTTAACATATCCAAAGTGGTATCTCATGAAGGTATAATACACAAGTCGTATTCAGTATGTTCCAGGAGACAAATACACAAAATAGAAAATGAGCAAAAATTCCCAATCGGGCAATTGTTTTTACCCTCCCAACTTCCTAACATGCAATAAAAATTACAAGCCAAAACATCAGCTACTTCTGAGTTTTGGAAGTACAGTTTTTGAAAAAGCTGTGGCATGTAGACATGTTTTCTTTGACTGTAAACAAGTATATAATTACTATGTCATATTGAAAGAAAATAAAGAGTTGCATATTATCAAAACATAAAAAGAAGCCAAATTCATCCCTTATACAACTCCATTAGAGCAACTGGAGATACACTAGAGATGAATTTTGCCCAATGGTTGACTCTAGCTGAACTTGTGTTTCTTAGATGGCTATTTTTAAAAAAAACATTCAACATTGATATGTCTACATTTAATCTTTGATGGTCACACCATAAAGGTGTGAATGGAATGTGATGGGAGAGAGCACACATGGGAGAGATGTCTCATCTAGATCAGTGTTCCCTGTAAGCTACATGCTTGTGCGACCGAGGAGAGTTTCAAATGCTACCCAGCCGATGAGCAGAGCACCCACAGTTAGATCTTTTGCCTCAGTGCACATACATTTATTCCACACATGGATGGAAAAAATCTGCAAATGGATGGAAAAGATTAGAGGGAACATTGGTCTAGATGACCCAGTAGGTCTTTTCTATCTCTTGATTCTATGCAGCTATTGTTTAACTGGCCAGACTTTTCAGCAAGACTGTGTTAACAGGGCAGCAATATTCTCTGTACAAGAGAAAAAAAACCCTTCTAAAATGGATATTTAAATTTTGCACAAAAATACAAAATATAAAGTTGTAGGAAGATAACTATTATCAAGAAGCTGTTGTTGTTTTCACTCATGTAACTGTTTCTGGCAACACTAATATGGATGTCCTCTGAATTCTTAACTTCTATTAAAATATACAGTATTTTAGTGCTAAGAAATTATTTGTTTAATCTATGTTTATACATGAGCTAGTCAAGTTGAACACAAATGTCACATGCTGAGTTTAGGAGTCACAAGCAAAGCACATGATGGAATAAGCTTTCAATTAACATTTTTCTTGACACTTGGAGAAACCAAGCAATTTATGACAGGAGCCTATTCTGTCACCTCAACTGTCAGTGTAGGTGTACTGCTCCTGGGGAATCAAGGCTCAGGAATACTTTCAGTAAGAGCTCTGGAGATAGTTTTTGTTCTATGTTAGCAGCTCAGTCCTTTTCATTACTGGATTAGGGAATTCATTACTGGTCAGCTACAGGTTAATTTCTTAGTACAGATAGGCAAAAAAATCATCCAGATCCCCACCTACCTGGAAAGTGGAAGACCAATGAACAAACTGGAACCTGGAAGGGTGCTATGGAGCTGGGATCAGATTAGAGGTGGTGGGTCAAATTTAGTTCTGGAACAGACAGCTGAAGTCAATGGAGTTGCCTCAACTTACACCTGGGCTAAACTTGCCCATCTTTGTCCAGGAAAAAAAAATTGAATAACTTTTAATATTGGTAACCTGACATGGTATGTCAGCCATGTCCATTCTTCCCTGCTTCAATGAGCAAAACATTCACGGAAGCGGGGTGTGGCCCCTACGTCAACAGACTTGGCATTTTATTAAACGATTGTTTTTTGTATTTGTTGTTTAGTGATAAATTTCCCAGCTTTGCATGAGGCTTTATCTGTGTATTGCTATTAAAGTAATTCAGTGTTGTATGGCTGAAACCTGGCACAATTGTTTTGAAAATGTACAGCTTAATTGTGGCTCTCTGCCAACTTATATTCACATGTATCTCATTGATTTTATTTCCTGTAACAAAAATAAACAGTATTTTAGTGTTTTGAATGCTGAGATATTTTTGCTTAAAGGGACTTCTCCTCTTTTTCAGGGCATACAGCCTACAATGTTCATTATAAGCAACACTGTAGGAAACTCTGCAACATTTTACTGTTTTAATATTTGAGGTACAAAACAAACAATGCTATAAAGACAAAAACATCAATTTTCTACTTACTTGTACTGAGCAGTAATAATGATTTCATACAGAGGAACTCCTCTTGACTAACTTGAAGTTTGACAAGTTCCTGTGGGATCTGCCACATGGATAGGCACAATGAATAAAACGATGATTCTTTCATCCTCTGTCTTACACCCCAAAAAGGTAAAGATAAAGAGACTCAGCCACTACATTTTTGCAGTCCATACCTTGCTGTTTAATTAATTACTATATTTTTTAATTTAAGATGAGAGCTATGTGAAGTAAAACAATTTTCTGAAATTTTTGTGTATCTATTTGATTTCACATACATCAAAAAAACCGTAACTTGACATTTGATTGGAATTTTAAAGGTAAATTAATTGCCCTCAGGCGGTGTCACAGTATACACAGGCATTTTAGAGACTGAGAAGAGATAAATGACAGGTGAATAAAAAACATGATTTTTTTTTAAAGAAACCCAACAATTTTTAAAATTTAATTTTTTTTCAATTTAGATGTTGCTAGGTCTTTACTTTCTTTCCATTTATAATCTTCTACTGATAGAGTAGATGTTTTGCAAGTGCTTCTTTAATTTGCTTTCTAATTGTTAGTGGAATTTCATATTTTGCATATTGTTTTTTTCTAAGAACTTACACATTAAATAGTTACGTATGATATAGGAGGCTCATTAATATCTGTACTGTGAAAACAACAGAAAATAACGAGCATAAAACTAATGAAGAGACTGTGCTATACTTGTAACCAGGCAGTTTGATGTCAATGAAACTTACATTCCTAAGTCACTTAGGGCCAAATCTTCAAAGGTATTTAAGATCCTAACTTCTGTTGATTTGAACAGAAATTAAGAACCTAAACACTTTTGATAATTAACAGTGAAGCAATGTTTTAAAGTGACGAAGATTATTTTACAAGAATTTTTTTTAATAAATGTTAGATTCTGATGATTCTGTGAAAAGTGCCATTAAAATTAATGAGACTAATCATGTCAGTAAATTTAAATAACTGCAGAAATGTTTGCGGGAACAGGGTCTTCACTGTCAATATTTGGAGAGCAGGGGTTTACTTAAAGTAGTTTACAAAAATACAGTTAAGATATACTACTAGTAATACCATTTAAAAAATCCAGCATTTGTTAGCCCATTATACACTGAATTTAAAGGTGCAATAGTTCAGATTATTTCTACAAAGCCGCAGTTTAATTTAAATCAGTGAGTTAAAAAAATCATGGATGTAATTTTGGTTCTACTGAAGTCAACAAGATTTTTAATACTGACTTCAATGGAGACAGGATTCTCGCCCCCCCCCCCCCCCCCAAGTGATTTAAATTATGATTCCAGTCTGGCTGAATGTACTATCATCAACAAAATATATTTGGTATGACCAAAAGCTCTTTTTCTCAATGAACAGAGATCACTATTTTATTGTTTTAAATGAAGAATACTTCAAATCTGTTCAGAATCTGAAGTGTTGGATCCACTTTTAAATGTGTTAAATATATAGTTTATTGTTTAGTGAGAAATTATGGTTACTCCCAATTCAATTTCTCTTGTTGAAAACGTTATACGTAACTATTAGGTCATTGGAGCAGGGGACTGGAACCTGGGTTTCCCACCTGGTAGGTGAGTGCCTTAATCTCTGGGAGAAAATTATAAGTGGGGTGGGAGTCTCTACCTTGCCTTCTGGCATGTTTTTCAAGAAAAGGCTTAGGCACCTAATTTAAGAACTGGCTTGAGGACTAAAAATCCGAAGTAGAGCTATGGAGTTCCCTACAATCCGGACTTGCATATCGAAGTCCCTTTGAGGTGCAAAGCCACGATCCTCTCCTTGATATCTCCTATTGGCTAGTTTAGGTGACACCCCATTAAGTGAGATGACTTTTGTGGGACCCATTTATAGGCACTTAATTCATCCCATTCCTTATATAGAGAGCATAGGGTACCTAATTTGGAACAGTAGATTCCATTGGATGACAAGGCACCAATGGAAGGATGATTGCAACTCCTAAGTCCCTTTATGGATCTCACCCTTAGCCATATTTGAAGGTATCAGAAGGTGTAGATAAATACCTACAGTGATTTTAAAAACAACCTGTGAATTCATCTGGAAATTAACAGCTCTTTACTCATTTGCTAGTTTGAGGCTGGTGCTGCTATATGCAGATATAGCAGGCATAGCCATCTGCACTAGGACTGAATTCTGGATAAACCAAGTCTAAGTGGCAAGTCGGTTCTAAAATAATTATTAAATAATGGGATAGAAAAAGACCAGAGATAGCTGTTAATTTAATACAAATTATTTTCAGAGTATTTTCCTGTATACTTAACCTCTTTGATGTACTTTATTGTACCGATGACTCAGCTTTTGTTTTCTAATGCCCAGTGTTTACTATAAACATACGAAGTTGAAATTATGGTTCCACTGAAATCAATTAGAATTTTGCCACTGACTTCCATGGGGTGCCCTGAGAGCTCAATGTATGACCCTTGTGATGGTGTGGCATTCCACTGATTTCAAGGGTACTCCACATGAACAAGAGGATCTGTGAACTGAGATCCTGAAGTAGAATCAGAGATCTAGCCCTTACTTGTGTATTAAATTGAATGATAATTTAATTTTCATCTTGCCTTGTATAGTTTTTGGCAAACCTATCTTTCTAAGGACAAATTATAAAAGGGGGAGGGGAAAAGTATACTATGACTGCCTGTGTATCATGCTACAAGGATTTGGGATTAACCCTTCACTGTAAACTTTATATTGTAACTAATGTGGTGATAACATAATTCTTTTTTTAAATGTTCCATCAGATAAAAAAACCACCACCAAAACTCTTTTGCTATGACTCTACACATGACAATGTCAATGGAATACTTTGGACTCTTATGCAATCCTTCTCAGGAAACTGATCTAAAGTATTACCAGAGCATTTTCCTTTTATCTTAATTTTACGCTATTTTATGAAACAACAAAATAGAAACATTAGGCAAAATCCTGGCTCCAGTCAAGTCACTAACAAAATTTCCATTGACGTCAGCGGGGACATGATTTAGGGTTAGTAAATAGCAGTAATTGTCTACTTACTCATTTAGTATCAGATCAGGTGCAAAGTATAGCATCTGACCACTGACATGTTTATATGACCTCCATCCCATTGCAAACACCATTAGACTCATCCAAGAATACTGGATAAGGGTTATCTGATCATCGATATGTAAATTCCGGAATCCTGAAAATCACATGAAGAATTAAAAGAACTCAAATACTTCTCTATAAAACATTTTGCAAAATAAGAAATTTATATTTGTAACTTGTTCTTGATGTTGTATCAGACAAACTATCCATTATTTTTAGATCAAATTAAATATGTAGTATTTCAGTGTCTATCTATTCAGTCTCCTTTCATACCTTGTGCATATCTAAAATAAGATCTGAGTACTAACATTATCAAACAGAATCCTATGAAACATCCACTGAAAATAAAATTACTATCACAAAAATTGGCATTAATTTTAATTGTTGAACCTCTCTTAGATCACTGAGTAGAACTTTGTATTTTTCTTTAAGAATCCTGGATCAACTAATTAAACAGAAAACATCTACATTTCTAATATTGTAACAACTTCCAGTAGGTGGTAGCGTTGACTTGACAATTCAAATGTATCTAACTTTATTGGATAATTTAGCAATTTCTTACATCATTAGAGAGTAATCAACAGGATTACTTTTCTTTTGAAAAAAACCCCACAGTCTAGACAGGGTTCTTTAGAAAAAAAACCCCTTTTTTCAAAAGAATCCGTCCGTACTCATTTTTTCAGCATTATGGGTTCTTTCAAAAAAGGGGTTTTTTTTTCTCAAAAGAACCCCATCTAGACTGCAGTTTCTTTTTCGAAAAACCCTTTTTTGAAAAAGTGCTCTCATGCGATTATGCAAATGAAGCACGAGATTTGTAAATCCACGCTTCATTTGTATTTTCAATCGGGCTCATTTACATTCCTCTTTCAACAGAGGAATGTAGTTTAGACATAGCCTAACTGGCCCTTCCAGTGACTGTGTGGGAAGACGGAGCGCCTGGGCCCTTCTTTGAAGAGAGTGGGGGAGTTTTGGTGTATGTAAGGTTTAAGTAATGACCTGGGTAACTGTTACCATGGTATAGGGAAGAATGGCAAAGACAGCACTATTTCTTCTGCTTGATAAAGTTTGCTACCCTTTCTCTTCCTGTTTGTTAGCATAGATAAGAGTGTGCAGTTATATAAGGATTGTAACTTTCTAATGAATACTTTATGTGTAAAAGTAATATTATCTTCCCCCACCCCTTCCCCTTCCCAGATACATAATATTTGTTGAGGGTCATGGCTCTTTCTCTCCCTCCCCTCCCTGTAAGTTGCTGATTTAGGGACTTTATGCTGCAAAAACTGCATGGGTAAGCTAAAAGTGCAGTAAACAGGGATGGGTATAATTATATTCATTGTATGGCTATTACTATTCATTATATAGGCATTCATACTACTAAATAAGGGTTTGGGGGAAGTTGTAGCAGAGATGTGTATTTGCATAATAACTTAGAAAAAAAGAGTGTGATGTAGTTAACTCAGGGCTCACTCAAATGATTTGGGGCTTGAGGAGAAATGAGTCTCAGCAATATTTAAGCCCATCTATTCCACCTGCTTCTGGGTTCTCCTGCTCTTTTCTTTCCAACTCTCTTTATTTACTTTTAACAAAAATAGGATAGATTACCATAATCATTTCTTATTTATTAACAATTCCTTGAGCTACTTATTTTAAATAAAAGAAGCAGTTATAATTGTAATATTTCTTAGTTCTTATATAGACCTTTTCATCAGTTGATCTCAAAGCTCTTTACAAAGGAGTCATTGTCATTCCCATTTTACAGATGGGGAAACCGACACACAAGGAGGTGCTGTGCCTTGCCTACAGTCACCAATATATATCTATCTGCCCAAATCCTGGTTCCATCAAATACAATTTTATTTTTCAAAAGGGGTAAAACATTTGGATCACAACAATTAATTTATAAAAAAGCTGATATTGCAACAATTTAATTTCAGCAATGTCTCCCTATCATGGGATTTCATTTACCCAGATGAAGTTATTTAAGAAAGAGGACTGCATTTCTTAACTAACAATAACTCTTCACAATTATACAACATGAATAATTTTTCATTTCCGGATAATCAAACGTTCAGTCACCTTTTTTCCCAAATAAGTTGTGATGACTTGATGAGTCATTTCTGTTATTCTAAAAATGTGAAATGATTCTTCACTGGAAATATACATCAGTGCTTTTAATTACGTCATTGGTCTTTACTGCAGAGAACAGATTTTAAATAATTTTGATACCATTTTCTGCTGGGATTTTCATAGGGCAATTGGGAGTCTTTTCGTGACCAGTATTTCTATCTGTCTAGAGTCTCATGTTTCATCCATCACTTCGGCACAAGATTAAGATGTGTATGTGATCAGTACATAGACAAAGGCTCAAAAGACATGCCATCTCCACTGAGTACCTCTGGCCTGCCAGTCTGAGCTTTTGTTTCTCAACTGGGCCCAGCTGTTTGATGATGGACGTTCTCTGCATTATCTTGCTATTTCCTTTTTCGCCTTTTAGCCATTAGGTCTTTATCTTTCCTAGGTTATGCCTTCACATTACATTTCCACAGTTACATGCCATGTTAACTTTGACATTTCTAGACCACTAACTTTGACATTTCCATATCTGCACTAGGAAATAATTTCAAAATAAGTAAATTCGAAATCAAAATAGCGCATCCACACTAGAAGGCAGCATCGAAATAGCTCAGATTTATTTTGAAATAGCGTCCACACTGATTGGAGCCTGCCTCACATTTAGAACCCCTGGAAGCACTCCAGGGAGGGCACCAGGAGGGTGGACGCTTCCTGTGACTGCTATTCAAGCAAGCTAAGACACGTGCTTTCAGGGGCTCCTCTCTATGGCTACATCTCATATGCCACTCCTACACTGCCTTCACCCTTGTGGAACACCAAACCAATGCTGTGTGCTCTGGTTGCCCTTGCAGATGCCAAAGCACTCACATCATGGAGTTGGAACTGCTACAAAGCAGTGCCATGCTCACAGACCTCATGCTGCACCTCATGGCTCAGTTTGTCCACACTGCCCACATGCTGTTCCAGCAGGACAACAACCAGCCCCAACCAGAGGACCCCTTCACCCAGGTTGTGGCACTCCTGCTGCTGCAAAAGCCCCTAAACACATTGGACACCATCAAATGCTGCTTCTGGTGGAGGGAAACCATTTCCGAATGGTAGGACCGCATCATCCTGCAGCAATGGGATGACTAGCAGCAGCTCCAGAACTTCCGCATGCAGAAGGCCTTTCGGGAGCTCTGCAAGTGGCTAGCCCCTGCCCTCAGGTGACAGGACACCTGACTGTGACACATGAGTCCCCTGCAGAAGTACGTCACCATTGCCCTCTGGAAGCTTGCCATGTCAAGCAGCTGCTACTCCATGAGGAATCAGTTCGATGTGGGGAAATCCACCGTTGTGGCCATGCACCAGCAGGTAGCCAAGGCCATCAACAATATCCTGCTGTGAAGGGTCATCACTCTGGGCAATGTCAACAACATGACTGATGGCTTTGCCACCATGAGCTTCCCCAACCGTGGAGAAGTGGGGGGCATAGACGGCACTCATATCCCCATCATGGCCCCCAACCACCATGCCTCAGACTATATCAACAGAAAAGGGTTCTTTTAAATGGTGCTGCAGGCCCTCATGGACCACAGGGTGGAACCCAAGCCTGTTCCAGAGTATGCATGCTGGCACTTTTTTCCCTGACCGTCAGGGTCAGGGTCATGAACATGCCCATGTGCATCCTGGGCGACACAACCTACCCCTTGCTTCCCATTCGGCTGCTTGAAGGGAGGGTTCAGGAGTTTTCTCACCCGCCTGGACCCCAGCAAGTGAAATATACCCTCTGTGACGGCATCCTGCTGTGTGCTCCACAACCTTTGTGAGAGAAAGGGAGAGACTTTCCTGCTAGGGTGCAGGGCAGAGGCTGAATGGGTGGGCAGGGCTTATGAGCAGCCAGACAGCAATGCCATCAGGAGAGAACATCAAGGGGCTGTGCTCACCCGGGAAGTCTTGAGGGAGAGTTTCAGCCCAGGCCACCTGTGAGACTCTCCCCTGGTACTCTCCACAAGGGGTATCTGCATTGCCCCTGTGTGCCTTTTCTCCCCCACCTCTCCCTTCCCCTGCCCTCCCTTCCCACCTTCCTTCCTCCCCTGCAGAGCAAATAAAAAAGCCCCTTTTTAAAACAAACAACTCTGTTTATTTGGGGTTATAAAATACGAGGGGGGGCGGGGGAATGGGGAAAGAACCTGGATTGGGGAAGTGAGATGAGGGAGGAGGAGGGGGAGGGGAACTCAGGGATGGGGCTGGGAGTGGTGCCTACCTGGGTCAGCTCTGGAAGCCTTGGCTGCTCTGGAGGTCCCACCACCCTATGTTCAGAAGCCACTGCAGCCCTTGGGGGGGGGGAGGCCTAGGAGGAGAAGCCAGGGGACAGGGACGGGGAGGTGGCTGGTGGCCCACTGCATGCACGAGGCCATGAGCTCCATCACCAAGGTGAGGGAAGAGCATGTGGCATCGTGCTGGCTTGACAGCTGGTCCCACATGGCCTTCCTCTGCTTTCGGCCTGTTCCTGGCACTTGTCATTGAGTCCCTAGATGAGGAACTGAGGGCAGACCTCCCACAGAAGGTCTTTGCGAATTCTCTTTCTCCAGCAGATCCTGCAGAGACGGAAGAATGGCATGGGAGGTGGTAGACATGCCACTCTCACAACTGGCCCAGCTATGAAGAAAAGTTACAAGGGCAGTCATCCCAGGAGACACTGTGTATGAAGCCTAGCCTTAATCTATGAGCTGATACAGAAGGTCTCAGTTCAGACGATGGTGATGTCCTTCAAGCAAGGCCATCTTTTGCCTACACAGCTGGCATTTTCCTGAAGAGGCACAGACATCCCAGAGGAGTAATGCTATACCCATGTCCCAGGTACAAACAGGCATGGGAAGGTGTCGGCCAGGCCAGGAGCCTGCAGCTGGGGTGGGGGGGACAGGGCAGCTCGGCCTCCTTCTCTGTCCACACATGCCGGATCCAGCACTGGTAGCATCCCGCAGGGAGGGAACTTCTATCTCTGCCCACTTGAGGAAGGGGAGGTGTGTGTGACTGGCAGGGTCTGATTGCCAGAGAGAGTGCTACTGGGGTTCCTTCCTCTTCCGTCCCCCAGCAAGTTCCCATGCAGGGAATCGGTCTCCTCCACATCGCTGCACTTGACTGGGAGCAGACACTGCCCAAGTGCAGCACTGCTGTGTGTTTCCATGACCCCAGCCTCCTTAGTGGTGGTTTGTCATGGGAAGGTGTCCCACCACAGAAGCCAGAGTAAGGCAGGCCTCTCCAGGAACCCTGTAAGAAGGAGCAAGGGGTTTCTGTGTGAGAGGATCATGGGGCTGAGTGCTCTGGACTGGCATGCCATGTACACATATGTGCGCAGGCTGGTGTGCAACTTCCAAGCCGAGTAGGCCAAGAAAGGAGCACCCAGCCTCTCGCAGCCCGCTGCCTGCCCCCACGTGTTTATAGGGAAAGTTATGGAACTCACCTGAAGTGCCCTCCCCAGGTTTGTGAAACACCTGGGAGACATCCTGGGATGGGGAGACCGGATCCTGGCTTGCAGGCATGGTGGACTGGCTGGCCTGCTCCTCCACTTCTTCCTCCTCCTCCATAACCCCTCCCTCCTGGAGGCTGATGCCAGGCGTGTCCTGGCCAAAGTCAATGATGATGGCAGGGTGAGGGGTAGACGTGATCGGCCCTACTCCCAGGTTGGCATCGAGCTGTTCATAGTAGCGGCACGTGTATGATGTCGCCCCAGAGCATCCTCACTGTTCCCTAGCCTTATTGTAGGCCTGCCTGAGCTCTTTAATGTTCATGCTCTTTAATGTTCCGTGTGTGTCCCTTCTTGGCAAGGCTGGCGGCCATCTGTCTGTAGACCTCTCTGTGTTGTGCTTTCTGGTGCGGAGATCCTGGCAGTTGGTCTCCTTGCTCCAGACCTTGATGAGATCCAGGATCTCCACACCAGTCCAGGCTGGTGATCTTCTGCATCCCTGGCCAGGGACAGCCAAAATTGCTGCGGGAGCGTTGGCAGCCGTGGGCGGCTCAGAGGGAGCGCTGGGGCCAGCCATGGCTCCTGTGATGCTGCAGTGTGACACTGGGCTGGCAGAGGTCTGCACATGCCACAAGCCCTTTTCCTGCAGCCTGTTGCGTTAAAGGCTCCACAGGAGAAGGGGAGCAGTGGAGGTGTCAGGTATGGCCAGAGTGGCCAGAAGTGCAGCTGTGAGAGGTCTTTGGAAGCTAATGGTTTTGAAATAGCAGCAACTGAGCCACTACACTCACGCTATTTCAAAATGACAATTTCAAAATAAGTGTTATTCCTCATGGAAAGCAGTAGTTGTTATTTCGAAATAACGGGACTGGTAGTGTGGACGCTCCGCTTGTTATTTCAAAATAAGGGGAGTTATTTTGAAATAACTCCATCGTGTAGATCAGGGCTAACTGATTAAATTTGCAACAGTAACTTAATAAGAATCATAGAAGATTAGGATTGGATGAGCCCTCAGGAAGTCATACAGCCCAGCCGCCCAACTCAAAGCAGGACCAAGCCCAACCAAACCATCACAACCAGGGCTTTGTCAAGCCAGGCCTTAAAAACCTCTATGGATAGAGATTCCAACACCTCCCTAGGAAACCCATGAGTTTTTCCTAATGTCCAAGACAGACTTCCCCCACTGCAACTTGAGACCATTGCTCCTCATTCTGTCATCTGCCACCATGGAGAAAGACCTAGCTGCATTCTCTTTGCAACCACCCCCAATCAGATAGATGACAGATGCTGTCAAATCCCTCCTCTTCTTTACTGCAGACTAAATATGCCCAGTTTCCTCAGCCTCTCCAGTCACGTGCCCCAACCCCCTAATATTTTTCTTTGTTCTCCACTGGATTGTCTCCAATTTGTCCACATCTTCTCTATAGTGGGGGGGAAGGGGAGGAGCGGGGAGGCAAAACCAGATGCAGTACTCCAGATGTGGTCTCACCAGTGCTGAACAGTTCTCTTCTGTCAACATGCTCACAATGCTTCTACTAATGCAACCCAATATGTCGTTAGCCTCCTTGGCTACAAGGGCACGCTGTTGACTCATATCCAGCTTCTCATCCACTGTTATCCCCAGGTCTTCTTCTACGGAACTGCTGCTTAGCTGATCAGTCCCCAGCAGTGTTCCCTCAAAGATTCTTCCATCCATGGGCAGAATAAATTTTGTTAGGTGCACCAAGGCACGTGCAGATGTGCACCACTAGTAGAAATACATGATTCCAGCTGTGAGTAGCTGCTAATCAGCTGGGCAGCACCTAAATCTCTCCTGGACAGCCGCCTAAGTGCTCAGCTTACAGCTTACGTGGAACATGGTCTCCAGCCTATAGTAGTGCAGAGGAATCGTCTGTCCTAAGTGCAGGTCTTGCACTTGTCCTTGTTGAACCTCATCAGATTTCTTTCAGTCCAATACTCCAATAATTTTAGGTCACGTTAGATCCTATCCCTAGCCTCCATCATATCAACATCTTCCTCCATCTTTAGTGTCAGCTGAGAACTTGCTGAGGGTGTAATCATCCAGATCAGTAATGACGTTGTTGAACAAAACTGTCCCTAGGATCCTGGGGCACTCCGCTTGATACTGGCTGCAAACTAGACACCAAGCCATTGATCACTGTTCGTTAACCCCAAAGATCAAACTAGCTTTCTATCCATTTTATAGTCCATTCATTCAATCCACACTAACTTAACTTGCTGCCAATAATACTATGGGAGACCATCTCAAAAGATTTGCTCAAGTCAAGGTATATCATGTCCATCATTTTCCCCATATCCACAGAGCTAACTAGCTCTTCACTGAAGGCAATTACTTGACCTTGGTGAATCCATGTTGACTGTTCCTGATCACCTTCCTTTCCACCAAGTGTTTCAAAATGAATTCCTTGAGGACCACGTGCTCCGTGATTTCTCCAGGGACTGAGGTGAGGCTAACTGGTCTGTACTCCTTTTATTCTCTGTCTTCCTTTTTTGAAACATGGACGCTACATTTGTCTTTTTCCAATCATCCAGGACCTTCCCCGATTGCCACGAGTTTTTAAAGATAATGGTCAATAGCCAAGGTAGATTTTTGTATGAAATAGTAAAAGCTTGTGTTTGGACCAGTCAATAGATGAGTAGTGAGGCAGGTTTGCCTCCCTCTAACCCGGAAGGGGAAAACCAGCCCAGTGGACCTTGGTGGGCAGGGCCAGACCAATCTTGCCCTGCTCCCAGGAAGCAGAGGGCCAGGGCCAGGAGTATAAAGAATGGAGGTGAGAGCCAGTTGAGCCCGAGGCTATTCCCGAGCTCATGGAGTGGGAGGCTGGCATGCACCTCCAGGAAGCAGAAGATGGCCAGGACCTCTGAAGATCCCAGACACAAAAGAACTGGAAGACCTGCTAGAGGCTCCACTCTCCAAGGATCCAGAAGAACGGCTACCAAGCCAGGTATGCCCAGAGGGGGAATGGGGTAGCTGACCTTTGTCTGGCTGAAGGAATACCAGTGAACTGAGTCAGCATGACGCAGACAGGACCTGCCGCTATTAAGGACCCTGGGCTAGGACACAGTGGAATGGGTGGGCCTGCTTCTCCCCCCTTACACCTCAATCCATGGGTGGCAGTCTCCCCCTGGTTTTGGACAAAATGCTTGCTCTTGTTGGTTCTCCACCAGAGCTAAGAGACCCAACTGTTGCTCAGCCTGAGCATAGGCCTGAGTCCCCAGACAGTTCGCTGCCCTTCCCTATGACCTGGGCATATCGACTGTTGCTCGACCTGAATACCCAAGCTGCTTGCTGCCCCACCCTGAACTAGGGCCTGTGTGTATTGGCTGTTTACTCAGCCTGAATACAGGCCCAAGCGCCTGAACTGTTTGCTGCCCTGCCCTGAATTAGGGCCTGGGCATATTGACTGTTACTTGGTCCAAGTACCTCAACTGTTGCTGTTTCGCTCTGAGCTAGGACCAGTGCACATTGACTGTTTGCTCAGCCTGCGCACAGGCCTGAGCACCTGAACTGCTCATTGCCTGGGTATACTGACTGTTTGCCCAGCCTGAACACAGGCTGAGCACCTCAATTGTTTGCTACCCTGCCCTGAGCTAGAAACGGGGTATATGTACTGCCTGGTTGGCCTGAGCACAGGACCTGGACTTGTTGTTGCCCACTTGAAGCAGGGCCTGGGCCAAACTATTAACCTTTTCTGCTTGCTTCTAGGGAGGGAGGTTGGACTCCCTCTGACCTTGGACTGGATCAGACTCTGACCCAATCCAGTACAAGGTGAATTAGTCATTAGTTTAAACAAAGTAGAGAACACCGACATCGAAGTCCCATTTATGATAGTAATTGGCTAAGCTTAGTACATGCAAGACAATAATCCTGCAAACTTTCATCGTGCCTACCATTATAGGATCTAGAAGTTTAAAATTTCACTCAACGTACAATTTACACCATATTTTCATCAACACTGAATTTGGTCCACAATCTTTAACAGTTAATTAAATAGGAGCTCCTACTTCTACCTATAATTATTGACAACTAAGGACTTTTGTTGGAGAAATTAAAATAAATTTTCAGTATAGGGTGTGGATAGCAGCCTGTACAACCCCATTAAATTCTTTCTGGCATCATTCTGTAAAAGCATGGATGTTTTAGTAAAACTTGGTGGCATTCTTTGAATGTTGGAAAAAAGTGATTTATGCAAAGCATGGAGCAGTACTGGAGTAACTTACTGCCTGTGTACCAAATAGATTCTCATGCCATACTCAGTGTTTTATATTATAAAGGAAGTATTTACTTGATCTGATGGCAATTCATCTTAGTATTATATTTTAGGCATAGAAAAACATTATAACAAGTTACAATAAGGTCAGAATCACAGCAAAAATACTTCCTAGCTAATGTGAACCAATGTACTTTGGATACTTATGTATTCTGAATGAAAAAGGATTATTAAAGTTTCCTCTCATTCACATTTAACAAATTTCATATTCTTCAATTTATAGATAAGCTTGCAACTATATTAAGTTGGTAAAGTAGGAAAACATGTCCAAACTACAGGAAAGAAAATAGCAAAAATGGAGGAAGTGTCCTAAATGAGTTAATTTTCATATTTTCCACTCTAGTTTTTTTCATTCTTCACAACAATTAGATTGGAATTGCACAGCCGCAGAACAAGTGGCATTGCCGTCACAGGCCACCTTAGTTCCAAAGACAGGAACAGGAATTTTTTCTATTTTTCTTTCCTGTACTAAGCTCCACAATTCATTGAGTTTTCTTTTGTAGTAACCACAAAGACACTTATTCCACATAATGTTCTCTGAGCTTGTCTTTTCTTGTCATCCTTTTTGACTGGACTTAAGGAGAGCTGTGCCCCTCTCAAGTCACCTATGCCTTCAAGCTTGTTCAACTTACAAAAATGTAAATGACCAGATACATCCAAGGATGACAGAACATATAAGAGAGTTCAGGAGATCAAAATATGTATTTAAAATGAAACAAGGAGTGGAGAATATGCTGAAAAGCAGGAAGTTGTGACTGAATTCATTCTGAAATGAGCAAATACACGGCTGTTGACTTCTCAACCTCAAATGTGTAGAATACTAAATTCCCAAACAGAGCTGCATACAAGATTTACAAGAAAACAAGATAAATATACAAATGCAAAATAGCTCATTTCGCAAAAATACCAAATATTCCTATACATTTCCATAGAAAACAATTTTAAAAACTGACATAAAACACTGAAGAGACAAGATGGGTGAAGGAATATCTTTTATTGGACCAACTTTTGTTGGTGAGAGAGACAAGCTTTCAAGCCACATTTGGACCCTGCACATATGCATCACAACATGTGGTGTACCTCTTCCAATCAACTAAATGCCCCAATAATAACAACTCTGGATGAACCCAGACAATCACTACATTCTCAAATGAACTCATCCAAGAATATTGTAAAAGACAAAAATACCCTGTCACCTATAGATGAACACTTTTGACAAAGTCATCGCTCTATATCTGGTCTAACAGTCCTCATCCTCAAAGGAAATCTGTACAACACTTTCAGAATATGAGCCTGGGAGCTTAAATTCTTTACTCTGCTAGATACTAAAAATCATGAACTAAGCAGAGACACTGAATTAATGGCTTATTACAAGAATCTATAACCCACAAAGCCCTCTCTTTTAGTTCTATGGCTGCAGAGGTGTTACTAGGCCACTCTACCTTGAATGGTCCTTATACTATGTGCTAACTACTTATGCTAAACAATCTGTTCCATCTTGCATTTTGCTGGGATGCTTTGAGTACCTGAAGACAAGTTCTGTGTGGCTCAAAAAGCTAGTCTCTCTGACCAACAGAAGGTGGTCCAATAAAAGATATTACCTCACTCACTTTGTAACATCTAACACAGGTAGACTGCATAAAACACTTAACCTATTTTTCATTTAAAACAGCTACAAAACTATGTGTGTTTTTAAATGAAATCAATTTCTGCAAAAGGTACAAGTCGCACATTTGTTCAACCACCGCTACTCCATGGCTATGTCTACACTGCCGGCTCTTGCTGGCAGAGAGTATGCAAATGAAGAGCTGATTAGCATTTGTGCACTTCATTTGCATAATCTATTCGAGCCGTTTTTGAGCAAGCCATTTTTGCGCATAGGTAATAAAAGATATTACCTATGCCTCTCCAGAGAGGCATAAGGATCTTGAGCAAAAAAGGGGGTTTTGCACAAAAAGGAAACGTCCACATTGCTTGTTTTTGTGCAAAAACCCCTTGCGCAAAACCAGCTTGAATAGATTATGCAAATGAAGCACAACAAAATGCTAATCAGCGTTTCATTTGCATACTCTCTGCTGGCAAAAGCCGGCAGTGTAGACAAAGCCCATGAGACACTGGATCTTTCCATATTCAGTGATATCAGAGTATTTGTTTAATCTTTTTATACATAATACTTCTTTAGTCTTCTAACACCAAACTTTGTTGCTCTCTGTTTTTCATCGTTATTTTAAAAACCATCCAAGCTATGAGATAAACATACAATAAAAGTCTAAATAGTCTTACACCTAAAGAATATACAGCATATTTTTTAAAAGTGTATTCATTTAGAGGTATTCCTTTAAGAAGGCCCTACTGTCTGATTAAAATAGATCGCTGGTACACAGAAAGTCCAATTTTATAGTCTTGTGGTGAGCTGGCAGTATTATCCCTTTTCAAACTTAGTGCTTTATTATGTATTCAATTAAATTCCTTTATTAAGGATTTAATTATTATGCATTCATTAAAGTATTCCATTTCCGTATATGCCTTGTTTTAGTGCACAGCAAGTAAACAGTCTCAGCAGAGCCGACAGCCTTGCTGGACCCCTGGACAAGGTGGGGGAGGGGAGAAACCCAACTGGGGGGGGAAGGGCAAGCCTGGGCTAGGCAGCCCACAGCGCCATCCAATGAGTGCCATGCCTCCCCCAGACAACCCTCAGTGCTGCTTGCAATGAGCTGCTTGGTGCTCCGGCAATGATTAAAAATACCCAGGGTTTTGGGCCTTTTTGTATGGCCAGGCCCAGGGGCAGTTGCCACCTTTTCCCTTCCTCCTCCTGTCGGCGGGCCTGGGCGGACTAAATACTTTTTAGATACTTTTGATGACACTTATTTGCATTAATATAGAGAGAAAGATGTTATTACCTGGTAGTGATTTAGACCATTTGACTACACAGAGGAGTTGCCGTTCACATAACTGATTGAGACTGGTCATCAAAGCACTTGGGGTTTCAGGTTGTGTGTTGTCATAACCTGCATAAACCACTTCTGGCTCAATGCCCTGTAAGATGGTGATCAGTGAAGGAACAAATGGTATTTCTTGATTTGGCGAAAAGGATACCCTCTGGGTTACAGCTTGGCTTTCATCTGGAAGGGTCACTGGCTGCTGGAGAGCAACAATATCTAGTGTCCTCATAACTTTGACTTTGTTAAACTTTTTAAACTTTCGCCCTGAGGAAAAATAATGTAATGACACATAAAAAAACAGTTTCCCACAAAGCAGATTAACTCTTTCAGCATCTCTTAGCTTACACTTTTAACCTTGGATTATTTCTTCTACAGCTCCAAATTACATATAATTCAAAGCCCTTACAGAAAATTCTTAAAGTTTTGTTCTGGTGGAGGAAGAAATGGAAAGAAAGACATGAAAATATGCTGATGAAACTTCCCACCATATATACTATGTTACTGCAACCTAATAAAGTATTTCCTGGTTCATCTCCCACTATCCTGTCACATGATGATGGCTAAGCCAATTGATTCTTCAGTTCTGTTTCTGCTGAATGTAAGTCAATTATACTGTTGACATTGTTCTCCTCTAATCTCAGAAAAATATAAATAGCTCCCTGGTATAAATAAGAAGTTCCTTATTTCCCGTTTCCACACAGAAAGACTTCTGACTTCTCTCACTTCCACTCCTGACATAGTTTCCTCTGCTAAGGCAGACGGAGTATGAGACTATAACCTTAAGGATATGAGGAAAGGTCAGATAGTGTGAATATACAGAGACAACACTCAACACAAACTGCATTTATTAGTGAATAACCTTTCTTTCTTCTTCCACACACTTCCAGTTACGCACCATGCCCAGGCAGGTGGACCAATGAGTGCTATTTAAACAAAAATTATAGTATTGCCCTCTGAAAATGAGCATTAGATCTAGATGTCCAGCAAAGAAAGCTGAGCAAAGGAAACATAGGTACAGAACTCCACAATGAAGGCAGACAGTCCACGTTTGTCCTAGTAAAGTGAACTTAGATCAGGGTAGGCAAGGATCTGGAACACTAAGACCTTGGATCTGCCCCACATTCTGCCCCACCAGGACCCTCAGGCAGGCTCCCTGCCTGCCATAGTCCCAGGCCACTCAAAGCAACTGGCTGCTACATGTGCCTCTCTGTGCTGTGTGCTGGAGGGGAGGGAGACTTCGCATGCTGCCCCTACTCCAGCCCAACCATCACAGTTCCCATTGGCTGGTCTCTCCTCCTCTCACTGGTGCATGGCGCACAGAAGTACATGGAGCAGCCAGCCATTTTGAGCAGCTTGGGTCTGTGGCAGGCTGCCTAGGTAAACCCCTCCTGGTCAGAGCCTGCATCTAGCACCCCATCCCCTCCTGCACTCCAACTCCCTTCCCAAGTCACCACCCAAAACCACTGCCCCAGGTCACAACGCCCTCCCAGACCCCGCATCTTAAGAATCTCCAGGGTTATTACATCTGCTGACCTTGTCTTCAGTTCTCATCCCAAACCCATAAAGTAGTATTTGAACTAGCAAACTTATATTGATGCTTTTTTCTCCCCCTCCTTCCTCCCTGGTTCCCCTAGCCACACACATGTTGACTATAATTAGTGAGAAATTAGCATACTTTACAATACAAGGCATCTTTGTTGTGATATCATTTCACTCTGGAGGTAATAGCATACCATACTTTTTCCTTTTTCTGGGTCACCTATGACCCCAGTACGAGTGTCATGTTTGTATCTGCCAGGGTGCCAATGGGGGAGCAGGCAAAAGGAACAGTTGCTCCAGGGCCCAGGGCTCCGGCTGCTACTGTGGCAGCAGCAACCAGAACTTTGGGCTCTTTAAATTGCTACTGGGGCCCCACGCAGTGTGGTCTGGGTGGTGCTGAGGACTGAGAGGAGAAGGCTAGGCCCTAGACCCATCCCTTCTGCCTGAGGTCCTGCCCCCTTCAGGGACCCTGGAGCTGAACCTTCCCCCCATTGCTCAGGGTTTGGCAGTCTGTAGCCAGCCCTGTTTCCTTCACTGAGTCACTGTCCAGGACTACTTGCCTCTTCTTTTCAGTAGTCCTGCAGCACCTAGAGACTAACATATAATATAGATGGTATCATGAGCCTTGGTGGGCACAACCCACTTCTTCAGATGAATGGAGTTAAGGGGCCCAGGTTGCTAAATAAATAGCAGAGAAAGAGAGGGGATGGGGAAGGAAAGAGAAGGAAAAAAAATGGGGGGGAAATGTCAATGTCCATGATAAATGAAGCTGATAGAGTGGGTTCCAAGTACTCTTAAGTACCTGGTACTTGGCTATTTATGTCACTAGGATGTGGAATGTATTTCCTGCTCCATTGGGTATGTCTAGACATTTGGCCCTGTGTAGATGAGCAAATGTTGGAAAAGCCTCTTTCGGAAGAAAAGTGGAAAAAGATACGCAAATTGCAGTTTGCAATTTGCGTATCTTTTTCCGACTTTTCTTTGTAGTGTAGACATAGCCATTGTCTCATTTGTCTAACAAGTCATGGTTATCTGACCACTCACATCACTGGAATCTTACCACTCATTTCCTTGGGAACAGTGTTAGATCACTGCTTGAGTTCTTTTGAAAATACCTCTCTACATATTTCTGATATTGGCAGATGATTTTTCTTGAAAAATATTTAATATGCTTCCCCAATGGTCTTAACAACTGTACTGGATCACAGATAATGCGGTAATCTAACTTCTAATTGTACAGTTTTTTTGTATACTAAATGTTTCTGCATTCTTTTTTGGAAGAATAATACTGAAGAATTAGAAAACTTCTTTAGGAGATTATAAAACTGATTTTGTGTTTTAGATCAGCTATAATTATGCTCTCCTATATCCCCTGTAATTTGAAATCAGAGGTTTTGAGTCTTCCTTCCAGAGTCAAGAGTAACACTTTTAAATAACGGCATTACCCTTCTGTAAAATGTGTGCAATGGGGGCAAAAATGTGGTCCTGAACAGTCAAGAGTAACACTTTTAAATAACTAACAGAACCGTTAAACAGAATTAAAAGAAGGCAAAGAGGCAGGAGAAAGCTCTTCCCATCCTTTGTGAAACGGAACATTCCATTTACAAATTTTCTGTTTGCAGAATGATTTGCTTCACTACCAAGAGATCTAACATCTGGCTTAAAGTATGGGATACTGATTCCATTTCAAAGGGTAAATTAACACCTGCATAGTTCAGTGGCAAGCAGCTATTGGACAATGCATAAGAAAAAAGCTTTCAAAAAGTCTATTGCATAATCCATCCATCCAACTGTTACTGTTTCTATTGCCTGTAATCTTCCTCCTTCATCTGCAAAGTGGCTTTTGAATAATGGCACTTGCAGAATGGCATCCCATAGCTTCAGGAACCATGAGGAATGTAATCTGTTCTGGTTCCACACAAAGGCCCTTTAACAGTCCCAAAAGTTTGGAACTGAGATTCTGCATGGCCCATCATGTTAGTTCTTTCTTTTCCACAGTGGCTGCACTTGTAAAGACCTCTGTGCCTGAAGTGATTTCTGGTGGATTTATAGCCAAACGTTTCCTCTTGTTCATTGTTTTTGTTGGACACATTTTGTGAATTAGCTTCATTAACTTGGGTCCTACAATTGATAGGTACCTCTTTTGCTGTTATATATATTGGATTCGGTTATTTCCACTCCAACTCATCTTATTGATAAGTTATGGATTTGTAATCACAAGGAATCTTTACTAGTGAATGAATAAGGACACATGTTTCTAACAAATTAGAATGCATCAAATAAAGACTAATTTACAGAAGTGCTCAGAAAATTGTTTTTTGGAATATAGTTAAGTGTCCTCCGATATAGTATACACACTATTTGCAGATCTTTACAGGACTGCAAATATGAGTCCTATCAGACTCTCATTAGCATTGGCAAAGCTTGGTACCTGCTTCAGGCTAGTCATGCCACAATAAGCCTCTGTTGCTGGAATTTTAATGCTCCAGGAAAAAAAATAGAGGGTTAACAATATTTGGTTTTTTAAACTGTATTATACAAAATAATAAAAATTATTTCCTGCTGTAAGATGAACAAACATCCCAAATTAAATAATGGTAACATCACTTCGGCACTACCCCCATCATAATGTTAAAGGCCAGCAAACCTTGGACAGGTCTGTCAGAGGGTGTTCAGTCACACCAGCCAGCTTCATGGTACCCACAGTTCCTGTACATTACTGGACAGTACATTGATGGGGCATGGGAACGATGTACAACTAGTGAACATAAACCAACAACATAGTCAAACAACTTAAATGATAAATGCTTAACATTCATACGTGAGATTGACTAAGTTGCTGTGGTACATAATTCTGCACTTTGATTTTTCCTCTAAGCATGTGTATAGAACTACCCACCATAGTGCATCAGGCATTCTGTATTAGATAGCTAGTCTTCTCATTAGATAGGAATGCCTTACCCTCACCACAACCAGTAACTAGGTGAAATTGTCAATGATTCATTACTCTTGACACAGTACCATGGTTTTGACTCCAAGGTCACTATGCTCCTGTGGTTCCATATGACAGAACAAGTTCTATACACTTCAGAAGGTTGTAAACAAGCTAAGGGAACAAAGTAGAGGTAATGCATCTTGATTTTAACACAACATTTGCTGTTTTAGGAAATATTACCTGGGAAATCATTCAAATTTGATGGCATATGAGCACTGTCAAATGATTTTCCAGCAGTGTGGCACAATAAAAAATCAGTGTTAGAGAAGAATCATTTTTAAACCCTTAGCTACTGATCTCGAAGAAAGGGCTAGGAATATTTTACTTCAAACTTGTGTGCTGTGAACTGTAGTAAATACAAAGAGATAATAGAGATCAAGAGGCGTTGGAAATATCAGCAAAAAAATAAAATGAGGTTCAGCTTGGAAAAATAATTAGAAACATAGATGCACAGAAAGGGGGTAACTAGAAAGCTGTAACATTCAAAGAAAGCTGAGACGATAATATTCAGTTTGCAATGCAGTGTAGAAACAAACCAAGGCAAACCAATCACATATGCAGAAGTATCATTCACATGGGCAAATATGTAGAAATGCAGGGAGGTGACAGATTAAAGTGTTTGGTTCTGGAACAACATTACCAGAAAGCTAATGACAAAACTGAGAGAGTGACAGCTTCAGGGGATGTGTCGGTACAGTCGGGGTTCCCCTGATCCTGCACTCCCGTAGCAGCCAGAACAGACTCCACCAGCCAGCAGAGTAGAGAGGGGTTTATTGAGTTTCCAGAATACAGCACAGCACAGATGTGGTGTGGCAACAGGAGGGGGGCTAGGATGCCCCAGAACTCTTAAGGCAGGGTGCCTGAGGCCCTAGTCTCCAAGCCCGCCCCAGGCTGTCTCCATCATGTTTCCAGCCCCAGACTAACTCTTCCTCCCCCCATGTACTTCCTTTGTTCCAACCTCCTTCCCTCCCCCCAGTCAGAACCGGTCAGGGCAGTGTCTGGTCCCCCTTCTGAGCCGTGCTCACAGACAGGGCCAGTAGGGACCAGCAAGATGCCCCACTACATCACAAGGGGAGATGTGCTAGAATATAAAGTTCCAAAGGATTTCAAGTTTGTGATTATTAAGGAAGAAGAATTATTACTTAGGGCACTATAAATGCAAATTAGGCTGCAGTGTTTCTAGAGAAGAGTTTGAGTACATTATACACCTATTTACTTACAACACATCAACATTAATTCTCAAATCATCCAGGTGTATTTAATTGCTTAGAAATTAGTTTCTGGAAATATGTCGTTAGCATAATATACACACTGAATCAAATTCACTCCTGTGCTAAGTAGGTGCTGCTCTATAGCTATCAGCAGAGGCTACACTAACTACTCCCAGTGGTAAGTTTAATCCAATGCCTAGACACCCATATATGGCAGTCTATAAGAAGGGGAATTATTAGATGTTTGTGGTCTCTGTAACGCCGTGGTGTCCAAGATGCCAGCCATTAGCTTCATGTGGCTATTTGGCCAGTTGAGTGTGGCTAGTTCGCTATAGCAATAGCCACTGTAGTGACTACTGTTTTTAAGAACTGCTTTGACACCACAGCTCTAAAGTCTTGCTGCCTGTCTCAGGTTGGCTAAGCAATATTAAGTGTCTGCATTTAAGATTTCAGTGCATGATTAAGTAGGGATGTAAAGGTTTAACCAGTTTAACAGTTAACCGGTGGGGCTGGAGCAGCTCCCCACCTGCCACAGGCAGGAGTTTACTCCAGCGCCACAGGGGCACTCCACAGAGAGGGGCTGCTCCAGTACAACCCCTGCCTGTGGTGGGCCGGGCACCCTGCAAGCGGAGGTTGCTCTGGTGTCTTAGCCAGAGCAGCCTCCCTCCATGGAGAGCCAGGATGCCCTGGAGGCAGGGGTTGCTCTGACTGGGACGCTGGAGCAGCCTGTGCCTGCGGTAGGTGGGGTGGGAGGCCTTCCAGCCCAGCGGTGGGTGAGGCGCAGCAGTACTCCAACTGGGTGCCCCCTTTAATAGTTTAACCCCCAATTCTTTCCCTTGGTAAAATAATAAGGCTGACCTCATTTCCTGTTGTTTCATTTATTTCCCCCTTTCTTGATAGATTTAATCCACTCCCATATTATAACATTTTTAGTCCTAGTGACAAGGAGTCCTGTGGCACCTTATAGACTACCAGATGTATTGTTAGTCTATAACGTGCCACAGGACTCCTTGTCGCTTCGCAGATCCAGACTAACACGGCTACCCCTCTGATTTTTAGGCCTATTTTTCATAAGCCTCTTTGCTCTTAAAACCTTGCACCACATGCTGTACAAGAGGGAGCCTTTGGTCTCTGTAGGTGTAAGACGCAAGAGAATAAAACTCCATTGATCAAACATGGAGGACATGCTCTAATGACAACACGGGTAGGCAGTGAAGTTGCCTGCTCCCTATCCCCACTCAGCAATGTCCCACCCCCATAAAAAGAGCATCTGGAACTGCTGACCTCATTGGGCTGCGGAAGCTGTAAAAGTGCAGCTACTTCATCTGGGGTGGAGATTGCTGGAGTCTTGCCTCCGGATCATATCGCCTTCCCTCTGCCCCTGTGTGCTGCTGGATATTCCTTTCTAATGAATATTGGAACATTCTTACAGGATCACTCTCCCAAGATATCAGGTGGGAAACATGACTATGGGGTGCACCTGGGAGGAGGGATCTGCTGAGTAGTGTGCCTCCACAGACTTGTAAATACAGTAACAAGCAAAATTCCTACCTCGGAGAACTGTGCTAATGTGGAATAATCTCCCAAAATAAATGGAGGGGACATGCTATTTTGGCACATTTAGAACAGGACTGGCCAAAACACTAGGGCTGTGTCTAGACTACATAGAATTTTTGAAAGAGGATATGCAAATTCTGTGGCGGTATTAGGGATGTTAAGTAGCGATTGATTTGCTAGTCGAGTAGTCAATGGAATTTCCATCGACTACTCAATAATCACTTCTGCACTCCACCTTTGAAATGTACAAGAGTGCCAGTGGGGGCTCTTGTACATTTCAAAATTGGAACAGGATGTGGAGCCCAGGACCAGTGGGAAGTCCCGCTGACTCCTGGCTCCACCAGGGCGCTTCCACTTTGAAATGCACAAGAGCCCCCACTAAGGACTCTTGTACATTTCAAAGCTGGCACCAGGGTCAGCTGGGGAGTCCCCAGCTGATCCCAGGCTCCAAGCAGTGCTGCCGCTTTGAAATGCGGAGCCCGGGGTCAGCTGGGGAGTCACCAGCTGATCCCAGGCTCCATGTGCCGCTGCTGCTTTCAAATGCTCGAGGAGCCTGACTCCGGGCTCCCCGTGGCATTCAAAGCGGAGCACCGCATTGAGTAGCTGACCTCGGGTTCCGAGCAGCACTGCTGCTTTTAAGTACTCCCCTCTCCTCCCCCCTTGTTGGCTTTATCTGATAGAGGCAGTAAGTGGGGGAGGGAGTGACTAGTCAATTATCCAATAAGCATTTGCTGATCAGATAGTTGACTAGTGGACTAGTCCTTTATATCCCTAGATGGTATCATGAAACTTTTTAAATTGAAGTCTACCTGATGAAAGTAGGCTTGATAGAGAAGACAATGTCTGGTTCCAAATCTGTACAGTCTGTAATACAGGACTAACCTTTGAAACTCCAAAAAAAATACACTGGCCACAGTGTATGGCCACAGAATGCATCAATTTAGTTTTGCTTCCAGTTTATAAAGAAGGTGATTCACAGGAACAGCCACCATACAGACAGGAAATACTAAAGCCAGTAATGTGATTGGTATAAACTAAAGGTATATTTGACATTAGGGCTCCAATTCTGCTCCCTTTGATTTTAATGGTGCAAGGTCAGGCCCTAAAATACAGCCTCAATTGTCTCTGTTATGTAAATCCATGTGATAAATGTACGAACCTTATATGCATTCCTAAATCTACTAAATTCACACTCATTGGTCAACTCATGTTCAAAGGGAATACTAAACACGTGCTAGAACTGACAATAAAACTGCACCATTTATCAACTGTATCATATTTGCTTTAAATTATCATTATTGTCCACTAACAATGCAAGTGAGATTAGGATTATGAATGATATTTAAACCTTACAAAACACTAGATTCCCAATTCTCTGCAAAAATTAAAAATGCTATTGCTTGTTCCAAATAACTTTGAAACTAATGTAAAAAAAGAAGGATATAAACTGGACGTTTCGTATTATGCTATTATTGAGAGGGGCTGACAAAAATTTAGTTTGCAGGAGCACTACGATTATCTTTTAAATGTTCAGTATTTACCCACCCTCTCCATCTTCTGTAGGAATAGATTAATGAATTACTTGAACATTCACATTTTTTCCATACTTGTCTCTTTTTAAGAACATACTAGGGGTTTAAAAGTTAGAGAAGTAAGTTGTGAACATGAAAGGGAACGTGAATTTGCATTTGTTTGGTGGAAAGAGCATTTTTAGCCTCTGCATTCTCTTTTGTTCAATATAAGGTGAATTTTGACACTAATACACTGCTACCATGTAAATGTACTTTTATCGTGGGAATTACGGATCTTCAGCAGAAGGCAATAGCACATCACGGATACAGATGCCAGAGTGATAAAGGGACTATTGCTCTAAGAATATGGATTGTTTAAATCATGCAGACTTACTTAAGTGCATAAGAAACTACAAGATTGTTACATATTTTAAAATACCGGTGTACTTGTTTTCTCAATGTTTTGCAGAAAGTATTAGGAACAGTCATTTACCAGCATGCATTTTCAAAGAGGTTCTTTTTACTATTATGGAAAAACATTGGGTTTGTTCTCCTGGGGAGGGGAACTAAATATGGGTTTAAAAGCACAATAATTTGCAGGAAGGTTTATAGCTGGTCAGTTGGATCTGATTTATTTTCAGCAGCATAATCTCTTGGAGGAATGAAAGCCATTCGTTGTTAATGTGAATATACGTTGTCTTCTAAAATGTGTTAGTGTCAGCTGGAAATGAAATATGACTAGCTGCTGCGACCAGTGAGCAATCTAATACAGTTTAGGAAACAAAATGATTATTGTAATTCAATTGTGTTTATAATTTCTTATATTTTGAGATATGATTGTTATTTCATAGCCTCTTTACCAGATCCTGTGTGTCAGAATCTACAATTTATGATTTTTCAGCAGTGTTTGCTTTGCTCTTATAATATGCAGCAAGCAGCCCGGATGTCTCATTCTTTTCTTCGAATCCTTACACTTGTATTAGATAAATGGAAAACCAAGCATGTTTCCCTAATCCGGCATCCTCAAACCCATGCAAAGTACTGAAAAAAGTCAGCTCCCCAGATTTAAAACTTTCTAAACCACGTAAAGCTGTGATGATCGGACAGATCTCATGCAACAAACCAAGTTCCCATAAGTACGTAGGCAGGAGAACTCTTTGGAAATTCTAGGTGCTGATGACTCACCATGCGGCAGACTCCTTGCTGAGAAGTACAAACTCAATACCCCAGTCACAATATTAGGACCATGTGGGAAGCTGTAGGTGTCTACACTTCACAGGACATAAAAACAGAGACCACGACCAGTCGTACTCACTGAAGACCTTAGGTGGGGCTCTGTGCTACACCAAATTCAGTGTACAAGGAGGCTACACTGCAGGGTCTTTTAGCCACCTTTGCATCTAGGCAGCAGCCCAAACCAGTTCTTGACATAATTTAGACAGCCCTGAAAGGGCCCTGCAATGGGATCTATCAGAACGTTACTAGCCTCAGCTGGAGGTATGGGTGTCTGGACACCCCTGGCTGAAGGAAACCCACTCAGACCAGGCTACAAAGGTTTGGAGAAGGTAGTGACCAATTGGGAGCCAGCAATACCCAGCAAGCAAGCTTGTCTGCTTCTTCTCAGCTCCTAGGAGCAGTGCTGGGTGAAACGGGTGCAGGATAAGAGCTCATCAGTGCTAGCCCAGAACCCCAGGGTCCAGTGAGGGCCTTGTCCTCAATGACTGAAATTAAGTGGTTGCCTTTGAGTTTCACTTATTTAAAGGTGCTGACAGTCAAATTATGAATTGCGTTATTCTTCGTTAACTGTTCAGACTGATGCCACAGTTGGAGCATGGGCCAACCTGCTTCAAGAGATGGCTACACCTTGTGGTCTATATAGGGAGCACCTTCAGTAGATCAGACTTGGGTGTGACAGAGCAGCCCCACCTGTGACCACTGAATAAAGCTCTCCTGCTATCCCCTGCCCTTCTCATGACTAGCCATTTGGTCCCTTATGTATTTCAAAGGTAAGTTAAACTGAACAGGAACATGGCACGCTTGTGTCAGCATATGAATGTCCACACTTGCTGTTATTCCCAAGTAAGTCCATATGTAGAGAAGCCCTTAGACTCCAGCCTACACACTCTTAAATATGTACTTAACTTTATGCATGTGAACAGTGCCTCTTGACATTACAGTCATACGTTTTTGGGTAACAGACACATCTGTGGAAGAAGCTGGGTGTTCCACACTGTAAACTGTGGATTCCACGGTGTTTGCCAGAGGTGAGAGGTTTCCATATGGATACTTTTACCGCCCCCGCCCCCCGTACTACCAAAATCACACGCTTGGGCTTCCATTATGGCTACTGCTCCTGAGCTCCCCTACAGAAAGGGGGCAACCATCCACTAAAGAGGAAACCAAGAGGAAACAGAGTCTCTTAGTTCACCTGGATATTTCAGGTTTTTTTGTTTGTGGTGTTTCTTTACAGAGCAGAAACAGAATCTCGAGGAACTCTGCCAGCTCCTCCCTCACATCCATCCTGCTCCATCTGCAAAGTCTGAACCCCAAAGGGTCTTTAGTGGGAATGGGACATAGGGAAGCAAGCTGTCAATCTCACTTTCCCTTCCATGCCGCTAAATCCCAAGCCCCATATGTGGGCATAGACTCCAACTCCCCTTCATGTGCATGTGTAAGGTGACACATGGAATCCTAGGTCCTAAATATCTACCATTTGTGGTCAGCTACAGCATTTACAAATCAAAACATGACTGAGGTGGGCATTTCCCTTCTATGCTTTGGTACAATAAGCAGCTCCAAGACTGATCTGGATTAAACCAAGTGCATAAAGCAAACACCAAAGAAAATCCTGCTCACATGAATAACAATCTGAAGACAGAATAAAATGTAATATATGTAAGAAATTGTTTTAAGAGATACAAACATTTCTTCTGTTCCCCAGCTGTGCAGATAAGATATTAACAAAGTGCCAAGGGCTTTAAGCTCTAATATGAAAAGAAGAGGGGTGGGAAGACGTTGTACCTTACCACATAAGTAAAAACAAAATGCTAATTTTCATCTGTATTCATTTAGATCACTGACAAAGGCTAAAACAGAGTAACACACTGACCCTCAGTTCAGAAATTTCTGGCACCAAAGCATGTTAGAAGCATACAAAGTTATAAACATCTAATTTTAATCTGAACTAGATTTTACATAAATATTTTCAATTATGAAAGGAGATAGGTGGGAGAGACTATAATTGCTCTCAGTGTGTAATCTTGGGGTTTTTTTACACTGAAGCTAGTTTACAGCACTAAATGAATACCATTCAACACCTACTAGTTTATCCCATTTCTTCTTTCTTTGTATTTTTGAAACGATTGTTTTACTTCTCTTCTATTAAAAACAACAAGTATTCCTGTGGCACCTCAGAGACTAATAAAAAATATATATAGTAATTTTTGTTAATTTTTTTTAGTCTCTAAGATGCCACAGGACTACTCATTGTTTTTAAAGTTACAGATTAACATAGCTACCCCTCTGAGACTTCTCTTCTGTTAGGGGTATGTCTACACTAGCCCCCCAGTTTGAACTAGGGAGGCTAATGAGGGCGACCAAAATTGCAAATGAAGTGCGGGATTTAAATATCCCGCGCTTCATTAGCATGTTCCCGGTCGGTCGCCATTTTTGGAAATTGACTAGCCCAGAAGAACTGCCCGCATCTACACGCGGCAGAGAAGGGCGATTCCGAAATAAACCCCTTACTTCGAATTACCAGTTAAACCTCATGGAATGTCTCATAGGGGTAGCCATGTTAATCTGTAACTTTAAAAACAATGAGTAGTCCTGTGGCATCTTAGGGTATGTCTACACTACCACCCTAGTTCGAACTAGGGTGGTTAATGTAGGCATTCGAAGTTGCAGATGAAGCCCGGGATTTAAATATCCCGGGCTTCATTTGCATCTTGCCGGGCGGGCGCCATTTTTAAAGCCCCTTAGGTCGAACTCCGTGCCCGCGGCTACACGCGGCACAGAGTAGGTAGTTCGAATTAGGATCTCTAATTCGAACTACTGTTACTCCTCGTGGAACGAGGTGTACCGGTAGTTCGAATTAGAGATCCTAATTCGAACTACCTACTCCGTGCCGCGTGTAGCCGCGGGCACGGAGTTCAATCTAAGGGGATTTAAAAATGGCGCCTGCCAGGCAAGATGCAAATGAAGCCCGGGATATTTAAATCCCGGGCTTCATTTGCAACTTCGAATGCCTACATTAACCACCCTAGTTCGAACTAGGGTGGTAGTGTAGACATACCCTTAGAGACTAAAAAAAACGAACAAAAATTACTATACATATTTTTTATTAGTCTCTGAGGTGCCACAGGAACGGAATGAGGTTTAACTGGTAATTCGAAGTAAGGGGTTTATTTCGGAATCGCCCTTCTCTGCCACGTGTAGACGTGGGCAGTTCTTCCGGGCTAGTCAATTTCCAAAATGGCGACCGCCTGGGAACATGCTAATGAAGCACAGGATATTTAAATCCCATGCTTCATTTGCAATTTCGGTCGCCATCATTAGCCTCCCTAGTTGGAACTAGGGGGCTAGTGTAGACATACCCGTACTCAGTTTATCCATTTTCTTCATTGGGTCATCCTCAAATAACTGTTTTCTTATCATCTTAGCTGTAAATTTTAAAAAGCTGTGCAAGGCTAGTGAGAGTTAATGCTAAAATGCTACATCAGCAGTTTGAAAAAAATACAAGGATAAGGTTTATTTCTTTCTGCATGTAAGCACTCCTAAACTTATCCTATGACCAAACTGTCTCACTACACGTCTGTAGCTTCCACGCCATAGATCTGTTGAAGCACAGTGTTCAACTTTCCACTAGCTGTGCCTGAGGTTACACAGAAGAAACAGAATCTATACCAGCCTCTCTGTTCTATTAATGCTTAGTTCTATTAGTTCTCAGCTCCCTGTATCCAGCCCACGTAGTGCCAGAGCTAATAAACCCACTTCTGACTCACTAAAGTGGGGAGACAGAATGCTGCTGCCACCCACCCAGACCAGTGGTGGGGAGCACACAAGAGTATTTCCCAAAGAGTATTTCACTTATTTCCCAAAACAAGTTCTCCAACTCCAAAATGATAAAATAAATATAAACCAAAGCCAGAAAGACCAGCCCTCATCAGTGAGCAAATTAGTGTATACATATGCAATACGGGACAAACTTTACTCCAGAAAAAAATTTCATTTGAAGGTGTTCTACTCAGAAGAATTTAAAGTGAATTTACAAACTATTTAAAATTCCCAGACAAATAATCCCTCAAGAAAAAATTTCCTTTAAGTCACTGAAGTTCTAAAGTAGCAATATTTACACTAATGTATTGCAGCGAAGATTCTGAGTGGTTATTTTCTGGAATGCAGGCTTTGTAAGAATCTTACCTCCAAGGACCATTCCAGCTTGACAGCACTTCCTCAAGCGACATGCTGGACAATTCTTCCTACGAATTTTATCAACTATGCAGTCATTCCTTCCAGCACATAAATAGTTATGCTGTCCTGTAAATGAGAAAACCAGGGTTAGTACAATGTTTCTGACTGTGTCAAGACTATATCTGAACTGGTGTATGATGATCCAAAAATTAAAGAGACTTCAAACCAAAGGCTGACAAAATATTACAGGAATCACTATAGAGTTTTTTAACATTATCTTTCAGATATTATCAGATGACACTGTTTTATTATAGTACAGGTTGAACATCTCTAGTCCAGCGCTCTCTGGTCTGGCAAAATCTGTGGACTGGCATGATTTTAGTTAGCTGGATCCACTTATCATGAGTGTGGCTAAGCTTCCCGCGGCCCCATAAAGTTTGTTTACAGCCACCAGTCCTTGCTCTCTGTATTCCCTGCTGTTATTTAGCTCCAATTTACCCCTAAATGTCCTTTAACAGCCCAGTAAGCAGTGAAAATGTTGGTAATGCTGCTAGACAATATTGACTTTCCATGGTTTGGCAAATTCTCTGGCTTGGCACCAGTTAGGTCCCAAGGGTGCTGAATTAGAGAGGTTCAACCTGTAATTGTTCTGGCTTCTTTATGGTTCATCAATCTTCCATAGCTCCAAAATAGGCATGAACAATCTATGCTGCTCATGTTACTGTGCAATTGACAGTTCTTACATAAATCAGGTAATAGGCCAGAATTTGAGATTTCTCCTTTTCTGGATCTTTTCTTGGATTTTATTTCTCTCCTTTTAAAGCATTTTTTTCTTTTTCCCAGGATAAATAAGGGTGCTTTCCTTTGAGGGGCCAGTCCTCCTGCAAGGGGATGAGTATCCACAACTTCCAGTTCAGGCCATAGAAGCTGGGTCATGTAGCAACCCAGGAATGGGCCCTGTTGGTATGTTACATTTGTCTTGCAACTCCTTTCACTGCTCTTGGAAAATGTCTATTCCATTTTCAATTCTATTTGTTACCTTCAAATTTCACAGCCGATACCATCATCAAACCTAGTACTTAATTTGTGCCAGGACTGAGCCCCGGAATTCTAGACTTGGATGCTCATAGCTCAAACATCTGCTGGCTTCCCGTGTCACTTAAGAAAGTAAAAAAGAAAACTGCTTGAGCCCCACATGTCTTTCATTATAAACTAAACAAATGAACACTAACCAAACCCATTATATATTGGGAGGCTTAATGCACAATCCTGACAAAACAAATAAAATACGTACATGTCGTCTATAAAAGTTCAGAAATAGTAGCAACAAATATTTTCTAAGAGAAAAATACATATTAGTGACATCCAAAGAGAATACACAGGAAAGCATATGAACTTGCACCCTAACGCATTTGTATGACCACCATTGCTACAGTATCTGAGCACCTCACAATCTTTAATGTATTGTATGCTCACATTTTTAAATCTGCAGGTTGAGATAACTTACATCCAGTAGCCCTAATAGAAGTGACTGAGGAGCCTGCTTGTTGTTTTAATGATGACTTTTAATAAATCTGGGAGCATGAGGGAAGTTCCAGAAAGCAGGAAGAAAGCTAATATTGTACCGATTTTTACAAAAAGAGTAATTGGGATGACCTGGATAATCATAGGCCTGTCAGACTGACATTGAGCAACTGAGATGGGCCTCAATTAATAATGTTAAAGGAGGGTAATGTAATTAATGCAAATTGACGTGTTTATAAAAATAGACCTTATTAAAATAACTTGATATTTTTTATGAGATTATAAGTTTTGTTGATGAAGATAATAGAGTTGATACAATATACACAGACTTCTTTAGTTTGATTTGTCATCACATGACATTTTGATTAAACAAACAGAATGGTATAAAATTAATATGGCATACATTAAATTAGTTTAAAAACTGGCTAACAGGTAGGTCTCAAAACATAATTTTAAATGGGGAATCATCATTGAGAAGATCTGATTCTAGTGGGACCCTGTTGGGTTAGGTTCCTGGCTCAATGCTATTTAACATCTTTATCAAAGACCCGGAAGAAAACAAAGTCATCACTGATAAAATTTGCAGATGACACAAAGATTGAGGGAATGGTAAATAATAATGAGGACCAGTCACTGATTCAGAGCATTCTGAACTGCTTGGTAAACTGGGTTCAAGCAAATAATATGAGTTTTAATGTAGCTAAATATAAATATACTGATCTGGAAACAAAGAGTGTGGGCCATACTTACAGGATTGGGGGGAGGGCTCTCTCCTAAGAAACAATGACTCTGAGAAGCATTTGGGGATCATGGTGGATAAACAACTGAACATGATGGTGATGTCACAGCCAAAAGAGCAAATGGGATCCTGGGATGCATAAACAGGGAAATCTTGGCGAGGAAAAGAGATTACTTTTACCTCTGTATCTGGCAGTGGGTCAGCCAGTGCTTGAGATATCGTATGCAGTTCTGGTGCTCACAGTTTAAGAAGAATGATGATAACTTGGGGTTGAGAGAAGACTCATGAGACTGACTAAATGATTAGAAAACCTGCCTTACAGTGACAGACTCAATAAGCTCAATCTGTTTATGTAAGCGGGGGGAATGATCCCGCTATTGTGGGGAACTTTCCTGGCTTCTATACTACCCCGGTAAAATGGACCAACGAAAGGATCTGAGTCCCCGCTCCCACTTCCTTTACCCAACAGCCTCCCTGACCCTGAGGGCTCCCCTTCCACTCTCCTGAGTAGCAGAGTCCTCGAAATCCCAACAAGGCTGGGCCCAGGTTTCCTGGGGCTTAATCCCCGACCTTGTAGTCAGTCACTTGGGGTAGGGGCTAGGGTGTCCCCACTCCGGGGTGCTCTCTTCACACTGCATGCTTTCTTGACCCAGTGATCATTTCATATGGCTCAAAGCAAATACAATTTATTAAACATCAAATGATTAAAGAGAAAAGAATAAGAAAAAAATGAGAAAGGTTAAATGAGAACACACAGTCCTGCTCTGTAGCATGGGGACATCACAAACAGCAGTCTGCAGAGTGTAAGAACAGTTCACAGTCTGTTCCTTATAGGTCCCAGGGCTCTCTCTCAGGCCCTGGCTGTGCTCCAGGGGGGCTGAAGGCTGGACACGCTTGCTCTGGCAGTGACCACATGGCTTCAGGCTCTAGGTGGCAGGACCCCTCTCCCAGTCTGGCCTGCAGGGCCTCTTGGCTGGTGGTGTCTCCCTGCCCAGAGCCTCTCCCCCCACTTTGCTGGTCCCAGCTGCTTTGCCAGTCTCCAACTCCTTGTGTTGCTTCTCTGTCTCCTTTGGCTCTCTGATCACTGCAAGTCTGCTGCTCAACACAGGGTCTGTGCTCCTTGGGCTGTGTGTGCCTGGCTCTGTTGCTGCAGAACTGCCCCTCAGCACAGCTTGCACTCCTTGGGCTGTGTGTGCCTGGCTCTGTTGCTGCAGGACTGCCTCCTTGGGCTCTGGCGCTGCAGGTCTATCTCTCCACACAGCTTGCTCTTCTTGCTGCTCTTCTTAATTCTCTCTGCTTTCTCTCAGAGACCCAGAAAACCCCAGGTCACACAGAGGACGGGACCTGGCCTCTTAATTTCCTCACTGGCCTGTCCAACCTGTCAATCAGGCTGAGCTGGAGTGTTGGCTGCTTTCCATTGTCTCTGGGGTCTGTCTGTCTCAGGGCCCTGATTTCTCATGGACCCTTCCCCTTTTGGTACTGGGAGCTGGCCAATCAAAAACTCCCGCTGAGTTTTAGTAAGGGGCTAACAGTCCCCTTACATTTAGCTCAACAAAGCAAAGTTGTGGGGTGACTTGATTTCAGTCTGTAAGTAACCATATGAGGAACAAATATTTAATACTGGTCTCTTCAAACACAGCAGCAAAAGATATAAAATGATCCAGGTGAAAGTGAAGATAGACAAATTTAGATGAGAAATACGGTGTAAAGTTTTAATGATGAGAGTAATAAATCATTGAAATGACTTACCAAAGGGCTGTAATGAATTCTCCATCACTGACCATTATTAAACCAAGACTGGATGTTTTTCTAAAAGATATGCCTTTAGGAATTACTTTGAGGAAGTTCTATTATCTATGCTATACAGGAAGTCAAACTAGATCACAGTAGTTTCTTCTGGTCTTAGAATCTAAAGACACATGAACTTTTTATACATATGTAGTCATACTGAGCTCAACCATATAAGCTAGAAACTTTTTTAAAATGAAACATCAGCTCTGGAGCACAATTCTATGTCAGGGGGTGAAATCTGTTGCAAATGATATGGCTGCAGAACACATAGGACCTGACCATAACGTGCATTCATTTAGGGTTGCCAGATGGTTGAAAGAGAAATACCGAACACACCCCCCTCCAAAAAAACGGGAAAAAATTCTGTTGAAGGGGAAAAAAAGGAGGGGGGAGAGACCAAAGTTGTTGAGCAAAAAAAAATCTACCCTGCCCCCAAATCCAAAAATTAAAATAAAACAGCATTAAAACAGCATGTCCCCTTTAAAAGTGAGTGCAGGATGGGAACAAGGGGAGCGGTTGAGCACTAAGACCCAGGGGAAAGCATTGCTTCCCCTAGGTCTTTGGGCCAGCAGCCATTTTGTGCCGGCAGCCTCGGGGAACCAGGTAAGCATGGGGGCTGCGGCTGGGGGTGTTGGGAGTTGCGGGGGGGAGGCCAGGCGCTGAGTGTTTGTAGGGTTGCCAGGTGCCCAGCATTTTTGCCTCCTGGCCGGGGAAAAATTCAGAAAATACCGGACATTTTAGGGTGTCTGGGTGAATACTGGACACCTGGCAACCCTACATTCATTATGGAAAACTTTTACAGAATTTTTACAATCCCATACATGATTCAGATTGATTCCATGTCTGATTTATTTGCTTATTTCCCATACTCCTTGCGCTGTGAATTTAATGCTGTTCTTTAAACATAACAGCCACTTGTCTATACCATAAGATTAAAAATACAAAACTTCTTAATTAATTGTTTTGACGATATAGGGGACCACATTTTTTAATGATCAAGAAACTGCCAGAAGCTGATTATACAATGCACAAACTTGTTGCATCACCAAGAGGATGCTAGGAGACTATAGCAGCTCCACAGACTTGTGAAGAGTGTTTAGTAAGGAGATCATCTCCAAGTGACAAGTACATTTTTAAACAATTTCTATTCACATGCTGGTGTTCCTTATATGGGAACAAAATACATGAATAACAGGAACCATTCAAACTGTTAAAGACAGTAAGATAAACGTCAGCAGGCTGACATGAAGAAAGGAAAGGTGTAGTTAGGTATGATGAAAAAGTTCTTAATAGTAAGTGCATTTGGACAGTGAAAGAAGATTCTTAAGAACCCATAATTTAGGATTTGTCTATTCTTCCTGATGTTATGCATACTTTCTTGCTTCAGTAGATTTTCCTTAGCAAAAACAAATTTTTAAAATTTGACCATAAAGAATTTCAGTCAAATTGAAAGAGTTGTACAATTACTGGAATGTTGGGTTTTCTTTTGAGTGTGTTTAAATTGAATCTTGTTGTCTTCATGTTATTTTAATGTGTATTACATTCCAGCATTGCTCTCATCTTATTAGCATTCCATTGCCAAGAGATAATGTTGTAGTCAAATACAACAAATAATAATGATGGCCCAGTTCTTTTCTTATTCAAGTCAAAGGCAAAACTCCCAATGACTTCTCTGGGAAAGGATTATGTCCTAAAATATTGTAATTCTATCCCTTGATTCACTGGTCTACAATTTTTTAGAAGTCGTCTGCTTCAGAGATAAAATGTGCTATTTATTATGTATTTTGATGTGCTGAATTCAAATATGACAATTAAAACAACTGATTGGCTACTGTTTCCAAGATATTTAAGTTTTTACATTTTACGTCTATGTATATTGTGTAGATAGTAGAGTTTTAATCATAAATTGTAAACCTAGGTCTTTTCATGTGTTTATGGTTGCTTTACATGATAATATTTCACCTGTCCTGTTTATGTAACACTTTAAAAATCAGCAAAAGGGTTATATAAATAAAATTTATTATGAAACAAAAGGCAAAAAACTATTATGTACATAGTTTAGTCCTATTCAGTGTCTACTCGGCGCTTCTTGGCTTGTCTCTTGTATTCATTAAATGGAGCATTTCTTGTCACTGTCCAGCAATAGTCTGCAAGCATTGATGGGCTCCATTTGCCCTGATAGCATTTCTCCATTGTTGCAATGTCCTGGTGAAATTGCTCGCCGTGCTCGTCGCTCACTGCTCCGCAGTTCAGTGGAAAAAATCTAGATGAGAGTGCAAAAAATGTATCTTTAGTGACATGTTGCAACCAAGGCTTTTGTATGCCTTGAGAAGGTTTTCCACCAACAACCTGTAGTTGTCTGCCTTGTTGTTTCCGAGAAAATTTATTGCCACTAACTGGAAGGCTTTCCATGCCGTCTTTTCCTTGCCACACAGTGCATGGTCAAATGCATCATCTCGAAGAAGTTCACGAATCTGAGGACCAACAAAGGCACCTTCCTTTATCTTAGCTTCACTTAACTTCGGAAATTTTCCACGGAGGTACTTGAAAGCTACTTGTGTTTTGTCCATGGCCTTGACAAAGTTCTTCATCAGACCCAGCTTGATGTGTCAGGGTGGTAACAAAATCTTCCTTGATTCAACAAGTGGTGGATGCTGAACACTTTTCCTCCCAGGCTCCAATGACTGTCGGAGTGGCCAATCTATCTTGATGTACTGGGAATCTCTTGCACGACTATCCCATTCGCAGAGAAAACAGCAGTACTTTGTGTATCCAGTCTGCAGGCCATGCAAGAGAGCAACAACCTTCAAATCGCCACAAAGCTGCCACTGATGTTGGTCATAGTTTATGCACCTCAAAAGTTGTTTCATTTTGTCATAGGTTTCCTTCATATGGACTGCATGACCAACTGGAATTGATGGCAAAACATTGCCATTATGCAGCAAAACAGCTTTAAGACTCGTCTTTGATGAATCAATGAACAGTCTCCACTCATCTGGATCGTGAACGATGTTGAGGGCTGCCATCACACCATCGATGTTGCAGGCTACAAGATCACCTTCCATAAGAAGAATGGGACAAGATCCTTTTGACGGTCACGGAACATGGAAACCCTAACATCACCTGCCAGGAGATTCCACTGCTGTAGTCTGGAGCCCAACAGCTCTGCCTTATGCTTGGGTAGTTCCAAATCCCTGACAAGGTCATTCAGTTCACCTTGTGTTATGAGGTGTGGTTCAGAGGAGGAGGATGGGAGAAAATGTGGGTCCTGTGACATTGATGGTTCAGGACCAGAAGTTTCATCCTCTTCCTCTTCCTCGTCTGACTCAAGTGAGAATGATTCTGGTGCATCAGGAACCGGCAGTCCTTCTCCGTGGGGTACTGGGCGTATAGCTGATGGAATGTTTGGATAATGCACAGTCCACTTTTTCTTCTTTGACACACCTTTCCCAACTGGAGGCACCATGCAGAAGTAACAGTTGCTAGTATGATCTGTTGGCTCTCTCCAAATCATTGGCACTGCAAAAGGCATAGATTTCCTTTTCCTGTTCAACCACTGGCGAAGATTTGTTGCACAAGTGTTGCAGCGTATGTGTGGGGCCCACCTCTTGTCCTGATCTCCAATTTTGCAGACAAAATAAAGGCGATAGGCTTTCTTAACCATAGTGGTTATACTGCGCTTTTGTGATGCAAAAGTCACTTCACCACAAACATAGCAGAAGTTATCTGCACTGTTCACACAAGTACGAGGCATCTCTGCTCACTTTGGCTAAACAGAAATGTGTCCCTTTGCAAAATCAAACACTGACAAATAAGAGAGCATGACATAGGGCAATTTGTTCAGCAGAGTGATGTAAGCTTCGTTATGATTGCATCATCCATGACTTCTAGGAATAACATGATGCAATTCATATCACGTATGACGCAATACCAGCTTCAGATTGCATCCTTCATTGTTTTGCCTAAAAAGCAATTACTGTCCAAACCCAGTCATAGATTTATTCATAGATCCAGTCAAAGATGTATTTTAGTCATTTCTGGTTTAAATTGAGATCCCTTCCCTTTATAACTCACTTATCCTCCGCCATTCCCAAGTCAAGGGTCGTATATACTGACCCAATAGCATATCTTGAAAACTAGAGCCAATCAACAATTTTAAGCATCATTTTTGTTCTCAGTGACCCAGAATTAGTAAAGTTTGACTACATTTATTTCAGAAGCATTTTGGCTGTAGAGCAGTGTTATTTGATTGACTGTATTATTGGTCATTTCAATTATGGATGGGTCATTTCAATTACAGAATTAGTGTTTGGATAAAATCATCAATCCCAACTTTTACCTGTCTGTCCAAATTAACCTCAAATTTACTTTTTGGTGTTTAAAACTGTTTTCAATTTTCCCCACTCCATGTTTCAGTGCCTTCTAATTCTGACCAGGACTCTAAGTGGAAGTATCAAAAGAAAAATCTCTTAGTTGGACACTGTGACCTCAATTATGCAGAGCAAAAGAGGTAGGTATTAAATAGCATCCAATCTTGTGACATTTGTGTGTCTCCTATATGGTGTGGACTTGCAAATGTCATTTCAATTATGTTCAGAGAAGTATTAATTTGATTTAGCTATTTACTGCCCATGGTAGTAAACAAGTCTGACATGGTCATTATGTAACTCTGCTGCTGTTTTTTGTATCCCCTTTCTTTGCCCACTTCTGGTAAAATAAGTATGTGTTCAGCAAGGCCATGTCTACACTAGGAAACTATTTTGAAATTACTAAATTCAACTTAAGAACTCCCAGTTTAACAAATTCAAACTAGCGTGTCCTCAGTACGGGACTGAAATTAGTCTGAAGCCCAGGAATCACTCGAGTTGCGGGAGGCCTCCCGGAGGCCAATAAATTCGAATTAGTGGCACCAGAAAGTCCACCCTACTCTGATTTCTAAACTACTATTTCAGAATTAGTGTTACTCCTCATGAAAAGCAGGAGCACAGAGTTTGAATTCTGTGGCCTGTTATTTCAAAGTAACGGGCTTGGTAACGTGGACGCACTGCTTATAAATTTGAACGTGGGGGGGCGTTAATTTGGAATAAGGACTTGGGGTGGACCAGAGCCAAGATTTGTTCTACAGATGTACAGCAAGGACAATCTGACAATGTCCTTTCAGCAATAGGTAACAGGTACAGCTATAGTTACCTGCTTCATGAGAAAAATGGCATTTTCTTCTGATAAGGTGCCAAAGATTACTGCCAAATCTTCCAAAATGTCATGTTTCCAGTTTTTGTTTTGAATCTTCAACATTCATTTTTAACATGCAATGTTGTAACCATGTCAATCTCAGAATATGAGAGAGGCAAGGTGGGTAAGTAACATCTTTTATTGGACCAAGTTTTGTTGGTGAGAAACAAAAGCTTACACAGGGCTCTTCCTCAGTTGTTATTGTTGCCTTCTTCAGTGACATCTACTCCATGATTCATATTATTTTCCCAATGAAACATTAAAAAACCAAACAACCGCCCCCCCCCAAAAAACCCCGAACCCTTCATATTTCTGGCAACAGACCAGCAAGTAGAATAATTATTTTTAACCATAGCCTTCTCTAACATAATCTGTGCAATATTTAGTTGATCTCTCCTCTACTTTGCCTTAGTTAACTTTGAAAGCCTTCTTAGTATTTTAAGCTACAGAGGCTTTAAGAAAATAAATAGTGCATACTCAGCATGTATCTGATTTTGAAAAGATTTTATTGGACTATGCTACATGCAGCCATATGTCAGGCCTTGTCTATACTTACTGGGAGATTGGTGCTGTAAGGGACCCCTAAATCAACCACTGATCACTCTCCGTCCACTCTGGTACTTCACTGGTCGAGAAGAGTAAGGAAAGTCAATGGGAGTGTTTCTCCCATTGACCCCCCACATTGGGATGCTGCGGTAATCTGAACTAAGATACATAGCTGGAATTTTGTACCTTGGTTCAGCATTGCCCCCTAGGATAGACCTGACCTCAGAGCCTACCTACTGTCTCAAATATTGATACTTTCAGGAATCTCAGATATAAATAAGCCATATGAAGTAACACTAAGAATCCAGACCTACATAAACATCCACAATCCTTTCAACCAATAAAACAATTCCAGGCTCACTTTTCAGTGTGGCAGCATTGCTCCTTAGCTATTCAAATGCTTTGATATTGACCAGTGATAATTGTTCCTCTGGCTCTTATACACAACAAACAATTACTTCTAAATATGATCAAACCAATGCAAGAAAATCAATGGTAGGACTCCAGCATTCCTTAAGCCACCAAGCTGTGTCTTTTAGATAAACAAGAAAATGCAGATGCTGATGCTATATTATGAAACTTTATGGAGCAGAAAGTTAAACTTCAAGGAACAGAATTCTATATAATTGTAATAGTATCTTACTATATTTTCAAGCGTGCCATAAGCAGATGTTTGGGTACACATTCCCAGAATAAAGTTTAAAATGTATCCATGTTACTAGCATATATAACTTTCAAAGAAAGAAATGTTATACCCACATAGGTAGAAAAGCCTCAGTTACCATGTGTCATACATAAGATTGTAGTGCCAGATAGAGCACTGGTTCAATTGTACCCAAAGAGAAGAGTGCAACCTACCAAATTACCAACATCTTCAGTAAGTGTTTCTTGGGGGGTTTTTGAGCCAGTTTATGGCCTGACCTCACTTACCTGGGGTAATCTGACCAAAGCCTGTAAAAGATGATGATATCACAGACCTGTACTTCCTTAAATTCCTTTTCCGGTCTAAATATCCATGCTAAGTCCCAACCCAAAAGCAATTTTTTTTGACATTTTAACCACATCAGTTCTGAGGGGTTTTAACTATTAAAGGCACAAGGGAAAGTAAAGTCCCTCCTATTAAACTCCCATGTTTCCAACTGGAGACTATATATTCAAAAAGTGAAACCTGAGATCTAGGGTTTAGTTACATGGCAACATTCAAGAAAGTCAAGGCAAATCAAGTACAACAGTGATAACCAACATGTTGATTGCAATTGACTGGTAAAATCTAGAGCCTCTGCAAGTCGATGGTGATCCTCAGGTAGGCTGCCTCTGCCTGCCTGATCCCATGCTGCTCCTGGAGGCAGTCGATTGGCTGAGTGCAGGTACATCTCTGTAGTCTCTGGAAAGGCGTGAGGCAGCTCTGTGCTGACCCTGGCACTGCCCAAGAAACTCCCATTGACTGGGTTAGCATTTCTGGGTGTGGGCAGCAGTGTAGCACATGGAGACCCCCTCCTTCCATTCTCCCTAGGGGCCACACACGACTGCACTCAGCAAGCCAGCCATTTCCAGGAGTGGGGCCAGGCAACCAGAGCCCCGTTGCACTGCTGATTGGGAGCTTGCCTCTGGTAAGTGCCTGCCCTTCACTCCTATCCCCTGTGCCATCCCTGTGTCCACCCAAATACCTTCCAGAGTCCACATAGCTCACCTCCTCCTGTACCCAAAACTCTGCCCCAGCCTGGAGCCCCCTCCTATACCACAACACCTCTGCACAAGCCTCCTGACAAGAGCACTGGGTGGGCAGAGCAGGGCAAGCCCCCCCACCTCGACCCACTCCCCTGCAGGCATGCTGAGTGGACAGAACGGAGAAAGACCCCACACTCTGACATCACTAAATCCCTGCCTCAACCAAGCTTCACAATCATCATTGATGAGAGTAGTATTAAAAAGTTAATGTGTGTGTGTGTGTGTGTGTGTGTGTGTGTGTGTGTGTGTGTGTGTGTGTGTGGTGTGTGTGTGTGGTGTGTGTTTTTTGTAATGGTATTGCCCAGAACGGCCTACTGTTACCTATTTTCCCAGCCCACAGAAAGGGAATGGGATTTCCCCCACACGTACCGGTACCTGTTTTCCTGGAGCGGCTCAGCTCCTGATGGAAGCCTGCTCAGGATGCGCGGCATATTTTCTTCTGGTTCCCAGCATGGCACTGTGGCTCTTAAAGTGGCCGCGACTGAATTTCTGCCTCCAGCGCAGTTTTTTTTGGCTCAACAAGTTTTCCTTTTTTTTTTTTTTGCTCAACAAGTTTGTCCCAGAGTACCAGCACCTTTTTCTTACAAAAAAAGCACTATATCTATATCTATATCTATATCTATATCTATATCTATATCTATATCTCCTAACCCCCCATTTACATTAGTTCCTATGGGGAAATTGGAATTGCTTAACACCACTTTTCTTAAAGTAGCATTTTTCAGGAACATAATTACAAAGTTAAGTGAGGAGTTCCTGCAAAGGTGTGAAGTCAGTACACATAAGTTAAAGTGCATTAATCTCCATCTGCACCGTTATGTGGATGGTTTCATTTAGAAATAAAGTGGCTTTAATTCACCATAATGTTATCCTCCACTATGGTACAGATAGCAGACCAGGTTCTCGTTTCATTTTACCCCAATTTTGTGACAGCAAGGTCTGCCAAAACTAGGGCCGAAGGAGGTGTGGCAACATCCCCTGGCTTGAAGTGGTTTATGTCATATATGAGGTTTACAGTTTTGCTCAATGGGTTTCAGCACCCTCACTATATAAACTATTCCATTGCTACTGAATGACAATGTAAATTTAAGTTGCAGAGGCATAGAATTGATATAATGGAGTCAAGAACTTGGTCTACATACCATGCAAAAACTTCAAGATGGTAATGCTGAACTAATTTTTTTAAATGGAAATGTACCAAGAAAACTGCTACAGAAAGACACACTTTCAAAGACCGCTTGTTTGTCCTTGGGTTTCTCTATTTAGCCATCCTTACTATTCCATCTGTATGTGAGGTCACTAACACCTGGTCTACACTAGGGGATATGTTCGAACTAAGATATGCAACTTCAGCTACCTTAATTGCTTAGTTTAAGTCCAAACATCTTAACTCGAATTTTGGTGCCGTCCACACTGTGGGGAGTCAAAAGGAGCTCATTCTCCCTTTGACTTCCCTTACTCCTCATAGAAGCAGGGCTACCGACACCAACAGGCACGCCATCTCAGTTCGAATTAGCATGTCTTCACTAGACCCGCTAATTCAAATGCCAGAAGATCGACTGCAGCTGCTTCAATCTTATCCATAGACATGAGTCAAGGCCCAATCTTATCTGTAGACATGGCTCAAAAGACACTGAGAATGGATTTGCACTCCAAAGCTGTCAATAAGGGCTAACAATTTGACCAACATATCATCTGGAATACCTTTCATTTTCACAAGTTTAAGTAGATTTAGAATTTAAACCCCATTAACTACCATTGGGTGTTAGCTGTGAATAGTAAATCGTTTATTTTCAGCTTTATTAATGTAATTAACTAGATATTTCCCTCTATGCCTCCAAAATTTCAATAACAAAACAGAGAAGGGAGGACACGCCTATGGCAAAGAGATCCTCTGGGATTTCATTGTTAATATAATTGAGAATGAGGGGTATGCTTCACTTATAAGAGGCTAATGAGGTGAGGTTTCTGATTCGAGAAAGTCTTGTATTCATGTCTGATAAAAGTATCCAGAGGACAGGATAGGCATATTTATCTACAATTGCCAGGTAGAACACAAGGCATAACTGAAAAAGGGTTAACTCAGCAAAAGTAAGGTGCTGGACTAATAGTATTTAAATTTCACATCTATTTTATTCATTGGACAGTCACTTTGATCTTGCCTACACTGATTATTTTAGGGAAATTTCTTCTGGTGCTTGATGACTGGGTATTATTTTTATCATATCATTTAGAGCTGCACACCCATTTGGTTCTTACTATCCATAACATTTTCCTAATATCAGTCTTAAAACCTTTCTTTCCTTATCTTCAGAACAAGCAGCAGTCACCTTCTGGGATTGAAGAGCACCCTTCCTTCCTAACTTTATATGAATTCTACATGGATACACCAACACAGAGAACTTCGGTGAAGCCTCCTATTAACTACCATTAGATTTCTTCACTCCAGTAACATCCAGGTCCTTTAAGTCTGACCCATGAATTTCAGATTCTATTGCTCCCATTCTGGAAAACATTTCAGATTCCGCTATAACATGTATTTCTATAATCTCCTGAATCAGGATTTTGACAGGTCATTTCAATAAATTACTATAATTAATATACTAAAAAACTCACTAAACATTTGATATAATTGGAGTTAACACAAATTACTTAAAATGTGTTCTCTTTTGTCTAACTTGATACCTATCCAAAGAACATAGATTTCAGTCACACACATTAATTTGAGATACAAATGCCAAATCATCATTTCACACTAATATTTGTGCTTTTATAGTTAACAGAAACTAGACACTGAGAAATGTTGCTAGTTGTTTGACCTTTGTATTTAAATTCCAGAATCTCACTGAAGGACAGAACGTGAGTAGGAAAGGAAAGATATGCAAGATATTTGGCTAATTCTAATTTAGGGGATAAACCATCTAGAAAGCTTGCATGGACAATTAGTGAGCATGCTAAAATATTTATTTGAGTAGATTTTATTTGCAACATTTAATATTGGACTTCCCTATGGGTTTTTTTGTTTGTTTTGACTGTGTGCATTCTCTGTAATGATTAATTATTTGTATCACAGTAGGAAGATGCAGACTGAATATCAGGAAATTCCAACATGGGGATGCATTTGGCACTGGAAACATTTACTAAGGGAAATGATGAAAGCCCAGTATTTTTAGATATCAGACACGTGGCTGAATAATAAAAGCATGTACTGCAAGGCCACTAAGTGACTGTATTCTTTGCCCCCTGACTGCCACTTCCTGTAAAGCCTTCAAGGGTTAATTCAGCCAGTAAATATTATGGATCTATCTTAAAAAAAAAAGAGACTGGTTTCTCCAGAGTAAGAGAAAAATTCTGAAGCAACTATTTCTCTCTCTCTCTCTCCATGGCTCCAAAGTCCAGTTTGCCTTTAATGTCTACAACCTTGGCATCATCCCTGACTCTGTTCTCCTTTCCTTCTTGTATCTCCAATGTCTTGAAACTTTCATATCCTCTTGTTGTCTTGATAATCACAGCTCCTTTATCTGTAATATTCCTAAATCCCAGATCTCCAGACACCAGCATAATCAGAATGCTATTGCCTGCCTTATCATATGTACACACCCCACCCACTTTTATTGCTCTTCATTCATTTCAGGATACAGTTAAGATTTCAATCTTTGTTTTTTAAACTCTTGCTGGGCTTGCTCCAGCTTATCTCATACACCATGGGTTCTCAAACTGGGGGACGTGAAGAAATTCCAGGGGGGGCATGAGGCGACCCAGGCCTCCCCTCCCGTCAGTCGCCCCCCCCAAGTTTTGCTATTTTTGTTTTTCAGCCCCAGTCAGTTCCTTATCTTTCTTTCTTTTTTTTTTTTGCTCAACAAGTTTTGCTATTTTTTTGCGGGGGCGGTGTGAGGGTTTCTCAAAAATCAAAAAGGGGGCGTGATGCTGAAAAGTTTGGGAACCACTGTCATAGACTTTGTCTCCCTCTACTTCCCTTTTCAACCATCTAGCTTTACAATCTCCTCTGTCGCTTCATATACTTTCTCCAGTGCTTCTGCAAAAGCCTTCATTTTGACTAGCCATAATAAAGTGAGTAAAATGTACAAGAATCTGTTAAATGCCTAAGTCTCCAAGTGCACTAAACTGGAGCTGTTCTTTGGGTAATATGATTAAGCATTCCAGAGTTTGTCTCATTTGTCACAGGATCAATTAAATATGGCAAAGGAAGAAGATAACAAAACTTCAGAATGAGACTATTGTTTAGTTAGTTAATTAAAAATTATAATACTTAATATGAAATTATGTACAAGAATTAAAGCATAACCTCATCCTTGTACAGAGAAAGGAAGGAGAGAATAAACTGCAACAAGAATTCTGCTAATGTAAGTTAATATAGCATTCACCTTGGTCGATAAATTGAATTAAGGAGAAAAGCAAATTAAAACATTATAAAGGTTATTGGATAAGCAGAAACTTTCATAAACAAAGAATTAAGATGCTTACTTGATTCTAGTCTCAAAAAATTTTAACATTCTGAAAATTATAAACCTTTCTGTACAGCTGAATGGAAGAGACAATATTATTTTAGCTTTTTAAGTTTAACTTCTCTTGCCCTTTTTATGACAACATATCTTGCAGAGGGCACTTATGTGGCATCATAAGTGGTCTATAGTCACAGAATGTTAATGAAGGTGACTGGAAGTGCATCAAACAATGGAATCAACAGTTTGTGTTCAGCACATCTGAACTGCTTTATGTACATACTGATACACTTCTGTGCACGCTAACTCCTAGAAAAAAATCTCAAATATTTAAATCACACCACATTACTAAAATAAACCATTTCATACTGAAACTGGATCCCTAATTCTTTTCCTACCCTTCCATCTCTCATTTATTTTATATAACTTTATAACCCACAATTTCATCCTGCAATTTTAGTGGGCTGAAGTGGGACAGATTGCCTCAGTCAGAAAGTAACAAAGACTGAAAAAATGTACATCAGAAATAGAAGAGAGTAACAAACAGAAAACAACAGCTCCCACTCCAGATGATCAGAACAGCCCAATAGACAATGGGGACTCGGCACAACTAGCAGGGTCTGTACCAGTGGATTGCAGGGCAGAATCAAGGTCAGCTACAGTATACAACTATTTAATTCCTCTATCTTGCAGGGAGAATACATGGGATTGCGTGGCCCTGAGTGACTTGGAAGCACAGGTTTACTCACTCTACCCATTAGGCATCAGGTAAATTATGGTTGGAACATAATACTGACAGTCGGCAGATTACAGTCAGAAAAAATACAATTTAGTACAGATACGAAGATCAAAGTAAGATAGGGTATGTCTACACTACAAAGTTAATTCGAACTAACAGCCGTTAGTTCAAATTAACTTTCATAGGCGCTACACATGCAAACCGCTAATTCGAACTAGCGGAACGCTTAATTCGAACTAGGTAAACCTCATTCTACGAGGACTAACGCCTAGTTCGAATTAAGTAGTTCGAATTAATGGCTGTGTAGCCACTTAATTTGAACTAGTTGGAGGCTAGCCCTTCCCAGCTTGCCCTGGTGGCCACTCTGGGCCAAGCCAGGGAAACTCTTCTGCCCCCCTCCCGGCCCCGGAGCCCTTAAAGGGCCACGGTCTGGCTACGGTGCCCGTGCCAGGTGCAAGCCTGCCAGCACCCAGCCAGCAGACCCTGCACCTGGCACGGCATGAGCCAGCCACCCGCTGCCACCCAGCCCTCCGCCTCTTCCCAGGACCAGGCTGGCGGCTCCCAGGAGCCAGCCCGGGGCTGCAAGAGGCGGGGTGCCTGCCTGGTCTAGTGCGGAGATCGTGGACCTCATCCAGATTTGGGGGGAGGCCTCCAACGTCCACAATCTCCGCACTAGGAACAGGAAAGTGGCCGTCTCGGGCAGGACAGCTGCCAGCCTGGCCAACAAAGGCCACATGCGAACCCAGGAGCAGGTTTGCATGAGAATCAAGTTGGTCCAGTGAGACCCCCGACCCTAAGCCCTGAGCTTAGAACATAAGAACGGCCGTACTGGGTCAGACCAAAGGTCCATCTAGCCCAGTAGCCTGTCTGCCGACAGCGGCCAACACCAACTACCCCGGAGGGGATGGATCGAAGACAATGACCAAGCCATTTGTCTCATGCCATCCATCTCCAGCCTTCCACAAACAGAGGCCAGGGACACCATTCCTACCCCCGAGCTAATAGCACTCCATGGACCCAACCTCCATGACTTTATCTAACTTCTCTTTAAACTCTGTTATAGTTCTAGGCTTCACAGCCTCCTGTGGCAAGGAGTTCCACATGTTGACTATTTGCTTTGTGAAGAAGAACTTTCTTTTATTAGTTTGAAGCCTGCTACCCATTCATTTCATTTGGTGTCCTCTAGTCCTTCTATTATGGGAACTAATGAAGAACTTTTCTTTATGCACCCTCTCCACACCACTCATGATTTTATAGACCTCTATCATATCCCCCCTCAGTCTCCTCTTTTCTAAGCTGAAAAGTCCCAGTCTCTTTAGCCTCTCTTCATATGGGACCTGTTCCAAACCCCTAATCATTGTAGTTGCCCTTTTCTGAACCCTTTCCAAGGCCAAAATATCTTTTTTGAGGTGAGGAGACCACATCTCTACACAATACTGAAGATATGGCGTACCATAGTTTTATACTTCCCCTCCTCCTTCTTCCTCTGGCTTCCCCCTTCCAGCTCCCTCCTCCCAGGTTTCCCCCTCCCCTCTCTCTTCCCCTCTCCCACCTCCTTTTCCCAGTCTCCCCAGAGGTTAATCGCTCCCCCCCAGTTTTGATAAATAAAGAGAGTTTCTATTTTTGAACACACGTGCCCTTTATTTTTTACATCAGGAAGGGGGGCTAGGGAAGGGTAAGTGGACGGAGGTGAGGGAGGAATGGGGCACAAGCCCCCGATGGGGAGGACTGGGGTGGCTCTGCAGGCTCCTCGGGGTGGAAGCTCTCCTGCAGGGCCTCCTGGATCCTGACAGCCTCCCGATTGACCCCCCCCGGATGGTAGCCTGCGGCAAGTGCAGCCGGGCTGATGGCCAAGTGCTGTGATGTGCCAAGTGTGGGCACTCAGGGCACTCCAAGACAGGATTGCTTTGCTGTCCCTCATCGAGGTAGACAAGCAAGTGGGGAACCCTGAGAACTGCCTGTCCGGGGTAGGGGTCAGATCCCTTTAAGCACAGCCCTCGGCTAGCCTGAGGCAGCAGCTCCACACTCTAAGTCCTAACCTGATGCCCTGCCGGCACTGGTTCCAGCCAACCTTAACTTCGGTTCAGGGTCCACTCAGTGTAGACATACTAGTTCGAATTAGCAAAATGCTAATTTCAATTAGTTTTTAGGTCTAGATGCATGAATTCGAATTAGCTTAGTTTGAATTAACTAATTTGAATTAAGTTAGTTCGAATTAGTGCTGTAGTGTAGACATACCCATAGCTACTAGATCTCAAACAAATGCTTGTCTTCTGGCTACTTAATACTTAATGTAAAGACAAATGTATAAGTGGTGAGAGATTAACTGGCATTAAGCAACAACTATTTGCAAAAGCATAGGTACTGTGAACACAGACACATAGTCAAGAAGCCAACATGAGGTTGGAGATCTGTATTGCTGCCTCTGCAGCCTGCTGATATGACAGCAAAGAGATGCAATCCAGAAGCTTTTGAAGCACCATCTGAATATCCATCATGAGACTATCATCAATGTTGCAGGAAAAATAGTGAGCCTTGCTTGACAGATGCCATCTTACCTAAACAGTTGCAGCTGGTCTTGCAAAATCCAAGTAACCTTTAGCTGAACCTAGTCATTGTCTAACTAGAGTTGCCTGTCTGAATTTTGTAAACCAAACTGCTTTTTACTACCAAAGATTATTTCTGTTCCATCCAAAAAAGATGTGCAGTACAACAGGTGACATTGCTACTACATATACTGCTTAAAAGTGAACCCAGGAAAACGTTTAATAGCTAGCAATCAATCAGCAATAACAACTAGTCACAACGGGATCACTGACATTTCCAGTCCTAACACTGGCAACACCCTTTGGCAATAAGGTAGTGTTCAGACTATGCAATGCTACTATGCATTTCAACTTTGTCAGCCACATTGGCTATCAGACTTTCACACTGAATGTGATGTAACTGAAAGTCCTTGTTGATTCAACTATAACACCTCATTCAAATTGTACTTCTGCCATCTTGCTTGCAAGAACCGGGGAGTTTGAAAAGTAAACAACAAAACTAGCAACACTGCCAAGATGTATATCTGTGTCCTAGTGTTGATTTTATCTTTGTTACTGGCCTGCTTTCCCTCCCTTTCCCTGACACATTCTTTATCCTCAGTTGGAGTACTATTTGAAGGTTGGATTTTAGGCTTGTCAGAGCTTAAAGTTAAAGATTTTAAGCCTGTCAGATCTTAAAATTTATTTGAATTTTTGTGAGGAGTCTGGAATATTTGTGGCCACTTGCAAAATATAATAATATGAATTACAACACTAACTTTGAAACCCACTGCACAATGGCATGAAAAGCACCATTGCTCTTTAAGGTGCACAGTGCATTTAGTTCATGGAGATTTCAGCACTCTCAGGGCCTACCATACATGCCAGACCAGATCCTGTTCCTAAGACTGAGCCTTTATAATTGAACTGATCCTTAGGAATCTCTGCAGAGTCAGGAGGAATGTTTGCCCTGACCTTGAAGCAGCAGCAGGTTCTCTCTATGGTGCCAATCCAATCACGAGGCCAGAGTTGTTTCTGCAGCCTTAACACTCCAGCTTCTCCTCATCTGCTGCTTCCATAGCACTCCACTCCCAGAAGAGGCCTTCATCTTATTTTTTTACTAGTTTAGAAGTGTATTTATATTCATATGTGCAGGGAGGAGCAAATTTAGTCTGGTAATATTCCTTATGTACAGCATAGTTTATTTCCTCTTGTGGTAAATCTCTATATCATTATCAAGCTGTCCATATAGTCTGAGAAACTTTACCAAAGTGGACCAGCAGTGGAGTGGTCAATCTACGAATGGAATAGTGGAAGTAGGTCTGGCATTGATCAATCAGAGCAGAGCCTGATGCCACCAACTCAGCTCATACTTCCCCACATGCAGAGAATGACCATGGCATTACGAATCCATAATGGTAGAGTTTGTAAAACTCATGCAAGAGGAAGAGGGGAGTGGAATCTTAACAGGAGACTTAATTGCCACATTTTTTGAACTTGTCCCCACATGCAATTACCTGCATACAAACCTACTCCCATCTTGAACTCAAAATATATTTTAAAACTTTATAAAAGCAGGTGTGCAACTACTAGATGTATTTTGAAAGAAAGCGTCTGAGGGATATGTTTTAACAAACCAATAATGAATTTCCCAATATATGTGCGACAATGTCATCTGTTTTACTAGTTTTAATCCCTTCAGATACAGGCAGATATTTTTCCATAGCATGCTGAAGAAGGTATCATTAGTGGCCAAAGGAAAAAATCTGACATCAGCTGATGTAAAAAAGAACCAAATTAAAAATTAAGAACTTAATTTAGGGTATGTCTACACTGCAGATTTTTTCCAGAAAAACTACACTTGCATCCACACTGCATTGCGTTCTTTCAACAGAAAGTCAAAAGAATGCAGGGGTTTTGCTGACAGTGGTAAACCTCTTTCTAAGAGGAAGAAGCCTTTTTCTGAAAGAGCTCTTTCAGAAAAATATGTGTGTGGATGGGGAAGAGGAGTTTTTTTCGAAAGAAGAGGCCTCCAGGAAAAAGCACAGGTGCCTTGGTGGCCACTCCATCCATAGTAATCACAGTTTAAATGCAAGAGAGCATCCAATAAATGTGGATGCAATCTTTCAAAAAAGCAGATCACTTTTTCGATGTGTTTTTGCTGTGTGGATGCTCTCTTTCGAAAGAAGTTTTTCCAGAAGATCTCTTCCGGAAATGCTTCTTCTGAAAGAAGCCTGCAGTCTAGACATAGCCTTAGAAAATCTAGAACTTGCAATATTATTTGGAGTTTAACTAAACTTACCGTAATGTAGCGAATATAACCCACGGGTTATACTTGTTTTTACAAACCCCGCACCCCCTCCTTCCCCCCTGGGGTATACTCGGGTGCGGGGTATATAGGTTTTTTTTTACTCACCAGCGACTCTCTGGGCGGTGAGTGCTCCCCCTCCCGGAGGCTGATGGTTCCTGCGGCTGTGCAGGAACGGGGGGAGGGTCAGCGCTCCCCTGCCCAGAGGACGCTGGTTCCTGCTCCCGCATCCCTTCCTGCTGCTGCGGAGGAACCAGGGGGATAAGCGCTCCCCCGCCTGGAGGCTGGCGGCTGCGCAGGAACTGGGGCAGTGAGTGGCTGGCTAATTCCCCCCCTCCCCCGCCCCCGCACCGTATATTAGCAAATATACCCCCGGGAAATATACCCCCGGCACAGAAAAGTCTTGTACACCCTGTGGGTTATACTCGTGCGCGGGGTATACAAGATTTTTTTTACTCAAAGAGCAAAAACTACAGGGTATATTCGGGTGCGGGGGGTATATTCGGGTTCAGGGTATATTTGCTAAAAGACGGTATGTGCTCTTTGCACCCCTAAAGCATTTGGAAGGGGTCACTTGGAACTCAACAGCATGAATGCAAGCTGCCAAAAGACAATGTATGAGCAGCCAATAAAGTCTGGGATTCAAAAAAAATTTTGAACATTTAATTCTTCTCCAAATCATCTGAGTCAACTACACTTCCCATGCCACAATCACTTTAGTTACTGCAAGCCTGCCTGCAGACAGATTTTTAAAGATATTATTAATGTCTCAATTTGGCAATTCAGTTCCTGAAAAGTTTTAGAAGAAAGAAATTAGCCCACACGCTCTTTATTGTTTCTATTATTCCATACTGGAAATATTATCTTTAACTTCACGCAACTGCAAACCAAAGACACAGCTCATTTGGCAGTACCTTTTAAGTTCCCTGTTCAGTTGCAAGTTTCTTAGAAAATATCCTAAACATAGTTATATGATACCATTAAAAGTTCCTTTCCAAGCATTCACTGTGAAAGATAAATACATGTTGGCTATAAGCTCACCAGCAGAACATTTCAGCCACTCTGACACACTATATCAATTTTTACATTTAAAATTCCTTAGATGACAGGAAGCAATTGTAGCTGTTGTGATTTTCTTGCTTTTATTTTTAAAGTACTTTTTAAGAGCCTTTGAAATTGTCACAAGTTTTTACACTGAGAAGTAAAAAGTCTTAGGAATCAATCCTTTCTAGGCAAATAACCGAAAAAACATCCTTAACTTACAAAGGTTTTTTTTTTACTTCTAACTCTTGGCTACCCTTACATATTTTTCTCCTCCCGCCACTCCTTATCAGAACTAGCCATTCCCATCTGCTGAACCTATGTCTAATTTTTCCCAACTGCAGTTTTCATTTTCAAAAGGTTTTAAACCAGTGAATGCTGGACCAAAAGGAGTGCACTACAATATGACTTCTCCACCCTGGAGAATAATTCCTTCTAAAACTGGATACCTGCTTCCAGACACAGTAACATATAAATGATGTACAAAATGTTCTATTGCTATATGTTTCTTGACAGATACTTTGCTTACCGGCAATGATAAAAACAGGAAAAAATTTACTATTTCACAGACTGGCAAAGAAGTTTCTGTTTGTGAAAAGAATTCTTTTTCTAATTAGCTGACCTTGAAAATGACTGTTAGGCTACTCTTCTTTGGAACTCTGATAAGAACAAAACATACAAATTCTACAAAGCAGCCCAACTTTCAGGCTCATTAGTTGACAAATGAAAAACAGAACCAAAATTATTCAAAGTCTGTAAAAGAGCAATCACTTTTATTTTAACAATTCATTGCCTATATACTTTCCAACGCAGTTTCATTCTACATTTACATTATATTGTCTTTTCAGTATGGCTCTTCATACAGTTTTAATTTTTCTATAACATTTATGCATCTATATGCTGGCTACACTAAAATATATAGCTGCAAATATCACTAGCATAAAAAATTCTTATATATCCAAATTTAGTAGAATATAGCTCATACTGATGTTTAGGCATGTTAAGACACGTATTTTGGCTAACAGAAGATTGAATAGATAGAATTTTGAAGATAACAGATAGATCTCTATTTTCCATAAGTGAACAGAAGTTTTTAAAAGGAATTTCAATGTATTAATTGGATTCAGAAGAAAATGCTGTATGCAGGAGATGATTTGTATATGAAAAATACCACTAAAGATAATTAAAGATGAAGCAATCAACATATTTAAAGTCAGAAACTTTTAGAACACAAAGTAATTTCTAAAAAAACCTTGAAGACAGTCAAACCCATATTTTCTAAGAGGCTTCCTTCTGTCTGTACTACATTATACAGTTGCTACGTACACACGTTGTATAGAGGAAAACAGTATTATCCATCATTATATATCAATCAGGTTATATCACTAAAGTGAAGCTGTGAAATAAAGCTGCCTATTCCTACTTATGCATTAATTTATCATAACAATGTTTTAACAATATTCTAACAATATTTTATTTTCATGAACTGTTATTTTAAAAACAAAATAACATTTTAAAATAGTACTACAGCACATAAAACTTCTTAGAGATAATTCTACATCCCCTATGAAGAAACAAGCATATTTTTACACCAAAATCTTTCCGGATTTTCCACTTACATGCCTACCATTTTGTGAACTTGCAAAATATTATTTTTATTGTATTTTCAGTAAAATATTTAGAAAGTTCATTCTTACTGACAAACTATTTTACTACACTGGTTTATGACAACTGAATTTAGTGAGATAGATCAATTAGTCTAAGCTTCATAGACAGCAGGGGACTATCCTTTTGCCCATAAATGGGAACATATTACTCCCTTCTTCAATAACTCTAATGACTGCCTATCCAGCTCTCAATCAAATTCAGGACTAATCCTAATATTAAAGACTCACCATAAATGTGCAACCTATATCAGACTGTGTAACCAGCTACTTGCCCATTTTGTTCACTTTACACATACAGCCTTTGATCCCTTTCTGTCTTCCTCCCCCATTAATTTCAGTAGTCAAAATATTTCTGTCACTTAAAACATTCCAACTTTGAGTAACCATTGCACTCTGAAATATCATTTAAAAAGCTCTCATGAAGCATTTTGTTCCATCAAATATGAAAATGCTACATAAAGCATACGTTGCGTTGTCCTCATATGAGTGTGGACAGACACCTATTTTTCACATTCATTCTTTTTTATATATATTGAGTACTGTTAATCTGGAAAGACTGCATTCTATATGAGTGAATACTATATTAAACATGACACTGGCAAACAGCAGTTGATAACAGAACTACAAGTAACAGTCGTTTAGGTACCAGTGATCATGACATAACTATATTATGTGTAAGCAAAATAAAATCCAATCCACAATATGAAAGATAAATTGATAACTGTTTACAAATATTTCAATAAATGTCCAAAAATTCACAATGAAGAAAGGAGTACATTGGTTAAAAACAACAACTTGACTTACAGGAGAAATTAAAGTAGCTATAAAAAGTTTTAAAATATATAACAAATGGAAAAAAGAGAAGTTCATAGTAATGAATACAAATCAGAAACTATGAACTGTATACAACTGATAAGGAAAGCAAAAGGACAAAAGTAGAAATTTATGGCTGGCAAGATTAAGGGCAAAAAGAAGGAGTTTTAAAGTATACTGGGTACAACAGATATGCTAACAATGTTACTTGTCCATTACTAGAGGGAAATAATAGAATTGTCAATAATACCGAAATCACAGAAGTGTTCTACAGCTGGAATAAAGCCAAATGAAGCATTCATATCATATGATGGTGAAATGCTTTCCATGCCAACAATGACTAAGAAAGATGTTAAAAACTTTATTTGCTAAAATGAGACATTTTAAAATTAGCAGATTTAAAAGTTGCATTCAAGAATTTTAAGAGTTGGCCAAGGTGCTTTCTGGATCATTAATATTGATTTTCTGTAAGTCTCAGAACACTGCAGAAGTTCTGGATGACTTGAAGAAAGGTTATACCATGTCGATATTTTAAAAACATAAATAGGATAACCAAGGTTATTATAGTCCCATCAGCCTCACATCAGTACTGGGTGAAATAAAAGAATGGCTGATATGGAACTTGATTTATAAAGAATTAAAGGAAGGTAATATAATTAACTTGCCATTCAATGTGGGTTTAAGGAAAAAAAATCTTGCCAAACTCACTTGATATTTTTCTGATGAGATTATAATTTTGATGAAGTTACAAGTCTGGTCGATAAAGGTAATAGTATTGAAATGGTACTGCAAAACATTTTGATTAAAAAAACTAGAACAATACAAAATCTATGTGGTACAAATTAAGTTATTTAAAGACTGGATCTATGACAGATCTCAAACTGTTATTGCAAACAGCAAAAAAAACTTAAAAAACATCAATGGTCCTATAGCACCTTACGGTGAGTCTAGACTACATTCCTCTTTCAAAAGAGGAATGCAAATGAGGGAAATAGAAAATGCAAACGAAGCACTGATTTACAAATATTGTGCTTCATTTGCATAATCTCTTCCGATCGCTTTTTCGGAAGAGATTTTTTTGAAAAAAAAAGCAGTCTAGACGGGGTTCTTTCAAAAAAAAACAACCCTTTTTCAAAAGAACCTTTATCCCTGAAAAAAATGAGGTTTACAAGGTTCTTTTGAAAAAGGGTTGGTTTTTTTTTTTCAAAAGAACCCCGTCTAGACTGCTTTATTTTTTTTTTAAATCTCTTCCAAAAAAGTGATCAGAAGAGATTATGCAAACGAAGCATGAGGTGTAAATCAGCATTTCATTTGCATTTTCGATTTCCCTCATTTGCATTCCTCTTTCGAAAGAGGAATGTAGTCTAGACGCACCCTTAGAGACTAATAAAATATATAAACAATATCATGAGCTTTGGAGGGTACAATCCACTTCTTCAGATGACAAGTCACCTGAAGAAGTGGGTTGTGCCCATGAAAGCTCATGATACTATTTATATATTGTTATTAATCTCTAAGGTGCTACAGGACCATTGTTGTTTTTTAAGGTTTTTAACTTACAGACTAATATGGCTACCTCTCTGATACCTGCAAACAGCAAATAATCACTGAGTATTTTTAGTTCTAGAGGGGTCAAAAGAGATCAGTTCTTGGCCCTATGCTATTTGACATTTTTATCAGTGTCCTGAAAGAAAACATAAATAATTACTGATAAAGTTTGCAGATGACACAAAGAATGGGGGGGTGTAATTAATGAAGAAGGTACCTCACTGATTCAGAACAATTTGGCAAACCAGATACTAGCAAACTATATGCGTTAAATACAGCCAAATGTAAAGTCATACGTTTATGAACACAAAAATGTTGGCCATACTTCTAGGATGGGGGAATCCTAACATGGAAAGCAATTACTCTGAAAAAGACTTTGTAGGTCATGATGCATAATCATATGAACATGAACTCCATCCATGTGCAACACTGTGAACAAAAGGACAAATGCCATTCTGGGATATATAAACAGGGAAATATCAAATTGATGTTCATAAATTATATTACCTCTGTATTTGGCACTAGCATAATCACTACTGGAATACTGTGTCCGGTTTGGTATCTACACTTTAAGAAAAATGTCGATAAATTGGAAAGAATTCAGAAAAGAGACACAAGAAATGATTAAAGGACTGGAAAACATGCCATACAGTAAAAGACTCAAGGAGCTTAAACTATTTAGTTTGTCCAAGATGAGAGCTTATGTCTTGGTCACAGTCTGCAGGTACCTACGTGGGGAACAGAAATCTTCTTCAATCCAGCAGACAAAAGTACAAGATCTAATAGCTGAAAGCTAAACTAGGTGGAAATGAGGTGACTATTTTTAACAATGAGAGATACTAACCATTGGAACAATTTACCAAGGGTAGTGGTAGATTTATCATTATTGGAAATATTTAAATCAAGATTAGATGTTTTTCTCAACAGTATGCTCCAACTCAGTCACAGCTTTTGGACTTGAAGCGGGAAGTTGTATGGCCTGTATTATTCAAGAGCTCTGATGGATCACAGTGTTCCCATCTGTCCTTAAAATCTATGACTCTGTGAAGACTTCACCAACATATACATATTAATATTTTATTCATAAAGTGTTCATAACATTTATCAGCAATGCTTTTATATTATATTTATGAGTAGATATAGCTACTTGGGAAAATACAACTGGAAACTAGTTTGTAACCAGCAGATCCCAGTGGTTCAGAAAGAAAACAAAGAAAAAATGTCAGTGACAACAATTTTTTTCTTTAAATTTTTTTTTTCTAAATTAGATTAGGTTAAAAACTAACTTGCTCAAGCTGTTATTGTAAAGTTTTTGGTGTATTTAGTATGTTACTAAAACCAAAGAAAACTTAGTTTATATAACTTAAGAAAGGTGTCTAAATATAGACACATTTTTTAGGACTTTCTGACTTTATGATATGAATGGCTTTTAAAATATATAACATTTATGGAATAATACACACATACACTAAACAAGAAATTATAGAACAAAAATTAGTGTTACATCTACGAAACTATTTTCTTTAATATTTTTGTTCCCAACATTCAGATGTTCTTTCACTTGAGGATTAAACAATATAAAAGTTAATAAACTATATGGAATGCCAGAGAAACATGTTATACAATTTTGATTTTCAGAAAACAAATACAAATTCGAGAAATATACTATAACCAAGGCTATTATATATGCAGTACTCTAGTATACTAGTGTGCCATGATAAGAAGATAAACACGTAAAAGGTAAAAGGTAAAACCACTGAAGAATATACTCCTTTATTTAGTATTTGGAAGTGTCAGAAAAACTATGGAGTTTAATCTTACATTTTGTACACATTCATTATTTCAATGGGTACACAAGAAATGCACATTTTGGGTACAAAAGAAATTCAGAATCACATATATCATTTGATTTAATTAGAGAAACCAAACATATATTCTCAACTAGGCACCAAGCTATTTTCAGAGTTAAAAAGAAATAATTGTTTTATTAACACCTGAGACTTGATTTTCTTATACATGTCCTGAATAGAAAACAAAACCAATATTTTAAAATAACTATTATTTAAAGGGCCCAGTTCAGTATACCATAACCAACTATCTACCATATACCCCTGACTATAAGGAAGAGAAAAGGAAGCCAAGAGAATTTTTATTTGCATAAAGAATGTAGTTTTATACAGAGGCCATTTGTTGCTAAACAGCAACATTTAATTATTTTTAAGGTGAAGCTGGTATTTATTAAATTTAATTAAGTGAGTAATCGATTAAGCATTGCAGGATTTTTATAAGCTTCTGCCAAACCCATAACCTAAAACAAGCCTGATAATATTATAAGTAAAGCAAATAATATTAAAATTAAATAACCTAGAAAAAATGACCACATACTGCAAGTGTCTGAATTTTTGTCTCAGGGACAAAACATGGCTCCAATAACATTTACAAAGATCTGTTTTAAAACTAAATAAAAATAAAGCGCTTAATGTACTGCAGGAGGTTTTATTACAAATAATTAGAAACAAAGGCATCTGACATACCTTCCATCGCTCTCTTAAAGAAGACTTTACAACTTCCACAGGTAAGCACTCCATAGTGGCAACCTGAAGCCTCATCACCACAGATCAGACAAATCTTCTGAGGTAATGATTCAAAACTGTATTGAGGACTCTGACCAAGGTCAGTATCTGGCCTTTAAAAGGAAAGAAAATCAACAGGAATGAAACAGACTCATGAAGAAGATTCACACTTGAGCTGGGTTATAGTGATGTCAGTTTTAAAGAAAAAGAGATAATCCTAATGCTTACCTTTTAAAACTGAAAGCAAATTTGATAAGGATAGAAAAAAAGCGATTAAAGACACTGCAGCACTGAATGTGTTCTTGCTTTGGGACTTGGATAAGACATATCTTTAAAATGCCTTAACTAAAATGTTTAGGTAATTTTAAAACTCTAGTGTACAGGGCAAGTATTTTAACACGTTTTAGCTACTAGACAAGAAAGCTAGGTTCTTTCCAAGAGACTTCTTGGAAAATGGATGCCTGATTCTTCTGCAGGATTACTCATTTGAATAAAATCACTCCTGTGCAAGTTCCTCTAGTTGCTAAAACTAAAATGGTAATAAATAAACTATTTTGAACTTCAACTAATTTAACTCAGCAGCCTTTTCCCTAGGCAACATGTAACTTGCCTTCACATTATGCAGAAAGTTCATACATATCAAATTAAATTTCCTAATTCAATGGTAATTTTTTTTACTTCTAACCAATTTTAATGAACACAAAAAACAGTAAAGAATTGTTTCCACATTTACTGCCCACCTAAAGAAATTATATTTAGCAAGCAAATGTCTATTTACTAAAAAATTGGAAGTGTCTTTAACATATTAGTAAATATTCTCAGGTTATCATATTTCTGTATATCAGATTAGATTGAGCCATTTTATTTAATGAGTTGATAATATATGAGCTTGATCAGAATTTCGGACATGTTGCCATGTTAATTTTTGTTTTGAATTGAGTGATTTTCGCCTAAGATCATGCATGTGCATTTTAAAGAAATGTGTACATGTAAACAATATCTACTTGTAAAATATACCATAATTCATACAGAAGTTACCTGCATGTAAACCATGACATTTTCACCATTTAAACAGTTTAGAAGTGATTGCCTGTTAGTCCATTATACAATAATAAACAACTTTGTATCCCTTATAAAATATAGCCGCTGTTGGATTCACAGGTCAAACTTGCTACAAAAGCATTGAACATTTCAATGTGAGAAGAGTATGTGATAAAGTGTATTTCTTTTGACAAGAACTAAGATTTCAAAATTGACACAAACTATGTAGCAACTACAAATCTAAGTGTCTTATTTCTATGTGTATTTATTTTAAAAGCTCTTTGGAGTTGTGATCAAGTGACGCTCTCTTTGATTCCTTTTTTGTCATGTTTCAATGTCTCACACTTTTTTAGAACTTTTCCTTTTTATCGTGAAACTTATTCTAATTTATGCAATATTCCTTTAATACAAATCATTTTAATTAAACGTAGGTGAAATCTGTATTTTTCCATAAGTCTGTGCTTTATTCACAGCTTCTGTGATTTCATCTCTTTCAACTCAGAAATAAGTTATGGCACACTGATCAATTGAATCTCTAGCCCAGTAACATCTTATTTTAAACTTAAAAAACAACAAATAGTCTGATAGCACTTTAAAGACTAACACAACATGTAGATGGTATCATGAGCTTTTGTGGGCACATTCCACTTCTTCAGAAGACTTTTAAAACTGTCAATAACTGTTTGCCAAGTGTGTGTAAAAATTAGCACAATTTATCATCCCCTTTAAATAAAGATCAACCCCACACATTTGCTTGTAAAATGCCAAATATGCTGTAATACGTGCCCCTCTAACAGTCATCTGCAAAGAAAGAGGTCAGGCGCACTTGCTGGAGAAGACCAGACGCGTGTGACCTGAAATCTTACCTAATGTAATTGAGATAGGCAGGGTATATCGAGGGCAAGTTCTCTTTGAGCACCGCTGTCTGAAAGCCAAGCTGCTGATGGCCGTTCAGGTTGAGCGGCTGGTAAAGCGCCTGAGGGGCTGTGGATGTGGAGGGAAGACTGTCCCGCTGGACCATACAGCTTGTGCTCCCCGAGGCTTTACAGTGCGGCAGCCCATAGGACCCAGCCAGAGCAGGAGACTCAGTTTTGTACAGAATGCACTCGAGAGAGGAGGGCTCCTGGCTGGCTCTGGGCTGCGGAGGGGCCAGCGTGTACTCAGCAGGGCACGCTGCTGGAGTGGTCTTGGTGCCCAAGTAGGGGGCGGCGGCGGCGGCGGCGGCACTGATCCCTTCCTCCTTGATCTTGAGAGCGGGCTGGAAGTCCCCGTAGCTAAAATGCTCCTCCTTTGAGTGGGGCTGGGGGTAGCCATAGTCCGCGAAGTCCCGGGGGGCGGAGGTGGGAGACGCCCGACTGCCCAAGCAGCTGCTCCCATATTCCTCCACATCCAGCAGCTGCCGGGTCCTGGCGGCCAGGTAAGCCGAGTTGAGGGGCAGGATGGGCACCTGCAGGAAATCCTGCCCCGACCCGGCTGCCGCCGCGGGGGGGCCCGGGACAGCGGCCTGGGCAGGGGCAAGAGCGAGGCTGCTCCCGGAGCCGGCGTCCTGCTCCGCGGGGCCCCCGGAAGCAAAGCGGTGATCTTCCTCGGACAGTGCCGCGGGGGCGCCGCGCTGCCGGTCCGCGCTCTCCGCTGCTCCCTTGTCCTCCAGCTGCGGCGGCAGCGTGGCTGCGGCTGCCGGGGGGCCCTCGCCAGGCCAAAGGGAGGCCGGGGGGTCCGGAGGCGGCAGGGAGCCCGGGATTGCAGCCGGGCTGCTCGGGTGGGCGGTGGCGGCTTCTCCCCGCTGGTGCTCGGAGCGGTGGCTCATCAGCGCGTTGGGGATTTCGGGGATCCCGGCCCCGAAGAGGCACCAATTCTGGGGGGCGCCGGCCGAGCTGGCATGGGCCGGGGGAGCCAAGAAAGTGTCTAGGACGCAGTCCAGCGCATCCCTCTCTGCAGGGGAGCCGCCGCCTGCCAGCTGCGACGAGGGGCCCCTCTCGTCCCCCTCCGGGCGCTCCCGCTGCTCTTCCTCCTCCTCCTCCTCCTCCTCCTCCTCGCTGCTCTTGGGGTAGAGCAGCCCGTGCAGGGAGATGTCCACGGTGCCCGCCCCCCCGCGGAAGGGGCCCCGCTCCGGAACCTGCAGCCGGACCGAGCTGTCCGCGGCACAGCCAGGCGCCCTCGAGTCCGTCGCCTTCATTCCGCTCATGCTGAGCCAAGCGGGGCGCCGGGCTGGGGGGGGACGCGGGCAGGGTCGGGACTGACCCCCCCTCACATCCTGCCCGGCGGGACGAGGGCCCGGGCCAGGCGCAGGTCCCCGCAGAGTGGAACTAGCTGGAGAGCGGGGCCAGCTCCCGCAACGCGCCCCCGCCGGCTGCCTCGCCTCTGCCCGGCCCCACGGCACAAGCCCGCGCCCCCCCAGCCCCGCTGGCGGCGCCCGCACGCCCCCGGCTCCCCGCGATCTCTCTCCCGCCGAGTGGCGAGCAGGCGGGAGGCGCCTCGGCCGGGTGCAGGCAACGGGCGGGCGAGGTCCCCCTGCGGGCGGAACCGCTGCCGCCTCTGGCAGACCTGGGTGCGGAGCAGGAGAGCGCGCAGTGCCAGCTGCCGCCGTCGGAAGGGGCAAGGAGGGCTCTTCCCCGGCTGAGCGCTGCCTTTCCCCGCCTGGCTGCCTGCTGCACCCGCTCTGCCTCCCCGGGCTGGGAGCTGGCACCAAGCCTGGCTCTGTTCCCCGGGCGGAGGCACCGATCCGGTGTAGGGAGAAGGCAGCCAAGTCCTTAGCTGGCCACCCACCCCCACTTGCTGCTTCCAGCTCCGCCCCTCCTGGCTCTGGCCTCTCCCACTCTCCCCCAGTTCCCTTTTTTCCTCCCAGGCCCTTGTTTGAGCTGCTCACGTCTTGTGTCAAAAATAGCAGAGAGGACATATCCCATATGCCAGGTCTTGACTTGCCTACCAGGGGCAAGACCCTGCGCCTTTTCTGATCTACCCAGGGGGTCCCTCTTCCCAGCCCTCTGGGCTGGCTGGCAGCAGAGGCAGCACATGCAGGCCTCCTCCTGCTGCATCAAGAAGAGGGGCAGCTGGGTCAAAAATTTGAGTGGTCTTGTAACCTATGCACCAAGATCGAGTTGGCAACATCCTTTCTTCCCTTCTTTCCCCCTTTATCTCTGCCTCTTTGGCAACTGATCCCTCCACCTGCTACACTTTTTCTTAAATTCTCCTCCTCTGGCTTGTAACCCTTCTTTTCCATGCGGTTTTCTGCTAGTGATTGCCCATTTATGACCCTGCACTGCCCATTGTTTTAAATAATGTTAATTTTCCCTGGACACTCATGGGAAGGCAGGATGGGCAGGTTGGAGGAAAGAGCAACAAAGTATTAAATTACTGGCAGTGATAGTTCACCCATACCTCTTTTTCATACCTTTTCAAACTTTAATATTACAGTACGAATGTAACCTCTGGCCCAAGATCCTATAAGGTCCCTTGTAAATATTTATGCATTTCACCACAAGATGGTGAAAAGTAAAAAACTTTAAAGTACTCACTGGCTCTCATTCATGTCCCTCTAAATATCTTTTGTTCATCTCACAAGCATAGAGCAGGCAGGCCATCACTGACAATTCTTTGCCTCTTGATATTTTTGTCCATATTTTATCTGAGCTAATTAGAGGGGCAGTTATAAATAATTGGGATGTGAATGGTTCCTCTTTAGTTTGAAGCTTCAAATAAATCCCAGGTTGGTTTTGATTGTTACCATCTGATGGGAGCTTGCTGCTGTGTGTGCACTGCTAGCTAGGTGATGTTCATTCAGCTCGAATAAGACTAAAGGTTTTACCCAAATCCCACTAATATATTTTGCTCTAAATGACATTCTTGGTGGCAGTCATAGCAGAGGAACTAAGCACTGAAAGATATCAAGAATAAACTATGTCCTTGCCTCTAGAGGTGGGTCTTCTTTTTTTCTGGGGAGAGTCACAATGATATTGACTCATGGAGAAACTAACCCCCCCATTATCTAAGTTGTTACTGTTCTGTAAGTGGGGGACAGCCTCAAGGACAGACAATCCAGCGTCTTTCATGATTACTATGTTCACTATAATACTATTCTTTCTTATTTTTAAGTATCTTCCAACTGGGAAGAACAGTCTCTTATGGGAAAAATACACATTCTAATTAATTTATTCACATGGCAGGGTATGCAGATATTCTCATAGTTAACATTGATTTTATACTGGACAGGTTTCTAGAAGCAATGTTGTAAAATAGACTTTATACAATATTATGGATCCATTTTACTTTAGTAGGGGCAGCATGCCATAGGTTTAGATGCTGCTGGACTCTCCCTATTTTTCCCTTCCCAATAGAGTGGATAATCTTTTATTTAGCTTTTTAATTTATATAAAATATTGTATACAATATTTTGCATATTATTTACGCATCTATAGAAAAGAGACTTGACATTTAAAGGTGTTGAGTAATTGCAGCATTCTGTTACATCAGTTTGTTTTGTGGATGTTCAGCACTTCTGAAAATCAATAATATTTAGTCTCCCAAATTCAGACATAGGTACTTTGGTGAAATTCTAGCCCTGTTACTGTCAACTTCAAAACTGCCATTGACCCGAGGGAATCAGGATTTCACCCCTCATGTTTTGCATCTAGGGCCTTGATCCTGCAAACACTTTGTGCATGCTTTAATTTACTATTTTATCCACTTTCATCATGTTTATCACGTTTATCAAGCCTCTCAACCCTTGCCCCATTCATTAAGAATTGGTTGTCATTAACCAGGATAACATGAAACATGTAATAAGACTACTGAGAACTGGAGACCAGTTAAAAGATGTTGCTGTTCAGAGGTGCTATTCTAAAGATCAGATCAGAAATACTGAAAATAACATCAAGGAAGGAGTCAACTGAATCTCTGCCTCCCATCCAGTGGGATCTCTCTCCCACTTCTACCCCCCACTTCCTCTCAGAAGAGGACTCTTCCTCCTCCCTAGCCTTCCAAGATTGCTTTTAACATCTGCCAAAAACAAACAAAAAAACAAAACAAAACCACCACCTCTCCCCATGTTGCAGACAGCCCCACCTCCATCCTGGATTCACTCCAGAGTTTCTTGCTAGTTCCTCACAAACTTCAGTTCACATTGTGACTTGCTTTCTCATTACTGCTGCTGGGCTACTGAAGGTAGGGAATTACAGATTAGGGAAAGATTCAGGCTATTTTATGAAAGAAAAGAAAAGAAAAGAAAAGAAAAGAAAAGAAAAGAAAAGAAAAGAAACGAAAAGAAAAAAGACTTTCTAAATAAATCACTGATTAAAAATGAAAGTTAGAATTTTAAAATCTGAAATTTTGAAAAAGGTTTTAATTAAAAAAAGCAACCATTTCTGATTTAAAATAAACCATTTTTACACGAAAATATTACAGATATAGTCCAAAACCAATAACATTTTGCAAGAATTTCATGATTCTAATGTATATTTTTTTAAAAAATGACAGGAGAACCTCACATTTTGGGCTTTCATGATATTTTTATAATGATTTCACAGGCATTTTCTGTTAATGTATGGAACACCGAACAATAATAATCATTAAAATAGTACCTGTACAACTAGCAGGCACTGTACCAAGCATGATTATTTGATCATCTGCCATGTTGTAGCTATGTTGATCAGTGTAAGCTTGAAAGTTTGCCTCTCTCATCAACTGAAGTTGGACGAATGAAATCTATTACTTCATACACCTTGACTGTCTTGTCACCTTCGTATTGTTACATTCCATTCTTTATCTTTGTATGCATATTGGCTGCCAGATTATAAACCCATTGATTTATATTTTTCTTGTACATCTATATAACACTAGAACACAATTTTCACTATATGTAAATCAAATATTATTAACAATAACAACAGATTTGCACTAATCATAGCAATCATGATATTTCACTGTAATGTCATCATATGCTTGCACTATGTGTAGAAAAGAAGCTAGTTCATGACCATCTTGTCTTCTTTTCAGAACTAATCTTTTGTACCACATTAAGTATATGAATTGTTGGTTAAAAAACCCAAATTATTTAAAATAATGCTATTGATTTCGATGTACATACAAAAACGGTTGGTGAAAAATATGAAAAAGAAATAACTCCCCAAAAAACACATACCAAACAAACTAAATATTTTCAATTCAGAGAAGATCTTCTAAAAATTATCTTGTAGCATATTCTGAAAGTCCACAATTTTGGGTTCTGCTAGACCAGAGAGGAAATGTGCTTCAGAATGAAGAGCACTCCATGGCGGATGCCCTGAACTTAATATGCATATCTGGGAAAATGTTAGATTGAGCATCCCAGGAAATATCAAATGTCAGTGTATACCATGGTGAATAAAGGAATTTCTTAGGTACACAGAATTTGTACATGATAGAACTCAAATGTTATGCTCTTCATAGCAAATGATATCTGAGAGTAGGGTGTACTGTTTAAAAATAAATCCTTGATTGATTTAATTAAGTCCTGACAATTTCACATTATTTTTATTTAAGTTGTAGTAATACCCAAAACATGACTGACACTTTCTAAGCTCAGAGAAGGGAAAATACCTGCTCCAAAGAGCTAAGAATAATAAAAATAATAATAATAAAGCAAGGGAATAAGGAGGGAAGCAAGTTGCCATTTGTCATTACAGTAGAGTAAATTTGCATTTAATGAAGAAATAACATGTTTGACAGACATTAGATTTTAGAAATCTGTGAATACATTTTGCTGTGTATAGAAAATAGTTTTCTAGCATTTTATTATGGAGGATAAATACCACTGGTGCCATATAACCATATTATGTGTTCTTCATATGTTATGCTGAATATGTTAGCTTGATAGATTTGAGTTGTTTATGTTTGAGTCTTCTGTACCATAAACATTTATTTCTTATACATAAAATAACAATGTGTTCTACAGTCATGGTCAAAACCATCAGTGGACACTTTCTGTTATTCCTCATATGGAAGCAGTGTTGGAAAGTACACGATGCAACCAAAGACCTTTCCTACCTTCTCAGCAGGGCAGCCACAGCTATATAATCTTTGTGCACTCCTAAGAGTAGGGATGCTGCTTCCTCATGACCAGTAGGTGGCCTTGTCAATCCAGAGGTGATAGCATGGAACAGAAAGGGTATTGAGGTACTGCCTACCTTTGGATTTCCAGCACAGTCCTGGATGGGCGTCTGTGACTTATGGTCCTGAGGGGGGTGATACAGCAGGCATACCCCCCATTCCTTCTTGGAAACTCCAAGAGGGATTTTGAATCACAGCCTGAACACATTTCCTCTTGCAGCCCAAATGAACCACTGGTTAAAAAAGCAGAATGTAGTTCTATAATAACACTAGAATAAATTGTATTGTATTTTGGATTAGTCCTCTAAACATCCATGTGGAAACAATAGCCTTTGTATTACTTGAGAATGACCTGTGGATCAGCTTCTAAGACAATGAAAAAGCATCATCAGTCTTCAAGCAATATTTATTTCAAGTGGTACCCTAGTCCCCCTGATTTTAGGAGGGGTCCAGCTACACTAAAAAAAGGGAAATCCACGCACCTTTCCGCACACTGCATAGATTCATCATGTCCGCAAGTTGTTTTATAAGTATGAATTAAATTACAGTGAAATTTACAAATTACACCAAGACTGGAGGCCTAACAAACACCAGAGAAAGAAGAGAGAAACTGCAAGTAATTTGGAGAGGTGAGACTGGAGGCCTAACAAATACCAGGGAAAGAAAAGAGAAACTGCAAGTAATCTGGAGAGGTGAGAGTAGGAGCTATAGGTAACAATATGAGATCCAATATGTGAATAGATAAAAAGCCCTATATACAGGGAAGTACACACAGACATAAAATGAAGTGGTGAGCCAATCTTATGAGTGAGCAGCATATCTATCACATTATTGTGAAGTAGTATTATGAAAAACGCATATCAACAGAAGACCATTATATTGACTGCTTTTTTGTTTTGGCTTCACAATTTTAACAAATCAAACAAAAACTGCCAATATAGTACTGGAATTGACTGGAGTATAAGTACAATCAATGTGAAGATTGAGTGTTTCTTGTAGTGATTTTACTGTAAAAAGAAAAATTTCCAAGCCGGAGCACTCCAACCTACAGCAGAGGGGGAGCTGAGCGAGTCAGGATGGATATGAGAGCCAAAAAAGGACTGGTGTCCAGAAGCCCCGTCCTGGATACCCAGCGAGGCTGATGTCCCCACGTGGGAGTCCATCATTCTATGCAGGACGGAGCAGGACTGCCTGGCCACATGCCGGACCCATACATGGCCAGTGTGAGCCAGTCAGCACCTCTGAGGCTCTGCACACAAGGCTAAGTAGCCAACACTTCCCACAACGCCCCGGCACTCCCGACACCTCCTTCCTGTGGGCTAGAAACGTTGACACCCTGTACCCATGTGTTCCAGCCAGCCCGTCCGCTTGCGTCTTTCAATGCTCACCCCACCTGGGAGACACCTTGCCATTGTGGAGCGTGTTCCCAGTGGAGGCCATATTCAAAGAATCCCAGCCGTGGGCCCCGTGTTGAGTAGCCCTGTTGATGCTTTGTACATTTAAGTATAAGAAAGAACAAAGGTGTTAGACCTTGAGCACAACATATGAGTGCATGTATTGATTAGTTTACAACTTCTGCATGCTCCTGTGAGAGTTAAACTGGAAACCAGAGGCATCACATCTTTGAGACAGAGTTTGGGAGATGGATGAGTTTGGGAGATGGATGTATTTAAGTACTGTGGAGTCTGGAGGCTCAGCGCTGCACCAGGAGAGGCGAGGCAGCTGGACAACAGGTTCCAACATTCAGGGTGGAGAGGGAGTTGCCAGATAGAAGCTTTGCACCCTGAGAGTGTGCCTAGGGATCCCAGGAATGGGCCAGTGGCTTGACTCTATTAAGCTCCAAAATCATACCACACCCCAAGGAATCCAGAGCACAGAGGCTTGTATTCTCCTCACAGTGGTACTAGTAGATGGTCAGGAAGGGCACTTACTGGAACCTGGGACAGTAGCTAATACAGACTTAGTCATTTTGGATGATGTGCATCACAATGTCAGAGGGTTACTGTACTATTAGAGAATAGTTAGGCATTCTTACTGGCTCAAAGAAGAAGCATATTGTATGCCTCTCCAAAGCATATTATGTATTGTGCTCAGAGAACAACAGTATCTAAAATATGTGCCACTTTTAATAGGCATACCACATTTTTACATGAACAAACTAGTTCTTCTCCCTGTATCACCACTGAATGAAAGTCTTCAGCAAGCTCATCAGAGCTGACTTAGAAAAGAATATTTCAAGAACAAGAGTTTTTAAGAGATTTAACATCACATAAATCCAGGTCTTAAAGGATTTGAAAAATAATTATTATCATCACTGAATAAATATCAGCTTCCAGCATCTTACTGGAAATGCTAAGGTTTAGGAAATAATTTGCTGAAGTGATTTAGGCTAGTGAAAATATCATCTTGATGAATCTAACATAGAAGTGCTGTATATACACCTTTTCATGAGATTTGGTCACTTGAACTATCTTCTCTCAGTGACAAATGTTATCACTATTCCTCTACTGTCAGTCAATAATTGTTTTGGTGGGTTTTTATTTAACATTTCTGGAGTTAATTTTTAATCCTCTGTCCTCTTCATGTGCTTACTTTGTTTATCTGCCCTGTGACATCCTTCTGTTCCTCTCTGCTAGTGCTGATACCCCTGCTTTCCCTCTCAGGCTATGTCTAGACTACAGAGTTTTGTCAGAAAAACAGACGTTTTTCTGACAAAACTTGAGTTACGTCCACACTGCAAGCACGTTCTTTTGACAGTAAATCGAAAGAACAGAGGGGTTTTTGCACAATTGGTATTCCTCATTCTACAAGGAAGAAGCCTTTTTGTGAAAGAGCTCTTTCACAAAAAGGCGTGTGTGGACGGGAAAGAGGAGTTTTTTCAGCAGTAGAGGGAAGAGGAAAAAGTACAGGTGCCCTAATGGCCATTCTGTCCATAGCAATCACTGCTTACATGCGAGATGGCATCTAGGCAGTCTGGACACTAACTTTCAAAAAAGTGCATTGCTTTTTTGATGCACTTTTGCAGTGTGTACGCTCGCATTAGCAAGTGTTTTTGGAAGAGCTCTTCTGAAAAACGCTTTTTGCGCAAGAAGTCTATAGTTTAGATGTAGCCTCAGTTACAGTTCTTTAGCCCCTACTGGCTTCCTTAGTCGAGATAGCCCCACTTCTATCCCTAGGTGCCTATATCAGACATTCAGAAGGGACAATTCAGTTTCTGCATCCTGTAAGTTCCTGATTCATGCAGCTGATGCCTGTTCCTTCCATGAGCCAGCACCACTCCACTACTTTTTCCCTGTAGTGGTTCATTTGAAAAGCCACTACTTGTGAGGATCCAGCAGTAGTGTTGGCTAGTTTGAAGAGAGCAATAGTTTACACTCTATCTCAGGGCTGATGTCTCACACATGCTGTTTCTGTCTATGAGGTCTACCTCTCAGAGTCTTAAGGAAATAGTTCTGTGGCTATACATTTGCCTTGTGATTAATTATTAATGGATGTGATTTCAAATTAAAATGTTGCTATTATAGATATTAGGACTGACTAGAAAACACCAATTCCATATAATGAAAAGAGTAGAAGTTTTTATTTTTATTTTGTGTTGTTTTAACATTTATTTAACAGTTCAAACAAAGTAGAGAACGTAGTTATAACCAGGACCCCACAACTAAAGGTAAGTGACACAAAGGTGGTGCACAACTGCAACTCGGGTGAGTTCCCTTCCGTCAGGATAGGACCCAGGTAAGAAAATGGAGGGTTATGAAACCACTACCATATCCTGCAGCTTGCAGACCTTTGCTGGCGGTGGTGCAGCTCCAGATTCAGTCTCCAGATGGTATCACAAGTAATGAGGGATCAGGCTGTGTCAGCTCTGCAATGGTGATGGTTGGCCAAATCCCCTCCTTATGCCATCATAGGTGTGTGTATGTTCTTGGTGAGGAGAGGTGGCAGCTGGTAGCACACCCCTTTCATGCAGATAAGTTCACCCTCCCACAACCGAAACCTATCTGTGTGGTGCTGGCGTACCCCCCTAAGTAGCTCCGGACTCTGCCACTCAGAAGGGCAGCCCCTTGGAACTGAAGAGGCAGCCCTTAAATAAGCTGCTGTTGCTGGGCAGAACATAGGTCACGTGTCTGTCTAGCTTTCCTGCCAAAATGTCAAAAGAGCGGGAAAATGCCCTCAGGGTGGGAAGGAGACCAGTGGCCAAGATGGAGTCCATCTTGTTGTTTGGACTTTTCCAAAATGGCATACCTGTGTTGTTGATTACCAAAACGTTCCCCCTACAGTCTCACCAGTCTGAGCTCATCTCCCTCCGCCAGAGGTGGCGTTCCACTGTGTCCAGGGGATTGAGGGGTGTGTGCAGCAGCAGGAGCAGCAAGACTTGACTGAGCAAGGCCTGCCACCTACGCCAGGGTTCGTGCTCTTCGCCCTCATTCTGTTCCTGTTGGAGCAACATGTGGGCACGCTCGATGTACTGCACCATGAGGCTCAGCATGAGGGCCGTGAGCATGGCACTGCTTTGCAGCAGCTCTGGCTCTGTTGTGGCAGTGCTGTGGCATCTGCATGGGCAACCAGAGCATGACAAGGCATGCACCCACTGTGTCCCTTTTCTGTCCCCTGAGCGGTGAGGCAGTGGAGGAGTGCCCTGTGAGACATGGGCATGGAGAGGAGCCCCTGTCAGCACCCGTCACAGTTTGCCAGACCAAGCAGCCACAGGAAGTATTGCTCTCCTGGCATGCTCCCCAGAGTGCTTCCAGGGGTTCTAAGTCCAAGGCAGGCTCCACTCAACATGGATGCACTATCTTGGACTAATTTCAATGCTTCCCTGTAGCAAGGACACACAAGTTTGAATTTGTTAATTTGGGAGTCCATAAGTCCAAGTTAGTAAATTTGAAATAATGTCCTAGTGTTATTAATGGCCTAGGTTATTAATATTCCATGGCTCTAGTCTTTCCAGAAATTGCCCCTTGAGCTATTACATTCCATCTGTTTTTTCCAAGCAGCTCTAATAGATACAGACAGATTATATCTTTAGGTAGAGAGAGATCAAACATGTAAGCTAACTGCTATATTTATTTTTTCTTACTCCATAGTCCATGATACCCTCAACCAGGTGGAAAGCAACATTACTCTATTTTTGTCAGTAGCACTTCTCTTCTCAATGCAGTATTAACTTTGTGGTTTATCTAGAGCATACTGATTCTACCTGATGATTTCCTGTGGCCCAGCATTAAGTAGAAAAAACCCCCAAGAAACCGCAATTAATTCAATGTCTTAATTTAAAATATCACTTTAATGAAGAAATTAACTACTTTTATGAGTCCCCAAACAATAGGAAATTATTGCATCCTAAATGATAATAAGTTTCCTTGGGCACATGAAACAATTTCATCCTAGCAAAACTCCATTGACTTCAGTGAAATTTGTCTTGGTTGATTTAAATTGGATCTGAATCAAGTCCAGTGTATTTTAGCAACGTTGCACCAGCTTAACAGCAATTGCAGTGGAAAAAGACCCTGGGTATGTCTACACTTGCCCCCTAGTTCAGACTAGGGAGGCAAATGAAGCATACCAAAGTTGCTAATGAAGCGTGGGATTTAAATATCCCGCGCTTGATTAGCATATTCGCGGCTGGTCGCCATTTTAAAACGCCGGTCGACCGATTTAACTTGCCGTGTGTAAACGCGGTAGTCCAATCTAAAACCCTTCCTTCGAATTGACTGTTACTCCTCCTGCAGTGAGGAGTATTTAAATATCCCACGCTTCATTAGCAACTTTGGTATGCTTCATTTGCTTCCCTAGTCCAAACTAGGGGGCAAGTGTAGACATACCCCTGAGATTAATAATCAAAAGTCCCATAGTTAAAAACTATATAAATCAGGTAGAATGCTACGTTCCATGCAAATCTTCTGTCTCGTCCTTCTTCCTTCTGTTCTTCCATTTATCAGAAATGTATGGAAGCTAAGATGAAGGGGTTAAGTTTGTATATAAATTAATAATATTTATTATAAAAAATTGGAGCTGGTGCGCATGGGAAACCAGCTTTTAAGCTGGTCTCTCCCCCTACCGCTGTGCATGTAAACATGTAACTGCTGAAATTTTAATCTGATTTTCATTTTCATTGTAAAAGCATGCTCACAGGGATTGAAAGTCAATGTTTAAATGGATAGGTACTGCTAGTACCAGGTTTTACTTCCTGATACAACTCACATTTAGTTTTAGGATTGGTGCAGTTATTATCTGTGATGTTCTGGCTAGTTTGTTAAGGAATTATATAAAATACAGAATTTTCCCCCTCCTTTTTTGCTTGCTTACTTGTAAGTTGCTTCCAAATCCTGTCCCCTCTAGGGCACTGCCTGTTACTCAGGCTATGTATGAGGGGCCCTGGATCAGCCGGAATGTACTGGTTGGAAGCTAGCTAAGAGGGTCAGCATGTCACGTTGACATGATGATTCTTGTTTAGGAGCCTCAGGTGCTATGATAATACAAATAATAATAATGATATTCACAAGAATTCTAAGAAGAAATTCATACTTTCAATAATAGGGATGCTTGGGGAGATGAAACTGTGGGAACTGATCTTTAAAAGCTGTGGGAGTTGTTTGGCTTTCAAGGTGAGTGGGCTGTTTGTTTTTTGTGGAAGTGGGTTTTTTTTAACATTTACAAAGAAATTTTAAAACTTGTAATATAAAATCATATAATCATATATATGAATATGTTGGTGAGATAGGGCTATTGCCCTGCACTGGAATATACGGGATTAAAACAGACCCTTGGAGAGGGCTGTGGGAGGCTGAAGGCAACCAATCAGGACTAAGGTAGGGTCGATAAGAAGGGTTGCTGGGCAGCAGGAGTTTCTCTCCAGCTCTGGAGGGCGGACTTGGTGCCTGTACTGAGGTGCCATGGACAGAGCAGTGCTGAGGAAATTCAGAGGGGTGGTGGTGCCAGGAGAGCTCCAGATGGACCAAATTCCAGGCTAAGGCCCTGACACAGGGGCCTGAGAAGATACTAGGGCTTCACAGGGACAGCCAGGGGAGAAATAGGCAGCAGATAGAAGACATCCCCCCTTGCCAATGATGTCAGTAGACAATTTAGATGGCAGTTTGCCCCTGCAGCATGGGGCAAAAACAAGGACTGCAGTGGTCACAGGGCAAGCATTGGGACTAGGTATAGCTGGTTCTCCAAAGGGGAGGAATCCAGGGGTGGGCTGTGTCAGAAGGGGGTTTCAGATGGACACAGGTCTTAATGAGGTGGGGAGAAGTAATTGCGGGTGAGATTACTCACTCTGAAACTGGAAAGAGCTAATTCGCAGGACAGCAGGCAGGAGGCATCACTACAGTGAGTCGAACCTGCTATAGCTGGGAATAACAGAGCTGTCATCAAACCATTCCATCTGTGAAGGAATTCATGGATTGGTACTGGTTCAGCTATGAAACTATGTAAAACCCAACTGTGTAAGCACTTACTACCAAGTATAGTGCTTACTGTCATAGCTGATCACACACTTCACCATTACGTTGATTGGTTCAGGAAAGAAACTGAACGTGAAATCTGGAGCAAGCATCACATCCATCATAATGTTTCCGCTCCCAAGAAGATAGCTGTACAGGCCCTGAATGCAGCCTCAAGCGAGTGACAAAACCGGCAGAAAAGGGGGGTGCCATGATAGTTCTCAAACATGTTGACTATATCAGCAAGGCCAACTGACACTCTAAAGAACTCAAGGAAGTTATTAAAATAACTAATAATCCCTACTACAATATGATTTAAAGACCCTAAACAAGGCACAAAACCCCTGAGGCACAAATCTCTTACTGCAAATTAAAGAGTATTTAAACTACAATAGAATATAATTTAAATGATTCTAAGTGAAGCAATTTGTTGGAAGTGGCCAATTTGCAACAAATTGCTGATGGCAGATCTTAAATGGCTTTAAAGTCTGCATAGATAAAACACAATGAAAACATGCACACACACATTTCAAGTATACACAAACTAACCCTATATATATATAAAATCCTGTCCTATACTAAACTAATACTGAGCTATATTTAAAAGAATATTAAGATTACGGTATAAATCCCTTGTGATTTTTTTAATCACAGCTGCTGCCATTTAGTTCCAGGTCACTCAGCTCTGTTCAGGCTTGCTGACAGAGGGATGGGGGGCAAAGGGAGCAATTGCCCCAGGGCCTGGTGATTCAAAGGGCCCTGGGGCTCCAGCGGCCACTTCATCAGTGGTAGTGCCCGGAGACCATTAAATTGCTTCCAGAGCACCACTGTGGTGCTCCATGCAGCTCGTAGGGTTTCCTGAAGAGGGAAGGACACCACGTGGAATACTCCAAACAACAGTGAGGGGTGGGGGTGCCATGGTCTTGGTGGTGCTCCGTCCTGCCCCTTCTGGCCTTCGCTCCACCCCTTCTGGTGCTGTCAGCTCCCCTTGCTCTGTTCCACTCCTGTTTCCTTTTTTCTCTCCACAGCAGTTTTTCTTTTGTTTCTTTTGCTGCTTTCTTGATTTTCCCCACACACCTGTCTTTCTCAGCCTCCAGACTCCAAAAGTGCTGCTCTCAGATGGCATTTTATGATACATTGTAGCTCTTTCTTTGTATACCTTGCTATTCTCAGAAACAGTTACCTCACATGCACATGTTCAGTCTTGACCACTATCTCAGAATTCTGACTGACAATACTGACAAATTGTGACCAATTATGAGTGGATTCTGACCAGCTAGCGGCTAGCTGTTCAGCTAAGTCATCTCTTTCTGGGTATGTCTAGACTGCAGAGCTTTTCTGGGATACTAGAGGTATCCTGGAAAAGCTCTGCCGCATCCAAGGAACGTGTTCGCTTTTCTGAAAAGAATGTCAGAAAAGCAGACGTGTTTTGTTGGCATCCCTAAACCTAGTTTTATGAGGAAGAAGGGATGTTCCGAAAGAGGGTTTTTTTTTCCAAAATTTGGTCCCTTGTAGATGGGCCAAATTTCGGAAAAGCCTGTTTGGAAAAAAAGCAGAAGAAGATACACAATTTGTGTCCCACAAATTGCATTTCTTTTTCCAATTTATCTTTGTAGTCTAGACACAGCCTCACTCACCCCTTAATGCACATACTTAGTAACCTTCTTGCACATGCCATTTTAGAAATCTAAGGTTTTCACGGATCATGCTCAGGATCTGCAGCGTCCATCTGAGTGTAGAGTGATTTTTGCTTATTCAGAATAGAGACCAGAAATAGAGTAGAGATTGGAGAATTTTCTCAAGTAATATCCCACAATCAAGCTTGTTTGGATGCACTGTTTAGGTTCAAACCCATCTCTACCTCTTATGTGAATAGAAGCACATCTATAATTGACTATATTGTGCTGAAAAACTTGTCTGGTAACTGAAGCAAAATAATATATTGTCGTGGAAATTCACTTGCAAGGCACTAGGTAATTTTTCAATTATTGTGACAGTTTACACAGAAGTTTGTTTTTATGCTTTTTATCTTCCATCTATTCTGCTTGGGGATACATAGAGAAAGACTGATGGAGAATCCATTGTACAGATATCTTGCTGATTAGTTCAGTGTTAAGTACTTTACAAAGAAAAGATGCCAGATATTTGTGATTCTGCCATGCACAAAGTGGAATGTACTGTCTTGAGCACCATGATTTTAAAAAGACAGGTTAAACAATCTGGAGCGAGTTCAAAGAGCACACATGATAAACAATTTGAAAATGTGCGGCATTAAACAACATTCAGCGAATGGGGCATGTTCAATTTAGACAAAAGACAGAAGGAAGAGATTGTATATAGTGTTGTAGTCCTGTCAGTCTGAGAGTATTAGGGAGACAATGTGAAGGAGGTACTACCTTTTATTGGACCAGCTTCCATTGGTTTTGGAGCTACACAGAGCTCTTCCTTATATCTCAGAAATGTACTAAGCAGTCTGACTTACACTACAAACATGTTATTGGTATGACTAAATTGTTCTGGGGTGTGAAAAATCCATGCACTCCTAGCCAAATAGTTTTACCCACCTAACCCTTGTGTATGCAGTACTTCTTCCTGCTGCCATAGCTACAGCCTCTTGAGGAGGTGGATTAACTATTCTGATGGGAGCGCTCTCGCCTCTCAGCTTACAGCATCTACAGTGGCGCAGCTGCACTGGTACAGCTGTGCCAATGCAGCATTTTAAGTGTGGATTTGCCCAGAGTGTCATAGCTAAATGTATGGTAAAAAAATATGCTAATGTCTTATGCTAAACAAAGGGTCCATTGAAGGTAAAGCAGCTTATTAATATCCTTGTAGTCATGGAACAAAAAGGGGGAGGGGTTGGTGGGTAACAGATTGGTATAATAAACCATAAAACCCCGTATCTCTGTTCATTCCATGATTTTAAGTGTTTAGCAGAGTTATGGATTTAAGCTCCCAGGCTCATTTTATGCAGGTTTCCTTTGCTGATGAAGCCTGAGAAGTCAGATATAGTGCAATCACTTTATGAAGTGTTCAACCACAAGAGATATGTGGGTTTGTCTTTTATCGTTCTCCTGTGTGAGTTCATTTGCGAGGGTAGTGATTAGTTTCACACAAATCATTGGTTTTGGGGCATCCAGTGTGCTGGATAAGGTACACCACATGTTGTAATATGCATGTTTAAGACCATGTGGGGATGTTGATCATTGTAGCAGTGAAGATGTCAGCAGATTTTGCATTTGTTGTTCTGGCAGTCTGGTGCCACTTTGAGTTGGTATGTTCTGAACTGTGGGCAGCCTGCTTCTATTAATGAGCTTGGAAAACTTGCTTCGTTGTTTGAAAGACAGAAGAGGGGGGGTTCAGGAAAGACTGCTTTCAGGTTGGGGTCACCATAAAGTATGGGTTATAGCTGTTTGATGGTACACCTTATGAGTTCCAGTGTGAGGTGGGAAGTGACTATTAGGGGCGTGTGGTTGGAGGGGTTTTATCATTTCTTTATTGATGCAGGTTCCCTTGAGCTATTTGAGTGGCCTGATTCATTATGAAATCTACCTATATGGTGGACTGTCCTTTTTGGTGAATGTAGTTTTGAATATGTTAAGGTTTATACCCCACATTTTCTCACTGGAGCATATTCTGTGGTATCTTGGTATGTGGCCATAGATGACAGATTTCTTGGTGTGTTACAGGATCTATTAAAGTAAATATACAGCTGCCTCCAGGTTTCTATTATTGAGGCTGATCCTGATGTTCAGGAAGTTGATGCTTGAGTGGAAATTTTCCAGAGATAGGTGGTGGTGGTTGTAGTTGTGGTGGAAATCTATGAGGTATTGTATTTTGTCTGTCCAGAGGATGCAAATATCACTGATGTATCACAGTCATATGTTTGGTGTTTCTAGTGCACTTAATCCAGAGAGTTTTAAGGTGGTTCACGAAGAAGATGGGAGAGATCTTAACAATCTCCTGAGGAAGCGATCATATAAAAAATGATGGGTACTAATCACACTATTTAGTCAGTAAGAACAGAACAAGAAGAATGAATCAGAGAAAATTCAGGATGAATATTCATAAATATTGTTCTTATATTTGTAACTACATCATTAAACCAGCTGTCAAGCGAGCCTGGGGAATTCCCATTCCTAGAGATGTTTAGGGTCAGCCTAGGGACCCTTAAATTACTCCTGATATGTAGGGGGAAGCACTACATGACTCACTAGGGAAGAATTCTCAATATGAAGATAATTGCTTACAGCTTAAAAGAGAGTGGGCTTGATTCTTTCCTGGCTTTTGGTAGATTTACAGCACAGGGCACCAATAAAGGAAAATCTGTCTTGAGCAGGTTTCCCATTTTGCCAGGGCACTGCATGTTTAACTTAGTGGTCACATTTTAGCCTTCTGACATTTTAGAATGGTTAATTTATTTAAAATAGTGATCTTTTATATTTTACATGGAGTACAAATGTAAATACTAATTTTATTTAGAAGGTGTATGAAGTAGCCTTTAGTTTTTCCTGATTAAATGTAATTTGATCTGAAAAAGGTTTCTGGATCACTTAGGATACTGTAGCTACCATCACTTATAGTGGAATCTCCTCCCTATGTTTCTAGTTGTTTATCATCACAATGTTGAATTCTGCGCCTGGCAGGCTGGTTACTTAATTCTAGACCAGCTTTTTTGATGCTTGACGTTTAAGTTGTGTATTTATGTTATCAAAATAGCCAAGTCCTATGCCCATTTCCCTTGACTTCACTGAAGTTGTACAAGTGTAACCAGGAGCAGAGTTTGACCTGTTGACTTCGGGGCTTTGAAGTTGCTGTGAACGGAATCCTTCTATTCTACACCCTCTTCTAAGCTTGCCAGTGGACCAGTTACCATTCTGGTATTCCTTAATAATGTTTTGCTGTTGCTCTCAATACAATATAAGGTTCAACCTCCCGTACAATTCAGAATCTTTTAGCCCTTTTATTTTAGCCTTATCTGTAGAATTGGTTTGTCTGATACTTTGTGTCCAGTTTTTATTTATAATATAAACATCCATATCCTGTGCTGCAAACTTCATCTAACAATTTCTAATTCCTGAGTGCTTAGTTGTTCAGCATTTATGTGCTTTCAATATGGTGGTTTTTAATGTAATTTCCTAGGGTTCCTTTAAAAGGGAAAACAAGACATTGAGTGCCACATCTTCAGCAGATCTAAATCAGAGCACTTTCACTGAAACCAGTGGAGTTATGCTGATTTGTGCCAGCTAAGTGTCTGACCCATAATGCTGAGCTTCATTCTTTGATGGTTTGAAATACTTCCAGTTTGCAGACTATTGACAGTACCATATATAAATGCTTCTATTTGGAAATACTTTGGCCGGACCCCAAAGGAACATCCCAACTGAAGCATTTTAGAAGGTGCAGAGAAATTCTCCTTTGTGAAACTCAGGAGTTACACATTTTTGCAGGTTTAGCACAGGGGGATTTTCCATCCAGCACAGCTTAGAAAATGTGCAGCAGCCTACCCTCAGTCCTTTAGCACCTTTATACATAGCCTGTGCACACTGAACTACTTTTTATTATCCAGATAAGTCAGTTATGCTGCATGCATGCCCAGCAAGGATTTCCGGACTTGAGCACTTTATGAATTTAACACAAAAAGATATACAAAGCCTACTACTGCACAGCTACAGCAAGCAGTTTGCAAAGTTTTTTTTTAACTCAGTTAAATCCAAACCACTTTTCACTAGAACACTTTATTATCATAGAATCATAGAATCCTAGGGCTGGAAGAGACCTTAGGAGGTCATCAAGTCCAGCCCCCTGCCCAAAGCAGGACAGTTATTATTTATTATGTGCCACAATATTGAAGACTTCCTATCTACTTCCTTGGATTCTCCCTCTGTGAAGAAGTGAGAGGAGGACTTAACCCTTAGTAAAACAAGGATTTCTTTTTTGGAAATATTAACAGAAGAAAAAAAATAGCGTTTTGACCAGAAAATGTAAAAGAATTCTCTATAAAAACAACAGCAATCTTCTTCAAGGCAGTTTTCACCTATCAATACTAAACCAGAGCTTATCACTTAAAGCCAATTTATCCAATGATGTGGGGAAATTAGACCTGTACAGAACAAATATACAGAACAGTGAGACAGAAGGCATTATATACAATGATTTGACAAAGAATTTTAATAGGACTCAGACAGGAGAGCTGGGATAAAAGTAACTTTAAGGTTGATTAAAAATGCAGTAAGTTTCCTGCATATATTTATTTTATATTAGTGCAGGAAGAGATGATATTGTGATGAGAGTAGGTTGCATATATTGTTGTTATTGTTATTATTATTATTGTCATCCTTATGCATTATGCATCATGCCTAAGAGCCCTAGTCATGGACACGAACCCCCTTGTGTTTGGTGCTGCACAAACACATAACAAAAAGGTCCCTGCCCAAAGAGACTGAAATCTAAGTATGACACAAGAGACAACAGATGAGGACAGACTGACAAACAGGAGGTACAAGGAAGCTCAATCATGAAACAATACCAGCATTTTACCATTTTTTCTCTGTAAGTTTGGAGGTTGGCTTATAAACGAATGGGTTTATATTCAAGTATATACAGTAGTTGAATTGTATTTGTATAATGCTTAACACAATGGGACCTCAGTCTCAGCTAAGACATCTCGGAGCTACTGAGATACAAGTAGTAGGGATGTTAAAATGTGTGGAGTCGGCCAGGCATTCAGGAGGAGTATGCTGTGTTCCCTGAAGAGATGTGAAGACAGGAGCACTTTCAATGCATGCCAAGGAGATCTGAGGGGGACCAACTTCCCTGCAACCGAGACCAGGGGCTCTAAAGTATGTCTGTGCCTTTATTCCATTTCATGGCCCTTCCACTACAATAAAACAAAATATCTTTGTCTTTTCATAAGCCGTAAGGAGAAAACTTATTAGATTTGACCAAATGGGATTTCTCTCTGGAGAGCTTGGCAGGAATTTTTTTTCAAAAACTGGCACTCAAGTTTCACACTCAGACACTTCACATTTGTTTGTACAAAATGTGGGGCTGTGTATAGTACTGGTTTATCACACACACATGAATATCAGACCAGGCAAATGTGGGTTTTCTGCAAAACGCATTACTTGGCTTACATGTTGCAGGCAAAACTTAGATGTCGTTGAAAATTTGGCCTCAAAATGAGAGATATAGCTGTGCCTTTTCTTTTTGGATTGTTAGTCCCTAAGGGTATGTCTACACTAGCCCCCTAGTTCGAACTAGGGTGGCTAATGTAGGCATTCCAACTTGTAAATGAAGCCCGGGATTTAAATATCCTGGGCTTCATTTGCATGTTCCTGGGCAGGTGCCATTTTTAAATGCCCCGTAGTTCGAACTGACTGCCCGCGGCTACACGCAGCAGTCAGAAGTTAATCCGAACTAAATCCTTAGTTCGGATTAACTGTTACACCTCATTGCAGGAGGAGTAACAGTTAATCCAAACTAAGGATTTAGTTCGGATTAACTTCTGACTGCTGCATGTAGCCGCGAGCAGTCAGTTCGAACTACGGGGCATTTAAAAATGGCTCCTGCCCGGGAACATGCAAATGAAGCCCGGGATATTTAAATCCCAGGCTTCATTTGCAAGTTCGAATGCCTACATTAGCCACCCTAGTTTGAACTAGGGGGCTAGTGTAGACATACCCTATGACAAGCCAGAATTGTAGTGTCTAGCACTATTTGAGGAACCAATGTCTGTAATTCATCAATTACTCTGTAGCTTAAAAGATATGGCATTTTCTGACTTTTAAGGAAACTTCAGCTGCACTGTTGCAGTGTATATTTGCCTTCTCCTGGAGACAGCCTGATCCCCTTTCAGCTGTATCCCCTTTGAGTCTGAAACCAGCAACAAAGGCCTTGAGAGGTTCAGTCAGAGAACTGGATGTGAAATCAATTTACAAATATTTACAGGAGGCATCTCTCTGCAAGTATGAGCAATGGCAGCTCCTCTGAGTAACCAGGGTAAGCAAAGCCCACACAATGAGGTATTCTCTTTTCCTAATGGAGCGTTGCATAGATAATAATCAAAACACCCTCACAGCTTACTATCTCGGCACAGATCAGCCCAGCTCACTTATAATTTCACTTCACTTTGAAAAACTGAGTAAAATATAAACAATACAATTTGCTGTTAACCAGGACATACCTGCATCAAAACATTTAGTAGTATAATAATGTTATAACTATGCAGCAGATCTCATCCCAAAATTACCTAAATTATTCTGCAGGTGCCAAAGAAATGAACATACAAAATGATGCACAAACACCACTTCAATCACTGAATAATGCTGTGCAACATCCATATTTGTGATATTAAGAGCAATCAACTCCGTAGTTTAGGTACACATGACAAGAAAGTCAGGGCGTCATGACATTTCCCACCAGTGGATTTCAGTTCTCTGGATTTTGTCCCAGAACTGACTGTGAAATCCTTAGCAAACATCACATCCTCCGTAATGTCTCTACTGCCAAGAGAACCGCTATACAGGCCCTGAAATCCAACCTCTAGCTAGTGTCAAAAGTGGTGTTGGCGATGATTGCCAACTTTCTAGTCACACAAAACCAAACACCTTGTCCTCCCCCTGCCCCACCCCTTCTTTGAGGCCCCACTCCCACTCACTCCATTCTCTCTATCCTCCATCACTTCCCCCCGCCCCATTTTCACTTGGCTAGGGTAGGGAGTTGGTGTGCACAGGGGTGTGAGGGCTCCAGAAGGAAGTGTGTGCTTTGGGGTGGGGACAGAAATGAGGGTTTCAAAGTGCAGGAGATGGTTCCAGACTGACACAGGGTTGGAGTGAGGGAAAGGGAAATGGGTGTGGGCTCTAGCCAGGCGGCGCTTACCTCAGGTGGCTCCCCAGAAGTGGCCATTATGTTTGTCTATATGCACTGCCTGTGCCTGCAGGCGCTGCCTCCACAGCTCCCATTACCCATGGTTCTCTGCTAATGGGAGCGGCAGAGCTGGTGCTCAAGGCAGAGGCAGTGCATGGAGCCTCCCCAGCCATCCCTGAGCCTAGAAGCTGGACTTGCTGGCTGCTTCCAAGATTTGTACAAGGCAGAGAGCCTGCCTTGGCCCTGCAGCGGGTAGATGACCAGACTTTTAGTGGCCCAGTCAACAGTGCATGGGTGTTCTGGTTGATACTTGGCAACTCTAATGTTGGAACTGTTCAGGTTTCTTTTATTTCAATGGTTTTCAATCTTTTTTTCAATTGTGGTCCCCTAAAAATGTAAATGGTGGTGTGGACCCTTTTAGAAATATGAGACATCATCTGTGAACCTCCAGGGGTCTGTGGTCTACAGGATGAAAATCACTCTTCTAGGGTAATAACAACACAGACCCCTTAGACATAGTCTGCACACCCCTAGGGGCCCACAGACCACAGGCTGAAAATCACTGCTTTATTCAGTTTATTGTAGTTTTGCACTGATCAGTGCGGGTATGTCTACACTACAGCGTCATTTCGAAATATCTAATTTCAAAATAGTTATTTTGAAATATCTTATTTCGAAATAATGCGTCGACACACAAAATGCATTTCGAAATAGCTTTTTGTTATTTCAAAATAGCGCATCCATGCTGATTGGATACTGAATCACATTTAAGGCCAGCTGGAACTGGTTCCGGCAGGGCATCAGGTCAGAAGTTACCTGGAGGCCCCCTATTTCGAAATAAACGTCTACACAGTGCTTATTTCGAAATAGCAATTTCGAAATTGGTGCTATTCCTCATGGAATGAGGTTTACCAATTTCTAAATTAGCCCTCCACTATTTTGATTTAATTTCGAAATAGCAGTTGGCTTGTGTAGACACTAGGAAAGTTATTTCGAAATAACGCCTGTTATTCGAAATAGCAGTTGGCTTGTGTAGACATAGCCTGCTTGATCCTGTGAGAAACCAAGCTTAAAAAAACGTTAACATTGCATATTTAATTAGATTAGGGTTTCATGGTATCCGGCATATCCCTGGTGAACTGCTACATAGTTACCCTTTTTTTTGGACCCCCTTGTATTTGGGTCATGTCTTAAAATTCCTATATTCGTAATCCTGTCCTTTATGAGGGAGCTTCTCTAAATTATAATCTTTCACAAATATCTCTCTGCCACATATACATTTACACCCCAGGTTTTCCTCTTAAACTCAGCAAGGGTTGCTCAGGTTTTTCAAAGAAAATCACTTCAAACATTGCATTCACTATTGTACATTTTCTTCAGACCAGGCATCCACATATACACTTCGCCTTACACCTTATTTGCTATGGCATAGACAAAGCAAATGATTTGGTATATCGTTCTCTTGATGAAAAGCCCTGATGCAAAACAAGACAGTTCGACATAGCCCATTCATTTGGATAATTTCCATCATCCTTCAGAAAGAATTTTCTGTTCCTTTACTCATCCTTTATTTTATTTTTCAGGTGCTTCTGTGCCTGTAAAAGCAGATTTTTTTCTGCTTCATTAAATATTCCCATGGTGATACTAATGTTACCACTTAGTACTCTTACATATTGTTTTTTTCTCACATATATATCAATGCACTTCAGACAGTGTAGTTACATAGAGGGGAGCCAAAGTACAGCATGTAACCCCACGGCCACAGCCTATTGCAGAGCCAGAAATATAACTTGGGTCTCTTGACTGTGCAACAGTTGACAACGGGCTTCCTTCCTCAGCCTGCTTTATTTTTGCCTGCCTTTACCGTTCTCCTTTATTTTTCCCACTGAGGAAAACAGTCTGGTTTTCTCCACTCCTATCAGGTTTTTTTCCCCCATCCATTCCTGTCAGGATTCTTTCCCCCATCACCTCCTCTTCAGGCTGGTGTGGTTTTCTACTTACACAGCCCTTTCTGAGGAACTTAACTTCTCCATTCTTTTCTGTGATTTTGGAGGAATTTTCAGAGCTATTTCCAAAATCTCAGACTTTCTGGGGACATGGGAGCAAGTGTAAACATGACACTGACTAGATTTGAGAGAAAGTGTCCTAGTAGGTAGACCACAAGCCTCATCACTAGCCTGATTCCTGCAAGGTCCGAGGTAGATTGTTTCTCTTTTTCTTTTTAAACAGAGAAACATGGGAATTGATTAGAGGGAACTAGGGGTTAGTTGAGGGAGAAATTATAGGCTTTCAATTTCCCAGTATAGGCTGGTATGTTGTTTTTTCCTTCTCTCTCCTGTATTTATCTTCTCTTTCAGGTCAGCTTTAAGGGAACACCCTTTTGTGTGGGAAGCTCCACTGAATGAGGGCAAGGAAAATAAAGCCAGCCCACCCTTCGCTTTACTTTTCTTTCTTTTTGTTGTGCTTTTTCCATTTTCTGACAACGGGGTCCAGTCAGTTCTGACACAATGTAGTGTTGTGAAACAAATAGGAACAATGATCTCACAGAAGCATGTTCTAGCAAATCAGAAGATTTTTTTTTAACAATGACTTGGAAGTGCCATTTGGAGGGCACTATTTCAGGGTCTGGTGAGACCTACAGGATTATTTTTAAAGGATATACCAGCATGAGAGCATTGCTGCATGAGACACCTGACAGCATCAGGCCTTTTATAAAAAATCAAACAACTCCTCTCCTCAGCTTTTTCATTGTTGAAAGATGTGTTTTGTTTTTCCTGCCCTTTTCTTGCTTGGTAATGGCTACACTGTCTGCAAGGCAGATTGATGGTACTGACCATTTTTTGCAATGCATAACACATAAAGCAGCTGTTTATATTTTGGAACATCCAGGCAAGGTAGTGTGGGTTTTTTTTGGGGTGGGGGGAAAGAGGAGTTGCAAATATAGTCTTTTTTTCTCAGAAAAGGGAATTCAACACCACCACCCAGAAAAAAAGATTGAATCCAAACTCAAAACTGACAATGTTCTGCTTCCCAGATAAAGGAATAACTTGCTAACCTATTAGAAGCTTGCAACTAACATTTATTTCCCTATGAGTTGCATATTTTTCCACTTGGCAGAAGTGTCTTTTAGAGCACAAGCCAACATGGTTTAGTTTCATTTCTGTGCTTGTTTGTTCACTAGCAGCACAGATAATGTCAGCATGGCTCTAGGAACAGTGTTTGTTATTTAACTTGTGTTGGCTGCAAAACAGCAGAACATAAAACATTGTGGATGCTTCATAAATTGACTGTTTTTTCCCCCTTGAGCAACAAGGTGGTTTTAGTTTTTACATTTTTCAAATAGAAGGACACTCCACACTGAACTGTAACTGTGCTGAACAGAGAACAGGCCTACAGGTATGTTCCTCAAAAAATGAGGTTTACGGGATCTTTCAAAAAAGGGTTTATTTTTCGATAGATCCACGTCTAGACTGCCTTTTTTTTTCAAAAAAGCTCCGTTTCGAAAAAAAAGTGGCTGCCATGTTTATGCTTATGAAGCGCAGGATATTTAAATCTCTGCTTCATTAGCAATTCTTTTTGATGTGCCTAATCTACATCATTCTGTCGACAGAGAGGTGTAGTCTACACACAGCCTGACAGTGGTGAGACACTCCAGACAGCATGACGGTCTCATATGGGCAATATGTATGTTCCTATGAGTCATGAGGTTGTCTTGGATTGCAAGGAGCTAGTGACTGTTAATGCACAATACTATCAACATTGCTAGATCGGGGGGATTAGATCCCTTCAGGTGTGGTACCATCTTCCGTCACTTGTTCACTTGCCCTCTGCCCCCCATCTCTTTCTCAGTGTGAGAGAGGCCTAAGGGCTGCTTTATCTTCTTGGCTTGGCCCTCCAGCCAGGTCACTAAGGGTATGTCTACACAGCAACATTATTTCAAAATAACTGGTGTTATTTTGAAATAACTTAGTCCGTGTCTACACAGCAGGCAGTTATTTTGAAATAATGTTGAAATACTGTCAAGCTGGAGGACTTCTTACTCTGACGCCTGTAACCCTCAGGCTACGTCTAGACTGGCATGATTTTGCGCAAATACTTTTAACGGAAAAGTTTTTCCGTTAAAAGTATTTGCGCAAAAGCGCATCTAGATTGGCATGGACGCTTTTGCGCAAAAGCACTTTTTGCACAAAAGCGTCCGTGCCAATCTAGACGCGGTTTTGCACAAGAAAGCCCCGATCGCCATTTTCGCTATCGGGGCTTTTTTGTGCAAAACAAATCTGAGCTGTCTACACTGGCCCTTTTGCTCAAAAGCTTTTGCGCAAAAGGGCTTTTGCCCGAACGGGAGCGTCAAAGTATTTGCACAAGAAGCACTGATTTCTTACATAAGAACATCAGTGCTCTTGCGCAAATTCAAGCGGCCAGTGTAGACAGCTGGCAAGTTTTTGGGCAAAAGCAGCTGCTTTTGCGCAAAATCTTGCCAGTCTAGATGCAGCCTCAGTGTATAAGGGATAAGGGAAGTCGGAGGAAGAGTGCTCTATTTCAAAATAAGTGCTGCGTAGACGCTCTCAATTTCAAAATAAGCTATTTCTAAATAAGCTACGCAATTGATGTAGCTCAATTTGGATAGCTTATTGCAAATTAAGCCTTGCTGTGTAGATGCACCCTAAGGCTGTGTCAGAATAACTGACGTTATTCCAAAATAACAAAGAGCGTGCCTACACTGCAAGCCATTATTTCAAAATAATGGCAAGCTGGAGGACTTCTTACTCTGACTCCTGTAACCCACATTTTATGAGGAGTAAGGGAAGTTGAGTGATCTTCCTTAGACTTCCTGCTGTGTAGACAGCACCAAAAGCCAAATTAAGATATATTAACTTAAACTATGCACTTGACGTAGCTCAAGTTGCATAGCTTATTTCGACTTTAGCCTTGCTGTATAGACGTACCCTAAGTTTTTTTCCCTTCTGGGGGTTGCAAAGTCCTACTAGACAAACTGTCTGAGGTAGACTTCTCCACTGCCCAATCTATGGCACTTCCCTGGTGGCTGATAAAGGAACCTAGACATGACCTCTACTACAGGTTCAGAAACCCTCTAGTCAGGAGCCAAAGTCTTCAACATCCCATCTTACTGCCATTTCCCCGAGTCTTTTTCTTCCCCTACGCCCCCGCACAACACAGCACTCTCCATCAAAACTGACTTTTCCCATAAAGCCTTTCCACAAATCAACATATATTGATTAAATATTTGGAAGAAAATACTTGCACTGCTTGAAGTTTGGACCATCTTTCTGTGAGTGTTGTATGTCTACATTTTAATCTCCATCAGATACAGTGTGACAAGTTGATGAGGTAATATCTTCAAGTAGAAGAACTTTTGTTGGTGAGAGAGACAACATTTTGTGTTTGCACAGAGCAATTCTTCAAATCTGATAATCAATTTTCATGGAGAAAATCAAGGCATTTTTGTACTGTACAATACTGAATGTGCCAACAGCACTCAATAAATAACATTTCACATAGAAAGCAAATTAACTATTTTACTATTTAAAATAGCAGCCCTGAGTTTGAACTTCCTTGCTCTTTGGTTGGGAGAGGAGTGTGAACTCTTTCACATTATTAAAATATCAGCTGACATCAGAACATAGTCTTTGTATATCATACTTTGGCAATGGCCTTGTTTTTATTTAAACATATATGTGAAGGACTGCATATTACGTGTGTATTAAAAGTATTTAAGATAGGAAATCTTTAGACTGGAATACTTTTGATGTAAGTATTATGTCCAATTCTGATTAGAAAGAAAATTTAAAATGTTGTTGGGGTTTCTTCAACCCATTTTATATATTAGTATTATCTTGAAAGAGTATAAACAAAACATAAAAGACTAAGCAAAGCAACTTCTTTCTAGTTTATTTATATATTTTAAAAGAATGAACATAAAGATAGTCCTACCTTTAATAGGTATCTTATAATAATACCATATTTTTTAAAAAATTAAAGCGATGTTAATGTTATATATCTCACAACTGGATTTTTTTTTTGAGACAGTCACACAAACTAATACAATTTCATCATCAAGGATGATTCATATGCAAATTTTCAAAAGCTATGTAATTTCTTGGTGCATTATCTTGTACCAAAGCACCCTGCTTGTCTAACCTTGATTTAACTGTACTCTGTGCATAAGCAACGACCTCACTTAGGTCATGAATCTCTGATTCAATGAAGCAAAAAGTACCACATTTGACCTTGCCATTAATGGCAAAGCTTTAAAGCGTACTGTATTGCGTTCTTTAATGTGACATGCTTGTTTTTTCTCAGATAACTAAGTCTTCTTCCTCTTTCATAAAGAGACATTTTAAAAATGAAGTAACCAGTTAGCCCATTTAAATCCGTAACAGGACTCCATAAATCGAATGAAACTAACAATTCATATGGATTCAATTTCACTGACAGAAAGCGAGGAATTGCAATGTAGATTTAACTAGGTAAGATTGACTGCAAATTGTGTTGGAATTTTATAATTAAGTTTGCAAGAAGCTAGATTAATAGGAATTGCATTAAAACAAACTATAATGGACTTCTAACAACCTCAAATTATTCTAATAATTTTGTAAAACGCTTCCAGCAGTGGCACTGGAGTGGGATTATATGCAGATCTAGTGTGCAGCTGACACTTACAGATGACAATGGCTAGTCAGGTAGATAGCTGAAATTACTAAGGACAAATTTAACTCTTAAATGAAAAAAATAATTGTGATACCTTATTATGCACATGGGCTACATACATCTGCACAATAAGCTAGGGATATAATTCCCAGACAGGGTACACATCCTCGTGCTAGTTTATCACTGAGCTAATATACTAAGGATACAAGTGTGTTCAGTATACTAGCCACCCTGTGTTAAACCCACCTGCACCAAGTGTGTATGTAGCTGGAGTTGTTATCCCATGCCACTGCTGCCCATGTGTCAATTGAGGTAGTTTGTGCCCACGAAAGTTCATGATACTATCTACGTGTTTTGTTAGTCACTAAGGTGCTGCTCAACTATTCTTTTTTTTTAAGTTATGACATTATTGTTAGAGTGCTAGATCAGATGAGAGCTACATGCATATATCTATGTAGACATAGCCACAGATAGTCTGTAGAAACATTCACACTACTGTTATCCCTACTTCCCTTTACATCTCTCTCCATTTGTTTGTTTCACCCACAGGTTATATTATTATAGCACCTAGAGGCAGGGACGGACACACACACACACACATGCACAAATAGAAATGTAAAGCTGGAAGGAACTTTGAGAAGTCATTGCGTCCAGCCTCCTGTGTTGAAGGAAAGCCAAGTTAACCTAGACTAGTCCTGACAGGTGTTCTTAAAACATAATAGATAGAAAGTTTCCAAAACAAAACACTCCACTGCATACACTTCTCCTCCTGTGAAGAGGATAACAGAACAAACAACATGACAGATATTAGTCATGTGGCTTATTGCTGACTGAAAGGCACTTGTGCTATAGTGATCTGTGTGATACAAGAACTTGTAGAATAGAACCTTTTTGAGGTTCTAAGTGCCAAATACATACTAAAGTTTAGGTGATAACTTTCTCAAATCTGGATTTGAAAAATGTGAGATCATAATCCCTATCTTCAAAAAAATGCAAGATGTTTAATCATTAGACCAATCTAGCATGTTTGAGAAATCTTAGGCATTATTTCCATGCTTAGGAAATCTTCCCAGCCTGGAATTTTGGAAAGTAAAGGTGCTAATACATGTCTAGACACAAAAGGGATTGTAAAGATAAATGGAAAGGTTTGCCATTCCACCTTATATGTGGTGTGCTAGCATTAATTATCAGTCTCAATTCTAGGAATGGGAGTGAAACGATAGTGTAAGCTCAAAGGGTTTTGTTTCAAGGTTTCTTTGTTATTTTGATTTTAGATGTTAATTTTTTCCATCCCAATATTTGTTAAATAATAATAGTAATAAAATGATAGAAAAACCACCAGAAAAAAGAGGTACTTCAGCTACTACAGTAATAGTACCAAAATAGTAGCTAAAATTTATTTTATAAATCCCATTTGAATTATTATGAACAAACCAGATAAGGTGATAAACTGCATAGTTGACTTAAAACACAAGAACCACATACAAGATACATAACTCATATTTTTTATATGTAATCCCTGTGTAACAAAGTTTTTTGTTGTACTCTGCACTGCAACAATACTACAATAGGAATTCTAATTCTGTGAGGGTTTTTTCCCTATTTGTACTTGCTCATTGCATCTCATTTTAAGGGTATAACCACCGCAGGCTTACTTCAGTCTCTTACCCAGGTTGTGTTTTTTTTGTTTTTTGTTTGCTTGGCAAATCCATTGCTAGCAGGGGGAGGGAAGGGATGTGACAAAGCAGGAATTTTCTGTAACATTATTATGGACCCTATGTGTGCCTCAGTTTCCCTCTTATTCTATCTTGTTACCTAGTGGAGGAAAAATAGGCTTAAGTCTGTTCTTAGGGGCAGCACAGGACATGAAGTGAGTGTCATGCTTTGCTGTCTGGGTGGCTAGGAACAGGATTGTTAAGGAGCTGACTGGAACCTGCTGAAAGCCACCCATATCAGTGCAGAATCTGAACGAGACAATGAAAAGCCCCAGTGATCAGAACATTGGCACCTAGCAACAAATGACCCTCAACTTCTCTGTAGGGAAGCTGAGCAGCGGCTCTAGCTTGAGAACAAAGGACTGAGGCGGGATAAGTTGTGGGCTTCTGGAGAAGGTTTGCTCTGCTCTCCTGGGACTGACTAGGCCATCAGAGGCAGACAGAGTCTGAGACAGACTCCACTACTGCTGGACTGGTGACTTGCTCTGGCTTTAACCTTTATTTTTCTGCACTAAGGGCTCCCAGTGCTGTGTTCCAGTTGTCTAATAAATCCTACTCTGATTTGAAAAGGCAGCTTGTCATCACTGCAAATATTGGCTGGAGTGCATTGATCCCCAAGTGTCCAAGCCCCTAATCAGGAGCCTAATTCAGCTGGACTTGTGAAGCAGAACTCAGTGTGAAGCAGGATTGCTGGAGCCCAGAAATTCAGCGTAGGAGGGCGAGGGTGCTTGGCCTTACTGGAGCAAGAGTGAGACCTTTTGGGGGTCTGGCACACTAACGGGGTTCCTCTGACAGACTGTAAAAAGCTGGGCATAGCACAAATCCTGTCGGTCTGTGACAGGAGGCAAAGTGTTTTCTGCTCTGGCCAGCAAAATGGCTAGGGCTGCCTGGTTAGTGCCTAGGTTTCATTAAAAGGCAGGGTCAAACCCACCTACTTTGCAATGAGGACATAGTTAAAGCCCAGGTTGTGAAGCTAAGCTTTTGCTAGCCCTCCAACGCTATCCCATAATTCCCCAGGCCCATTTTCCCACCACTTCTACCTCTAGAAACAACTTATTATAAATATGCATATTTTATTTTATAAATATATTGCAAAACAAGACACCCTTCCACACACGCGTCTCCCTGAGTGCTTCCTCCTAGTTTACACACACCTTTGTGGGCATTTAACCCCTCACTCCCTGTATCCTGCTCCATTTCTGCAGCTCACTTCACTCAAACACTGCTAGAAAATGGCACCCCGTTAATTCTTATCTGGGCAGAAGGCCATACCAGGGTTCTGTTAGCCATGCTTTACACTTTAAAAGGGGAGATTCTTTTTTTCTCTCTTTCTATGGACAAAACCCAACATCCCTTCTCTCTCTTTCTTGGCGGAAACTTACCCTCCTCTAATGGAGTGGGACACTTCCCCATGTACCCACCATGGAGAGGATAGTGATCCAGCAGGGGAAAAGGAAAAGACATAGGGGTCATCTGCTGCACAGTGACGTTGAGCACAGGTTGGACCAGTCCTTAGACTGCCAGAAGGAGTAGGGGTAGGGGCAGGGCAGGGCAAGGGATATGCAGAAAGAGAACTAAATGGTTTTGCAATGCCTGGACCATGAGCAGAAGGTGAGGGAAAGCTGCTTATGTGGCTTCTCACGCTGATGGCCACAGAGCTGCAGAGCCCAGGTCCTGCACCATCGTCAGTGCCTACAGGCTTTCTGCCACACCACCACATCCCTTCCCCCCTCCTTCCCTCTCCCTGCAGCAGGGAGCCCACGCAGGCACTCCAGCCTTGAGGCACCACCCACTGTGAGGTTGAAGCCCCAGCACTGGACTTCCCTCTGTGAGTGTGGGGGGGGGGGGAGAAGCCCCGTGGGGAAGTGGAGCCAGTAGCAACTCTGCACGCTGCTGCTCCACTTCCATCTTCCCTGGCTGGGGAAACAGCAGCTCACTGACGCACTGCCTGGAGGCTTTCCCTGCTGCTCCCAGTGGCTGGAATGGGAGCAGGAGGCCATGCCTGAGACACGATGCCTGGCAGAGGAGTGGGGTGAGAAAGCAAGTAAGTGCCCCTGGCCATTCATGCCCAGACCCCACGTTCCTACCGTGCTCCTGCACCCTCCCCGTTGACCACACACCCTGCACCCACCTTGCTCCTGCACCCTCCCCCCAGCCAGACACCCTATCCTCACCCTGCTCCTGCACCCTCCCTTGCTCTTGTCCCCTCCCTCCTGGCCAGACACCCTACTTCCAGCCTGCTCCTACACCCACCACCCAGAACCTCGCACCCTCTCCCACTCCTGTCCAGATCCTGCATTCTCACCCCTATTCCACTGACTGGCAACCTCGTCCCACACACTGAACCCCTCATTTTTGTCCCCACTCCAGAGTCTGGGGCTCTACAAAATCCACTAACTCCAGGCCTATGGGAAGCCCTGAACCTCAGTCTTCCCTGTCCCTTTCCCTTGCCCCATGGAGCTGGAGCACCAGGGAGTGAGGTGTCTCAATTGGGGGCCACATCAGTGAGGGTTTGGGGTTTCTGGAAGGTTTTTTGGCTTCTCACTTGTGTGGTCCCCAACTGATTTTTCTGAGTCTGACCCCCAACCCAAAAAAGGTTCCTCACCCCTGCCATAAATTTTAAAAAAAACCATTGAAACCTTTTGTGCTGGACATAAATGAATATTTTACTTTATTTAAAATGAAGTTTGATAAACTAACATGAGAAAGTTAAAGTGCTTAATCTGATTAATAATTTAATATTTCCTTTCTTACTGGTTACATTAAACTGTTCTCCTTTGCTGCAGCACTAGCAAAATGACTTGGGCATAATTATGTACAGCCGGTCCCCAAGTTACGAACAAGTTACGGACCAAACACTTGGCTGTAACTTGAAGTGTTCGTAGCTCGGATCCCATTGAGTTACATGGCGACCGCGCTGTTTGTAAGTGCAGATCGTAACTTGGGGACTACATTTACGACCACTTTGGTTGTAAGTGCAGATGATCGTAAGTGGAGGTGGTTGTAAGTCGGAGACCAGCTGTAATTAACAGCAAATTTCCATTAGCAATTGGTGTTCTACAGAAAGGTTTGCATTGAGCCAGGTGGGCCACGGGCCAAAAAGTTTGAGAATCACTGTGTTAGGGGGATGGGAGAGTGCTGTGTTGTGGGGGGGATGGGTGGGCGAGCCTGATGGCAGCGTGGCATGAAATGATGTCCCCCGCCTACGAGGAGTGGCCCAGGCCTGGCCCCGCTGGCCAGAAGCCCTACCTGGACTCAGCCATCTCTGACTTCACCGGGCAGGTACAGCAGCAGCAGGCAGAGGCGGCCGAGGAAGCGTGAGGCCATGGCGGCCACACTACCGGTCATGATCCCAGAAGGTAATAAAATCTTTATTACTGTATAAATTTGTAGTATGTTATAACAAAAATCATTTTACCAATCACTGTTTCCACTCATTTTTTTCATTAACTTCTCTTATGCACACTAGTGCATGACTATTTTGAACTCCTTTTTATTTAACAAAATTGTGATCCACATTTAGAAAAAAATACACCCCTCCCCCCCCAGAAATTCCTATATAGAGGCCTGCAACATATGGAGCTGAAAACTGCTAGGCGGCAGAGTACTATTAGAAAGAGTATTTCTTTCCTTCTTCCTATTATTATTGAATATAAGGTATTACAAAGAGTTCTCTGTAACTATAATATACAAAAAAACCTCTATCTATTCCGTCTTATCACTTCAGAAGAGAGGAGACGAGTAGATTTTTTTCTTTACAAATGGAGAAAGGCTATTTTGAGGGTTTTATTGAGTTATAGAGGTCATGCTGGCATTTTGAAGAGCTGCTTCAGATGTCTCCAAAAAATGTAATGATGTTGTTTTCAGTTAGAGACTATAATATATACTCTTCAATTCTTTCAGTTAAAAATAGGTTGTCATTAGTGCTTTCAGAATGAAATCAGAGATACAAAAATTGTTTTCCTGTAGGATGTCCTGAAAATATGCAGTTGGAGTGCCTTTCTGTTTTTACAACTTTATGTGCAATGCAATTAAAAAAAGCTTACTATCATTCAACTTGAATCATGCAAATGCCTAGCTTTATGATCATTTTAAGAACTTTTTAGTTTTGTTGTAATTGTCACTGATTAACTGCATCAGGACAACAGAGATGGTGCATGGTGACATTGAGTTGTACACAGTAATTGGACAATTTGAGTAGGGTAGGTAGAAATGTTAAATTCAGAGGAAGTGGTAATTTCATGAGCTGAATTCATAAATGAAACTTTTGGAATTGCTTACAGCTGTATTAGAAATTACACATATTCCCAGAACCTTAAAACACTGGTTTCCTGAAAGAAGTCTCTCTTTTTTGGTAACAAAAGCTCTTATTTCTTATTTGTATTAGTGTATCACGTAAGGGCCCTAGACATACTACTCTATTCCGTAGCTTAAGTCGAAATATCTTATTTAGGCTTTTGGCACTGTCTGCACAGCAGGAAGTCCTAGAAAGAGCACTCATCCTCCAACTTCCCTTACTCCTCGTAAAATGAAGGTTACAGGAGTTGGAGTAAGAAGTCCTCCAGCTCGACATTATTTTGACATTATGTTGAAATAATTGCTTGTAGTGTAGACGCAGACTATGTTATTTCAGAATAACGCCAATTATTCTGAAATAATGCTGCCGTGTAGACATAGCCTAGGAGAGGTAGAATTTTAATGCTAAGTATGCAGACACAGATAAAATATGAAAAGTTACTTACCCCACAGTAACTATGATTCTTCAAAAGTGACGAGGAGTCCTGTGGCACCTTATAGACGAACAGATTTATTGCGCATAAACTTTCGTGGGCAAACACCCACTTCGTCAGATGCATGTAGTGGAAATTCCAGAGACAGGTATAAATATACAGGCATAAGAAAAGAGTACCAATCAAGAGTAAGGCTAGAGATAACGAGGTCAATTCAGTCAGGGAGGATGAGGCCCACTTCTAGCAGCTGATGTGGAGGTGTGAACACCAAGAGAGGAGAAACGGCTTTTGTATTCGGTTAGCCATTCACAGTCTTTGTTTAATCCTAAACTGATGGTATCAAATTTGCAGATGAACTGTAGCTCAGCAGTTTCTCTTTGAAGTCTGGTCTTGAAGTTTTTATGTTGCAGGATGGCTACCTTCAAATCTGCTACTGTGTGTCCAGGGAGACTGAAGTGTTCTCCTACAGGTTTTTGTATATTAGTGTTACGTTGTGAGCCTCGGGTCTGGCTGTAAGCCTGCTCCCATTCATGCCATAAGCTCCCGGTCACTCTGTGAGCTTCCCTCAGATTTACACCCGCATCATCATCGGGGTTGGTTGTTGTTCGTGTATTCCGGTTCACCCTCTCCAACCCCTTTTCTCCCCCCAATGCTCCTTCTCCCTACCGCCACCTTCCCAGGGTCTACCCCGGTCTTGGGGCCTCCCTGATTAAGTCTTGAGTCCACTATACCCAATCACTGTTCTGCATGTCTTCCGCAAAAATTCCACACGCTGACGGAGGGCAAGGGGGACCTGGGCCCTCTCTTGCTCCAGGTCCTGACCCAGGACCCTAAGGGCAGAGAGGAAGTCTCCCTGCCTGGTTGGTGGGGGAGTGCCCTGTAACCAACCCACTGGTAGCTATCGGCTCCTCTACCTTGTCCTGGGCCTCTTCCTTCCCTCCATCACGAGCGCTGCTCTGCCTCGGCATTTCTGCAGGGCTGCTCTCCCAGCCAGCTCCGTCCCCTCCTCGGCCCAAGCTCCTCCGCCGCCCTCCGCTCCCCAGCTTCTCTCCCCTGCTACATGGCGTGGCTCTGTTTTAAATTGCCCGCATCTGGCCACATCACGTACGGTGTCTTCCAGCCCCACCCCCACCACTTCCCGGCTTCCAGCCTGTGTCCCCCTGTTAGCCCCGGGGGCGGTGTCGGAGTATGCCATGCACGGCCACCGGGAAGGCGTGCTTTCACCGGTGAGTGCACCCTCCAGCTGCCGGTGAGTGCGGGGCTCGGGAGGTGCTGCTGCCATCGCATCCTGCACCCTGTCACAATTACCTTTCCTGATATCTGATTTGTGTCTAGTTTGGCCGATATATATAGCAGAGGGCATTGCTGGCACATGATGGTGTATATTACACTGGTAGATATGCAGGTGAATGAACCCGTGATGGTGTGGCTGATCTGGTTAGGTCCTGATCTACACCAGCAACACCATCACAGCATGGTGAAAAAAATGTGGAAGAACAGCTCTTGCGCAAGAGGGGGGTTTTCGCAAAAAGGAGCCATATAAATGGCTCCTTTTTGCGCAAAAGTCTCTTGTGCAAAAATGGAGCCTCATTTAATTATGCAAATGAGGCATGGCGATATTCCACGCTTTGCCTCATTTGCATATTTTTTGCGCAAAACGGGGGCAGTGTAGACAAAGCCCCAGAGATTTCAGTGCCCCCTGAGAGCCCTTTAGAGCAGAAGTGGGGAACTTTTTTCAGTCAGAGGCCACTGAGGCACAGAAAAATCAGCTGGAGGCCACAAACAAGAAAGCAAGAAAGCAAAACCCTCACTACTCACCCCTGCTCCCAAGTGAGAAGTAAAAAACCCAAACCCAAACCCACCCCTCACTCACACTTCACTTGGACATCACACTTCAGCCCTGCACAGGGTGGATGTGGGGGGAGTGTGTGGCTGGGGGTTCTGGACCAGGGCCCAGATATTTGCCATTGGCCAGATCAAAGTCAGCTGGAGGCCGGATCTGGCCCACAGGCTATAGGTTCCCCATCCCTGCTTTAGAGTATGTAAGACTTTGAGGGCTACCAACTGTTTAATGTAAAGACAAAGAGGGTGCCCAATAAGACCAAGGTGTCTGGCAAGAGTATGGAGCAGGGCTCAGAGTTCCTATTAGAAGTCCTATGTTTGGAATAATAATAGTGAGCCCTAGACTCCCTCTCTGAGGCATATGTACTAGAATACCTAGATCCTAGGGAATACTCTAATGATACCTCTCTGGTACTGTCTGACCTAGAGGAAGAAAAGGAGTATCCCTTTAACAGGGGTGGAGCATTTCTAGCTAGAGTGCAAGGTCAGACCTCAGAAAGTGCTCTAACTGGTAATGGCAATTTATGTGGCACCAAAGTAGGTGCCACAGTCAGTATCAGGGGAAGTATCTTGACCATGGAGAACATTGGTGACTCTATTATTGAAGAGATCTTGAGGTCTCACAATACTCTATAAAGTCTTGGTGCTGAGTAAGCTGGCACTGTGGACAAATGAATCAAGGGCATCCGTTCCAGAAAGGTAGCAGGAACTGATGACATTGATACTGGAGGCCTCGGAGCTTGAAGTACTGGTCTTGGGTAATTTCTGATATTTTGGAGAAGCTGTATCAAGACACGGCCACTGGTTCTTCAGGGAATTTTCTTGGGCCTCGAATTACCCTTCTCAGAGGCAGACCTCTGGGATATTTTACTTTGGGCTAGAAACTGGAGAAGGAGATTTAGATCTCTTCCCTTAGAAGCTCAGTACTCTTTTCTGACTCTGACTCCAGAGATTTTACCTCACATGAAGAATGAACTCTTAGGGCAGGGCTACTCAACATGCGGCTCACGGGTGGGATCCTTTGAACATGGCCTCCACTAGGAACACACTCCACAATGGTGAGGTGTCTCCCATGCAGGGTGAGCATTGAAAGATGCAAGCGGAGTGACTGGCTGGAACAGACGGGTACAGGGTGTCTGCGTTTCTAGTCCCCAAGGGAGGAGGTGCAGGGAGCACCGGGGCATTGTGGGAAATGCTTTGTATTCATGCCTGTCAGTGTGAAAGAAACTATTTGCATATATATATATATGCAACCACACTTAAGTTGCGGCCCTTGGCATGTGCTCTGAGTATCATTGTGGCCCCCGGGGCTTCCAAAGTTGAGTAGCCCTGCCTTAGGGTGTAGGTAAACTGCAATTAGCCACCCACAGCTGGCTCCCAGGGCTCAGGCTAAGGGGCTGTTAAATTGCAAAGTAGATGTTTGGGAGCAGACTGCAGCCTGAGCTCTGGGACCTTCCCACCTCACAGGGTCCTAAATTCCGGGATCAAGCCTGAACATGTAGAGCACAATTAAACAGTCCCTTAGCCTGAGCTAGCTGGCATGGGCCAGCCCGAAGTTTTTAATTGCAGTGTATCCTTTGAAATGCTTGTTTCAGAGTTCAGAGCTGAAGAACTGATATGAGTACTCTTTGAAAAGGTCTTCTCAGGGTTTTAAAGTCTCAAACAATTCAAGATCTGACCCCTCCAGCAAAAACCGTTTGAGGAGTGATTGTCTGTTTAGAAAACTTAAAAAACAACAATGGTCCTATAGCACCTGAGGGTATGTCTACACTACAACATTAATTCGAATTAACTTAGTTAATTCAAATTAAGCAAATTCGAATTAACGCATCCATACACAAAAACTAAATCGAATTAGCCTTTTCCTAATTCGAAATAGCATGTCCACACTGTGTGGACCCTGAACCGAAGTTAAGGCTGGCCGGAACCAGTGCCGGCAGGGCATCAGGTTAGGACTTAGAGTGTGGAGCTGCTGCCTGAGGCTAACTGAGCTCCGTGCTTAAAGGGACCCTGCCCCCAACCCCGGACAGACAGTTCTCAGGGTTCCCCGCTTGCTTGTCTTCCTCGATGAGGGACAGCAAAGCAATCCTGTCTTGGAGTGCCCTGAGTGCCCACACTCAGCACATCACAGCACTCGGCCATCAGCCTGGCTGCACTTGCCGCAGGCTACCATCCGGGGGGCCAATCGGGGGGCTGTCAGGATCCAGGGGGCCCTGCAGGAGAGCTTCCACCCCGAGGAGCCTGCAGAACCACCCCAGTCCTCCCCATCGGGGACTCGTGCCCCATTCCTCCCTCACCTCCTTCCACTTACCCCTCCCTAACCCCCCTTCCTGATGTAAAAAATAAAGGGCACGTGTGTTCAAAAATAGAAACTCTCTTTATTTAACAAAACTGGGGGGGGGGGATTAACCTCTGGGGAGACTGGGAAAAGGAGGTGGGAGAGAGGAAGAGAGAGGGTGGGAGAGGGGAGGGGGAAACCTGGGAGGAGAGAGCTGGAAGGGGGAAGCCAGGGGAAGAAGGAGGAGGGGAAATATAAAACTATGGTACGCCCACATCTTGAGTACTTTGTACAGATGTGGTCTCCTCACCTCAAAAAAGATATTTTGGCCTTGGAAAGGGTTCAGAAAAGGGCAACTACAATGATTAGGGGTTTGGAACAGGTCCCATATGAAGAGAGGCTATAGCGACTGGGACTTTTCAGTTTGGAAAAGAGGAGACTGAGGGGGGATATGATAGAGGTATATAAAATCATGAGTGGTGTGGAGAGGGTGAATAAAGAAAAGTTCTTCATTAGTTCCCATATTATAAGGACCAGAGGACACCAAATGAAAGTAATGGGTAGCAGGTTTAAAACTAATAAGCGAAAGTTCTTCTTCACACAGCACATAGTCAACCTGTGGAACTCCTTGCCACAGGAGGCTGTGAAGGCTAGAACTATAACAGAGTTTAAAGAGAAGTTAGATAAAGTCATGGAGGTTGGGTCCATGGAGTGCTATTAGCCAGGGGGTAGGAACGGTGTCCCTTGCCTTTGTTTGTGGAAGGCTGGAGATGGATGGCATGAGACAAATTGCTTGGTCATTGTCTTCGGTCCACCCCCTCTGGGGTACCTGGTGCTGGCCGCTGTCGGCAGACAGGGTACTGGGCTAGATGGACCTGGGGTCTGACCCAATACGGCCGTTCTTATGTTCTTATGTTCTAAGCTCAGGGCTCAGGGGTCTCACTGGACCAATTTGATTTTCATGCAAACCTGCTCCTGGGTCCACATGTGGCCTCTGGTGGCCAGGCTGGCAGCCATGCGGCTGTAGACGGCCGCGTTCCTGTGCCTCGTGCGGAGATCGTGGACGTTGGAGGCCTCCCCCCAAACCACGATGAGGTCCACAATCTCTGCACTAGACCAGGTGGGCGGCTGCCTCTTGCGGCCCTGGGCAGGCTCCTGGGAGCCACCAGCCTGGTTCTGGGAAGAGGTGGAGGGCTGGGTGGCAGCGGGTGGCTGGCTCATGCCGTGCCAGGTGCAGGGTCTGCTGGCTGGGTGCTGGCAGGCTTGCAACTGGCTCAGGCACCGTAGCCAGACCGTGGCCCTTTAAGGGCTCTGGGGCCGGGAGGGGGGCAGAAGAGTTTCCCTGGTTTGGCCCATAGTGGCCACCAGGGCAACCTGGGAAGGGCTAGCCTCCAACTAGTTCAAATTAAGTGGCTACACAGCCCTTAATTCCAACTACTTAATTCGAACTAGGCGTTAGTCCTCGTAGAATGAGGTTTACCTAGTTCGAATTAAGCGCTCCTCTATTTCGAATTAAATTTGAAATAGCGGTTTGCATGTGTAGCCCCTATTAAAGTTAATTCGAACTAATGACTGTTAGTTTGAATTAACTTTGTAGTGTAGACATACCCTTAGAGACTAATAAAAATATATAAATAGTATCATGAGCTTTCATGGGCACAACCCACTTCTTCAGATGGCAAATATGAAACAAGGGGCAGAATAAGAGAGGAGAGGGGGAAAGAGAAAGAAAAGAAAAACTGTCAATTAAAGTGTCCTTGCTAAATGAAGCTAATAGAGTAGGCTGTAAGTGCCTGATACTTAGCTTTTGATGTCATTTGGGTTGAATATAATGGCCCAACCAGTTCATGTCTTTGTTCAGGCCATGTGAGATAGTATCAAATTTGCATATGAAGGCCAGTTCTCTATTTAGAGTTTTCTTCAAATGCAATTTGCAAATGACACTTTTTGGTAGGCACTACTCACTAAGTCATAAGAAACTGGTATGTTCATTATTAAGGGCAATTACTGCCATACGTGAAGGCAGTTATTAAAGTCTGAAGACTTGGGTTTGATCACGATGGCTGGATTTGGTATCGGGAAATTCACAGTCAAGGACAAATGTTCTTCCTTTTAAAAGAGGAAAGGAGACATTAATAAGAAAACTGAAAGCTAATCTAAACGACTAACTGCTATGTGCCTATTTGCCGCTACTTACACAATAATGAATAAGCTGCACAGTGAATAAGAAGTTTGGACACTGCAAATTCCAACTAAGGTCGCAGGTGAGGCTGCGGTATATTTATGTCTGGATGTGGGAAGCAGGAAGACACTCCTGGAACAGGCAGACTGCTGGCCAAAGGAATCTGAACTTGAATGTATGCAAGTACACACATGCACCAGCAGTGAAGTAAATATGAACAAGCACTCAAAGAACTTAATTATTATTTCAATCAATAAATTTGCTGCAGAACTGTAGTGCCTACTGTATGCAGCGATGTCAGTTACCATTGGCAGTAACAGGTATACCTCAAAGCAAGTTCTAAATGTTATTATGTGCTTTGAGATTCAGTGATGAAAAACATGATAGACAAGCCAGGTTATTATTTACTAACTACATTTAATCTCACTCTGAGAAACAAAAATGTAATATTTAGGCCTAGCCATACCTTCTTGTGAAGCAAGGGGGAAGGGAGCAGAAGGCCGGGATTTCTCTAGGAAATTTCACTTGTGGAGTTTCCCATCAAGCATTCCTCCAGGTGGATGGAATTTTAGAACCTACAGCAGTGAGGCTTTCCAACTCTCCTCTATGAATGGCTGCTTGCCTGGCTTCTTACGCTTTTCCTTCTGGCTCCTCAGTGTCATAGGTCCAGAGAGGCTGAAGTATCCATAGGGGAATTGGAGGACTACAATGCACTACTCCATCCCCTCCTATATCTGCACGGTTATCACTCCCCAGCATATAGACATAGAATAAGGAAAGCATCTGCCTATAAAGATCTGTTGCTCTGTTTCCTCATGTTCCTAGAAACAAATGCAGTTTCCATTTCCATGCCCTCAAAATCTCCTCTGCCAAACTCAACACCTAACGAACTGTTCAGTCAGCTTTGCTGTTTTGCAGCACCTATTTTTTGCCTTGTTTACTCATCAGAATACAATAACAATTTATTTATGTATTTAATAAGAGTCCCAAACTTTCTTAGCTTGACAAAAATTCTGAATGTTTCTGAATCCCTGTATCCTGGGTCCATTTGGATAAGTGGGCCTATATATTTGCTCAAGTTGTGTTTCTTATTGACCTCTGGCTAGTTCTTTATTTTTGTTCATGTATTTTGATTTATGATAGTCCTAAAAAGGCACCCAACCTACATTAATTAATGGATGCTTTTTCCAACTGATTAAAACAGTGTAAATCAAAATGAAACCAGTAGTCACCCACACCATAGAACTCAAGAGCCCAAACAAACTCCCATCATATAAAAGTTTCCATTCTTCATACATGAGCCCATTGTACACACCCTCCCTACCTGAACCCGAGTAAATAAACTGGAGTTGCAGTATAATATGAAGACCAACAAATTCAAGACTTTTCAGACCAAAGGGTCGGGAAAATGCTTCCAAAGCTGAGGATGCTCTTTGAGAAGCCCCACCATTTCTGTCTCTTTTAAATCAGTGGGACTCCATCTGGAGCATGTCTGCTGATAGCAACTGCAGCAATGTGGCTTAAGGAGAAAAGAACATTCAGGGAGGCAGGCACTGTCAAGTGACAATAGGAAAGCACCCCTGAAAAAATTGCTTTCCCCTTTCAGTGGACAAGGAAGTTTATTAGAATAAGGAAACGAACTATATTTTGCTTCACTGCACAGCTTCTGCCTAGAACCTTCCCCAGCCTCAACCTGCCTAGTTTCCTCTAAAAATTTAAAACAATAGCACACAGGCACTATCTCTAGTATAACCATTGAGAATAGCCCCAATTTGGTACATATTATTAATAATTATTATTAATAACAAATGTGTTTGCCCTCCAGCTGCACTACATGTACAAACACTGTCCTTAGTAATTATACAGCAGTCTTCATTTTGCAGAGTGCTTTACAAACAATAATTAACACAGAGTGAAAATAGATTCATTATAGTCTGAACATCTTGAAAAGATTGTAGGTTACACAAATGACTAGCTTAAAGTGCTATAGAAAAGCAAATAAAAAAGAAGAAAAAGGGGGAGCTTATTCAAGTCCCAGTCACAAAAAAAAAATCCCTCCGCTGCACCGTCCCAAAAGGAGACATGGTGACTTGTACAATATTTGTTATTACTGCCTCAAGGATTCTGCTTAGCCAGACCTATATGGTATTTTCAGTCAGATAAGCTTAATTAACCCTGCAACAAAATAGCCTGTGTTGTTATTGGAATTACTGTTTTGTTGCTGATGGATATTATCACTGAACTTAGTTCGTTTTGAAATCTATTTTCGGAGGGGACAGCAGTTTGGAAATTCTCATGGTTAGCAATGACTTGGATACAGATAAACAAAGAGTAGTCCTGTGGCACATTAGGGTACATCTACACCACAGAGGAAGATCGAAGCTGTCGCAGTCAATCTTCCAGGGCTTGAATTCGTGGTCTAGTTAAGACAGCTAATTTGAAGTGAGAAGGGCACTTTGGTCGACGCCAGTAACCCTGCTTTCACGAGGAGTAAGGGAAGCCGAAGGGAGAGTGTTCTTCTTTTGACTTCCTGCAGTGTAGACAGCGCCAAAAGCCAAGTTAAGCTACTTTGACTTCAGCTACACAATTGATGTAGCTGAAGTTGAGTATCTTAATTCGACTTTGTCCTATAGTGTAGACATACCCATAGAGACTATCAACTATAGAGAGAGAGTCATGAGCTTTATGGGTTTTGCCACAAAGCTGGGGACACCAAGCCATCAAATAGTCAATGAGAACTCCAGCAACCAGAGACAAAAATCACTTGACAATAAATTTGAGAAAGATGGCAACACTAGCTGCACACATGGTATTGGAGGCAGACAAAGAAAATTTAAAAGTAAGAAATAAGCCAAAGACAATATAATTATAAAAAAAAATCTCATGAATTTTTGGGGTCTGTCTCATGATTTTTGAACTTTGGGGTTGGCAATGCTGAAAAAGGGATTTGTAGTTGTTTGGGAGAGACAGAAAAAGGGTTGTGTTGAAGTTCAAAATTAACTGGAGTGCTTCATGTTCATGTGGGTAACCTAATACTTGCTCAGAGTAAGCAGTAATGGGACATATGCCTCAGGTCTGTCATAATAACGAACTTAAGAAAATAGTTTTCCCTCCTAAAACCAGGCTATTATTATTGTGGGAACAAAAATTTAAAATAAAGATGAGATATTTTCCAATGAGTGAGGACGTTGCAATGGTCTAGTATCTCCAGATGCCATCTGTAAGTCTCTCTCACATCATGTAAACTTCACTACCACTATGTTTTATTACACTATCGTATAGGCTCTTTCCTGTAGCGCTACTTATATATTTACAAGTCTCACTCGGTTACCCCTCTTACTGCAGGGAGGGAATGATAGGGGAGAAGCAAGCAGTTCTAGGAGCCTTCAGCTCTGCCTTCCTTCAGGTTCCCTCTGCCCCCTTTTCAAGGCTTCCTTCCTCTCCATTTATCTGTTCCCAGCTGCTGGGGTTGCTTCCCCTTCTAATTAGCCCTTCACCTGCAACTCCCCGTGTTAATTGGTCCTCCTCTTAGATCCTAATTAATCTACATGGGTGGAGATTTGACTTCCCAACTCAGAACTCCATCACATCTAGGCATCTGCCTGCCAGTCAGACAGATGCCAGAGCCCCGTAAGCATAAATGTCCCATACGCAGATTATAGCCAGGAACAACGTTCAAGCAATCTAGTGCTGCTGGTTCCTAGGCACATCTTGCGCCTCAGCAATTTTACCATTACCTCTTTACAATACATTGCACAATTTTACAGTAGACTTCAACTTCTAATTTCTGATGTTAAAAAAAAAGGAACGAAAGAAAGAAAGAAAAAAAAATCCCTCATTTGCTGAGACCACTAGCATGGTACTCCTTGGCCCCTGATCAAGAAGTCACTCACAAGAAGATAAATGCAGTGAAATGATGGCTTGGTATACTCAGAACTATAGCCAGCTCTTTAATGTTCATGCCATTGTTCGTTTTTGACAGGTAACAGTGACTTAAAAACAGAAGTGCATCTTTTCTTCTCTTTTTAAAGAAACTATGCTGTACATTGGAATAATGGAGAAAGCGATAGTCCCACCTCCACCACCCTTTCCACCCCCCACCCCACACACTGGGCTGTTGTGGTGCAGGGATGTTTTAGGAAAAGAAGTGAAACCCTTTGTTCAGCCAGTCTTCTTTCCTTTGCTCCTCTGAGGGATTTTCTCCCTGATTGCTGCTATTGCAAAACATGATATTAAATGCAGTCGCTTCTAGCACAATGTTAGTGTAGCTAGAAACAGCTTATTCCCACCTGGTGAATGTGGCTGTCTGTGCCTATACATATGGGCTATGTCTACATTGCAGGCTTTTTGTGCAAGAACAGCTGTTCTTGCTCAAAAACTTGCAGAGTGTCTACACTGCACGCGTGTTCTTGCACAAGTAAATTTATAGTACGACGTCGGAACAGAGGGCTTCTTGCGCAAGAGCTCTGATGCTCCATATGAGGAAGAAGCCTTCTTGCGCAAGTGTTCTTGCGCAAGAGGGCAGTGTGGACAGGCAGCCAAGAGTTTTTGTGCAAGAACTGGCCTCCCAGGAAAAAACGCAGGTGGCCACTTGGATGCTCCGTACCCGCAGTCACAGCTCACTAGTTCCTGCTTGCCGGACCCCCGCTTAAAGGCACAGGCACCCTGCAGACTCTGCGTGGCAGCAGCAGCAGACACAGCAGCTCCACCACACAGCTCTGCATTGCAGCTCTGCAGGCATGTCTACCCCTCAGCCACCCCGGAAGCCTGCACCCCCCATCCGGGAGCCTGCACCCCCTTCCCAGGAGCCACCCCAGGGCTCCCAGCAGCCGGGGAGGGGCACCAAGTGGCATGCTGGTCTGGGGCTGAGGTTGAGGCCTTTCTGGACCTGTGGGCAGAAGAGGAAGCCCTCCATGACCCCCATGCCCGTTGCTGCAACGCGGACATCTTCAGCCACATTGCCCAAGCGCTGGCCAACTGTGGACATCCTGCCCGGACCGTGGAACAGGTCCAGGCCAAGGTGAGGGAGCTGTGCCTGGGCTATATCTGTGCCACTGAGGGTGACGGGCAGGAGCCGACACCTGCCCCCACTACGACCGCCTGCATGCTATCCTTGGCGAGACGGCAGTCCAAGGGCCCTCGCCGGTGGTGGACACGGGACTGCGCACCCTGTTGGTCAGGATGCCTGACCTGGAGGAAGAGGGCGGCCTGACCACCGGCTGTGATGACGAGGGAGAGGACCGCACCATCACCCTCCACCTGGAGGCAGTGCCCCATCGTGGTGCGCCTGCCGGATGGCGGCTGTCTGGGACTGCTCGAATGCCCGGCCCTCACCTGCCATCCACCCGGAAGGAAGGCCTCCCCCTTCCACTCCACTATGTTGTGCAGCACACAACATGTTGCCACAAACTCCACGATGTTCTGCTCACCCATTTCGGGATGGGTGAGCAAACAACGGAATTGCGCCTTCAGCCATCCGAAGGTGCACTCAACCTGGTTGCGGGCCTGGTTCAGGTTGTGGTTAAAACGTTCCCGCCCAGGGTCCATGTGTCTGGTGTACGGCCGCATCAGCCAGGGCATGAGGGGGTAGACTGCGTCCCCCACAGTGCAGAGTGGCATGCAGATGTCCCCAACTGTCAATTCCTGCTGGGGGAAGAAAGTGCCCGCCTCCATCCTGCGATACAGGCTGGAGTTTCTCAGGATGCAGGCATCATGTGCCATGCTGGACCATCCCACATAGATGTCTGTGAAGCAGCCACGGTGGTCCATGAAGGCCTGGAGCACCATGAAAGTACCCCTTGCGGTTGATGAAATGGGCTGCTCGATGCTCCGAGGCACAGATGGGGATATAGGTCCCATCCCTGGTTTCCCCACAGTTGGGGAACCCCAGGGCAGTGAAGCCAGCCACGGTTGCATCCATGTCCTGCAGGCAGATGACCCTCTTGAGCAGGATGTCATTGATGGCTCGGACAACCTGCAGAAGGGCACACAGAAACACAGGGAATGCACCAAATGAGGCAGGGCGGATGCATGAGCCCTTGGGGGGTGCCCACCCCCCTGTGATGCCCTGTGATACCCTCTCCCCCCAAACACACCAGGGGCCCCTCGCCCTAGAGCCCCCCCACCATACCAGCAGGCCTGTGTGGGGGAGGGACAGCACTAGTCCCTGGGTGACGGGGCTTCCCCCACTCCCCCGTCCCCCTCCAGCCTGGAGTCTTCCCTTCCCCCGGGCAGGGAATGCAGCCCCCCCGAGGGCCTTACCTGCATCAAGACGGCACCCATTGTGGACCTGCCCATCCCAAACTGGTGTGCCACCGAGCAGTAGCTGTCCCGGGTGGCCAGTTTCCACAGAGCGATGGTGACCCTCTTGTTCACGGGGATGGCGGGCTGCATCTGGGTGTCACGTCTGAGGAGCGCAGGGGCGAGCCAGGCACACAGATCCAGAAACATCTGCTTCCACATCCTGAAGTTCTGAAGCCACTGCTGGTCGTCCCATTGTTCCAGGACCAGCCGGTCCCACCAGTCGGAACTGGTGTCGAGACTCCAGTAACGCCTCTCCACAGTTGGGTAGGGATGCCACAGCGAAGCCATCACATCCAGGGAGAGGGAATCCAGAGTGAGCTCGGCATTGAGCTCATGCAGGAGTAGCGAGGCAGCATGAAGCAGCAGCTGCAGGCACTCCAAAATGGCCGTGTGGGGCCAGAGCCAGCACAGGGCCACCCCTGGCTCCAGGGCACAGCAAGCAGAAGGCAAAAGTCCCCAAAGGCACTAGGGCAAAAGCTGTGATGTCCAATGAGGCAGAGGGCAACCATAAAAGGCACTGCTACAACTTTCAGTCCCGATGAGAGGTCCCAAAGCACGCAGCAGCAGAGAAACGGCTGTCCAGGGAGATCCCTTTAAGAACGTGTCTCAGAGGAGCTCCAGCCCCCACCCCCAGAAAGTCCTGGTGCCCTTTTGCCCTGTCCAAAGTAGTTCCAATGGGAAGTCTTTGCACAAGAGCGTCCCGCCAGTGTGGATGCTCTCTTGCGCAAAAGCGCATGGCTTTTGCAATGTGCTTTGATCCAGTGTGGACACACTCTTGTGCAAGACCTTTTGCACAAGAGTTCTTGTGCAAAACAGTTCTTGTGCAAGAAGCCTGCAATGTAGATGTAGCCACATTGTAAATGCATAAAGAACTTTGGGCTAATTGAAGAAGTGGGCTGTGCCCATGAAAGCTCATGATACCATCTACATGTTTTGTTAGTCTATAAAGTGCTACCAGACCATTTGTTGTTTTTTCACAGAGGGATGTTAGGCAATTCAATGCTTAACTCTCAAGCATCCTGCCTTGCAGAGGAATTCACACCCCCTGAGTTTGGTGTCCAGGCTTCTTATACAATGCATGGGGAGAGTTCAACATTTAGGGTATGTCTAGACTACATGGCTCTGTCAACGGAGCCATGTAGATGAGGTTTCTAGACATAGGGAAATGAAGCGTTGATTTAAATAATCGCCACTTCATTTACATCAAAATGGCTGCTGCGCTGTGCCGATCAGCTGTTTGCCGGCACAGAACGGTAGTCTGGACGCTCCGCGGTCGACAAGGGAAGCCCTTGTCGACCGCCCCATTATGCCTCGTGGAATGAGGTTTACCGGGGCGGTCAACAAGGGCTTCCCTTGTCAACCGCGGAGCGTCCAGACTACAGCGTTGTGCCGCCAAACAGCTGATCGGCACAGCGCAGCAGCCATTTTGATGTAAATGAAGTGGCGATTACTTAAATCACCGCTTCATTTCCCTATGTCTAGAAACCTCATCTACATGGCTCCATCGACGGAGCCATGTAGTCTAGACGTACCCTTAAGTAAGGGATTTTCAGAAGCCAGCAAATGAGTGGCGACCTGTCTAAGCTAATCAGGAGTGGGAAGGAGTATACAGTGTTCTAGTGTGCTCTTATGCTCTCATGTTGGAGTACTTCCACCTTGTATAAATAATTGAGTAGTCACTGGCCACAAATGAAAAAACTCTCAAAAGATTGACTCAATTGCTTGCAGGTCAGGGTACTTACTAGGAGTAAGTTTAAGTACCTGCTCCAAATAAGGCAAAGCAAGGATCCAAACCTGGGTCTCCATTGTCCCACCTGTGTGCCTGCCACATTGAGCTATCAGGCATTCCAACATATACCTTGCTGCCTTTTATGCAAATCAGGCTTCACAGGGAAGATTGGTGGGTAAACAAGACATGAGCTTCAAGCAGCTCCGTAGCTATAGAGTAGCACCAGGATTTACTTGGCTTTGCACAAGCCTATCACAGAAACTTAGGCGTATAGAGGCCTATGCACCTCTATGATTCTGGCCCTTTGTTCTCAGTATCGGATTGCATCAGAAACTACGCTCAGTATGTTAAGGCAAAGACTTAAGTTGTCAGCTGCAGTGAAAGGTGCACAGTTCAGTTCAAGAGGAGGTTTTCCCAAAGTGGCTTTATGCCACTTTTTTGCTCCTCTGACTGTGGGCTACCATTGTGCCAATTATGCCGATGGGTTGTCATAAATGACAGCAGCCTCCGGTGCTTCTGGGGAAGTTATAAGAGTGAGGGAATGGGATGTTCCAAAATAAATCATGCTCCGCTTCTCTAAGCCACATTCTGTACAACAGCAAGGTGAGGATGGTGGGATTCCTCCCATGCTCAGTTAAGTCAACTTCATGTTAACTCTGACCAATGGCATGGCACAAGGTGGGCTCAGTGTAGGGGGAAATCTGCCAAATGCTTTATTAGGCCCTTGGCTGCTAAAATGATGAGCATGATAGATTAGCTAGATGGCCCTAAGAGTAAAAAAGAAAGATACTATCTAATCTGAGTTTCCTTGCATCTGTTGGCCTTCAATTTCTGGCATACTTATTCAACATGGATTGTCTAAAAATAAAATGTCATCAGAATTAAATTGTTCTCTGTTAGTTGCAGTTTCCTACCATAGTAATGACAAAAGAAACATTTTTGCCAAAAAGAGGAGCAGCTGTGTAATCAGGAAGACATAAAACTGCATTAAATCATAGAGTGCACACAAACACACATGCACACATAGTAAAAGATGCAGCAGACAAAAACTTTTTGGGGCAAAAAAAATTTCACATCTTTGCCTAAAATAATCATCACAGTCAGGAAAATATTAGCAACTTCTGACCGTGCTCTCAAACTTTTTCTAGGATGTGCAATTTAAGGAAACATTGTATGAGCCCCAGAAATTGTGTTTAGAACAAATAAATTGAAATGCCTTAAAATTCAGTGCATTTGTGTGCATGCTTAGTTCATGGTAACTTTGTGTAATATTAATTGGGAAATATATTGACAGAGAGGCCTGGAACTGACTGAACACTTTCCTGTAACCTTGGGCAAGTCACTTCAATCTTTCTGGGCCTCAGAATTTACAATATGACCTTTCTCTAATGTTTTGCTCTTTGGTGTATGCTCTCTAGGACAGGGGTAGTCTCTTGCTATGTGTACAGCATCTAGCACAATGAAGCCCAGTTTCTTTTCCTATCACAATAGCATATATATAATAAATCAGTGCAGTACTGAGGTTATGTATTTACACAGGAGGGAGAGGAAATACGAAGTATAGAGCTTTCACAGGAGCATTAGCTTTCATGGGACACTGGACCTACTGAATCTTTTTTTAAAGCACTTTTACATAACCTCATAATAACTGGTGTGCTCCACCTGGGATGGTGCACCTCTGCTGTGCCATAACTTAGGCTGCACCTACAAAGTTTAGTCTAGCCTTAAATATATCATGGTAACTGGTACTCATTTTGAAAGGCATGCAACACACTGCCTGAACAGTGCCCATATCCACAAATAGTAATTGATATGTAGCCGTGTTAGTCTGGTCTTGCTGAAACAAAAGACAGGACTATGCAGCACTTTAAAGACTAACAAGATGGTTTATTAGGTGATGAGCTTTCATGGGCCACAAAGGTATTGCAGTACACAAAGATACACAAATCCCAAGTGCTTACATGGCAATTTTAGGCCCCAATGTGAGATATAAACCCCCTGCTCAGCTGTGCCTAATCCCAGAAGTGTCTAACTCATTCAGCACATAGGTTTTCATGGTAAAAGTTCCCAAGGCACCTAAATTTCTTCCTCTGGGCATGTGCGCTGCTGCCCCATGTAAGGCATCTAAACATGTACCTCCCACCTAAGCCCCAGTGTGACTCACAAAGACAGATGCTCTCCTGCCTATCTTGCTGATGGAGTCTGATCCATGTGAGTCACATTATCTTCCCCATTCTCTTTACCTGGGGAGGAGAGTTGGCCATGTCACAAGTGGAGCTAAGACTTAAAGACTTCCTGTTTGAGACTAGATCCATCTGCTAATGAAGTCAGTGAGACTATTTTAATGGGAGTTGAGCTGGACTGTTCTGCAAAGTGGTGTTACAAGCAAATCCTTTTATCACTGATTATTGAATCCACCAAATATTTTATGTCAAAGTCTTTCCTCTAATCTCTGTTACTAAAATAGTTGCAAAAACATCTGAAAATTCACCTATTGAGATATTCCTATTGTCCTACTGCCCTTGCATATATTTAGTTTCATTTTCAGTTGAATTTTTAAGGCATTAAATAGCTAGATTCAGACTGCGCCACCAGGATCCATACAGAGTTTTCATTCCTTCCATCCCAAAAGGCAGAAGGAGCTAGTCATTTCTGCAGCACTAATTCCCCTCCTAAAACCCCACAGAGGGCTCTTCATGGGTTTGGGATCCATGCAGAGAAAAGGGGGAAGACCAGCCAGGCTCGGGGGCAGAGAGAAGGTGGGATGGGTAGGGGGAGATGTAGACTGGCTCAATTCTAGGCCGACATCAGTAAGTAGTGAGTTGCATGCTACGCATTATACTACATTTTTCTGTATGGTTCAAACAGTGTGTTATTGGTTAAAAGTCCTTGTGGAGATTCTAAACTTTTTGTTTTAAGACATCTCCCATTTGTTTACATATGTAATTTCATACTAGAGAATTTTTCCATTAAAAAATAATTGGGACTATTTTATTTTTAATCTGCCTTTAACTTTTCCAAGTAATTGCTAATAGCTTCTTGTCTCTCATTTTAGATTTTTGTCACTACCTGTGAATACTCATTTAATTCCCACTCTATTTCCTACCTTAGGAGTTAATATATTCTTCCTTCCCCTGTTCCCATGCAAATAGTCCTATGTAAATACAAATGGATAATTCTATTTTATAATGGTAAGGGGGCACACCAGGCAGTGCATTTCTAGAATATTACTGCACTTCTGGAGTGGCTAATGTCATTGGCATTTAGCTATTAACATTACTTTAAGCATGCAGTTATCTAGAAAAGTTCTACTTGCTGTCTCTTCTATTTTCACTTTACGTCTCCTGGTCTCATAGATACCTATCTGCAAGTGCATCTTAACTCACCAAATTTTTAAACAAGTGTCTTTCACCAACTGCTGAAAACAGTATAACCAACCTTCAGCTCTAAGTTCTGCTATCATGCTGCCTAGCAACGTTCATATTGCCCTCAATCAAGTTGCTATAGTGACACTTGTAGTGCAAGTGTCCCAGGAAAGATGATATGAAGCAATTCAAAAAAGAGCTAGATAGATTCATGGAGGTTAGGTCCATTAATGGCTATTAGCCAGGATGGGTAGGAATGATGTCCCTAGCCTCTGTTTGTCTGGAAATGGATGACAGGAGACGGATCACGTGTTGATACCTGTTGTGGTCCATGAGGGCCCGGGGCATCTGGCATTGGCCACTGTTGACAGACAGGATACTGGGCTAGATGGACCTTTGGTCTGACCATTCTTATGTTCTTACATTTTTAATTTTGTCTTGAGAAATAAGTTCTGGCAATTTTGACCTAATGAAATAAATATGATTACTGCTGCCACCCGTTGACTATATTTAACAACAACAACAACAACAACAACAAAACCAAAAAAGCATTGCTGGTTACATGTTCAAAATCAAAATGAGATTTGCACTTCTCCATACTTCACAAGATAGAACACTGCACAAATATTCTGTTCACTATTCTGCTCAGTCAGTAGCCTCTTCTCTATTTTGTAAGCTTAGTGACCAATCCTATAGATGTTCAGTGCTTAGAACTTGCATGGTTCCAATGTTGACTAATATGTTCTGGCTCTTCAGTTACCCTCAGAATACAGGTTGAACCTCTCTAGTCCAGCACCCATGGTACCTGACCGGTGCCAAACCAGAGAATTTGCTGAACCACAGGAGGTCAATATTGTCTAGCAGCACTACTAACACTTCCACTGCTTACTGGGATGTTAGAAGACATTTAGGGGTAAATTAGAGCTAAATAACAACACAGAACACTGAAAGCCAGGACTGGTGGCTATAAATAAACTTTATGGGACTGCAGGAAACTTGGCCACACCCATAATAAATGGGCATCCAGCTAACTAAAATTATGCCAGAGCACAAAAGTGACCGGACAAGAGAGTGCTGGATTAGCGAGATTCAACCTGTATAACCTATAATAATTTTATATTAAGAAAGTAGAGTCAGAATATTAGTCAATCTTGGAACATATTAATGCCAGATTATAATATATGTTAGTTATATATAAAATCTCTAATCATAACCTAACATATTTATTTTGTTGTGTCCCCCCCCCAGGGAGAGGAAACTCTGATTTAACCCTGACTCTTACTAACAGGCAAAGCCACTATGGTTCCACTGAGCAAATTAGGGGTGTGATCTGGTGATAACCATGCCTCCACAGTACAGCATAAATGGCACAGTTGTCAAAATGCTAGTAGCCTGTTATGGTACTGTTCCATTCCACTGGCAGCAATGGTGGAAAATCTATGATTGTGGACTAAGTCAACTATTAGTTGAGAGTAAGATCTGACAATCAGCTTTGCTCTTGGGAGCAATTATGGGAGAACCACTTTCATGTATCCTCACTAAAATTCCCAGTGCTACTTTGAGGCACTAAGGAATAAAAGCTAGTGAAAAGAGTAAAATTCATGCAGAAATCTGAGGGGTGAGTGAGGTAATTAGATAGAATTCTATTGACTTCAGCATTGTTACACATACTTATGCCATTGCTGATTTTGGCCTTGCCTATGTTTGCTTAAAGATATGTTACCAAATCTGAAATTGGGATTTGTTGCTTTCTTTAATGAACAGATATAAAGTTGGGGAACTGGTATGAAACTGGGATTGGTTCTGACAGATGAGCTTGCTTCAGCATTCTATTGTTGACAAACTAGTTCTACAATTCATAACAAATCAGGTTGCCAATATTTTGTAGGAAAGCATTCACAGTTTGAGTGGAATACTATCAAGGCTTGGCCTTCTGTTTTCATGAACTGGAGAGCCTTTTCTATCCTGTTTTTTATTAATATTTGCTTCAAATCTTGGTTTGTGTTCAAATACCTCACTCACTATAGAATATATTTTTGTACCATTTTACAACAGCGCTATAAACTGAATGTGGCACCTCAGAGAGAAAGTCTTTCTTAGGAATACACATCTCCTTTTCTTTCTCTTTACAGTGTACTTTCTTGCTTTTTATGACCCCATTCATCATAGCTCGTTCCTGAATTTCAAAGCAACCTGCTCTGCTTAAAAAACTGAAATGCTTTCCATTTTGAGCCTAAAAGTTTTTACTGTACCTTGAAGTTATCTGTTGTCTGAAGATAGTTTTCGCAGTCTATACAGTCTCTTTTTAACGCCATATCCTTCCTAATATTTTTTCATCAAGTTATTTTATTTCAGTTGAGATCGAAGATGATCTTTTTTGGTTGTTTTTCTGGTCTCACTAACCCAGTGGAGTATAAAGAACGCTTGGAGCACATTTATACTTAGCATAATAACACAATACTGAATGCTTCCATAGCAGTTTACATTTTCACAATTGTTTACATCTTCACACTGTTGTATACAAAGATTCACCAGTTAGTATCTTTGCTTGCTTATTTTTCTTTTAGTGTTCTACCCATTAATTTGTTTAGTAGCTTGGTAATTTGCATGCATGCTTTTAAGGATAATGAGTCTAGTTAAGAGCTGGCAGAAATGTAAAGCAAATGATTTCTCCATAAAGGGATTTCAGGGATTTTTTTTGCTGGATCTTTTTGTCTTACAAGAAATTAGAAGACACCAAATACTGGAGTTGCTTCTAATCTAAGGTTAACATTGACTATTTCATGATTGGGGACCCAACTTTTAGCCTTTTTGTCTGGTTTCCAAACTGCTGTTTGGTTTTCTGGGGTTGCTGCTGGTGTAGGAGCTCATATAGTTCCTGATGGCTGATCTAACCATTCAGTGTGTCTGTATAAAATTCAGTCATTTTCTGTGACTGAAGTAGATAGACACTAGTACAGTAGAGTGTTTCTACATGCTTCTTCTTTGATGTTCCACTCCCCAGTCCTGTGCTTCAAGAACAAAGTCAACCAGTGGACTGACTCGCCAAATATGCGAGCTGCATTAACAATGCTCCTACCCCAGAAAAGGAAGGATAAGAAAAGGAGGAATGAGAAGAGGGAAGCAGAGAGAACAAGGGAGGTGCAGGAAAGAGAATCATGTAGCTGAAGATGAGAATGGCTTCTTTGGGCTTTCATTTGTGACTGGAGAAAAGCAGGCAGTGGAATTTTCCAATGCCCAATCACTCAACAATCCCCCAAAGATATTACTGGCGGATAGCCATAGATGTGAACATGAAATGAATGTGGTAATCTCTAGCCTAGTTCTCAATATGCAAATCTCCTTGGCTATCTATCTGCTCTTATATTCTGCACATTATTGTGATTTTTGACTGACTTACAAAATTCTAAAGTGCACACATAAATGTCCACACCAACATTTTTTCTCACCACACTTGGCACTCTTTTGGTAACTTTACCAGCAGAACAGCAAAAAGACCAATAATTGAATAAGAGAGAAGGCTCAAGATGGCCACTTCCAGGACAGGGTACAGATATACTGGTGATGTATCATGGGGCGGTTTGCACTCAGCTTTCCATGCTGAACCTGTTGTGAAGCCAAGATTGCATGTGAGCTCCAATGAGGGGAAGTAAAACCTGAAACTGGTGGAGCTTATTCAAACTCCGGTGAATTCAGAGGCATCCAGAGACCACAAATGATCATACTTTGAACATCTGCACAAAGTGCTGAGAGCGCTGCCTTGAATGGGCTAAGTGTGAGACAGTTTCATTGCATTTTTCTTTCCATTTCAACCTCTGTTGAAGAAGCTGACCCTTCAGATCTCCGTAGGAGCTCTAATACACTTTGTGCCAGAATCCCAGTTGTGTGGATTTTCTGGGTCCACACATTAACTCTTCAAGGGCACATAGGGGGAGGTGTAATATACAAATTGCACAGGCACTTCAAACAAGATTCTAATACCATTGATTCAGTACGCAGCCTGCACTGGAGAGAGAGGACAATCCCAGCCCTCTCTCACCACAGCTGCTTGGGGCCAGGTGAGAAGCACCTCTGCATGGCCGCTGCAGCTCCAGCAGGCAGAGCTGTTGGAGGGGTGCATGTCTCCTGGCTGGGGCAGGTCCAGGTTTGTCTGCCCTCTGCACTCCCCAGCTACAGTGAGGAATGGAGCAAACTGTGTACTTTCCCCTCACTCCCTGATGACAGGGAACAGCCCTCAATGAGATTCAGCCCCCCCCTTCCTAAATGGTGTGGAGGCTTGGGGTAGGGGCAGTTCCAGATGGGGTGGGGGATGCGCCCCCAGCCAGCCCCTTTCTCCTGTTTGGTGATTTTGTCTCTTTTCTGTATGGTTTTCTGAGAAGGCAATCCCATTCCAGGCACATTCCATTTTTCTGGCTAAACCAAACTCTTACCTTGCTTTAAGTTATGATAAGAGGAAGCTGTATACCAAATGTGGTGGTCCTAGCTCTTACCATTTAGGAATTCTTGAACAACAGACAGACAGACAGACAGACAACTCTCTCAAATATATAAAAGATTAACCCACAAGCATTTCCCTGCCTCAGTTTCCTCTCATTCTGGAGCACTTTGAGGGCTAGGATCAGAGGGTCATTCTACTCCAAAGTCTAACTTGTGTTCTACAACATGGAGGCTTATTTCCCCAAATAGCCTTCTCTGACTCTGGGGCTACGACTAGACTGCACGCCAGATACTGTCAACAAAGCCTCTGTCGAAAAAGAACATCTAGACTATGATCAGTATTTTCGAAAAAGCAAGCCGCTTTTTCGACAGAGAGTCTAGACACTCTCTTTTGAAAAAGCACAGTTTCCATGCAATAGCACCTTTTTTCGAAAGAGCACTTTCAAAAAAGGCGTTATCCCTCGTACAATGAGTTTTACCGCTGTCGACAAAACTGCCGCGTTCTGTCGACTTACTGTCAACAGAACGTGGCGGTAGTGTAGACTCAGGTATAGTTTTGTCGACAAAAGCCAACTTTTGTCGACAAAACCCTGTCGTCTAGACACACCCTGGGTGATCTGTCCCTTTTCTCTTGTCTGCTCAAGCCTCTTGTGTGGCTTTGTGACTCTTCTCACTCAACCCAATCTCTGCAGATTTAAAAGACTATTATCAACACCTTCTTTTTATTTTTGTTCTGTGTTTGGGAATTTTTCACTGTCCAAATACCTGCTCCCTATAAACATGCTGGAGGAAGTAGCTTTTCCCAGTTCCCACTAACCTTCTCTGCATACCTACTGTGGTTGCAATACACTGTGGCTAAGATTAATGTCTCCACATTGTATCTAATTTGGCAGAGATGTGCTTAAAGACTGATCAGCAATGGTGGCTACACTGACAGAGAGGTACGTCTACATAACAGCATTATTTCGGAATAACTGATGTTATTTTGAAATAACATAGTGCAAGTCTACACAGCAAGCCATTATTTTGAAATAATGTCAACACGGAGGACTTCTTATGCTGACTCCTGTAACCCTCATTTCATGAGGAGTAAAGGAAGTCAAAGGAAAAGTGTTCTTCCTTTGACTTCCTGCTGCATAGACGCGCCAAAAGTCAATTTAAGCTATTTCGACTTCAGCTATGCAATTGACGTAGCTCAAGTTGTGTATCTTAATTCAACTTTTGCCCTGCAGGGTAGACGTGCCCAGAGGTATTTCTTGTTACAGCAGTTTTTCATAGTAGTAATGAGATAATATTAAGCTTAGCTCATAAATCGTGCAAGTGTATTCCTCAAATCATCATACTCATTCAAAAACAACAAACAACACAGGAGAAAGATACCAGAATAACGTATTGAATAGGGCATTCAGCAGGATTTAGAATACCTAGTTCAAACTCTTTCCAAATCAGCGAAAGTGGCAACATGAACCTAGGTCTCTCATAGTTCAGGAGATTAATCGCTGAGCTATTGCTACACTTATTCTCAAGTCCATCCTGGACCGAGAAACCTTCTCTAAGCATTTTGCTGAAATTGCTACTTTTCTGCAAAACATTTTGGTCTAAAAAAATTATCATTTCTAATAAAAAAAAGTTTTGATTTTTTTAGACCAGTTCAGCATGTAATGCCTAGATTCCAAAAGAGTGGATTAGCAATGAATTTGATTAATAATTTCCATGATTTTGTCAAGCTGAGACCAGTAAGTAAATGTTCCTATCCTGTATTAATTGGAATGTGGTCTTTTGTGAGATTGATTACTCTGCACCAGAATGAATGCACAGACATACTTGGATTGGTTTTCCATTGATAAAGTGGTTTACTGAAGTTTGTCACGTGATTCTGTGTCATTATGGCCAAATTACTTGTTAGATTGATCTGGTGAGTCATTTCTCTGGGTATGTCTACACTACAAAGTTAATTCAAAATAACAGTAGTTATTTCGAATTAACTTTAATAGCGTCTACACAGGCAAACCGCTATTTTGAAATAAATTCGAAATAGTGGAGCCCTTATTTCGAATTTGGTAAACCTCATTCTACAAGGAATAACACCAAATTCGAAATAGCTAATTCAAAATAAGTGCTGTGTAGACACTTATTTCGAATTAGGGGGCCTCCAGCCCTTCCCAGTTTCGCCTGGTGGCCACTCTGGGCCAAACCAGGAAAACTCCTCTCCTCTCCCCCAGCCCCGGGGCCCTTAAAGGGGTAGACTCTGGCCACTGGGCACGTGCAAGAGCCAGGCCTGCCAGCAACCGCAGACCCTCAGCCACTGGCCACACAATGGCAGCCAGTGGCAGCTAGTGGCAGTCCCCCGCCCAGTCCCCCAGCACCCAGGGGCCAGCCAGGGGCTGTAGATGGCATGCGCCCTCATGGACTAGTGCGGAGATCATGGACCTCATTGAGGCTTGGGGGGAGGCCCCCAACATCCATGATCTCTGCACTAGGCGGAGGAATGCGGCCGTCTATGGCCGCAATGCGGCCACCATGGCCAGGAAAGGCCACAGGCGCACACATGAGCAGGTGTGCCTGAAGGTGAAGAAGCTGCGGCAGGTGTACGCCAGGGCCACCAGGGGTGGCGCCACAGCAGAGGCTGCCACCTGCCCCTACTTCCCCGCCCTCGACCGAATCCTGGGGGGCAGGGCGGTCCACGCCAGCCCAGGAGGCAGCGAGCCGGGAGCTGAGGACCCTGACGTGGGCGCCGCAGAGGGGCCACCATCAACTGTCCCGGCACCGGAGTTGGCAGGGTCGTCCGGGGAGGCCATACCAGGTAAGTGCCAGCACTGTCCCCTACCCGGGGGGGAGGCAGGGAGGGAGACCAGCGACCACGCGCGTGGGCCATGCCTCCCACGGATCATGCAGCCACCTGTGCACGTGCGAGCATGTGCCATGCCACCCTTGGGCAGGTGGCTCCAGCTGCGTGACACCCAGGGGCCGTGGCCAACAGGCACATGCGTGTGTGAAGAGACCTGACACGCTCCCGACCCCGGGGCAGGACCCAGCAGGATGCTCTCCCTTCACACGCCCCCCTCTACACAGAGGCAGGAGACATGTCCCCTCCGCCCCGGCCACACTATACACGACACAGGGGCATGGGTGCAGTCTCGGGGCAGCTCCCAGTCCTGGGGAGAGCCAGACATCCCAACCATGGCCTCTGTGCAAGCACGTCGTTTCTGACGGTGCAGGGCACGGTCATCCTCACCTCGCAGGGGGGGCTGGGCATCACCCACTGCGTCCCCAGGGAGAACTGACCACTCCCCTTCTTTCTCCACAGCTGCACCAGATGCATGTGCAGGGTGCACCACCCCGCCTGGGACATGCTCCTGCACCCGAGGGCTCCTCCGGACCACCAGCACGCGGCAGAGGTACCGGGACCAGCACCTGGGGGCCCTGCGAGCCCTGCACCACATCATCCTGGCCTGGATGGAGGAGGACCTGCAGCTCCGCTGGGAGCAGCTTGCTCAGGACCATGCCATGTGCTCACACCTGCAGGCCCTGCTGCAGAGTGTGCTGCCCTGTGACGCCCCAGCACCTGCTGCCCCCCCAGCTACTGTTCCTCTTCCCACTCCTGCCCGCCCTCCCTCCTCAACCTCCTCCCCTTCCTCCTCAATCTCCACACCCCCCACCTCAACCTCCACACTCTCCTCCCCATCCCCCCAAGGACGCCGAGGCCCCTGCACCCGCTATGCTGGGAGACATGTGGCCCGACGAGACCCCCACCCCTGAGCGCTGAGCTTCCCCTCCCCCTTCCTCCCCTTGCTTCCCCCTTCCAGCTTCCTCCTCCCAGTTTCCCCCCTCTCCTCTCTCACCCTCTCTCCTCCCCTCTCCCGCCTCCTTTCCCCAGTCTCCCCAGAGGTTCATTCCCCTTCCCCAGTTTTGTTAAATAAAGACAGTTGATGTTTATGAAAAAATGTGTATTTTATTTGACATCAGGAAGGGGGGCTAAGGAGGGGTAAGTGGAAGGATGTGAAGGAGGAATGGGGCACGAGCCCCCGGTGGGGAGGACCGGGGTGGCTCTGAGGGCTCCTCAGGGTGGACGCTCTCCCACAGGGCCTCCTGGATCCTGACAGCCCCCCGATGGACCTCCCGGATGGCAGCCTGCAGCAAGTGCAGCCGGGCTGATGGCAACGACCCCATGAGACACACCGGCGGACAGGTCTGGTTCCATGTTGCAGAGTGCCGTGGTGTCCTGAGTGAGGGCAAGCAGAGCACTCCGAGACACAAATGCTTTGCTGTCCCTCAGCGAGGTAGACCAGCAAGCAGAGAAACCTGAGAACTGTCTGTCCGGGATGGGGGGGTCAGGTCCCTTTAAGCACAGACCTCGGCTAGCCTGAGGCAGCAGCCCCACACTCTGGCTACGTCTAGACTACATCCCTTTTTCGGAAAAGGGATGTAAATTAGACGTATCGCAATTGTTAATGAAGCGGGGATTTAAATTTCCCCCACTTCATTAGCAATTGCGATACGTCTAATTTACATCCCTTTTCCGAAAAAGGGATGTAGTCTAGACGTAGCCTCTAAGTCCTAACCTGATGCCCTGCTGGCACTGGTTCCGGCCAGCCTTAACTTCGGTTCAGGGTCCACTCAATGTGGATGCGCTATTTCGAATTAGAAAAACGCTATTTTGATTTAGTTTTTGTGTCTAGATGCGTTATTTCGAATTAACTATTTCGAAATAAGTTAATTCAAAATAGTGCTGTAGTGTAGACATACCCGCTCAGAGTAACACTTTGGATTTTAATAACCAATATCTTGTTCCCACTAGCAATCCAACTCAAGTAGCAAATAACCAAAGGACTTGCCAAATACAATAATTTTTGTTCAGTCCAACACTTTAAAAGCTATCTCCATTACTCTGTGATTATAGCAATTTGTTAATTTGTCAGTGAGCTGCACCCAGAGTTTCAGCCCATACAACAGATTAAGGTCCTGTAAATTTAAAGACTTTATTTAAAAAGCTCTCCACGGTGTCTCACCTATAACAGATTGAAAATGTTTAAATGTCTTAAGCACTTCACCCTGGCAATTGCTGAGTCACTGGTGACTTGATATCACATCTAGACATAAGAGGCTAGAACCACTATAGGCCTTGGGCATCACAGCGACTAACTTGTGAGTGCCTAGAAATATCACAGGAGCGACACTGTGATCCACAAAGCTGAGTTAGGCACCTAAGCTGTCTATACAATGAACAAGGAGAGAGAGTTGCTTTTAGCACATGTAGCACAAAAACCAGCAGGCCAGCTAGAACAGTGTTTCTCAACCTTTTTTTATAAAGTACCCCAGTACCTACAGTTTTCAGACACAAATTTTTTTTCTACCATTGTAACACATTTGTTTAAACAACTTAATCGTAGCCAGGCGGGCAATGAAATTTTTGGGTATAAAAAGTACAAAAATACTAAAGTGCCGTAAAACTTAAAACAAAAATTCGGTTTTCTCCAAATTTCAGTTGTGTTGATGTACTCTCCAGACTTCTCTCAAGTATTCCTAAGGGTACTGGTACCACTGGTTGAGAAACACTGAAGCTACGTCTACACTGGCATGATTTTGCGCAAGAATTCTTTTGCGAAAGAGTTCTTGTGCAAAAACTCTTCCAGAAGAGAGCGTCTACACTGGCATGTGCCTTTGCACAAGAGATGTGCTTTTGCGCAAGAGCATCCATGCCAGTGTAGACGCTCTCTTGCGCAAGAAAGCTCTGATGGCCTTTTTAACCATAGGGCTTTCTTGTGCAAGAAATTCATGTTGCCTGTCTACACTGGCCTCTTGCGCAAGAACAGTTGCGCAAGAGGGCTTATTCCTGAGCGGGAGCATCATAGTTCTTGCGCAAGAAGCACTGATTTCATACATTAGAACATCAGTGTTCTTGCGCAAGAACTCGCGGCCAGTGTAGACAGGCAGCAAGTTTTGGCGTAAAAGAGGCTGCTTTTGCGCAAGATCGCACCAATGTAGACACAGCCTGAGGATACGTCTACACTGCAGGTTTTTTGTGGAAGAGGAAATGCAAATGGAGCACTCATTTGCATAGCTTGTGCTCTCATTTGCACATCTTCTTCCAGTCCTTTTTGCGGAAGAGGTTTTTGCGATAAAAGGCCCTGCGTAGGCGGGGCCATTTGTTGGAAAAAAAACCTTTTTGTGCAAGAGCCCTTATTTCTCAAAAAATGAGTTTTACAGGCTCTTGCGCAAAAGGGTTTTTTTCCTACAAATGGCCCTGTTTACACAGGGCTTTTTATCGCACAAACCTCTTCTGCAAAAAGGATCAGAAGAAGATATGCAAACAAGAGCGTGAGATATGCAAATGAGTGCTCAATTTGCATTTCCTCTTGCACAAAAAACCCGCAGTATAGATGCAGCCTGAGCTAGATAACGGGTGATGTCTACTGTATGTGAGAGGGTTGGGTGCAAAGTTGCTGCCCTCCCCCCCCTCCCATGGAGGTAGGTGCCTAGGTCTGTGATGAAAGAAGGCACCTGTCTCTTCTTAGTGATCTGTGAATGGAAACCTATCTTTGGGTCTCAGGCAGCTTAGGCACCTGAGGGTGTGTCTACATTGCACCATAGCTTGAAATAAGATACGCAATTTGAGTTGCGCAAATTGCATATCTTATTTCGATTTTATTTTGAAATAGCTTATTTTGTACTTTGGCGCTGTCTACACTGCGCCAGATTTCTAAATAACCTGCTATTCTGAAACATCCCTTACTCCTTGTGGAATGAGGTCGGACTAGCGAGCCCGTTATATTTTGAAATAACTGGCTTGCTGTGAAGATGCGAGAAAGCTATTTTGGGCTACTCTGGTATTCTGAAATAGCGTTGCAGTGTAGACATAGTCTGAGAGATTTCTTACAGCAACGGGTTAGCTATCTCTCTCACCCCACACAAAATGATTGGAGTTGCCACTGGTGATAGGAGTGCACACGTTATAACTATTAAACCAGTGATTAGAGCACTTCCCTGGGATGGGCAGAGCTAGGTTCAATTCCTCTTTCTCCCAGACAGGGAGAAGAGATTGGAACGGGGAGCATCTACCATTCAGGAGAATGCTCTAACAATAGGAACTCTAGGAGACTCAGAAGCAGGAACTCCTTAAATCTCTCTCACTGGAGATGTTCCATGCTGGATGAGCTAATGAAAGAGGAACTTGAGCAGGGGAGGAGGAAGTTAGACTCTGGGTCGTTTACATTGGTAACCTAACCTTTGGACTGTAGCTCAGCTATTTCCCTGGCCTTCTCTCACTGATCCAATGACTCTTCCACTGTGCTGAAAAGTATGAACCAGCTGCAGACCCATGCTGCAGATCACCAAGAATAGCAATGACAGCTTGTTAAGCAAATGTTCTAAAGATGTGTTAACACAGACATGCTGCTCAGGCTGTTGGTATGCTGCAGCACTCCTCAGTCTGAGACAGGAGAAGATGATGTCCCTGCAGCTACCTGGTCACCTTGGCGGGGGTGGCTACTGGGGCTCTGCAAGAGACTTGCTTTGTCTGTTCAGCTTCTTCTTTAACAGAAGTGCAAGTTGTATATCAGGAGAATGGGGTTGATTCCGGACAACTTGGCTCTTGACTATCGATGGACTTATCCTCCATTAATGTATCAAATTATTTTTGAACCTAATTATAATTATGGCTTTCACATAATCCCCTGGCAATTAGTTCCATAGTGTGACTGTGTGTTGTGTGAAGAAGTACTTCCTTATATTTGTTTTAAACCTGTTGTCTGTTAATTTCATTTGTTGACCACCACCACTCTGCCACTTTGTATCTTACGTGAAGGGGTAAAGGATACTTTCTTATTCACTATCTCTACACCATTCATGATTTTATAAACCTCTGTCCTATCTCCTTTAGCCATATCTTTTCTAAGATGAATAGTCCCTGTCTTTTAAATCTCTCCTAGTACAGAAGCTGTTCCATATTCTTCATCATTTTTGTTGTCCTTCTCTATATTTTTCCACTTCTAATATATCTTTCATGAGATGGGGTGACCACAGCTATGCTCAGTATTTGAGGTGTGGGCACACCATTGATTTACATTGATTTATATTCTCTGTCTTATAATTTATCCCTTTCCTAATGGTTCCTGACTGTTGCTGCACATTGAATAGTTGTTTTCAGAAAACTGACCCCAAATGACTACAAGATCTCTTCCGTAAGTAATAATGGCTAATTTACCCCCGCCCTGCTATCATTTTGCTTGTATAGCTGGGATAATTTTTTCAATGTACACTACTTTGCACTTATTGAATTTCATCTGCATTTTGTTGCCAATTACCCAGTTTTGTGAGATCCCTTTGTAACTCTTTACACTCAGCTTTGGACTTAACTAACTTAAGTCATTTCATATTGTCTGGAAAGTTTGCCACCTCACTGTTCACCACTCTTCTCAGATGATTTATTCAGCAGCCAGGTGATCCACAGGGGAAAGTTTTCACCCTTAACTTCACAAATATAGCATGTTTAGCAGGCTGCTATGGCCTTAGGAATATTTTCCTCATTTAGGTCTAGCCTGCCATAAAGGCAGTGCCAGTGCACTTTTAATCTGCCAAAGGCACATTCTACAGTCATTCTGCACCTGCTCCCCCTCTAATTGAAATGCTACTTGCTACTATACAGGTTTCCCTGTAAGGCTTGATGAGCCATGGGAGCAAAGGGTATGCTGGATCTCCCAGAATCTATGGGTATTTCAACATCCCTCACTGGAATTTTCTTATCTGGAAAGAAAGTCCAGGCGTGGAGCTTTCTGTACAAGCTAGTGTTTCAGAAGATGCATACATCATCCACCTTCCTGGAGCACCTGGAGTTGATGTTGATCAAATGCCCATAATGGTCCACAGATAATGACAATACCATAAAGTACCCCTTTCTGTTGGTGTACAAAATGGTCTAGGGCACCAATTCCACAAGCCAAATACACAGTGAAGGATTGGCACTTAACTTTATTTACAAGTTTAATTGTATGCAAATGGTATGAACATCCTAATGACTTAACCAACCAAACAATGGAGGTGCTAATTGTTCTTATCAGCCTCTTGTAACTACTTGAACCATCTACTCACTGTCTCTCTTCTTTTTTCCTCTCCTTTCTTCCTCACTTCCCTTATTTATTCTTGGATCTGGACTTCTAATACTCCAGTCATCTGAAGAAGTGGGTTGCGCCCATGAAATCTCATGATACTATCTACATGTTTTGTTAGCCTTTAAAGTGCTACTATACTATTTGTTGTTTTTTAAGTTTTTCCTGCAATTTATCATTTAGGGAATCCCATTGCAGAAAAGCCATCCAATATTTCATGTGCATTGCCAAGAGTCACAAACCTTTATAGCCAGGATGAATTTAATGCCCCTGTACACTCTCATTACTGCAGACCCAATGACTGACTTCCCAACTCCAAATTTATTCATGACCAACTGGTTGCAGCCTGGAGTCACTAGTTTTCACACAGTGATTGCCACATGCTTCTCCACTGAGAGGGCAGCACTCATTTTGGTGTCCTTGCACTGCAGTGCTGGGGTGAGTTACACAAAGAGTTTCAGGAAAATGACTTTGTGCATCTGAAAGTTCTGCAGCTGCTGCTTGTCATCCCAGACCTGCATCATAATGCGACTCCACCACTCCAGGCTTGTTTCCCAAGCCCAGAAGCAATGGTGCACTGTGTTCAGCTGCTCCGTGAATTTCAGAAATAATCTGGTGTTGTTACTTTCCATGGCGCACACAACAGGTCAGATTATCTCTGACACTGGATTAAAGTGGCTGCATGATCATCTGAAATGTGTTCATAACAATGACCACAGTAGAAGAGAGCAGCTCAGGATCCATCCTTTCAGACAGAGATGGCAAGTGTACAGTAAACAGGGGCCTTTGAAAAAAATGTTATAGAATGCAGTCAGAAGCCCATGGAATGTTGAAACAGAAAGAACTGCATTATGGGAGGTTGAGTCTGAACCCATGAAGCACTGTGATCCACTTTTCCTTTCCCCAACTTCTAGTTGCAGAAGGTGGCGAATAGCACAGTGGGATAGCTACCCACAGTGTACTGCTCTCTCTGTCAGGCTGGAGAACCACCAGTGGACGCACTTTTATGACTGAAGGAGTGCTGTGTGAACATGCACAAATGATGCAATTATTCCAGTTTTTGATGGTTAACTTAACTTGCATCATCAAAACTCTAGTATGGACAGACCCTTAGTCACACCCCTGAATTATCTCCATTAAGCCTCCATTGCTGAGTGCTTATATTACCTATGTTCCTTTCGATGGTTGGCTTGGATACCAACACTTGTGAGCTGGAAGAAGCTGCTATGCTCTGTATCTCATTCTGTAAAGTAAATTGCTTTCAACACTACCCTAGAAAGTATGATAATAAAAGACTTGAATTGGTCATTCAATTCAATCCCACTGAGTTCAACAGGATTACTTACATGAGTTAGCATTGCAGCATCAGGTGCTTGAAGGATAAACTTAATTTGTTGTCAGTATGACCTCTGTGACACCTGGATGTTAAGTCTGGTCTTTGTAAAGAGGTACGTGCTTGAACTCAGGTGAGCAAAGGGGGGGGGGGAGTAGGTAAAACTGGTTTGAACCTGTTGTAAGGCCTGCAAAGGGACTGAGGGGGGACAGATAATGATTGGAGGGAATTTGGTGCAAAGGGGTATGACCTGTATATGCATGCAACTGTAAGTGGTCAGTGAGAAAAAGGTAATTACCATGTAAGGTGGTACAAAAGACCTTGCCTTTTGTTTGGGAAGTTGCAGAAACTTTTCCTGAGAGTATCCTGGAGATTTTTGCCCTGGAATGCATTCCTGAATAAAGCTGGTTGCTTAAGAAGGGTGTCTGGAATTGATTTGGTAGGGGTTTTGGGCCCCCATCCGAACCCTCGGATTAAAATTCTCCGTCATTTATGGTGTCAGAAGTGGGATGGATCGGGACACCAGGTGATTGAGACGGGCTGGACCGGAGAGACTGAACAGAAAGGCGCCATACAAATCGGTAAGAGATCCGTGTTACAAAATCTCACTGTTCCGTTCCTCTCTCCTTGTCCTGAACGGCTGCTTTCACTGGCGGTAAGCGTCCACCCTACGTTAAGAACATCCTTCCCAAGCAACTGTAAGTCTTTTTCCCTTCTCTTTTTATTTTTATTTTATTTTATTTTATTTTATTTTATTTTGGAATAAGTTTGTTAAGAGGGGACAGTGGGAAGACACTGAAACAGGGTCAACTCAGGCTTGAAGCTGAGAGGAAGGCAGATTAGTGCCGGATTGGAACTGTCTTATAGGTAATAGGGCAGGGATTATGGGGAATAAGGGATCTAAGATAGATCCAAAAACCCCATTGGGTAAAATGCTGCAGATTTATAGTCAGCCAGGGAAATTGCCAGCAGGTCTTAAACTCAGGAGGCTGGTAAAGCTCACACACGCGTGGAATGAATATACTTATGTAGAATCAGAATTACAATTCCCAGTTCAAGGTACCTTTCAATTAGACAAATTAAATTATTTAAAGGGTGTCTTAGAGTCCAGTCACCCCTCCCAGATGAATTATTGGCACCTCTGGGATGATCAGGCCTCAAAATTAAGAGATAAATCCATAATGGCTAGCCTAAAGGACTCAAATGAAAAACTGAAAAAAACAATTGGCAGAAATAAAGGAGAAATCTGACTCCTCTAAAGTTTGTCCCCCTCCGTACAACCACGTTCCTACACCAAGCGCGCCCAGCGGAATCTACCCATCCATCTTGAAACCACCAACTCCGCTGCCAGACCCATCTGAAGATTTATTGGATCTATGGGTCCCCAATTTCCCAGCTCCCCTTCCCACCAACCTGCCCCAGCATCAGCAAATACTGCTTACCGATCATTCAGCTGCACCAGCCCAATTTGAATCCCCCGCACATACTCACAGTTCTGAAGGGGCGGTAGGGAATGCCAACCTGGCCAATAAAACTTCGGATTCTGAGCATACTCAGAGTCCAGTAATTCTAAAGCTGTCAGAAGTCCCCACACAAATGTTGCAGCGAACATTGGCTAAAGACTTAAAGGACCTGGGGTTTGTTATAACTAAAATAGATCCCGAAAATAACTCGGTGACTATAGGTAATGACGTAAACAAGGATGTGATTATTGAAGTTGGACCTAAAAGTTTTCCTGGACTGTTTAAAGAGCATATTAAACTTCTCCCACTAAGACAATTTCCTAATCCAGCAGGGGGCGCCCCAGCACTTGTCCACGTCCCCTGGACACCTAATGACATCATGAATTTTAGACTTACTCTCCCAAAAATAAGAGAGGATCCTGTGGGCTTGCAAAGGGAGTTGTGTCAGATTTTTGAAGTTTATCAGCCTGCCCACAGAGACATTGACATGCTACTCTCGGGAATAATGGAACCCCATGAGAAGCAAGCTCTTTACACCCAAGCAAGGCGAGGTCCTGGGGATACTCCTGCCCACCTGGGTGAGCAATGGCCCCAAGATTTGCCAGGAATTCCTACTACTGCTGCAGAACGTACCGAGCTAGCAAATGACCGTACAGGTCTCCTGAATGCAATTACCGAAATGGTTCCAGTGCAAACCGATTGGTCTAAAGTATATAACTGCAAACAGAAGCCAGATGAAAGCCCTATTGATTTTCAGGCAAGGCTCTTTGCAGCCATGCGGAAGTATAGCACCTTTAACCCAAATGATGCCAATATGCGCACTATGGTAGTAACCACCTTTGTGCAGAATTTAAGACCAGAAATTGGGGACAAGATTATTAATAATATGATTGGATGGAAAATGGAAACTACTGAGAAAATTTTGGAAGCTGCAACTCAGTTTTTTGAAAACCTGCAAGTAGAAAAACAAAAGAAAAAGGAACTTAAAAATACCCTAATGGCACTCCAAATACAAGATTTACAAGGCCACGGGCAACCAAAAGGTCAGAGGGAAGGTCCAAACAGACCCCAGCGGGGCCCCCAACCAAATGATGTGTGTAATTACTGTGGTGGGTTTGGCCACTGGAAAATTGAATGTCGCAAAAGACAACGACAAAATAGATTTAACCAGGGCCCCAACAGACAGTCCGGACCATCGTCACAAGGACAGAGGTGGCCCAATACTAACCCCTTTTCAGCAGGTGCACCCAACAGAGGCTACCCTCCAGAAGACCGACAAAGGAGTAATCCTTACTGACTATGCCAAGAGGTTATTGATAAACCATTGCAATGCTCTCTGTTACCTTCGGTCTCTCTTTCTGCTACACCTGATGCCTTAGTTTCATTTTCCGTTAATGGAAACAAACATGAATTTCTAATTGATACTGGTGCCTCCCTTTCCACAATACGAGAGGATGAAGCTCCCAATCTGGCCAGAACTGGAGAAATAGTAAATGCTGTAGGGGTGGGGGGAGTAACTATACTCCATGCAATGAGTGAACCATGTTCCTTAACCATTGGGCCTTTGACAGAGGAACATGCCTTTTTGTTATCCCCCAGTACACCTGTAAACTTGATGGGTAGAGATCTGCTGTGTAAATTGAATGCTACAATTTATTGTTCCTCTGAAGGGGTCTTTGTTGATATACCCCATAATCAGGCAACAAATTTCCTCATGATGTTAACAACAGACGGACAAGGTATAGACTCAGACTCCAAATTGGAGAGTGTGGAGCTGGATCAGGTACCAACGTCTTTGTGGGCTTCTCACTCCAATGAAGTTGGGAAACTGTTAACAGCAGAGCCTGTAAAGATCAGGTATAAACACGGCCGACCTTACCCTCGAGTGTCTCAGTACCCCTTGTCCCAGGAAGCGGAGGAGGGCATAGCGCCTGTAATCTCCTCCCTGTTGGAACAAGGAGTGCTCATAAGAACACAGTCTGTGTGTAATACCCCAATACTTCCGGTCAAAAAGGAGGGGAAATTTGATGATCAAGGGAGACAGATATATAGATTTGTGCAGGACCTAAGAGCTGTAAATCAGTTTGTTATCCCCAGATTTCCTGTGGTTCCTAATCCAGCAACAATATTGTCCTCTATCCCTGCAGGTGCTAAATGTTTTTCTGTCATAGATTTATGTTCAGCTTTCTTCTCCATTCCCATTGATAAGGATTCACAGTTTTTGTTTGCTTTTTCCTATAAAGGGGAGCAGCTGACTTGGACCAGACTTCCTCAAGGATATACTGAAAGTCCTACCCTTTTCTCACAATTGTTAAAAAGGGACCTTGATTCAATTTCTTTGCCAAAGGAGTCTACCCTTGTTCAGTATGTTGATGATTTATTGATAGCCTCACCTAATCATGAAGCATGTAAAACGGATACTGTTCATTTGCTGTGTGAATTAGCAAAGAGAGGTCACAAAGCCTCCAAGGCAAAGCTCCAGTTCTGTAAAGCAGAGGTTGAATATTTGGGTCACCTCATATCCCAAGAAGGGCGAAAGCTCACTGATAAACGCATAACCTCTGTTCTTTCTCTCCCTCGCCCAGTAACTAAGAAACAGGTTTGGTCTCTCTTAGGCGCTGCTGGCTATTGCAGACAATGGATTCCTAATTTCTCTGGTCTTGTAAAACCCCTTGTATCTCTGACATCTGACATGGTGAAGGATCCCGTCCCGTGGACAGAGGAGGAAGAAGAATCCTTTCAGAAAGTGAAAGCTGCTTTGGTCTCTCCACCCTCTCTTGGGCTCCCTGATTATGATAAACCCTTTACTCTTTTTTGCCATGAACAGGATCAGGTCGCTTCAGGAGTATTATGCCAGCCATTTGGAAATCGCCCTCGTCCTGTAGCTTATTTTAGTGCTCAGCTTGACCCAGTAGCAAAGGGTTTTCCCCCGTGCCTCAGAGCTGTGGCCGCAGCTGCTGTGCTATTAGAGAAAAGTCAATGTCTGGTATTAGGTCACAACCTAACACTTGCTGTACCCCATGCAGTGCAAGCTTTGGTGAATAAGACTAAGACCCAGCATTTGTCAATGCAAAGATTGACTAACTATGAGAAAGCCCTTTTAGGAGCCCAGAATGTCTCCATAGTACGCTGTTCTACTTTAAATCCCGCCACCCTTTTTCCTAACCCTACTGATGGAGAGCCCCATGAGATGGAACCCCACGATTGTTTAGCATTGGTGGACCTCACTTGTACCCCGCGATCCGATCTAAGGGACGTTCCTTTGTCAAATCCTGATTTAGTGTATTACACTGATGGGTCATGTAAAAGGGATGAAAGGGGAAACCTTATAAGCGGGTATGCTGTTGTTTCTGATCATGCAATAATTGAAACTCATTCTCTTCCAGGAATAAAAAGTGCTCAAGCAGCTGAACTAATTGCTCTCACTCGTGCCTGTATTTTAGCTATTGATCAATCTGTTAACATTTATACTGACTCAATGTATGCTTTTAATATCTGCCATTCTGTAGGTCAGATTTGGAAACATCGAGGATTCTTAACGTCCTCGGGAAGTGCCATTTCTAATGGATCCCTTGTTAATGACCTCTTGCTTGCTATTCAATTACCTTTTGCTATTTCTATTATGCATTGCAGTGCTCACACTGATAAAACTGATACTGTATCAGTAGGAAACAGACGGGCAGATTTTGCAGCCAGGAATGCAGCTGCCTGTGGACCTCCAGCTCCATTTCAAATCCTGGTCGCTGTTTCTGTTCCCCTGACTCTAAATGATTTATCCCTGTTGCAATCTAGGGCACCTGAGAAGGAACAACACAATTGGTACAAAGCTGGGTGTCGTATTCAAGATAATAACATTTGGCTTTCACCAGATGGACGACCTGTGGCTCCTTCTACTTTGGTGTCCCAATTGGCTACCATTACCCATGGATTAGGACATATGAACAAAAGGGGGGTAGCGGAACAGATTCTGAAGCATTGGTATGCGCCTAGGATTCACCAAGCTGCTGCTAAAATCACCAGCAATTGTGCTACTTGCCAAAAGTTCTCTACCCAGGGTGGAGAAAAGACTACTCCGAGTGCTCATACTTGGGCCTATGGACCCTTCCAATATTTGCAGATCGATTTTATAGAGTTAACCCTTTCCTGTGGGTTTAAGTATTGTCTGGTTATTGTATGTGTGTTCAGTGGTTGGGTGGAAGCTTTCCCTTGCCGTCGAGCAGACGCCACTACTGTGGTAAAGAAATTAGTTACTGAGGTGGTTCCCAGATTTGGAATCCCTTTAAAAATTGACTCGGATAAAGGAACCCATTTCACGGCCAAAATCCTGCAAGATCTGTGTAGCGCCCTCCACATAGAACAACGGTTCCATACCCCATATCATCCCCAAAGTTCAGGGCATGTTGAAAGAAAAAAACCTCGATATCAAAAGGAAGTTAAGCAAGATTATCTCTGACACTGGATTAAAGTGGCTGCAGGCATTGCCCCTTGCCCTCATGCATATCCGAAATACCCCGAACCGCAAACATGGTCTCACCCCTCATGAAATTCTATTTGGGAGACCAATTTTACTTGGATTTGAGCCTCCTGGAAAAATTAATCCTTCCCACTTGTCTGAATGTTATGACGAACTACTTCAATACTGTATACATCTGTCTAAAATTGCTTTCAGTCTCTCCTCTCAGGTTGCAGAAGCCTTACCTGTCCCAACTGATGTGCCTTGCCATGACGTGCAGCCAGGAAATTGGGTCCTGATAAAAGAATTCCGGAGGAAAGACTGCCTATCTCCAAGGTGGAATGGTCCCTTCCAGGTCCTGCTGACTACCAACACGGCTGTGAAGGTAGCCGAGCGAGATTCTTGGATACACGCAAGCCACGTGCGCCGCACCATTGACCCTCATAAGTTGTGTGAACTTGCCTCTCCCGACATATCGCCTCCTACTGAACCTGTCAGCCCAGAGCCAGAAGAAAACGACTTTCTACCGCTTTCTGAGAGAGAAATTGAATCACTTCTCCTGGACAAGGGATATACATCATCGGAAATCAGAGACCGGGACCTCGTTCACTACGCTCTCACTACAGGCCAGATCCCTTCTGGTCCTACTAGTCACGTTGACGTTTCACACGAATCTACACCCAACCTTGCCATTGACCCTACCGGCACTTTGTCAGAGGACGGTGGGTTTTCTGAAAGCTGTTTTCCTTCCTCCACACTTCCTTATAACCTCCGTCCGCGCAAGTGCTGAAAGGATTACAATCTCTGCACAATGGCTAAACTCTTGTTCCTCCTTTGTATAGGCCTTATTTGGCTCCAAAGGGGGAATGGTATTGGGACTAATACCTTTCTGCAGCTGGCAGAAGGTATGGCACGAGCCGCAAACAAAACTAACTGTTGGGTGTGTGCCTGGGCACCACAAAGCGCGCACAGTGGATACCCAATAGGTGCCCTTCCGTTAAACAAAACTGGACTAGTAAGTGATGCATTACTGGAACAAAATGACCAAACTGTGTGGTTCAGCCAGACTGGGTACATCCAATTATCATTTAGTGGTACAAGTCCCCTATGTAGGAATCTTACAGGTACCACCTTTGTAGGGAAATCAAGCTGTACACACATTATAACAAAGGTGGATGGGACACATGTATGGCATAATGGTTCCACTATGTCTACCACAAACCTTTGGTGTACTCTATTCAAACCAGAAATAACAACCATATGGGGAGGGACCACTAGTACAGACCTTTGCAAGGAAGGTAACATCACCTTTGCAAACCGAGCCATGATGATATATCAGTCTGACTCGTGGAACATGTACAATTATTGGTGGATATGTGGTAAATTTGCCTATAAAAGGCTTCCGCAAAATGCATCAGGGTTTTGTTACCTCGGTCTCGTGGCACCAGCTATGAGGATTGTTGACACTTTGCCACCAGGGCATATCAGGAACAAAAGGGATGGGTCTTGGGAAAAGGCATGGAACTGGATAGAACAAACTGCCCTTGCAGTAGCTGAAACTACCATTCCATGGGTAGGGCAAGCAAAAACCAATCATGATTTGAAAACAATGTCCCTGCTTATGGAGAAATTCATGAATACCACAGAGGGGGCATTAGGTGTGGTACAAGGAAATTTAAATGAATTGCGAATCTTTACCCAGCAAAACAGACTGGCTCTTGACTATCTGCTAGCGGCTCAAGGAGGGGTATGTAGATTAATAGGCCCAGAGTGTTGTGTTAAAGTTTCTGATGTGAGTTCAAACCTAACCACAAGGATAAAGGAAATCCAAACATTGTCTGTCCAGACAAAAACATTTAGAGAGCAGTTGCAAGACTGGAATCCTTTAAATTGGTTGGGAATAGGGTTAAGCGAACTCATGAAGAAGGTGGTGGCAGGAATATTGATGTTCCTTGTCTTAATATGCTCTATATACATAATGATACAGCTAGCCTTATGCTGTATTAAAGGGTGCTTACAAAAGATAGAGAATGTAGCAGAAAACAAGGTACAACAGATGCCTCTGCTAAATGTACCGAACCCTCCCGAGAAAGACTACAAAGACACTTGCACGTTTGAGGATGAATGGGAAAGGATGCTTAAGATTAATTGTGATCCACAAGTGGATCAAAGGGGGGAATGAAGGATAAACTTAATTTGTTGTCAGTATGACCTCTGTGACACCTGGATGTTAAGTCTGGTCTTTGTAAAGAGGTACGTGCTTGAACTCAGGTGAGCAAAGGGGGGGGGGGAGTAGGTAAAACTGGTTTGAACCTGTTGTAAGGCCTGCAAAGGGACTGAGGGGGGACAGATAATGATTGGAGGGAATTTGGTGCAAAGGGGTATGACCTGTATATGCATGCAACTGTAAGTGGTCAGTGAGAAAAAGGTAATTACCATGTAAGGTGGTACAAAAGACCTTGCCTTTTGTTTGGGAAGTTGCAGAAACTTTTCCTGAGAGTATCCTGGAGATTTTTGCCCTGGAATGCATTCCTGAATAAAGCTGGTTGCTTAAGAAGGGTGTCTGGAATTGATTTGGTAGGGGTTTTGGGCCCCCATCCGAACCCTCGGATTAAAATTCTCCGTCATGCTCTTGTTAGCAGCAATTCCTCTGACTAGGCTTCCCCTCCCCCATCACTCCTGTAGTCAACAGGCTTTATCTGAGCCTCTAAGCAAACACTGAGAATAATTTTATGTGTTAGGTTTGCCTACCCACGTTCAGATGCCTCCAGCCACCAATCAGTTTTGAAACTCCTTTCGCAAGGTAATATTTTCAGCCCAGTTATCTCACTCTCATAAGGTCAGCACACCCTTGTGTACTTTTATACCTTCCTACCTTGATAATGCCATGCATTTTCAAAATATTTATTCTGACCTTCACTAGCTATAAATGTCACATTGTCCCTTAAACATCCACACACTAAGCCAGCTCTCCCTTTCTCTAGTGTACCTGGTTGATGACTGCACAGAACTATCCATTATATTGACATGTTAATAAGCCAAAACAAATAAGTTACACTACCTTACATATTTCTTATGCATATTCATCTTCTCCCACTGCTGAAGGTGGGTTAACTGTTGAACCTATAAATGATTTCAATACAACAGGCACGTCAAACAGGCCTCTGGAGGCCACACGCAGCCTGATTGAAATTTTTTGCGGCCTGCCACTATATTTTTATAAAAGAATAAAGTGGCTGCTCAGAGCACATGGCTAAAGGCAGATCACAGCCGGCTGACCAGCACCGCAGTGACTGCTCGCTGCTGGTGGGCCGCTCTGCTCTCGGCGCCACAGCAACTGCTCATGGCTGGCCAAGCCGCTCTGTGCTGGGTACTCCAGCATGTGCTCGTGGTCGGCCAGGCCACTCTGTACAGGCATCAAGTGCCTGCTCACAGTTGGCCACTGTGCTCATGCTGCCCCGGTGTTTGAGGAAGAAATGTGTGGCAGAGGCAGCAGCTCCGGGACCCAGGCATTAGGTTAGGGGAGGCTGGGAGTGCCTGGCTCTGGGGGAGAGGGGAGGCATTGGGTTAGAGCAGGGTGGGGGGGAAGCTCTGGGGGAGCGGAGGGGGATTGGGTTAGGACGGGGGTATGGGAGTGCCTGGCTCTGGGGGAGAGGAAGGCATTTTGTTTTTAATTTATTTATTCCCAAATAAAATCACAATGTATATTCATTTTATATCAATAAATATGTCAATTTTTTGCAATGGCATGAATATTATATATTTATGCAAAATCTCAAACTTACAAAGTATCTGAAATTTTCACAGAAGCCTGTTCTATTTGATTAACCACGGTCTATACTTGTTTTCATTTCATCAAAACAAGTTATGTATCATATAAAAAATAAAAAGTACCTTAAATTTATATTAAAATTAAAAATTATTTTATATGGGCAAATAACAATTTTACACATCAAATTATTTTATTATATTAAAATAAGACCTGAAAAATTATAAAATATACCTAAAACATAATCTATAATAATAAATAATTATGACTTTCCGATAGAAGTACATTTTCTTTGGTGGCCCTGAAAGCTATCAGTTTTCGTTTGTGCAGCCCTCAGTAAGCTTTGAGTTTGACATGCGTGCTCTACAAGAACTTTCAAGAAAGTGGAACCAACCTCAGAAGCTTCAAACCTTAGGGTAGTTTGCATAAGTGCTTGGAAACTGCAGATCATGCCTGAGCCTCTCAAGTCTTCAGAGGCGTTGTGAGAAGAATATAACTGAGGAGACTATAACTATTCATATTGTGTTGCAAGTGCACATGATTTTCATTGATTTGATATTTGGGTGAGGAGAAAAATACTGTGAGAAGAGTCTGACTATTGTTATTATTTATTAAACATTATGGGCTCATCTAGACTACGCTAGAGTGTCGAAAAAGAATATGCAAATTCCACGAGAATTTGCATATCTTCTTCCAATCTCACTTTCAAAAGCAGAGTTTAGTTTTTGAGGAAGAGCGGCTTTTCAACAAAGGGGGTGGGAGGGCTCGCCGAAAAAGCCGCATCTAAACTACTTTCCCTTTCGACACTCTAGCATAGTCTAGATGAGCCCTAACATTTTTCTTGCAGCTCTACAAGATACAGATTTCAAACAAGTCTCTGTCCCAAAACTGTACAAGCTAAAATAGCAATAGGGAGAAGACAGAACCTATGACTGAGCTGGGGCATGTGTGAGTGTGTATATGTAATGCCAACAGGCAAAACTGAACCTAGGACCTCTGGCGCTTCATGCATGAGCTAAAAGTTGGCCGGCTCTCAGCTAAGGCTGTAGAGGAAACTCAGTCTGTCTCTCTCTCTGTAAGTGGTCTAAGTGCTACAACATTGACAGTGAACCACACTCAGTACATGTGTGAGTTACATATGCATAAATGGCATGCCTTTCCTGCTCCTAACACCCTCTACACCAGTGGTCTCCAACCATTTTAACCACAAGTTCACTTTTTCAATTTAAATACAATATATGATCTACCTTAAACTCAAATACCCTTGCCCCACATTCTTCCCACCGCTTCTTTGAGGCCCTGCCCCTGCTCCACCCCTGCTCCGAGGCCTCACCATGCTCACTCCATCCCCTTTCCTCCACCAACCTCACTCACTTTCAACAGGATGGGGTAGGGGTTGGAGTGCAGTCTCTGGTCTTGGGCCAAAGGGTTTGGAGTGTGGGAGGGGCTCTAGGCTTAGCCCAGGGTGGGGAATTGGGGTCCAGGAGGGGTTTCCCGGTGCAAACCCTGAGATGTTGTTTGGGTGCAGGGGGACTCACATCTGGGGCAGGAGGCTGGGTGTAGGAGGATATTCAGGGCTGAGATAAGGGTTCAAGAAGCAGGCTCTGGCTGGGCACTGTTTAACTGAGCAGTGGAGCAGTGGAGTTAAGGCAGGCTTACTCCTGCCCTGGCCCTGCACCATTCCTGAAAGCAGCTGGCATGTGCAGCACTGCATCTTAAGGCTTGTCTCCATTTCTCCAAGGATTGACGCTTCAGTGATCAATCCACTGGCTGTCAATTTATTGTGTCTACTTGGATACAATAAATCGATCGCCAAGCCCTCTCCTGTTAATCCTGGTATTCCACCAGGATGAGAAGAGTAACTACTATCAGCAGGAGAGCAGCCCCCACCAACGTTACCATACACAAGATGCCGCAGTAAGTCCACTTCAGCTACACTATTTGCATAGCTGAAGTAACATAGAGTAGATTGACAGCAGGGATTAGTGTAGATCTGCCCTTAGAAAGGTACAGATTAGAGAAAGAGATTGACTAGAGCATCCTGAATGAAAAAAAATCTGTCTGGGAGTTTCAGGGCAACATTTTTAGCTGGGCCTCCATTTTAATCAGAGAAAAAAATGGCATATTCAGCTTTGCATCCATGGTTATTCATACTTTAAGCCTAGATCACTCAGTGGTCATTTGTGCCCAGAAATTATGGACATAGTAATAACGTAATATAATGACTTAAACTGATAGGGAAAAGTTGTACCGTCAAATTAACTCTATTTTACCAGCTGCAGAGAAATCTTGGACCCACATCATAGAGCGCACTGAAGATAAATCCCAAGACCTTGAACTTGTTTTGAAATTCTATGGGAAACTAACACAGAGGGTCAGGGACAGGACTGAAATGTTCATGGTAGGTTGAGTTGCTCAAGAGACACACTGCAATGTTCTATACTAGCTGGAGTTTTCTAAGCACATGTCTTCACTATAGGCTGGAGCAATGGGCAGCAATCGATCCAGTGGAAGTTGATTTATTGAGTTGATAAATAGGCCATCAAGTGCTCTCCCATCAACTCTGGTACTCTACCAAAATGAAAAGAGTAAACAGAGTTGACAAGAGAGCACCAGCTATTGAATTACCACTGTGAAGATACTGCAGTAAGCAGACCTATGTACATTGACTTCAGCTACGTTATATTCTTAGATGAAGTTGTGTAACTCAGGTCAACACTTCCCTCCCTTCCCCCTGGTAGCGTAGACAAGGCCTAAGTGAAGTATACCTCATGCCCAGCTATACTGCATTGCTGTAGTCCACCCAAAAGATAATGAAGATGCGAATAACTTTGGCAGATCTGGGTCTGCAAGGATGGGATGGTGTCTTCTAGCCAAGCAGAGATGGTAGAAAAACATTATTTGTGGTGATTGCTAGATGTGTGAAACCCGTTTGTAGAAGATCCTTAGTAAAAACTGTGGAATGTATAGAGTGAAGCTAGAATTAAAAGGAGGTTTCATTATTAAGGCATATTTAAATACTGTAATATAATTGAGTAGGCTGAAGGCTGTGGAAAAGCTGGTGTATTAAACCAGGCAGTGGAAGAGATTGTGTCCAATTGATTTAGATCAGTGGTTCCCAACGTGGTGCCCGCAGGCGCCATGGCGCCTGCCAGGGCATTTATGTGCACCTGCCGAGTGACCAGGGCCGGCCCAAGCCATTCTTCAGCCCCGAGCCCCGGGAGCACAGCGCGTGAGCGGCCCCACCCCTGGGCATGCGGTGCATGCACGGCCCCGCCCCCGGGCGTCCGGAAGCCCCAAAAGGTTGGGGACCACTGATTTAGATTTTAATATCAGCACTACTTAGTTTTCAAAGCACTTTACAAAAGTTATTAAATCCTACAGTAGTTAGCGAATGTACTGTTATAAAGGAAACGTATCACTAATGTAGGCCCAAACCTGCTAGTCCTCTGCATGCTCAAATTCTGCTCTAATTAAGGACAGTTTTTCACCAGAGGGCTCCCAGGATCATGGGCTTTATACTGTTTTATTATCAAAGAGTATTTTACATGCTTGAATACATTTGTGGCAAAGCAGAGTTTTGTTGATTATAACTATGAACATGCAATGAAAATGACAACATATTCAAAATGTCTCCATTTGTTAGACATTAAATGCTTATAATTTATCAAGTGTAAAATATTACTGCACAGGATTGCAAAGATAAATCTATAGTAACAATGACACTACTCTCAAAACCACAGATTATGTTACTGCCAAAAATAACAAACACTAACTATACACAGTTCATCTAAATAGAAGGGCCTGTCACATTTTAGGCTTTTGGGTCATTTATTTAAACACATCCAAAAAAGTACGTAAACACTGCTCCGCAAACAGTTCATTTACAGCCTAGACTGTATTTGAAGCAGGACAGATTAGGGTTGTAGATAAATCCAATATTATCAACCTTCCCTCCCATTAATTTGTGAGGCTGGGCTGTTCACAAAGCCTTCGTCCCAGTGTAATGCTGATACGTTTGCTTGCTCTGTATTTAGTTACTAGAACTATGCTCTGTACAATACTCTGGACAAGGTGTGATCCTTTGCAGCTCCCAAAGCTGCTTCTACCTCACTGCAATGAGGCACTCAGATCAGGGTGAGGAAGAGGCAAGGACAGTTGGCTGCAGTGTAGAGATGGCAACAAGCATGGTTTGACCTCTCTTAATGACAAGAAGTCAGAGTAATATTTTAAATTCCTGCTCTGTGACACCTGCCTGACTAGGGGGCTCCTTAGAGGAGTGCAGGACCCAGGACCCTCCCCCACCACACCTGTTCCCACCCCTGCTATGCCCCTGCCCTCTTACATCTAGGACCAAAGAGTGCAGGCTTTTCTTACAGGGTTGCCAGCTTTCTAATCACACAAAACTAAACACCATTGCTTGCCCCTTACCTCAGGCCTGGCCCTACCCTGCTCCTTTTCTGAAGCCCTGTCCCCTGCTTATTCCATACCTCTTATCTCTGTCACTTACCTTACCTCACTTTCACTGGGCTGAGACAGAGGTTTGGGATGCACAATGAGGGGATGAGGATTCCAGTTGGGATGTGGGTTCAGGGTGGAATCAGAAATGAGTGGTTCACGGTGCAGAAGAGGGCTCTGAGTTGGGGCAGAGGCTGAAGTGCAAGGGGGGATGAGGGCTCTGGCTGGGTGGAGATGGAGATGAAGGTGTTGCAGTGCAGACTCTGGGGTGGAGTCAGGGAGGAGGGTTTTAAAGTACAGGAGGGGGCTCAGGACTGGGGCAGAGAGTCAGGGTTTGGAGTCTTGGCAGTTTGGGATCCAGGAGGGAGTTTCGGTGTGGGAGAGGACTCTGGGATGGGGCAGAGGGTTGGATATCCAAAGAGGATCTGTCCATGCACTGCCCTTGTGCCTGAAGGTGCCTCTCTGATTGGTTGTAGTTCCTGGCCAATAGGAGCTGCAGAGACAGCACTCAGGGCAGGGGCACCAAGTGGAGCCTCCCTGCCCCTAGGAGCTGCAGAGACCTGGCAGCTGCTTCTGGAAGCTACATGGAGCCAGGGTAGACAAGAAGCCTGCCTTAGCCCTGGACCTGCACCACACTGCTGACTGTAGTTTTAAACAGATGCCATGGTCCCTTTTCGAATAGGCAAGGACTGGACACCTAACAACTCTAAGGATGAGGGTCTGTCTCCTGGCAAACAGTGATTTTGAAAAAGATGTGAGGGAAATGGTGGATAATCAGCTGAACATGAGCTTCCATGCAATCCTGGATACCTAAACAGGGGATCTCAAGCAGGATTAGAGACATTATTTTACCTCTATATTTGACCCTGGAGTGATGGCTGCTGGAATATTCTGTCCAGTTCTAGTGTTCACTGTCAAGCTGCCTGTGGTGACTGAAGAGCATGAGTACCAACCTCAGGGCTGTTAAGAAGCTGAACTCAAGCCCCAAATGGGTTATAAGTTTTAGACTTAGATTTCACCAACCAATTATCAAAAGTAAACTCCTCAGGCATAATAACAACCATAACATGGGGTCATGGACAGTCCCTTTGGATACTCTGATTTTTCTTGCCACTCAGGTAATTGTGCCTTTGTAATTGATGGCGTCTTCCATGAAGATTCACAGTAATACTCAGGTTATTCCAAGTGTCAAAGGATGAGTCACTTACTTCATGTCATTTGCATCTTAAATTTCACACCAAAAACAGCACTTGCAGCTAATTCTGTTATAAACCGAAGAAAGATTTATGAAGTAGGAAAAGAAAACAAGAGCATTATTTACAAGGATAAAGCAGGCAAACATACACACAAAAGAGTCAGCATTTTAAGCTTAAAAAAGTAATAGAAGCATCTACAATAAGCAAGAACTATTTGTCTTTTAGGATCAGCCCAGGTTAAGCATAGGGGATCTCTCATTCATACTATTAAACTTTGTCCCACGGAGTCCAAGCAGCCTAGAGATCCAATTCCATCTTGTTATGGGGTTTTATTCTCCTTCTTCCTTGTGCTCTGAGCTGCAAACTCAGCTTATGGGAAGAATCCACTTCCACGACTCATCCTTCGGGGTTGGGGGAAGGGAAGGGCAAAACAACAAATGTCTTTTATCCACTTTATTGGCCCACAGTAATCTGTTGGGTAGGATGCAACACCTTTTGTGGGCAATGAACACTTTACACAGAGGCTAAGGACACCATTCCTACCTTTCCTGGCTAATGACCATTTGTGGACCTATCCTCCATGAATTTATCTAGCTCTTTTTTGACATAATTGTTCCAATGGTTAATTGTGCACCTGTCTTGGGCTTGGTTAACATAATTAACCATTGGAACAATTTACTAAGAGTCATGATGGAGTCTTCATCACTGATAATTTTTAAATGAAGACTGGAGGTTTTTCTAAATGTTCTGCTCTAGAGATTATTTTGGGTATATTGTAGGGCCCCTGCTATGTAGGGGTAAGTCTACACAGCAGTATTATTTTGGAACAACTGACATTATTCTGAAATAACATAGTCTGTGTCTACCCTCGAAGCAATTATTTTGACATAATATCAAAATAATGTTGAGCGGGAGGACTTCTTACTTTGACTCCTGTAACCCTCATTTTACAAGGAATAAGGGAAGCTGGAGGAAGAGTGCTCTCTCAGACTTCCTGCTGTGTAGATAGCACCAAAAGCCGAAATAAGATATTTTGACTTAAGCTATGCAACTGACGTAGCTCAAGTTGCATAGCTTATTTTGGCTTTAGCCCTGCTGTGTAGACGTACCCTAGGAGGTCAGACTGGGTGAGCACAGTGACCCCTTCTGCCCTCAGAATCTACGATCTATGAATTCACAATATCAGGGTGAGTTGGTGTTGTAGGAAAGTTCATCACCTTGCAGTATCAAATCCTACATGCGAAAAGGTATGAAACCTCTTATGGCAGCTCTCCCCTCTTCCTGTGAAGAGAGGCATGTAGGCCTAAAAAGTATGCAAAGAATGGGTGTGTCTGCAAATGCAAAATTAGATGTATGACCTTGAGAATGTGAAATGAAGCTATGCTATTTATTATGAATTAGTATCATTAGTCATAATAAACATTTATACTGCAGCAGCCAAGTAGGTTGGAGACCTATTGCACTAGGCACTGTACAAAAATAGAGTAAGTTATAGTCCCTACACTTACAGAACTTACATATAATCTAAATCACTTCTCTCTTTAGTGCTACTCTTGCTCCTTAGCAGGAGCAACGTTGCAGCCATATTGAACATAGTCTCCTCCTCCTCATTGATTTGTACAGTACCTGGCATTTGTACAGTACCTGGCATTGTGCAGGGTCAAATCCAAAGTGATAGGGTAAACTATCTGTAATACACGATTATAGACAAGTGATGTCAAAGAGTCTAATGAAGATATGGGGAAGTAAAATAGCATGGAAAAGTTTTCATTTTTATGTATTAGTATAAATCACAGATATGATTAATTAGTGTATTTATACCTATGTAGAAGTACGGCATAATGAGAAATTTACAAAATAATAGAGTTTAAAAATAAGTAAAAGGATGACTTTTGTCTTTTTATGGACCATTAAAGTTGCAGAGGAAAAGGAGAGGAGAGAGAGGATGGGATTTACCTACCCAGAATAAGTTCACAAGATCATCTTTTACTAGCCTGCAAATGGCCTTCCTCCCACAACACAGAATACACTGCTTAACTATTTAAAGATGTCTGACTCAAGATCTGTTAATCTTATACTGTAAGCCCTTCTAGCCATAGAATTCCAAACAATATGTTAAAAGGATGAATAACAACCATGCTTCAATTTTCACAGACCATATAAATTAATTTCTTCTTCATCTTTCTGTGACCTTGCTTCTGTAAGTAGGTAGGCTGACTGGGATTGCATTTGACATTTAATCTTTGCCAAATTTGCTTCCTGATCATTCCAGTTAGTCAGTTTAATACTTCAGGGTTGGAGTGTGATTTGTAGCTGTACCTTTGCAGGGCAGGAGGAGGATTAAGAGTCCACCTCTCAGAGCTCTGCAGGCTTCCAGCCCACAGGAGCAGAACTGAGTGAGTGAGTGTGTGTGGAGGTGGGAGTGCGGGAGGGGAGCAGAAGAGTGTGTGGGCATGGGCAGTCATGACTCCAGAGGAACACACTGGCCAGCACAGCTGAGCCCAGACAAGTGGTAGTGTAATGTTCAACAGCAAATCTCCTCACTCCTGGTACCAGTGGAAGGGAAGAACAGTATCTACTCACTGCTCAGGGCTTTCCCTGGCCCTCAGAACAAACTGTACCTTTTGTTCCCAGGCGTATGCCTGGGAACAAAAAGAGAGGCAATAGCAATTGCCATCAGAGACCACATGGAAACTGTTTAAACCTTTGCAATAATGTGAATGAAAAAGAACAATTTGCGTCATTTGAAAGAGAAGCTACAAGATGTAACTCGTTATTACGAACTCAGGGGAATCCTGCAGCCACTCTTACCTGATGTGTTGCCATGAGGCTGTGTTAGCTGCTAATGCACGCCTTTTAGGTCACTCTGTTGCTTAAATTATTTTATAAAATCATAATTCTAAGGGCTTGTAAATGAAGAGTCAGAGTTCAACCAGAGCAAGTTTTGTGGTAACATGGGAGACAAGCTACGCACGAGGATGACATGGGAGTCATTTCTTATGCTTTGGATAACAGACTTGAAAAGGAAACAGAGAGGTTCAGACAAAAATAGTACCAAACTGGGGCTAGCCCAGGGCAGTGCACAGGCATTGGGATGTGGATCAAGGAGACTTTCCCACTTTTACCCAATCTGGGGCCTCGTCAGTCAGCACACTCCCACTCCCCGAGAACAGGACTGGCCCTGATTGTGGCACCAGCTTCCTCGCAGGGGGATGAGCAGTGAAGCAACTGCCAGCAGACCCCCCTCAAGAAACATCCGTAATCCCCCTCAAGGCATCCTGAGGCTGTGCCCCCCTCCCACCTCGAGCTCGTGTGTCTTTCCCTACTCTGCTGCTCATGCTCCCACATACTACATCCCTCCCAATGGTCCCAGGACTCTTTGTGCCCTCTGCCAAGTGTCTCCCAGCGCCTTCTACCCTAACCCCAACCTCTTAGCTTCCTTCACTCCTGGGGAAGGGCACTAGAGATGGACTGAGCACGGACCTTCCTCTTGGAGCCAGCTCAGCCCCTGCCTGCCCAGCTGGGCTCCCCCAGCTCTGCATTCTCAGACCTTGGGTGGGACTCCAGAGAGCCGCTTATCCCCCCAGGAGGGGCACAGAACAACCCCTAGCGCCAGCAAGTTGCAACACAGCTTTCTTCTCCCTGCCCAGCTAATATGCACTGCGTGGTAGCCTTGGGCTGTCCTTTCTTCCACTGCCAAATAGGGGCTGAAATTTCAGGGAGACAGATGTGTGTGTCCCCACCTCTCCCAGTAAAATTACATTTATAGGAGAAGTGGAAGTGAGGAGAGGGATCCTCCAAGTACTGGAAAGCACTGGGAGCCACTCTGCACCCCTACAAAGGACATAATGGGTACGTTCTGATCCTGCTGCTTCAGGACACATTGCTGGTGACACACAAAGCCTCCAGGACTTCCTGCCAGGGCAACATTGTGCCTGCCGACTGCTGCTTGGCTGTGGCTCTACAATCCCAGCCTGGCCCCTGGATGCAACAGATGCAGGCATTTCCCAACAGATAGATTTCATCACAGATGCAGAATGCAAAGATAAAAGGATTTGTGCACTGTGAAACATTCTAAAACATGTCTGACTCCATGTGCACATGTTCTGTTTTGAAATTAAATAAATCAGGATACATTATGTTAGAAGCAGAAAGAGTGAGACTGAATATTGCTTTTTGCCATGGCTCTGCAATACATTTCAAGTACATAAACTAGCCTAAAATATAGTTCTGACAAAATGTCAGCAAAAAGTTCCTGCACAAATAATCCCCATTTTGGATTCAGATTCATTATCTTCAGGGTCTTCAGATATATGAGGACATTCAATGATTTTGCAGAAAGAAAATGCCTGTTTCCTGTAATGTATCTTTATGTGTTTCACATCCAGTCAGAAATAGAATAGTTTTCTGTTTGTTTAGCAATTTAAACTCAAAATCAAGGAAAGCCAGGTTTCTTGTTTTGTTATTAGTTCAAATTCAGAGAAGGCTCATAAATTATAAAAGCAAAAAGGATGATTGTGGTCAATTACTCTGACCTCCTGAGTATCACAGACCACAGAATTTCCCTGATTTCATTCCTGTTTGAACAACATGTATCTTTTTGAAAAACATCCAATCTTGAAAAAGGCACATACAAACCTGACTGGGTCAAACTCATAAACTTCTGATATGTAGTCAGACATATTAGCTGCCATGCCACTGGTGCCAAAAAAACCCTTTTGATACTAGAAACCCATTCCCCAGTGCTCCTCCCTGTTTCAGTATGGGTGGTGGTGGTGGAACTCGGTAAGACCCTCAGAAGGATGGTCAGCTCTTGGGAGGGTGAGGGGAGAGTTCATGAACAGGGGTCTAGCCACTCCTCAGACCTCAACGTGCACATAGGAGTATTCCTGGGACAAAAGGAGTGTTTTTTCTATCTCTCATTGGCCAATGGCGGAGGGGGGAAATAGGGGACCTAACTCAGTTTCATGCCCCCCATTTCCCAATTTTAGTCTTCCCCGGCATCTGGGGCATATCACAGCTAAGGCAACTACAGCAATGTCTGGAAGAGCTGTGGTTGCACTGCAGTAGCTGGGACCACACACACAACCAGGAAACACACACACAACCAGGAGAAGCAGAGATGGAGCAGGAAGAACAGCAATGAACAGAACTGCACCTACCTGCCACCATCTTGTGAGAGTTAAGTGCCAGACAGAACTGACAGCAGCTAGAACAGAGACTAGCTCCGAAGCAAGAAGTAGGAGAAAAGCAGCATCTGAGGATAAAGGAAGCTTCCCTGAAAGGGGTCAGGCTACTGACTATCCTGACTCATAAAAGATCTGGAAAAAAGCCCAATCTCCAATTACATTACACCCTGTCATGGTCTTATCCTAACAAGATAGATATTTAGAAGGTAGCGTTGGTGAGTTTTCAAAATCCAAATGAGGGATACAGATTGCATGATCATAGAATCGTAAGGTGGGAAGATACCTTAGGACAGTGGCTCCCAAACTTTTCGGCATCATGCCTCCCTTTTTGATTTTTGATAAACCCTCATGCCTCCCCCCCCAAAATAGCAGCAGAAAAAGAACTTGATGGGGGGGCTGGGTCGCCTTGCGCCCTCCCTGGAATTTCTTCATGCACCCCAGTTTGGGAATCAATGCCTTAGAAGGTCATCGAGTCCAGCCCCCTGCCCAAAGCAGGACCAATCCTAACTAAATCATCCCAGCCAGGGCTTTGTCAAGCCAGGACTTAAAAACCTCTAGGGATGGAGATTCCTCCACCTCCTGAGGTAACCCATTCCAGTGCTTCACCACCGTCCTAGTGAAATAGTTTTTCCTAATATCCAACCTAGACCTCCCCCACTGTAACTTGAGACCACTGCTCCTTGTTCTGCCATCTGTCACTACTGAGAACAGCCTTTCTTCATCCTCTTTGGAACTGTCCTTCAGGAAGTTGAAGGCTGCTATCAAATCCCCCTTCACTCTTCTCTTCTGCAGACTAAAGAAACCCAATTTATTTAGGCTTATTAAGGGGAATTTAGGTAGTGGTAGCAGCTAAAAAAGCAGTTGGATTTCTTTTGAGAAGAATAATGGGATGAGGAAGTGTACTTATCAGATAGAAGGGTTGACATTTTGCTGAGGGAGATTAGCGATTGATTAGGAAGGAAATAGCCACCAGGCAGTGGGGTGGGAGGGTTTTATCTGATTTACAGCTAGCACCCCATTGGTCAGAGTATGTTGGGGAGGATAAAGGCTAAAAGTATCACCTATCTGAGGGAAATGAGATCTGAGAAATGGTAAGGAGGGACCTGAAGTCTTCATAGACTTAAGTCCCCCTTGAAATCCATTTCAATCTCACAGAGAGGCTTCAGAAGTGAGCTTTGTCCCTAAGGGTACATCTACACGGCAGGGCTAAACTCAAAATAAGCTACTCAACCTGAGCTATGCTAACTGTGTAGCTTAAGTTGAAATTGCTTATTTCGAATTTGGGCACATCTACACAGCACTTTTTTCAAAATAGAGCACTCTTCCTCTGACTTCCCTTACTCCTCATAAAATGAGGGTTACAGGAGTAGGAGTAAGAAATCCTCCAGCTGGACATTATTTTGACATTATGTCGAAATAACTGCTTGTGTGTAGACACACATTTTGTTATTTCGAAATAACATCAGTTATTCTGAAATAACTAGCCAATTAGCCCATCATAAGATGGGATTTTCAGGTCTCTCCTGACCTGAACATCGGTTTTCTCTCCTAAGCCTCCGGTCTCTCGCTCTGTCTGTCTGTCTGTCTGTCTCTCTCTCTCTCTCTCTCCTCCCCTTACTGCCTCCCCCCCCTCTCTCTCAGCTCTCCTCCGCCTTCTGCCTCTCTCTCTTTCTCTTCTCCTCCCCCTCCTGCCTCTCACTTGGGGGACCGCGGAGCCCAAACAGTCGCTTGTGCCACTTGCTGCCATGCGGCAGCCTGGCTGAGCGGTGCAGAAGTCAGCCAAGCACCACAGCGGGAGGTGAAGGGGGGCAGTGATGTTCACGGTCAGGGGGCAGGGCCTGGAGCCACTGTCACGCCGCATGTCACCGCCCTGCCTCCCTTCACCTCCCACCGTGGCACTCGGCTGATTTCTGCGCCGCTCAGCTGGGCCGCCGCGGGGGAGCAAGTGGCTGTTTGGGCTTCCCCGTGGCAGCTCGGCTGAGCTGCGCAGAAGTCAGCCGAGTGCCATGGCGGGAGGCGAAGGGGGGCGTGGTGGTGACGTACATGGCCAGGCCCCACCCCCTGGGCATGTACGTCACCACCCCACCCCCCTTTCCCTCCCGCCATGGCGCTTGGCTGACTTCTGCGCCGCTCAGCCAGGCTGCTGCGGGTGAGCAAGTGGTGCAAGCGGCCATTTGGGCCCCGCACTCCCCATGCAGCATGGGCCGCCCAGAGGGAACAGCCAGCATTTCAGCATTAGAGACTCTCAGACATTGGGCTCCTATATATATGATGGTGCTGTGTAGACGTACCCAGAGGGAGGCTGAAGGAGGTCTTGCACCAAATTATTAGTTGTATGGTGGGAGTCCTGTAATTACACAGAGCTTGTTATGCTGCTGGAATGGTGGGAGGAGGGAGGCTTTATCATCCCTCCCCATGGTTAATTTAACGAAGTTGCAGCTCAACATGTAAATCTATCACTGTGCCTCTTTTATTCACTTGTGTATCATGATCAACATCTGCTGGAGTCCCTGCAAAACAAATGTTCTGAATTTCTCATAGCCGAAGTGTTAAACTCTTTGCTGTTATGACACACTACTTGTGGCACCGTCTAAAAGGGTAGAAGTACAGCATTAACAGCCCCCCCCCCCAGTAGCCCACCAGTATGGTAATAGGACAGCTTAGAGGCAGCCTATGACATAACTCTAAAAGGAGAAAGTTTTGAAATGCTGACTTTGAAGCTCTCTCAGAAGGCTGGCTGGATGTACTAGTTTGAGGACTAAGTAGTACATGTGGCTGCGCCAAATTGTTGTAAAATCATTTGTTCTCACAGTGACAGTTTGTCTGGCTTGCCTATGAGACTGAATTTCCGGAATGGCTGGGCTATTGCCTGCACCCTGAGAGCCAGGTGGAAATGGATACCTCGAGCCAGACATATGGGGAGTGTGCAAAAATGTAATCTGTGGAGTTGGACATCCTGTTAAACTTTCCATTGCATGCAACTGATTTGTTCAGCTCGATGTCTGCCATATGATATTATTTACAATTTACTCTCAGTGATCTAAGTGTTCAGTTATACCCAGGTAAGCTGCCTTTTGAAAGCTATTACACCTCTGAGACAGCATTCTCAGAAGATATATTTTTCTTGTGTCAAATGCACAGTTTTCAAGAAAATTCTACCAATTCCTGAAGGGAGGAGGCTATGCTTTAGTATACAGTCACTCTTGCCTCTACTGGGCCACATCCTTAACAGGTGTACATCAGCACAGCTCAAGTGACTTAGCAGAGCTATGCTAATATAGACCAGCAGAGGATCTGGCAGACTGTATTCATGCATGTAAAGAAATTGGGGTGAAGGGTTATTTAACAAAATAGAAAAATGTCATTGTTAGCAATTTTCTCAGTATTTCATTGAAAGGAAAGTTATTTTTGGCTGCAACCTGTAAAGATTATTTGAAGATTTAGGTACTTGCGAGTATGATTCAGATCACCAGCAAGTTACATTGGTTATTGAAATCACATTCTGTTCTCTTCCAATCCTTTATCTTACAGAAATTCATGGGTCTCATTCATATAGCACAAGACGTGATGCTTACTACCTGCCTATTGTCACTCTGATTTTGTTGTTTAACTTTGCACCCTCTATCCATTTACAGAACAAGGCACAGAATGAACTTTCCTAACTAGTCCTGGTCTGTCCTCTTCAGAGGAGCATGGCAACTTGACAGACTTTTGCTTGTGAATAATTTATAATGGGTGAAAATAAGGCAAGGAGTACTGACTGCTAGCCGTGTAATCTTTCAAATGCTGATCTGCATTTCTGTGGTCTGTTCTGTGTCTGGCCAGCATTCTTAAAAATGTTTCATTTCTGTACCCAAGCTGGGTTTTTTTTTCTATTTTACAGATTGCTGAAAATGCAACTTTAATTTTCTTAGAGCCTTACACTGTCCAGTGTCTTGCTTCAGTGGGACTATTTGGGGGGTTAGCTATTGTTCAACATGAGTAAGCATGGCAGAATCCATCCTGTAGACGTTAAAGCTACATTAGACATATTGAGTCATGCTATCAATCACCTTTACCAACTAACACAGGACTATTCCTCTCTTCCAACTTAGAATAGCAACTCCACCCTGACAAATGTCCGTTTTGTCAAGTTTGCAGACTGTTTAAGCAGTTCCACTAGTCAATTAGAGGATATTAAAATGTTCTTGTAATTTAGATGACTGAAAATATGTGCTGCTTTTATAAACTAGACCTGAACTGGCTGAACTTTGCTAGAGGTTACAGATCACATGGCATTGGCTCTCGAGGAGGAAGTATAGTGATTCAGGCACTAGTCTGGGAATCAGAAACCTTTGTTGCCCTCTCACCCTGCTCCCATTTAATTCCCTGCTCTACCACAGATTTCTTAGGTGAACTTGAATGAGTTTCTTGGTGCCTTCATTTCCCATGAAGATAATAACCCTCCTCTACATTATGGTGTGTGTGTGTGTAAATACATTAAAGATTGTGAGGTGCTATTGTAATGGGGGTCATAAAGGGTAGGTTTCCACAGCAGCTGGAGACATTTTCCAGTTTGTGTAGATGTCTGACTGAACTAGTGTGCCAAATATGCCAGTCAAGTGGTGGTAGCATAGTTAGCTGCACAAGTAGGTACTTAGGGTCACAGATGGGACTGTACTTATACATCTACCTGAGCTGGAAATTACACTTCCAGCTCCAGTGCAGACACACTCATAGACAGACTGACTTGGCATAGTCCATGCATCCAAGTGGGCTAGCAGAAGCCATTCTGACTCCCCTTCTCCGTGAGGAGCTGTTTTCCATGGAACATGGGAAGAAGGGAGGGGGACAGTGCCTCTGCTGCCTGGCCAGCTTTATGGATGAGCGATGCAAGCGACTGCCTCGGGTGCCATGGTTAGGAGGCTCCAGGGTCAAGAGGCAAGGAGCAGTGAGGCCATGATAGGGAGCTTGGGTCAGTGTTGGGGAAGGCAGTGGGAGCTTGCCTTTCTCAGTAACAGAAGTTGGTCCAATACAAGATACTATCTCACCTACCTTGTCTCTAGTACCTGGGAAGCAGTGGGCTACAACTACACTGTGTACAAAATCATCACCAGATAGTGAAAAGCACGTGTCTCTTTTACAACAGAAGATGAGGGCAAGGATCAGTGCAAGCTGAGTAGAGTGTCACATTTTGGGTGTGCAGGGATGATGTTGATCTCCAATTGAAATACAGTTAGGAAATAATGAGCAAATTCGTTCTCTCATCCTGAAAAAAGACCTGAAATATAATATTGTGCCACCAATACTTTAGCAGAACTTTCTCATTTAGTAAAGGGAGAATTTTGCTTTATTTTGCAGATCCCACATCCTCCATGGCTACTGATATCTAAATGACATGGGATCTAATTCAATAAGCAGTGTACCTGGAATAATGTGACAGATAAAGGATACTGTTTCTGAACAGATATTCATGTGTAACCTGTACATAACAAGCCTCCTCTATTGTTTTATTTTAACTCTATTGAGTTATCCCTCTGTGTATCATTTATTTCTAGATGTAAATCAGCAGAAATTGCCAACTGTGCATTTAGTATTAAGTTTAAAGCTTCTCACATCTATAACTGGGAAGCTGATGGCCCTGACAAAGGTAATGCTTCATAGTCCATGCCTGTTGTTGTGAGTAAAATAGTACTGTCTTTGTCAGTGTAAGTTTCTTTTAATATCTTTGTAGTGTCTTTTATTGTAGCTTACCTGTTCTTATTCTCTTCTAGCTTCTGAAAACCATGGCAAGCTGACCTAATCATATATGAAACTGAAACTTTTGCAATAGCAATCCTTCTGCTAAGATCATGCTCTACAGTTTTCAACAAATATGTCCTCAACCTCCCCTGCCACCAAGTAAATTAAAATGTTTCTTAACACATAACCAGTGCACATGCAAGGGAACTGTCTGCATATGTCCTTCCAACTGTCTAGTTTTATCTCTCTTACCACAGTACCAGAGTGTCTCACAAGCTTTAAAGAATATACTGTCCATCAGAACACTTTGTAGGTATGTTTACATTGCAGTTGGAAGCAAGACTCCTAGCCCAGCTAGACAGACATGTACCACTCCTGGGCGAGCTAACACATGAAAAGAAGCAGTGGAGATGTTAAAGCATGGCTAGTCACGAGAGTACAAGCCTGTCCAACCCCGGATCTGTACTCAGTGGCTAGCCAGTACTGTCATCTATATTGAAAAACAACAAATGGTCTGGTAGCATTTTATAGACTAACAAAACATGTAGATGGTATCATGAGCTTTCGTGGGCACAGCCCACTTCTTCAGATGACTGGAGTTTTGAGTTTAGGATGTGTGCTAGCTGAAGCAGAGCTAGCACACATCTGTGAACTTGGGCTAGGAGGTTAACTCCCAGCTGCAGTGTAGACATCTACCCTGTGAGGCTTGGAAGTAGAGTCTTTATTTTATCTATAGGAAGTGAGATACAGAATGATTAGTGACTCACTCAAAGACCACAGGGATAGTCTATAGCAGAGCCAACAACAGATCATGGATCTCCAACAACTTAATATAGTGCCTTACCCACAGGACCATCCTCCAGTTCATCAATAGCAGAACCGCTGAAAGGGTCAAACAAATCCCTAGGCACCAGACAGCATGAAAGGAGAAACAGAGCCAAGGCACAGATCACCTTTGAGCCTGGAGAACATTTACATTCTTGCATATGGTGAGTCTAGGGCAACATGATGGGCTGTTGGCTGTATCTCGGTAGCATAGTTTGGTCCATTTCAGAAGCTCAGATTAAGACACTCCCAGGATAGCCATTTTCCTTGAAGGTTTCTCCTCCTGGCTGTTATGATGGGTGCTGGCTTCCAAGTCTTTCAGAGTTTTTCAACATAGATTTTAGGATCTCAAGCTGAGTAGGAGAGGAAACAAGGGCTGTGTACTGTGAGGAATACTTCCCAGTCAGAATTGAAATTGGACTTTTTAATTATAGATAATCTCCTACCATGAGAGATATGATAGCACACAGGAAGATATTATCAGACCAAAAGCACATCAGATAAACATTGGCCCTCTTGGTTTGCTTTGCTAACATATTCCATCTGTTAGAGTAGAACACAATTAGCTTAACTGACCCTTTTTTCATCTAAATGAAAGAGATGGGAGTAGAACTGGGCAGGTTTGTTTGGGTTCTTTTGGCCAAATAGTGGTAATTCATGACAATAAATAGTCACTGTGTCAGGGCTAGTGTAGAAACAACTTGACAACCTTGTCATTAGGCTGCTCAACTATGATATGGGAGATCCAAGTTCAAGTCTCTGCTCTAACAGCTGTTTAATTATTTGAAAAAAATGGAAGAGCTTCAACAGGCCAGACAAATACCTATGAAAATATCAGACAACACCCCCTCTTAGAGCAATGAGAAAGAGCCAAGTTCAAATTCCTTTTCCACGTCAGCCCACCTGAGTGCACTAAATGAAGTTATAAGGAGTTGATTCATTTTGTGACTGTAGCTCTTAAAACAAGTTCAGGTTGAATTGTTTGAGCTAAAATAGATTTTTTTTAATTGCCAAATTTTTTCATAACTTTTGGATTCGGTTCAATATGAACTGATTTTCATTATTATTATTTTGATTTTTCAGGACTGCCAGGACCCCCCAAAATAATTCTCCCAGGTCCAGATGTTGTGTAGTGACTAAAGCACAGGACTAGAGCTCACCAAACATGGATTCTATTCCCAGCTCTGCCACTGGCCTGCTGGGTGACTTTGGGAAAGTAATGTCACCACTCTGTCTCTCCGCTCCCCTGCTGTGAAAGGGAGATAAAGTAATGTATGTGTTTTGGAAAGTGCTTTGAAATCTAATGACAATAGCACTTAAAAAGGCCAGTTATTAGCAAACTGCAAACCATTGCTAGGACTGACCAGCTTTTGAATTATTCCCCTTCCTGGCTAAAAAGGACAATGCCCCAAGAAGAGCCCATCAGTGCCAAGAAAGGTAGGTGGGGAAATATTCCAGAACTCTAAAATCAAAGATCTCACAAAATACCTGTACCTAGATTCTGGGGAGTGACCAGCCTGAAATGGTCCAGCTATAGGGACCTAAGCAGAGCAGGGAACTGGCAACCATGTGATAAAATAGACAAATGAAAGCACCAGAGGGATATTCTCTCACCTCACATTTTCACAACATACTAGATAATGATGTACTTGCAGCTAGAAATGTTCCCTTGGCAACACCATACACTTTAATACAGACCCTTTGTGAAGATGAGTTTTTGGTTGACCTGGCATAACAATTTAACTGGGAAGTCAGAGCAGAGTCTGTGAATTTGGAGGGGTAGTTTAGAACAGTGGTTCCCAACCGCCAGTCCGTGGACCAGTGCCAGTCCATGAACCACTAGCTGCTGGGCCACAGCGGTTCTGGAGGCCAGGGGTGGAGTACACTGCCCAGTCAATGTTCCCTCTAAGGCCCGCCCACCTCCTCAGCAGAGCCACACAGTGGCTGCTCCAGGGTGGGGCCACGTGGCAGGCGGCTGCCTCACCCAAGGAGCAGCAGGGCAGCTACCGTGTGGCCCTGGGCCTACCTTCAACCCTTCCCCAGGGCCGGAGCTGGGGGCTGCGTGGTGGCTGGTGGTTGATTCGGCCGGGGCCAGAGCCTGAGCTGCATGGAGGGTGGCTGAAGCTCCTCTAGTGGCCAGGGCCAGAGCTGAATGGCTGTGGTGGCTACTCCTCCTTAAGTCACTGGAACCCACAATCAACTTAATGGGAGCTGGGAGATGACCCAAAACTATATTTATGGATTCTAGCATCAATAAAGACTAGAATGCATCAATTATGCACAATGGTGTATTGTTTCACATTTGGTTCCTGTGAGCTGTTGTGCTAATATGTCATTGCCCTCTATGGCAGTGGGGCTCTGGAAACAGGAGGTCTGGTGGTGGGGGGCTCTAAGGGGTGGCGGGAGCTGATGGGGCTGAAGCCAGGACTTCAGAGCTGAGGCTCTGAAGGCCAGGGCTTTTGGAGGACCATCAACATTTTATTTGCATATTGCATATTGGTTATTTGCATAATGAATATGCAGATATGCAAATAAAATGATGCTGGTCTACCGAAAGTTTGTGAATGGGTTTGCTGGTCCACGGCGTAAAAAATGTTGGGAACCACTGTTTTAGAATGTTAATAGGATTTGGGGCAAAGTCCATAAAAGTTTCAGGGGTTGTATTTTATCCAGCAGAATACATGCACTGGGTATTTAATACATTCATTTCAGGTAAATAATTCAAGAGCTGTTTTCTCAACAAGAAAGCCAGCATATAAAGGCTTCCATAAAAAGGTCTGCATGAAAATGGAGACTAATATATCCAATTCACAAAAGAAACTGATCAAACTGGGACCTGTAAAATCTGTCTGAACTTTTAGGGTTTCGTGTTTGCGCATTGGCAATAGCCTTTGTGAGGGGCAAACACATAAGCTGCAATGGACATTTTTGTTTCATTCTCATCAGATCCTGGCAATGCACTTTTGGAGATATTTGTCAGTCAGTGCTGGAATTCAGGTGCAGGAGCTATGTAGGATCCTTTTGGGCTGACTTGCCAGCGTGGTAGTTGCAGGGTTTTTGGTAGAAAAACTGGAATTCTTGCATTTTATTTTAAACTCCCTTATGAACGGAACAGAATCTAGGAAAGAGAAGATATTTCCCAAATGAAAGAGAATCTCTGCTACTCATCTGGGCCTCATCATGCAGGAAACAGCCAGGAATTACTACTCCCTTTGTCTTCCAGGGCAACTGAATGAAGCTTATTTAATGTAGCTGTGGATGTTGATGATCCCAAGACAATAAAATTTCATTCTTTGTGAAGATTCTTCTTCAAGATAGATTATAGCCTTGAGAGGACAGTGCCCTGGAAGAGCTACTGTTGTTGGCAAGGATATAAATAGGAGAGACTGATTGTGACCAGATCTTTCAGAACACAGACAATGTAAAGGAAAACCATTAAAAGAAACTGGAGGCACAGCTATAAGGACCAAAGAACAGAGGGAAGCTATCTTCCATAAAAGTATCAGATGCTTCAGAAAAAGGTACAAGAGACTCATGGTAGCAGTTATGGAATAGCTTTCCCACAGAGGAAGTGTCTTTCTTACTGCACTTGTATTAGTGACTGAAAAATGTCCTGAGTCCTTAGATCAGTGGTCTCCAAGATCACTTTTTAAATGTCAGGGTAAGCCAGAATCTACCCCATCCCTTCCCCGAGACCCCACCTCTTTCTTGAGGCCCCGCCCTCTCCAAACAATTCCGCAGACTACCCGTGGCTGATGGAAACTCACCGTTAATTACATAATTATACCTGAGCCATTTTGCTAGTGCTGCAGCTTGGGAGAATGGTTAATTTAAATTATTAAACAGATTAAGTGTCTCTCATGTTAGTTTATCAAACTTCATTTAAAAAAAAATAAAACATTATGTCCAACACAAAAGGTTTCAATGTCTTCTTTATTTATGGCAGGGGTGGGGAACTTTTTTTGGGTCAGAGGCTACTGAACCACAGAAAAATCAGTTGAAGACCAAACAAGTGAGAAGCAAAAAACTCCTCTCAAAACCCCCAACCCACACTGATGTGGCCCCCAGTTGAGACACCTCATTCTTCTGGCACTCCAGCCCCGACAGGGTGAGGGGAAAGAGCAGGGAGGACTGAGGTTCAGGGCTTTCCATAGGCCAGATTTTCTTTTCTGGTGTTCCAGAGTTAGTGGATCTTGTGGACCCCCCCTAGGCTCTGGGGTCAGAACAAAAATGAGGGGCTCAATGTGCAGGACAGGGCTGCCAGCAAGTGGGATTGGGATGCAGGATCTGGGTGGGAGGTGGGGTGCAGGGTCTGGAAGGGAGTTTGGCAGCAGGAGAGGGTGTGGGGTGGGGGTACGAGATGGAGTTTGGGGGTGGAGGGGGTTGGGGCGGTAACACAGAAAAGGTGAGAGGGTGAAAATGCAACCAGATAGCTAGTTGGGGAGTGAGGCAAAGAAGTGGAGAGTAAAGGAAAGTGCAGCTTCTGCAAACTAAAATTGTAAGCCCCCTCACATCTTCCTTCTGCTCCAGCCTCGCTCCCTTTAGGCCCGTGATCCCACCCCAACCTGATCCCCTGCAGCACCCCATGCCATGCCCCACCTCCATTGGTCTAGTGGTGGTTGTAGCTGCCCCTGCAAGTGAATGATAAAAGATATGTTACTTTCCCCCACCCTCCTTTATTGTAATGGTGCAGATTTTGTCATAAACAGGATAGAAACTTTTTTATTACGTTTTGATGAAAATTTGTCATGATTTTTCACCCACCTGCCCAGACACCCCTTAGGTGGGAACCAGTCTCTGAGTATTTCCCCTTCGCACAGTTGTATCTCTTGGAGAGGCACTGCCACAAGTTATTACTATCATCACCAGACATATGGAAGGGGATAGCGAATCTCACAAGGACATTGAAGCAGAAGACCATTGAACCTATGGTCACAGTCTACAGTCTAGATACACTGGAATTACAGCCATGAAGAGTTGAGCACACTGAGCTGACTCTTATTGTCAGGTTATGCTATCAGAGTCAAAAGACACCCATCCCTAAAGGAATGACACCAGTTTCTGCATCACAGGCATACCCAACATTAGCAATAATGCGCTCTTCTGCTGCTATAATTGTTCCAATTAACCTGCAAGGCAGGAAGATGTCATGGCAATAAGGGTGGTATAAAAATACAGATAGACTAGGCAATAGTACTTGTGCTAGTTTTCTTCTAGTGTGAATTTTTGTACAAGTCTTCACATGGAAATGTACATTTGCACCTGAATTCATAACAGTTTCCTCTTTTGCAAACATTTTGGCAAAGTTTTGCTCCCATGTATATTTATGAACAGAGAGGTGTGATTACACATCTCTGACTTCCCAACGGATTCCAAGTCTATCACTGCTCTCATACTGAAAGACAATTAGACAGCTTCAGAGGGGTAGACGTGTTAGTCTGAATCTGCAAATGCAACGAGGAGTCCTGTGGCACCTTATAGAATAACAGATTTATTAGACCATACGCTTTCGTGGGCAAAGACGAAGTGGGTCTTTGACCACGAAAGCTTATGCTTCAATAAATCTGGTAGTCTATAAGGTGCCACAGGACTCCTCATCATTTTTTTAATTAGACAGCTTATAGTTGGCTTTAACGGGATAATTCTTTAACAGTTCTAGCTAGCTGGCTTGTTTCTTGGATAAGTAATCTACTGTGACCTCTGCATTGGGAGGGTAGTTATGACTGGAGGAACTGAGAATGAAAGCCCTTAAAACAGCTGGTTATTATTTGACAGGAAATACTTGACTCAGAAGTCATCACTGTTATTATTAACTCAAAAATTTACCAGTGAACACATCTGAATGTTTAATCACAAGATTTTTTAAGCCAGTTAAAAGCTGAATTGCATGAAATTTGAAACCCCCAGATATTAAAAATAAATAGGAAGAAAAATGTAGAACATGTGTAGCTAACATTAGTTAGATCAAATTGCATTTTTGTTGTTCCCCTTTTGTTAGTCCCTAATCCATATAGGCTCTATTAGATTGTAGACTCATTCAAGACATGCATTCATATGTATCTAGGGAGTGCTAAGAGCACAAAAGGTTCTAGATAAATAAGCAACATACAAATTAGTGTACCGAGTCCTCTCAGCTAGAATATTATTTCTTTCCTCTGTAAAGCACTAGGGAACCAAATCAAAATGTAAACACAAGTCTCCCTATATAGTATTCCTCCCAGGCTTCAACACCACTGACTTTTCGAGCAGCAGAGCAAACAGCTCCATCAGATGCTAGAAGATATTCAAAATACTGGACAACTCTCACCTCACAATTAAAGTATGAGTCACTGGAGGAACAGTCAAAAAATCAAGCTAGAGTGCCAAAGAGCTCAGTGCAGAACCTTCAACAGGACAACTACATCTCACCACAATGAAAATTGAAAAACTAAAGCAGACTCTCACTCTGTACAAGTATCAGAGACGATAAGCCACAGCTGGAAATGGGAACAGACATTAAAATAAAACCAGGGAGGAACCCGCGTGTACCCAGAACTGAAAAGGAAACGCTGAAATAGAAGATGATTTCTTAATCCAAAATCCAAAACATGAGGGAGTGTGAGAAAAATATTTCCTCCTATGTTCAGAAAAGATAAAAGGCATTCCATTAAAAATGAGGAAAATTTGTACATAACCCTGGGAGAAAGGAAAGAGATAACAGAGATAGTGCTAAGTTATGTAGCAACTTTCTGCCAAATCAGGAATGATCAATGGCAAGTGGCTACAGGTGATTGAACTCCAAATGCATTGCCGGGCACTATGCAAGGCAAACAACTGAAATACTGGACTTATCTCTACTATAGCCCTCATGGCTCTACTCCCCTCTTTCAACTTTAGCGGTGCTTGTATGGTTTTCCTGCCAATAACGTAATTTGAATAAGACAGAAACAAACCGGTCAGAGAGATAATACTTCAACAGATTTTGTGCAGAGCCTCCAACATGCAGAAGCAACTTATACAACTGGTGTAAAGGGAAAGGAAAGAAAGGGGGGAAAAGCAAGTTGAGATTTAACAGCAACTGCTAGTACTCCTGAATACAAGCTGCAGTGAAGGCAGAGTGAAATGGTACAGTAGGTGCTGGAAGGAAGGGAGCCAAGTTTAGTGTCAGTGACTGACAATGAAGAAGATGATTTTTAAGTGGATTTGAAGTAAGGCAGTGACTCAGTTGCTTGGTAGGGTGACTAGATAGCAAGTGTGAAAAATCAGGCCAGGGGGTGGCGTAATAGGTACATGACAAAGCTCCAAATATCAGATTGTCCTTATAAACTGGGACATCTTGTCACTCAAGTTGTTTAATGACAGACATGGAGATGGTACTGCACACATGAAATACTGTCTTTCCCCCAGTTAAGAATTACCCAGGAGATCAGATTAGGTGAGGGGGAACGTGGCAGCGTGTATGTCACGGGAGTAGGTAGATACTAGGTCAAAAAAGCAATAATTCTGAAGTGAATTCCATAGTAAACAGCAAATGATCAGTGAGGGTAATGAAGGATGAGATAAGAGGAAGCTACACAGTAACTAGTTAACTATCATAACTTTGCCAAGAGCAGGATTAAGTAAACAATTCCTGGCAGGGGAAATGCTACCCTTATCACAGCTATTACTGAAATGGCCTCTTCTATATCACAACAGATATTAATGTTGTTGCGCATCATATTATAGCACATTCCTCTGCTAGCCAAAGCAGCACATTATTCAACAACTTGCTGTGCAAAAAAGGGCAGGTTATTTTTTTAGTTGCCTCAGCTGTCTCTCCTCTACTTGCCTGACTTAATGTACATTCAGTTCCAAGTTGCCTGAATTTGAGGCATCTCCAGCAGCATCTGTCCTGGTTTAGTCATTTAACCACATGAAGCGGTTTCTACTCTTGATTAAAAAGAAAAAGAAAAAAAAAGCAAATGCACCAGAAATCATGAAACCCTTGAGAACTTTGAGAGCATTTTTGATGAAAAGCTTTTCCTTTTTTATTTTTGTCAACAACATTTCAAAATTCAAAGTATTATGACTAGCTGCATTTCTCAGTTTCCTGCTTCCTTTTTGCCCAGGTGTATCTGAAAATAAAATTTGGTCCATTGTCATAAGGGGGTTAATGGGTGGCTTATCCCCCCCTCTCTTTTTCTGCGAGACACTTTCTCAATAAAGTTGGTAATAGGAAACTTTGCATATGAAACACTGCAAATTTATAAGACTCCTCTTAACACAAAACTAGGCATTTTTAGAAATTGATGGATGTGGATAGAGCCTGCATAGAATTCTCAGTGTTTTTCTCCCCTCTGCTTACTAGTGACAACTGTGACTTGTAGAACTGAGCTATGAGAGGAAAGCTCCCTTTTTCTTTCCAGTTTGTTTACTCACTGTATTTGGGAGCATTTTCAGCCACTTACTATGAGCACAGTTATTCACATACTACCTTGAATTGGGACCACTCATGTAAATAACTACACATCAATGGGAGTAAGAGTTTCAGAATCTAGTCGCTGGCAAGTGTGGGTCTTTGGCAGAGCAACAAGGGAGAGAATATTTGTTTACAAATAGAAAAATGTTATTATAAAACCACAGGTAACCAGGGGAGTCATGGGAAATTGCAGCACCTGAGAATACTTTAATTTTTTTTAGATGACTAGATTGCAAGTTGATTCTGTCTCTTTAATTTTCCACCAAATATTTCATTCATCTCTACTGTTGAAATAAGAGTGTGGCCATCTCCAAATAGTTTAAACCATAGTGGCTTGTCCAACCTTCTAAGGGAAAAGAGAGGTTCCTATGAAACTGAATGGGTGAGTTACACTAGAGTGTCACAGCCCTCTTCTGTGGCGTAGATTACTTCACTCCGTGAATATAAATTGACAACAACCAGACTGAGCTGAAAATAAAAGACCAGGAGCCTCCTTTCATATGAGAATTTGAAATAGTGGAATTATTTAAATATGAGATACTCTATTGCTTTTCTGGTAACTTGAGATATGTCTACACTGCATGGCTATTTCAGGATACCAGAGGTATCCTGAAATAGCTACCTCACATTTACACAAGCTGCCCATTATTTCAAAATATTTTTTGAAATAATGGATGCTTTATTTCGCCATCCCGGTAAACCTCATTGCATGAGGGTTAAGGGATGGCTTGAAATGCGTGTTATTTCGAAACTTGGTGCTGTGTAGATGTGCCAAATTTCAAAATAAGCTATTTTGAAATAGATTCAAAATAAGATATGCAATTTACACTTATTTCGAGTGTAGGGTGTATTTCAAGTGTAGAGTGCTGTGTAGACGCACACTTAATGGGACAATTATTAAATAGGTTGGTGGATTTATTTTGCCACTAATTCACATGGCTATGGCAAAGCTGACTGGCAGCACAGTATATAACACAATAGGCCCTGGTCTACGCTAGGACCTTATTCCAAAATAACCCCCCAAGTTCAATTTATAAGTGGTGCATCCACACTAACAAGCCCATTATTTTGAAATAACGGGCCACAGAATTTGAACTTTCTACATCTGCTTTTCATGAGGAGTAACGCTAATTCTGAAATAGTAATTTTGAAATAATGCTCGTGTGGATTCTCCGGTGTCGCTATTTCAAACTTATTAGCCTTCGGGAGGCCTTCCGCAGCTCCCCAAAGAGCTTCTTAGGGCTTACGTTCAAGGTAGCATGTCCACATTATCGGAGACTGTCTCAGACTAATTTTGATGATTCCCCATATTGAGGACTACGATATGTTAAATAGGGAGTTCTTAAGTTGAGTTTAGTAAATAATTTCAGAATAGGCTCCTAGTGTAGACATGGTGTAGGTGAAATCCTGACCCCATTAGCTAATGGCATTACTACTGTTGACTTCAGTGGGATGAGAATTTCACCAAACACATGAGTAAATATTTTACATGGAGGGACTATTCCTAAACCTTTTGAAGTCAGCGAATCCCACTCCATCAACCTCAGTGGCATTGGATTAGTGTCTTGGATAATGTTCAAGCCCAAATAGAAAATATCCCAGTATGCATGAATATATACAAAAGGTAGGTAGGGTTATCAGAGAATAATATTTTATTTTAAAATCTCCTCCTTTAAAACCCACATGAAATATAAAAGGAGGAAATAAATTACAGGCAACAAGTCTCTCTCACTGGCTTAGGACTTACTTTGACCACATCTTGAAACAGAGTGCTGGTGAAATTGGGGAATTACAATAAGTACTAAATGTAACCCTTCTGCCGGGTAGGCCCGGCAGCAACCAGGGCCGGGTTCAATGTCTAGGGGTCCATCTCACACAGAACTGGCTCGAGCCCCACCCAGTAACCTGGGAAATTCACACACCCATGGGCGCCTCTGAGAGGCAGTGCTTTCCCACTCACAAGCACAGCGTCTGAGTGTAGAAAAGAAACATTGAATGAAACAGAGGGTGTGTCTAGACTATATGGCTCCGTCGACGGAGCCATGTAGATTAGGCAGGATGGCAAAGGGAAATGAAGCTGTGATTTAAATAATCACCGCTTCATTTAAATCAAAATGGCTGCCGTGCTGCGCCGATCAGCTGATTGTCGGCACAGTGCGGCAGTCTAGACGGGGATCTGCCGACCCAGAACCGTTCGTTGGCAGATCCTTTATGCCTCGTGAAACGAAGCTTACAGGATCTGCCGACGAAGGGTTCTGGGGTCGGCAGATCCCCGTCTAGACTGCTGCGCTGTGCCGACAATCAGCTGATCGGCGCAGCGCGGCAGCCATTTTGATTTAAATGAAGCGGCGATTATTTAAATCGCCGCTTCATTTCCCTTTTTTGTGTAAACTAATCTACATGGCTCCGTCGACAGAGCCATGTAGTTTAGACGTACCCAGAGAGAGAAGTCACATGGCATTAACTTGGGAAAATACCACAATCAGAGTTCATAGCCCAAACCATGAGCAAAGTCCAACACCCCTAGAGTCTCTGGAGTCCAGCAGCCCAAAACCTCCCAGAGTCCGACACCCCAAAAGTCTCTGTCCCTGGTCAGTGCCGCCCAGAGTTCAAAAGTTCACCTGCAGGGTTCTACCTCCCAACCTGGGTGGAAAGACGGTCAGGGGGGTTGATAGGGGCACCTTACGTGGTCCGAGGCCGACGGCACCACCTCTCTGTACGCTTCTGCTGCAGCCTTTACCATGAGCCACTCTGCCACGCTCCAACAGCTGTCTTGTTCCACTCCGCCGGTCACCCACCGGCCATTCCCACCGGCTGCTCCACTGGTCACCTGCAGCCACTCCCACCGGCCACCTGCCGGTCATTCCCACCAGCCGCTCCGCTGGCTGCTATGGGTCTGGCTCCCAGCCAAACCAGTGATCTCAGCTCTTAGGCTATGTCTACACTGCTGGGTTATTGCGCAAGCATATCTTGTGCAAGAGAGCGTCCACACCGGCCAGAACGCAGCGCAAGAACGCTGAGCTCTTGCGCAAGAAAACGTGCACACTGGTGGGATGCTGTTACACAATAACTTGCCCCGGAACCACTTCGGCCATGTCAAAAGGTCACCAGCGGCATCTGTGGGCACGCTCCGGACCCCTGCTGGGTAATGTGCTTAAAGGGACCCCTGGACAGCCCTTTTCCTGCGGCTGGGTACAGAGGCATCTCATTGAGGCATCCAGACACACAGCCATGTCCTCCAACTCAGCCTCTGAGCAAGTGCCCCTGCACCATCACTGCCTTGCTCACAGACATGGAGCCGGAGGAGGACCCCACCCAGCAGTGTCCCATCACATCCATAATTGAGGCTGTGGAGGTCCTTCTGCAAGGACCCACACTGCTCCAGCAGGAACTGGAGACCGGGCAACACATGCTCGATCAGATGCATGCAACAGCTGCACTTGGGCACCCCCATCCCACCACCAACAGGCACCTGTGGAGCCACGACACCAGTGGGGACTGGTGGGAGTGCCTGGTGCTGGGACAATGGGGCGACCAGCACTGGGTGCAGAACGTAAGGATGAGCAGGGGGACATTTCATGAGCTCTGCACCTGGCTTGCCCCCGTGCTCCAGAGGCAGGACACCCGCCTGCACCCCGCCATCCCCATGGAGAAGAGGATTGCGATTGCCCTGTGGAAACTGGCCACCCTGGACAGCTACCGCTCCATGGCGAACCAGTTCGGGGTAGGCAGGTCCACCGTCGGCGCGGTTGTCCGGCAGGTAAGGCCCTCTGTGGACCACGGGCTTCATCCTGGGGGAGGGAAGGGACCTGACTGGGTGGGGGGAGGCTGTAGGGGCAGGGGGAAGCCCCGCACCCAGGGGGTTATGCTGTTGCTCCTGCACACAGCCCCACTGGTGGGGAGGGGGGAAATCTTGGGGGGCAGAGGGCCCTGGCCTGTGTGGGGGGAGGAGCCATCAAAGGGAGGGTGAGCACACCCCAGGGTCCCATGTACACACTGTGTCTCATTCTATGCATCCCCTGTGCTCCCATGTGCCCCTCTGCAGGTCGTCCACGCCATCAATGATGTGCTGCTCCAGAAGGTGATCCGCCCCCGTGACGTGGACACCACCATTGCCGGCTTCGCCATCCTCGGGTTCCCGAACTGTCGGGGAGCTGTAGACGGGACCCACATCCCCATCCGGGTGCCAGAGCACCAAACGGCCTGGTTCATAAACTGGAAGGGCTACTGCCCAATGGTGCTCCAGGCGCTCGTGAACCACCAGGGCCGGTTCCAGGACATTTATGTGGGGTGGTCCGGCTGGGCCCACAACGCTCACATCTTCAGGCACTCAGGCCTGCGCCACAGGCTGGAGGCATGCACCTACTTCCCCCAGCAGGAATTCACCATTGGGGATGTCAGGATGCCGGTCTGCATCTTGGGGGATGCAGCCTACCCCCAATGGCCTGGCTGATGCGGCCATACACCGGCCGATTGGACCACAGCCAGGCCACCTTCAACGCCCACCTGGACTGGGCCCGCAATCCCGTGGAGTGTGCCTTTGGGGGTCTGAAGGCACGGTTCAGGTGCCTCCTGACCCGCCTGGACATGGGGGTGCAGCACATCCCGGAGGTCATCTCGGCATGCTGCGTGCTGCATAATATTATGGAGGGGAAGGGGGAGGCCTTCCTCCCGGGGTGGATGGCAGGTGAGGGCCAGGCCTACCAGCAGCCCCAAATGGCCACCACCCGGCAGACCAACCACCACAGGGTGCAGGTCTGGGATAACAAGCAGTAGTTCAGCCCCTGTTTACATAAAAAACCAACTAATAAACCTAAACCTTTGGCAATCAAAGGTTTTCAATTTTTCTTGTGTTTGATGCCAATCTGTTCTCTTGTAGAAATGCTGCTATTCACTATTACTTGTGTTACAGCAGCGTCTATAAGTGCCAACCAAAATCAGGGGTTCCATTGTGCTAGCATCAATGTACACATAGGCCTGGGCTACACTACAGTGGAAGGTCAAATTAAAATACACAACTCTAGCTATGTTAATTATGTAGCTGGAGTTGACATATGTTAAATCACATTTCTGTGCCATCCACACAGCAGGAGGCCAACAGGAGCAAACACTCCCATCGGCTTCCCTTACTCCTCACAAAAGTAGGAGTACTGGACACCGGTTGGAGCTGGCCTCAGTGTTTGATTTACGGGGCTATACCATACCCGCTAAATTGAACCCTAGAAGATTGGCCTCTGGAGCATCAATTTTCTGCATATTGTAGACATGGCCATAGTGAGAGTAAGTCTTTCATATGAAACACTACAGCTGACTTTTTGCAAATAGATCCCTGCACACGCATGCAGCCCCTGGTCTTCAAGGAAGTGCCACAGAGTTCTGCTTGGTTTGGCCAAGGTTATAGAGAAAGTCTGTTTTAAAGCTGGTACTCAAACTCAGATTTCTTGTATCCCAGTCCGGTGTCTTAAATACAGAACCAGCTTTTCTTGTGGAATACATTGGAATCATAACATCTCAGCCCACTGAGGGAGAATTGAACCTTTACATCATTTTAATTAATTTTCACTGCAAAGGGAACACGTAAACATATGTAGATGGAAACTTTTGGAACCATTTCCATGGATAAATGCTGTGATGGATAAGTGCTATGTAAGCAATATTTCTTTTGGCACTGTGCAGGGAGAAATGAATTCTGTGAGTGATTTTGAACTTAAACCCGAAAACAATTTGGGCCCATTTACAGGTAGGGCATGAGCCACATGACTGCATTGATTTTAGTGAGGCTCTGTGGTTAAAGTGCAGCACCTGGAGCTTTGAGAATTTATATGTTTAGGTCTTGAGGGCAGTGGAAAACATTTTCCAGGACCATTTGTGCTAGTTTTTCCTATTGCAATGTACTGCAGCTCTAAAACCCCCTAAAGGCGACACTATGTTTATTTTTGAGCTCCTTCAGATGGCTTTACAAGCATCAGAAGCAACCACTTCACACAAGAAACTTGATTCTACATCATGCCCGCTTCATCTGCACAAAGTGTTACTCTTTCCTATGCATAAAGGAGCTTTACTTAAAGTCCTGTATTTCAGCCCAGTGAAGGAGGAGATAACAATGGCAAATGGTAAATGATGGCACACAGGCAGGGTATTCCCTTCTAGGCATAGATGGGAAACATTTTGCAAAGTGTAATGAGATTTTGGTTTGTTTACAATTATAAAAGAGGCTGAGCTCCGGCTACTAATGACACAGGCACAGATCCTCACAAGTAGTCAGAAGCCATTGAAATTAATGGGAGTTAGACAGCTAAATAAATATCTTAAGTGCCAGATTTTCTAAAGAACCCACTACCTACAACTCCCATTTAGGCACCTTAGAGGGAAGCTGGAATTTCAGAAGATTTCAGCTCCTATTTACACACTGAAGTAGCTGCATTTTAAAAAGTGATCTGTACCTATTGCTCTCAGTGGGAGTCACTGAGCACTGTACTTCCAGCAGGATAACTCAACAGTTAATGAAATAGGATTATGCTTTTTAAGAGAGCTTAGAGAGGATTTACTGAACTCTAAGTTACTCTGCTTGGTACAGCATGCATGTAAAGCTGTAATTCTCAGTAAGTTGTGAACGACAGTATACCATATGCCTACACAAGCTAAGCAAATCAAACGATCTCCTTCCTGTCATCTGACAGCTAGTTTGCAGTATTGCCAAACTCAGGAGATCTAAAATCAGGAGTCAGATCCCTATAAATCAAGAGATTTTTAAAATACCAAGATGTGTTTTTAGTCCATCTTTTGACTTTTTAACTCTCCTCATCATTTGTGACTGGGTGTCAGAGAGGATTTAAGGGTGAAAGGTCAACCATTTATGCATAAAACAGCATGCCTCTTCTTCACTGCTTAGAGACTACTCTATTAGCCTCACCTTCTCCTGAAGAAAAAGACAGGACTATACAGCACTTTTGTTTCAGACTAACACAGCTACATCTCTATTACTCTTCTCCTGAAGAGAGGGGAACTGCAATCCATTTTCTATTACTAACCTGATTTGCTCCTGCCTCCTCCCCCACCCCGGCTGCCTCCCCTTTTTGGGACCCAGCAGCACCTCCTCCCCAAATCAACCCCACCTTCTTGCCCCCTTGAGTTCTCCTCTTCCCCCAGACCCAGCACTACCTCACTTCCCCAAACCTGGCAGCATCTCCTTCCCAACCCACCCCTACCTCACAGGAGACAAATACATTTTGCTTCTGAGTCCAGGACCTCAGAGATGACAGGCAGAGCTTAGAGACAGGGTAGACCTATATCCTTAGCCTCCAGGCTCTCACATAGAGCTCTGCCCAGTCCTGAAAATCATGGGAACCTCTCCCTGTCATGTACACCTTTTACTCTGCAGATTGTATGGCTGCTACAAGCTGGATAGTTTTCTGTACCAGATATGGTCTGGCTAAAAAGCTTCCTACACAGAGAGATACACCAGAGATGTGTTCACCTTAAGACAGGGCTACTCAGCTTTGGCAGCACAGGGGGCCACAGTGATACCTACAGCACATGCTGAGGGCCGCAGTTTAAGTGTGGTTGCATAGACATGCAAATATATATGCCAATATAGGCAAATAGCTTCTTTCACACTGACGGGCATGAATATACAGATTAAGGCAAGACTGCACAACACGCAGGACCCATTTAAGTCAGTTCTGCTGATATTAATAAAATGCAATATTTACCTGATTTCCACGCATAGGACTGCACTTCTAGTGAGCAATTACAGTCCAGGAATTTAACTACTAAAACGCATATCAACAGAAGACCATTATAGTGACTGCTTTTTTGGTTTGGCGCCCACCTGCAGGCTGAATGTTGAGCCCCGCGTAAATCCAAACTGCACTGCAGACTGCAAACAAACGGGCTGCAGGCCACATGAGGCCCGCGGGCTGCGTGTTGAGAAGTCCTGCCTTAAGATATTATACAGCCAGGAATTCCTATTGGGAGCTAAGGTATGTTGCACACAGTGCCACTTATTGGCTGAACATTAACCTTAACATTACAGTGGCTATAATGTTAATTACAGGTTAATATTATATCTCCACCTTCCCACCCTTTACAAAATGTATACTATCATGACATTTTTGAAGTTCACTGCAAATCTCTGAATCATACTGGTTTTCTGACGGCAAAACCTGAATGCCTAAAAACTCGATCATCTGGCTGTCCATTAGCTGTAATCGAAGAATCATAAGGTTGCAAGAGACCTCAGCAGGTCATCGAATCTAAACCCCTGCTAAAAGCAGGACCAATCCCAACTAATAGCAATGACTGGCTCTGGTTGAATTGGAATGTTTGCACCCTTTTCTATTTGTTCTGTAGCCACCATCTGCTGAATTTGCTGTGGTGAATGTTCTTGGAACAAAATGGAATATTTTGATAGTTTCTGTTGAACTCTCCTCTGTGCATCTCGATCACATATTATTTGGGCAATGAATTATTTATTTTGATGACAGCTGGATTTCTCCATCTTTTACTCCATCACATTTGACAAACATTGTTACTATCTAAACCTGGCAGCTCTCTGAAGGTACATCTAGACTACAGGCTTTTGTCAACAAAGCCTCTGTCGACAAAGAGCGTCTGGACTACAGCCAGTTCTGTCGACAAAGCAAGCCGCTTTTTCAACAGAGAGTCTAGATGTTATCTTTTGAAAAAGCACAGTGTGGATGCAATAGCACCTTTTGTCGACAAAACTGCTGCGTTCTGTTGACTTACTGTCGACAGAACTCGGCGGTAGTGTAGATGCAAGTATAGTTTTGTCGACAAAAGTCCACTTTTGTCGACAAAACCCTGTAGTCTAGACACACCCTGAGAGACATCTGCTATAAGAATGTTTGTGAACTCCTTTTGCCTTTTTATCCAATTTGGATACTCTTCATGTCTGAGCATTATGGAGAGAGAACTACTGGTCAGACTGCCTAAACTGACTTCCTATCAGGAGTAAGGGGGACTATATTCAGTAGACGCTATTGGTGTTGTTCTTCAGAGTTACAGATCAAGGAATGGATCTTGCTGCATTAAGATTTTCTTGATGGTACGTACATCTCTCAGCTTCTCCGTTTGTTTGTGGGTAATGTGGGTTGCTAGTAATAAGATCAAAATCATATTTAGTTTGGAATTATTTAAATTCTTGTGTGGTGAATTCTGGTCCATTGACCATCACTAATTGCTCAGGAATACCAAAATCACCAAAAGTGCATTTCAATTTCTCTATAACAGTCTTTCAAGTGCCTTATTTCTAAGGCCAGGGGGCTAGATTAGAAGTGCCTTATTTCTAAGCCAGGGGGCTAGACTAGAAGGAGAATGTCTGTCTAGTAAAGGTGTTTTATTCAGTATGGTTCACAATTGTCTCATCAGGTAATCTGTACTGGATCTCCTTTCAGGAGTCCAGTATAATCAAATATTTTATTGAGTTCCTCCAGCTTTCTCTCTAAGCCCATAATGGCAGCTGAGAAGACTCTTGCTATGTGATTCTTTGATCACGTACAAAGACAAAAGCTTTGCATTTGTAAATTGGAGGTAAGTTGTTCTATGGTCAACTGGCCCTTGTAGTTCAGAAAACCTCCCAGGTTAGTCAGGGTTGCGTCAGGTGACTTCATCTCTGGAAGATGTTGAAGACTATTGCAAGTCTATTCTGAAATGATTGTGATATCTGCTCCTGAGAGTCCATTTTAAAGTCAGCAGTCTTTCCATGAATATTCAGTTTCATTCTCCAACCAGGCTCTGCTTCATTACACATTATAGATCCCAATAACAATTGCTTTTGGTTGACTGTAATAATAGTAAACTTCCTGACTGCTTTGGTGTATTAGTCAGCTGCAAAAATGTCCATATTTTGTGTATTTATTATATCTTGCGTCTTTGGCAAAAATGCATCTGTTTGGCTATGAATTTTTGTATTTAGAGTGAAAGACTGTGGTGTTTGATTGGAATTTCTCCCCTTTAGCCTGGGAATTTTCTCTTTTTGCCTCAGGGGTTTTATGATAATCACTTTTAATGCTCATGCAGTTTACATCTCCCAAACTAATTTTGGGGTTTTCAAGTTGCTCTAACTTTTGTTCTGCTATGTGATTACTTCAGACTGCTTTGCTAGTTGTATAACTGTGGACAGGGCTGTGGATAAGGTTAAGTCTGTTTTTAATTGTAGCTGCCAGGAAATATTTTATCTATTAAACCCAAAACCAGCCTGTCTCTGATGTTTTCATGGTTGTCAGTCCCATAATCAGAGTTCCTAGACAATGCATGCAGAGCTCTTAGAAAAGATTCAGAATTTCTCTTTTGTTCCTGAATTCTCTGATGAAAACATGCTTTTTCATAAATCACTTTTCTCAGAGGTATAAAGTATGCATCAAACAAAGACAATACTCTTTCATATGACCATTGTGGATGTCTTTAGTAAAACTGAAAGATTAAAATATATATGCAGCTTGCTTCTCCATAAAGATACTAAATTAAAGAAGCTACCTGAATATCTCCAGCATCCTCAGTGTTTGATTGCAAAGTGACATCTTGCAAAATGCTGCTCCTAAGTGGTCCATTCTGAAGATTTGTCAAAACTCAAGTTCTCTGGGGCATTGGAGAGTATTCCTGGTACCATGTCATATATTCTTTACATACAGGACCTTGCTACTAGTGGGTCAGGCTTCTGTAGTGCCATGGACTGGCTACAGAACTTCCCACTTAGGGAAATACACTGGAGATGTGTTCTTTTTAAGCCATTTTAATGTACTGTCAGAAATGCCTGTTAGAGAGACTAAGGGATGAGGTCATATATTTTTATTGGACCCACTCCTGTTGGAGAGAGAGAGACTGCTTTTGGCATGCACGCATCTCTACTTCAGGAATAACTATTGTGAGCTAAGCTATATTACATCTGGTGCCACCTAGTGGCTCAATCTTAAAATACAATTTAGCATTATTACATGAACATCATCATGAAGTATTTGAAGCCTAGTAACCTGACCATTTAAAATAATATCAAGTTAGAGTCTTCTGGAATAAAAATAAAATGCTTGTGGTTTGTGGTAACTAGAATAAAAGAAAGGGGTGTTTGTGAGGATCTGTCATTTCCTTGGGTATATGTCAAGTATGTTGTGTGTGTGTGTGTGTGTGTGTGTGTGTGTGTGAACTGTATTTTCCTACCTGCCTTTTTTGATACATTTCTTGAGAAACAAAGAGCGCTAAAATATGTTGTTCACAATGCTTGTGTCATGGATGACCACACAGTAGGCAGGAGTCAACTATATTTTAGAAGAGTATGAATGAAAATTTATGTGGACTCAATCCAAAGTCCTAAGGTAACATCTTCAAAGTATGAGCACTGGGACCAAATGTAGCCCTTTTAATTCTGGAATGTGGCTAACAGCTGTCCTCATCTTTAACACAGCATACCCTGATGAGACTAGTGGTCACAGCATGTATCTCCATTTCCATTTGGAGAAACGTGGATCAGATCAAGATGCAAAATTACATGCTGAAACTTGTTTCTAGTAGCTGAAATCTCAGGATTTACTCATTGTTTGTCCTTTTTGATCATCAACAGTGAACAAAGCATAAGACATAATTCAGGCCCTGTTGCGTGTGAATTTTATAAAATCCGTATAAAATGGAAGCCTCATGGAAACCTTTACTGCAGGGGTGGAGAACCTAAGGCCTGGGGGCTGGATGTGGTTCCTGGTTTGCCTGGATCTGGCCCTCAAGGCTTAGGACCTCCTCCAGCATTGAGGAGCCCACACTGGTACTCCCCTCCCTGCTCCCCCACTGCCTTCCTACAGCCCCCGGCTTCCGACTGATTTTTCTGTGCGCCAACTGTGCCAATTGATAGTGCCAACTGATTTGTTAGAATGATAGAATATCATCGTTAACTATTAAAATCTCTCAGCTCTTACATTGGATTTATTAACTGGTGTTTGGCATTTTTCATTAGAGATTTTTTTATCATTATTATTGCCAGACTGAGGACACAAGGACAGAAAAGCTTGATTCCTGTGCGTCATTATGAGCTTTTCAGCTTGTGCTCTCCAAAGAAGGACACCTTCTCCAGTTCTGACTGGAATGACGTTAATTTGATCATATTACCCGCTGTTTTGAAGTTTCTCCTTTGGATGCCACTGCAATACTGGATGGATTTCAAGACTACTCATGCTTGTTTAAAAGTGCTTAACAACCTTAGCCCAGACTATCCATCTTTCTTAATCCTCGACTATCATCAGTTTCTGACTCTGGAGATTTGGTGGTTTGTCCAAAATTTAAAACTTGGAAATATAAAACTTGCAGTAATTTGGGAATTAGTTTTTAGTCAAACAGATTCAGCTTTCTGGCTGATTGGTTTCTAAAATCAAACTGAAAGGGTTTAAGGCTGCTGCATTTCCTTATCATTGAATAGTGAGTGTTACACACTGTTGGGTTTTGTTGAAGGAGCTTATGTTTCATTGTTACAGTTCTTTGCTTAGCTTTTTCCATTCCCAGGAGTTTTGCTTCTGAGTTATGTATATTTGTATTCCAAATATTGCTCAGTGAGATCAGATGCAAGGAATACAAAGGCAACATGTAAGGAAGCATGCTGAGGATTAAACAAGAGTGGGAAATTACTGCCCCATTGTGGTGCACTCAGTTCTTGCATGTTTCTTTAAAATGGCAGGAGTTTAATTCACCCCATTTTCCAGTTGCATTTCTTTCTTTTGGAAGCTTTTCATATCAGTACAGTCACAATCAGCTTTATTTGTGTTGTGTCACTTACCTAACACTCTGGGTCTGTTAACCAGATGCTAGTAAGCAGCTAATAGTAGGGCTACTGATGTGGGGAGGGAGTGCTGTTGTCCCAGGGCCCAATAATTTAAAAGGGCCCAGGATTCTGGGCCACCAGTGCTGTTAGTGTGGAACAGCGGGGTGGCCAGAGCCCCAAGCTCTTTAAATTGTCCCTGGAGCTCCATGCGCTGTAGTCTGGGTAGCACTACAGGCTGGCTAGGGGAGGCTTGGCATGGCGAAGTCTAGGTGGTGCTAAGGGCTGGCAGCGCTAGTACCACCCCTTCTACTCAAAGCCCTGCTCCTTCTGGGGGGGGGCTGATGCTGAGTCTTCAACCCCCCCCCACCCCCACACACACATTCCCCAAGGCCCTGCGAAGTCTGTTGCCAGCTCTAGCTTCTACAAAGCCAATTTTTCTGTTTTTTAAAAAAATGAACCCTATGTAGCTAGAGTGCTGTTTACAACGCATACACTTGCCCACAGCAGGGCTGAGAGATGGCATGCTGTCTGGCAACTGAAATAAGAACCAGCCATGTTACATCAACACGCCTGGACAAATGTTTTATTAGACATCACTTTTCAAGAAACCATGTTTCTGTGTTAAATTTCCCAGGTTTGGTGACTAAAATTTGTTTTCATGGCTGTGAATCCTCAAGAAATAACTCAGTTCACCACTTCATTATGTCACAGAGTTCAATGCCATTGATTTCTAGTGGATAAGAGTACTTTTTGAAGCCCAGTAGCTATTAAAATGATGATTGTCACTCGTGTGATCTGCTTACAGAGGAGACCTTGTGTTTCCTTGTACTACCAGCTCTCTGTGTGGCTGTGTGTTGTGTCTTGCATTACTTAGACCAGGGTAGGCAAAAGGGCCTCCACGGGTTGATCCAGCTTGCGGAAGTCCTTCTACTCTCCCACCTCCAAGCCAATTAGGGTGGTTGACTAAGCGCCATGTGCCGGAGGGCAGAGAGCAAGAGACTTCGTGCTCCCCCTGTCCCCAGGCCAATCATGGCCTGGAGCGCAGCACTTAGAATCACCGCATGCTCCTTGCAGGATGGGGGCAGGGTGGGAGGAGACTTTGTGTGCTCCTCTTACCCCCAAGCACTGATTGGCCTGGGGGCAGGGAGTGTGCATGAATTCTCCTCCCACCCTGCAAGGGGCTTGGCACTTAGAGTCAACTCCAGCTGCTGCTCAGCTGATGGGTGACTCAGTGTGGCACTCCCTTGCAGGGTGGGGGCAGGGAGCAAGAGACTTTGTGTGCTCCTCCCACCCCCAGGCCCTGGTTGATTTGGGGTGGGGGGGCATGTGAAGTCTCCTTCCACCGCCAGGGGTATGGGCACCTAGAGGTGTTTGAACAGCTGGCGGTTCTCTCTGGGGGGGCAAAAATGTCATGCCCCCCCCCACCCACAGACCAATCACGGTCTGTGGGTGGGGAAGCAGGGAAGTGTTGTGGCCCTGCCCCTTCTGCCTGAGGCTCCATCTGGGGTAGCCTGGGGCCACTTCAAAAATTTCTGAAGTGGCCCCCCAGTCAAAAATTATTGCCCACCCCTGACTTAGACTGTGTCTAAACTGCCAGTGGAACAACAGAAATTTGTCATTCACAGGTGCTTAAAAAACCCTGATAAACAAAAGTTTTGCCACAGCAAGAGGCAGTGTAAATGGCTCAGTGTAGGCAGGAGTGCTCTCCTATTGATAACACAAACCCTACTCATGGGGGTGGAAGTGTTCTGTTGGCAAATGTGCTGACAAACAGTTAACAGTGCCAAACTTTTAGCGACATATCCATTTGACACGGCCATGTTGCTAAAAGCCGTGCAATGCAGACAAAACCTTAGACAGTAAGTTCTTTGGGACTGGAATAGTTTCTATGCTGTGTTTGCACAGCACCTAACACAATGAGGTTCTGGCCTGTGACAGCATCAGGTAATATGTTCTATTAGAAGTCTTCTCAAAAACCTAGGTACTATGGCAATACAAACAACAAACTCACTCCTCTCTCTCCCCTGTTGCTCAGCCTAGATCACCCCAGGAATGCACTACAGCCTCTGGTCAGGATACCCCTTTCATTTAGTGCCGTGATAGCCACCAGTTGAGGAACCTCATGTAGTATGGGATCCTGGATCTGTGTAGACTCCACAGGATCTGTGATTCAGCCATATGACCCATTCCACAGGGCTGATATTCCCCTCACCCACAGGAATGACACAGGCAGAGTTCTTCAGAGATTATTAATGTTTCTGCTGCCCCTTCTCCTTCAAAACCCTATGGCAAAGCAATTGTTTCAATGCCTTAGGCTATGCCTACACTACAGTTTATGTTGGCATAACTTGTGTCACTCAGGGAGAGTTTCTCTTTCCAATCTAGCTTCTGCCACTCATGGGGACTGGAATTTGTAAGGCGATGGGAGGGCTCTCTTCCATCAGCTAAGAGTGGCTACATTAGAGAGCTTATAGCAGCACAGCTGCATCAGTGTACCGCTGCGAGCTCTTTAGTGTAGCTGTGCCCTTAACAGCCCAAGTATAACAGCACTAAAGGAATTTCGGTTGGCTCATACCCAAAGGAAGAAAAAAAATCAGAACTTCTGGATGGATGCCTGACCTAGAAACTGCCCCAAACACGTCATACCCACAACTCATTCCTTGAAAATAACCATATGGGTTTGGACAAAATATTGTCTCCTGACCAAAAAGTCACTGGATAAGGGTTTTCAGGGTACCTAGTTGTGCTCAGCTACTAGGCTTTATACTGTCCCTTTCCATTTCCATCCAGATGAGCCTCATCTCTAACTAGTTCTTGCTCCTCAGATCCTCCTCCAAGTGCAGGCTAGGCAATTAATTGGCCCACCTGAGCACCTTAACCTTAAGCCTTGTGTAGGGTGGACACTCCATCACTATGGGTATGTCTAGACTGCAAGCCTCTTTCAAAAAAGAGCGTCTAGACTACAACCAGTACTTTCGAAAAAGGAAGCCCCTTTTTTGAAAGAGAGCACCCAGGCAGTCTGGATGCTCTTTTGAAAAAGCACAGTTTGCATTACATAGCACCTTTTTTCGAAAGAGTGCTTTCAAAAAAAGGAGTTCTTCCTCGTAAAACAAGGTTTTCCGCGGTCAAAAAAACTGCTGCGTTCTTTCAATTTACTTTCAAAAGAACGCAGCAGCAGTCTAGATGCAGGGGAAGTTTTTTTGAAAAAAGGCCACTTTTTTTGAAGAAACCCTGTAGTCTAGACATACCCTGTGATGTTCAGACACATTATAAAGCTTAATTTAAATTGTCTGGATATAAATCAAATAAACACAGGAAGTCCAATTCATACTTAATGTAACTCCACTGAAGTGACTGGGCAGATTATTTAATTTGTGGCCTGCAAAAGCTAGAACTACACCGCTGCTGCTAGGTGCCCAAGTGAATCTAATTATGATTTACCTACCAGAAAATGTAGATTGATGAGGCTGTGGAAGGCCATCTGAGGCTGATCTCACTACCATTTGTCTTCCCAAGTGGATCTGCTTCCAGTCATCACCTGAGATTCCTTCTGTTATGTACTATAGTGAGGAAAACTGACTATGATAGACTGGTGTCTTGCTAAGCAGGTGGCATATAGCAATACTGGCTCCTGACCTGAAATAGTTAACACTATTGACAGGTGTCATCTGGCTAGAGGAAAGACTATACAAAGTGATTAGCTAACCCTGGTCTAACTACAGCCTCTTTCTTGTTTTAACCAGGTGAGTTCTGCACTGCATCAGCTACTCTCCCTTCTTGCATTCCAGAGTTGCAAAAGAAACCCTAACAGCTAGAAACTTTTACTTTTAATCAGCATGAAAGAGTGTCTGGGGAGAAGGTGACATTTAGGGAGAGCTGCTGGTCTGTTGTGCTACCTATCGTACTATTATAAGAGGCCAGATATTGTACCTGTAAGGGTTTCTCACATTTAAAGCAAATTATGGGCTAATTTGGAGGGCTCCCTTTCTCCCCCACATCCAGGTACCCTGAAAACCCTTATCCAGTGACTTTATGAACACATCTTACTCAGCAGCTCCTATAGGAATCTGCAAGTCTTGAGGAACATTTTTCCCCTTTAGTTTCTAACTCAGAGTCTTTCTACTGGAGGCAGTGGTGCCTTTGCACTCATCCAAGACTTGGCTTTGCCCTTAAGTACTTGTTGCACTCTCAGGGGCTTGTCGAATCAGACAGTAGCCAAACAGTCTTCTAGACCAGGGGTTCCCAAGCTGTGGTCCACTGACCCCTGGGAGTCCTCGAGGGCACAGCAGGGGATCTGTGGAAAGTTTTAAAAATAAGGATCAGGCCAACCCTGGTGGGCCCAATCCTTACTTTTCTTTTCCTTTTCTTCTGCTGCTCCCCCTCTCACGCCCCTGGAGCATGGGGGGAGCAGCAACTGTGAGTGCCTGGACTTTGGTACGCTTTTGATCCCATTCTCTGGATGCTAAGGGAGCGAGGGAAAAGTGTTTGCATCCTGTGCATGCCTCTCACACACCAGCCAGGTGTGAGAGGCATGAACAGCATGCAAGCACTTTCTCCACGCTCTCTTAGCTTCCAGAGAATGGGATCAAAAGCAAGCCACGTCCCGGTACACATGGCTGCTGCCCCTTCCTCCCCTGCGCTCCCGAAGTTCTGCCCTTTCCCTCTACCCTCCTGAAATTCCACCCTTGAGGAGTCGGCAGCTCCAAAGCTCCCTTTGGCCACAGAAGCCCCCACAGTCTTTTAAACAAAGACTGTGAATGGCTAGCTAACTACAAAAGCAGCTTCTCCTCTCTTGGTATTCACACCTCCAGATCAGCTACTAGAAGTGGGCCTCATCCTCCCTGATTGGATTCACCTCGTTATCTCTCGCCTGATTCTGGCCTGCATATTTATACCTGCCTCTGGAAATTTCCATGACATGCATCTGACGAAGTGGGTCTTTGCCCACAAAAGCTTATGCTCCAACACTTCAGTTAGTCTATAAAGTGCCACAGGACTCCTCGCCGCTTTTTCTAATTTCTTAGCTATCCTGGAGAGCCATACCTCAGGAGAACAGATTGGGTATAACAAGTGGGCTACTTTGAGGGAAAATCTTTGGGGGATATTTAAATTGTTTTTCGTAGATGATTGTTTGCTAGCAAATTGTATTCTCCAACCATCTTTGATTTCTCACTGACTTCAAAGTAAAAGTAGCCAAAGTGATCAACATGTTCAGACAATGTGTCACACAAGTATTTTGAGTCTGGTACATTTTAATTTCTCTCATAATGTATTTGGTATAGTGTTCATTTGAATTATTACACTGTCTGTCATATTACATTTGGCATTGTTCTGCTTCAAAATATTCTTCCATCAGTAATAACCACATATAAAATATCTTCATTGAATAAAAAAATCCATATGCATATGGTCATGAAATACAGTATGTACATTACAGTCCTTCAGTTTTAAGGAAAGTTAAAATTTGGGATGAAACATATTTACAGTGTCCACTTGCCCTCTGTAATAAAAATATTTAATAATGCCTGCTTTTTTCTTTTTGTGAATCTGTTTTCTAAACACTTCCCTCATATTAGATGTATGCGTTTCAAGGTTTAATCATGATTTAATAATACATGTTATATATCCAAATTGTAAATTAGACAGAACATCATCAAGAAGTTTCTAACATTGAAAGGAGAATTCTGTTGCAATTGTTACCTAAAGATTCTAGCAGACACATTTTCAAAAGTGTGTGTGAATTTTGGAGGGCCTGCTTTGGACAAGTTAGGCCTGATTTTTAGAGGAACTGAGCACGTTGAGCTGAAACTGGAGTGGGGAATGCTAATAATTATCTCTGGAATTCAGGCGCAAAGTGTTTGAAGTTGGACACTCAAAATCAAAGTCTAATTTTGGCCTAAATATAGACCGGGATTTTCAAAGGGCGTGAAGGATTTATGTGCCCAACTCCCATTGACTTCCTATGGGAGTCAAAACCTTAACTGCTTTAGATTCACTGGTCAATATAAAATCTAGGCCGTAAAGCCTGTGACAAATAGACAAGGGCATTCTCAATGTTTGCAGTACCCCCTATCCTCAAAATAGGGTATACTGCAGATTAGATCATGCTTTTTAATTATCTAAGGCAAGTGATTAAGGTTAAGGGTGGCCATTGTGTGTCCCACAATTTTCCCCAGCCTTAGCCACAATGGTTTCATGCATAATTATAACAACACTGTTCTGACACCTCTGAAAACCCTTTTCCTTCTCCTCCCTGAGAGAGGCCCTTTAATGTTTCTAAACCCTGAGTTCACTGAATCTGAGGCCTGCAGTACAGAGTTTGTCCCACACTTTCCATTACTAGCTGAGTTGGTAAAGCTAAAAAGTTTGACAGAATCACAGAAATGTTATGTATCGAGGTTGATATACTCTTGGAAGGCTAACATTAATAACAGCTAGGATTGCACTGCACAAAAGACAGAAACTGCACTCCCGCCATGTACTTATTCCAAAATAATTATGACTTGGCCAACAAGATTATTTTGTTTCAGAAGGTTGAAAAAGCTACCGGGGGGAAGCTGTTCTAGATTTGATCCTAACAAATAGGGAGGAACTGGTTGAGAATTTAAAAGTGAAAGGCAGCTTGGGTGAAAGTGATCATGAAATCATAGAGTTCACAATTCTAAGGAAGGGTAGAAGGTAGAACAGCAAAATAGAGACAATGGATTTCAGGAAGGCGGATTTTGATAAGCTCAGAGAGCTGATAGGTAAAGTCCCATGGGAATCAAGACTGAGGGGAAAAACAGCTGAGGAGAGTTGGCAGTTTTTCAACGGGACATTAAGGGTCCAAAAGCAAGCTATTCCGCTGCGTCGGAAAGATAGAAAATATGGCAAAAGACCGCCTTGGCTTAACCACGAGATCTTGCATGATCTAAAAATAAAAAAGGAGTCCTATAAAAAAATGGAAAGTAGGACAAATTACAAAGGATGAATATAGGCAAACAACACAAGAATGCAGGAGCAAGATTAGAAAGGCAAAGGCACAAAATGAACTCAGACTAGCTACGGGAATAAAGGGAAACAAGAAGACTTTTTATAAATATATTAGAAGCAAGAGGAAGACCAAGGACAGGGTAGGCCCCCTGGTCAGTGAGGAGGGAGAAACAGTAACAGGAAACTTGATGCTTAATGACTTCTTTCTTTTGGTCTTCACCGAGAAGTCTGAAGGAATGCCTAACATAGTGAATGCTAGTGGGAAGGGGGTAGGTTTAGAAGATAAAATAAAAAAAGAACAAGTTAAAAATCACCTAGAAAAGTTAGATGCCTGCAAGTCACCAGGGCCTGATGAAATGCATCCTAGAATACTCAAGGAGCTGATAGAAGAGGTATCTGAGCCTCTAGCTATCATCTTTGGAAAATCATGGGAGACAGGAGAGATTCCAGAAGACTGGAAAAGGGCAAATATAGTGCCCATTTATAAAAAAAAAATAAGAACAATCCAGGAAACTATAGACCAGTTAGTTTAACTTCTGTGCCAGGGAAGATAATGGAGCAAATAATTAAGGAAATCATCTGTAAACACTTGGAAGGTGGCAAGGTGATAGGGAACAGCCAGCATGGATTTGTAAAGAACAAATCATGTCAAACCAATCTGATAGCTTTCTCTGATAGGATAACGAGTCTTGTGGATAAGGGAGAAGCGGTGGATGTGGTATACCTAGACTTTAGTAAGGCGTTTGATACGGTCTCGCATGATATTCTTATCAATAAACTAGGCAAATACAACTTAGATGGGGCTACTATAAGGGGGTGCATAACTGGCTGGATAACCATACTCAGAGAGTAGTTATTAATGGTTCTCAATCCTGCTGGAAAGGTATAACAAGTGGGGTTCCGCAGGGGTCTGTTTTGGGACCGACTCTGTTCAATATCTTCATCAACGATTTAGATATTGGCATAGAAAGTACGCTTATTAAGTTTGCAGATGATACCAAGCTGGGAGAGGTTGCGACTGCTTTGGAGGATAGGGTCATAATTCAAAATGATCTGGACAAATTGGAGAAATGGTCTGAGGTAAACAGAATGAAGTTTAATAAAGACAAACGCAAAGTGCTCCACTTAGGAAGGAACAATCAGTTTCACACATAGAGAATGGGAAGCGACTGTCTAGGAAGGAGTACGGCAGAAAGGGATCTAGGGGTTATAGTGGACCACAAGCTGAATATGAGTCAGCAGTGTGATGCTGTTGCAAAAAAAGCAAACATGATTCTGGGATGCATTAACAGGTGTGTTGTGAGCAAGACCCGAGAAGTCATTCTTCTGCTCTACTGTCCGCTGGTTAGGCCTCAGTTGGAGTATTGTGTCCAGTTCTGGGCACCGCATTTCAAGAAGGATGTGGAGAAATTGGAGAGGGTCCAGAGAAGAGCAACAAGAATGATTAAAGGTCTAGAGAACATGACCTATGAAGGAAGGCTGAAAGAATTGGGTTTGTTTAGTTTAGAAAAGAGAAGATTGAGGGGGGACATGATAGCAGTTTTCAGGTATCTAAAAGGGTGTCATAAGGAGGAGGGAGAAAATTTGTTCATCTTGGCCTCTGAGGATAGAATGAGAAGCAATGGGCTTAAACTGCAGCAAGGGAGGTTTAGGTTGGACATTAGGAAATTTTCCTAACTGTCAGGGTAGTCAAACACTGGAATAAATTGCCCAGGGAGGTTGTGGGATCCCCATCTCTGGAGATATTTAAGAGTAGGTTAGATAAATGTCTATCAGGGATGGTCTAGACAGTATTTGGTCCTGCCATGAGGGCAGGGGACTGGACTCGATGACCTCTCGAGGTCCCTTCCAGTCCTAGTATTCTATGATTCTAAGATTATCTTTCAGCCACTCAACAAGAAACTAAACCCCATAATCTGTAATAAATTTTGTGAGAAGTAATGTTATAAAAGCAAAAGATAGGTTATGATTTTTTGTAGAAAGTAAGTGAGGGGGAGCGCCACAAAGTTTAATTTAAAAACTATTACTGTCAAATGGTGATTTTTCTTTTCATTAGAAATGGGCCCAAATTAAACACATTATTTAAACTTGGAAGATGTTTGTATCTGCATTCAATATCTTCCCAAAACTTAAAGAGATATCATCTAGAGCAGGGGTCTCAGATTCATGGCCCGCAGGCCATCTATGTCCTGGGCAGTTCCACAATCTGTCCCATGCATGGTAGCTGACACATGAGTCTCTGTGGCTCTGGGAGAGAGGGAATCCATACCCTGTTCTCAAGTCCAGCGTGTGCTCTGCCTTCTCCCCCACCATCATATCCATTCCCTCAAGCTCCCTCAACTGAGGAATGCGGCCTCAGGAATTACCAGTACGCCTGGTGTAGGGTGGCAGCAGGGGTCGTCCCCACCTCCCTACGCTCACAGTAGTGGCAGGAGCTGAAGGGAAGCAGAGCGATGCAGCAGCAGTGGAGCAGAGTAGAGAAGATGCTATCTCCCAGGCCAGCTCGGTTGCTCTGCTTCACCGTTGGCCCAGCTCAGGCTGGCTTGGGAGATGGTGGCAAAGCTGTGTAGCTTTCTGTGTATCTCCAATTCCCCACAGATCCCATCAAGTGAGTGTGGGGGAGGCCCAACTGCTGCTGCTGGCCTCAGCCAGTCCAGGGCTCTGCGGGCTAACCTGAATATGGGGGACCATCCTGTCCACAGGACAGTTGAGGTGGCTGTTGTGGGGCCTCCCAAAGGTGCAGGGCCTGAGGCAGCCATGGCTCTGCAGACACCTCTCCTGGGGCTACATAGACATGGCAGCAGTGTGCAGAGATAGCAGCCGGAAGCTGCTTTAGCTTTGCTGCACTACTGTTTATGGTGCTGGGGGGAAGGGGGGCGCTGGGGAAGGTTTAAATCATCGTGGGGTGGCAGTCAGGGCTGCAGGATGTGTGGGGATGGGCAACATGCATAGACACATACACCCCACTTGGCCCCTAGAGTCCTGCCCGGAAGGGGTACCTATTGGCCCACTAGGGGTATGTCTACACAGCAATATTATTTCAAAATAACTAGCATTATTTCAAAATAACTTAGTCCATGTCTACACAGCAGGCAGTTATTTCAAAATAATGTTGAAATTCTGTTAAGCTGGAGGACTTCTTACTCCAACTCCTGTAACCCTCATTGTACGAGGCGTAAGGGAAGTTGAAGGAAGAGTGCTTTATTTCAAAATCAGTGCTGTGTAGATGCTCCCAATTTCAAAATAAGCTATTTCTAAATAAGCTACATAACTGACATAGCTACGCAAATTGAGCTTATTTCGAGTTAAGCCCTGCAGTATAGACGCACCGTAGGAGAATTTGAGGACTGGCACTGGCCTTAAGGTAAATTGAGTTTGAGATGCCTGACCTAGAGTATGGTTTGGTCCTTATTAAATGGAAGTGACAGCAACATGGATGTAAACTCCTCTGAAACTGAGGAATGTTCAGAACTGAATGTGTGTATTAAGACATTACAGAAATTGGGGAAGTTCAGAAAATGGAAACAGATCAGAACTTCTTCAAGATTCAGGTGGCTTGAAGGTTTGCTTTAGGCCTCCTCAATAGCTTTTCAATAAAACTTTGTGAAAGGAGTTCTTCCTGGCAGGATACCTCAGTACTGATTTGTTGAAAAAAATAGAAGGGTGAGTGGTAAGGAGGCAGCTCACATGATGTCATGACTAGGAAACATTTCAAAATAAATTACATTCATTGCTTTGAATTTCATTTCCAAATTGAGCAGAAAGGGTTTTTTCTACTTGGGAACTTTTGAAAAATAAATGGATTTTGATTTGGGGTGTTTTTAGATTAGGCGTTATATGCCTTCTTCTCTTCTATTTCATTCAATTATACTTATGCATGTTTATTAAAGTAAGGAAACAGAATATACGATGAGTGGTACATGAGGAATTTTGATTTATAGAACTAACAGTTTAAATCATTAGTGGATGATCATCTTGAGCTTTATATATTTGGAAAGAGGTAAACTGCACACTGAACCATGTAAGATTATTTTTCCAAAAGGGGGTAAAATAAATATATTTTTCTCAAATGACTCTTTTGTCAATCAGCTATGTAAAGGTTTAGCCAATTGCAGGTTTTGGAACTGGAATAATTTCATTTCTTGATCTATTACAAAAATGTGAATTTAGCTTGAGAAATTAAGGGAGAATAAATATGGCTTCAAGTGAAGGGACGACTTTTTGCTTCATTGCTTGAATGTTTAGGTTAACTCCTGCTTTCTTCCTCTCTGGGCTCCATTGAAAGTTTCTCCCCAAGCTTTCTAATGAGTTCTGCCAGGTCTTCTGTGTTCTGAGATTTTTCCTCAAGAAGTTCGTAACGGAGACTTGAGATGTCCTGTTTTATTTCCTTCAGCTCACCTAGGAGAGAGAAGATTAAACATTATGATGCAAAAGAAAAGCAGAGTATAATCAATGTTGTTATGGTAAGCGTAATTTAGTGCTAGACTATCCTGTGCATGGATTTCCTCTGTCTAATTAGAAAGGGTAGGAAGTTCAGCTGCCTCCATGGCCTTGTGCTCTCTCTAAGGTCAGGATCCACATGAGGAGATGGGACAGTCTGGGATGAGGAATATGGGAGCGACAGGGGACACATCATATCCCCAAAGAAGGAACCTGCTCCATGTATATGAATCCTGCTCCATGTGGCCAAGGAACTTGGTATGTTAGTGCCAAGAATGCCAGAGCCAGCTGACAGGGAGCAGGGGATCACAGAAATATCTGAAGTCTATTTCTTTCCACAGATTCCCTTGATTCTGCATAATTTGTGGGCAGAACAGCAGCTTTTTCGCACAGACCTGGAAAGGGTGGGGGTACAACCGCAGAATGATTGGGGGCAATGTCACAAGGAAAACCTATGGAGTTTACTCTCTCCAGAGGCAATTCTTTGGGAAGTGTTGTACTTTTGTGGAAAAGGGCGATATTAACTCAGTTTGGAATATTTTTATTTTATAAAGGAGATACATCAACTAATGCACCCAACTGTTGATGTAACATGCCTGATTTAACACCACCGTAACAAATTCCATGAAGGAATGTCTGTGAATAATCTACCAGTGTCATCTGATCAGAAAACTGATTTATTTAAGAACAGTTTTGAACCAGGCTGGTGCATAAGAAAATGAACCCCATTTATTAGGAGATAGATGTTTCCTGCTTAAAGAAAGAGAACCTGGCTCTGAACTGAAATAATATACTAGATTTCCATTAAAATATCACTAGTTTAGAAACAGTGGGTATAAGCGTGTAGTGACACAATGATAGCCAGCTTTTTCCTTCTCCCTTCTGCGGTGCACCCAAACAGATGAAAGCTTTTATGTTTTTGATCATTGGCAAATAGGCAGAGGCACTTGAAGAGCTAGAATACTGCTGAGCTGCATTTCTCCATAGCTATGGCTACATTAAAGAGTTTACAGTGACACAGCTGAACTAATATTGATGTGCAGTTGTAAGCTCTCTCATATAGCCACTGTAAGGCCTTGTCTCCACTTACCAGAGGATCGACACTCCAGTGATCAATCTTCTGGGGTTCAATTTAGTTAGTCTAGTAAAGACCTGCTAAATCAAATGCTGAGGATGCCCCCCTCTATAGTGGTACTCCTTGCTGTCATGAGGAGTAAGGGAAGTCAACAGGAGTGTTTCTTCCATTGATCTCCCGCTATGGGGCCACCCCAGAAAATTGATGCAAGATATGTTGACTCCAGATATGCAATTCAAGTAGCTGGAGTTAGGTATCTTGCATCAATTTATGTCTGCCAGCGTAGACCTGACCTAAGATGACAGGAAAGAGCTCTCCTCTCAGCTTAATTACTTCAACACCCACAAGCATCTGTAGCTGTGTCAGCAGGAGAAGCTGTTCTGACTACACAGTGCTGTGCACATTGGCACTTAAGTGGAGGTGGCTAATTCATGCCCCGAATGAAATAACATACATTGATTTAAATTGTAGTATAGCCATAGTCTTTATCTGCATCATCTTCTGAACCACAGATAAAGCACTTCAGTACAGAGGCATAGCTCTACATTAACTTTCCAGGTACAAAGGAGGCAATATTCTGCCCAAAAAGGCAGGGCCAATGCATATCTATGGATGGAGAAAGGTGAGAGAAGAAGTGCAGCAGTTCTGTGTGGTGGTCTGCAGAACCATTTGCTAGTGTATGCAGAGAGCTGGCTGGACTCTTTAAATCACATTAAAAGAAGCTACAATCTGTTAAATATGTTCCTAGTAATACTTTTTCATGTACTGGATTGCTATCATTGCCACAAGTATACATGTGATCCACACCATGAAGAATGCAAGAGACACCCATCCCTACTGCCTTCCCAGGCGCTCCCTGGAATTGCCAGCCCATCTTAAGTTAGGGGCCACCCAAATATCCCATGCTGGCTAAACCACCGTTATATAATAATTTACTATTCTGATCATTTTTATTTTGCCATGGTTGCAAGGCCTTTGAGATGTGACTGTCCTAAAAACTTTTGGAAATACTCTTCCAACAAGTCAAAAACCACATAATCTTTTTTGAGTTGCTTCTTTTGATTTTGTGATTAACTTTGAAACGGTGATCAATATGCTACGCTCACCTTCATTGATTTCATCATTCTCCTTGTCTATCTGAGCTTTCAATACATATCTTTTAATGAGACGCTTCATTATCTTCTAGGATGAGGAAGGAGAAAAGAGTTAGAGTATTCAGAGCTAGACCTGTTTGCTTTGATTCTGAAATTCCAAGGCACGTGCTTAGTCAATATTTTGCTGCTGTAAAGCTAGTCTTGCATTTAACTCCTTTAGTCCATGGCATTTGCCAGGATTAAAGGCCTACTATGTATAAAAGAAACATGACAATTTCTACTTTTATTTAGACTATTAATCTGAAAATTAATTATCCAGTACATGTGTATATATACAAGACGACAAAAGTGGAAACATCTTACTAATGATTAAATTTGCAATTAAAATAAGATACACCAAAACCAGACTCTATGGGATCAATTTATGCCAGCTGAGGATCTGATCCTTAATCAGCACTAATTCCTAAATAACTTTGCAATAAATATATTGTTTTCATACAATATTTCATTACACTACATTATTTATGCTTCTAAACGCCAGAATGAGAGAACTCCCTGAAGCGCTTGGTTCTAACATTTAATGTAATGTAACTGTGCTCCCATGTGAATCCAGTATGATTTCGGTCTCTTTCTAGTAACTAGCCCATATTGACAGATGTATGTGTCTGATGAAACCTCAATTCTAACACACCTTGTGTTTTAGCTCAAGAAGTAGAGGCTCATATTTTAAATCAAGAAGACTGTATTCAATCCACATAGATGATTGTACCAGTGGCATCATTACATAACCACGTGTGCAATGTGGTTGACACCATGGTATATTTTAATAATACAAAAATTCCAAATAAAAAACCACATAGCCTAATATTCATGGAGAAAGTTCTTAATAGCTATCAGCCCATCTTGACTGGCCATGCCAAAGGCATGACATTCTGGGCTAGACTGTATCCTCTGGTATAACCTAAAATCGGGGAGGGGGGGTCACACTACTCCAACAAGAGTACCAGCAGGCTTTCTGTCTCAGAGATTTAGAGGGGTAGCCAAGTTAGTCTGTAACTAGAAAAACTTAAAAACAACGAATTCACCGTTTTCAAGTTTTGCTGTCTCAGAGATGAAAAAGATCCTGAATACTCCATTTTCATACTTGCTACTATACACTTTTGTAGGAGGTAGCTATGCCTAGCCTATGTCTATGCCATACACCATTAGTACCGAGGTGTAGAGGAATGTGTAACTGCATGCCAGAGTGAGATGCAGGCTGTATGCACTCTGAGGCTATGTCTAGCCTGCAGGATTCTTTTGGAAAAAACTTTTCCAGAAGAAATCTTCCCAAAAAACTTCTTCCGAAAGAGAGCGTCCACCCTGCCAAAGTGCATGGAAAAAGTGATCTGCTTTTTTGAAAGATAGCGTCCACACTGAATTGATGCTATCTTGCATTTAAGCTGTGATTATTATGGACGGCGTGGCCACGAGGGCACCTGCGCTTTTTCCTCTTTCCTCTTCTTCCAAAAGAACTTCCTCTTCCCCATCCACACGTGCCTTTTTCCGAAAGAGTTCTTTCCTTGTAGAAAGAGGATAACCAATGCCGGAAAAATCCCTCTGTTCTTTCGACTTTTTTTTTTTTTTGAAAGAATGAAATTGCAGTGTGGATGTCATCGAAGTTTTTTCAGAAAAACAGCAATTTTTCCAAAAAAACTCTGTAGTGTAGACATACTCTGAGTGAACTGTAGCTATGTGGAGCTATTTGTCAGGGAAAGGTGCTGGCAGGGGCTAGGTAGCTGGGAAAGCAGCTATGCCTTTCCTCCCTGTGGGAGCCTATCTCTGCCTCATGGAAAAGTATGATAGCAGGGATGTGCCCAGTCCTTTTCCACTGCCAGATCCTTTCCACACTGCTGGAGCCTTTTCCCTTGCCAGGAAAACACTCCCCTAGCAGGCAGGCAGCAGGACACTACATTTCTAAAATAGCAGCATAGACAGGGAGGTACAGTTTGTGTGAGTAGAGAGCCTGGAGGATACATATCCACATCCTTACACACTTAAGGCAGGCCTCACTTGCTACACTGCTATTCATACCTGTGTTAAGTGGGCTTTGCAGGTAATACTCTAAGGCTATGTCTACACTACAAAGAAAAGTCGGAAAAAGATATGCAAATTGTGAACTGCAATGTGCGTATTTTTTTCCGCTTTTCTTCCAAAAGAAGCTTTTCCAACATTTGGCCCATCTACAGGGGGCCAAATGTCAGAAAGAAAACCTTCTTTCAGAACATCCCTTCTTCCTCGTAGACCGAGGTTTACAGGGATGCTGAAAAAACGTGTCTGGTTTTCCAAAATTTTTTTTGGAAAAGCAGACGTGTTCCTTGGTCGTGGCAGAGCTTTTCCGGGATACCCCGATATCCCGGAAAAGCTCTGCAGTGTAGACATAGCCTAAATGTTGCCAAATAAGTGTGCTGTGTAGACATATTGCTTCTTATTTGGCTAGCCAGTTCTACTTGTCCCTTTCCCACCCCTTTATGGCACTATATGAAGGAAATGACTCTGCACTTCTCTAAGTGCAGGTGTTGTAGTGATTTCTGGAGTTTACGTGGACTGGCCTAAGACTCCTAACATACTCCTTCTCCACTGTGCACTCTCAAAGACAGACTGAGGACCTCTTGAGAAGCAAAGAATACTTACAATGTACCATAAGCATATGGAACTAAGCTGATAGAGATTTGTAATTCTTGAGGGATAAGAAAGGAAAAAATGTATCACAGAAAGTTAATCTGGATTAGCTTTCGACCTGGATTTTTTTTCCAAAAAGAATGTTGCTGATTTGCACTGTGTCACTGAGACATCAGTCTTTCCCTTTGACTAAAATTGTTCTTCATATTAGCCTTTAAAATATTCCACTCAGAATGTAGCGTATAGGAAGCATTCTACCATAATCATACACTCAATGCAATTATTCTGGTTTACGTCTACTAGATTTACTTTGGATTCACACTATAACTAATACCACAATTTGTCTTTAAATCTTTAATCTGATGGTCTTACTCCTTTTTCAATGCAAATTGTACTAAACTACCTTTTACCTGGTATTGTCGTGGCGGATTACTTAAGCTATTTAAATGGAGATCATCTGAGCTTCTTATACTTGATTGCTTACTTTGTCCAATCTAAAATAAAAAAAAGATTGATGAGTATTAGCAATAAATGTAAGGATTATTTGGATAATTTTCTTGTGTTCAAGCATTCTGCAGCAGAACATTCACTTTTAGAATTAATGGTAGGGGTGAAGGTTAAATTTCAGGGGTGAAATCCTGGCATTATTGACATCAGCGGCAACACTGCTATTACATTCAACGGAGACAGCATTTCACCACGCCAGATCACTTTAACTTGTCTAGATCCCACATGTAACACTCAGAATTATAATGCTAAGCTTGAGAACTGGAATCCACAAAGCCTGAATTAGGAATCCAGGCCCTCTATACAAACCATGAGAAGATATAACACATTTAAGAATGGGCTCCACAAAAGCCAGCACACCAGGCATCTCTTTGTCTAAGCTAGCCAATAGCCGATGCTGATACAATGGATGTATTCTAAGCCCCACTGTTCTCATGGAGTTAGGTGCCTATCTCTATTTGGGAACCACACTCCTTATACACCTAACTAAATCTGCACAAAATAGCTGGGGATACGTCTATACTACAGCGTTAATTCGAGTTAACTTAATTAGAAATAGCTTAATTCGAATTAACGCATCTACACACAAAAACTATTTCAAAATAGCATTTTGCTATTTCGAAATAGCGCGTCCACACTGAGTGGACTCTGAACCGAAGTTAAGGCTGGCCCGAACCAGTGCCGGCAGGGCATCAGGTTAGGATTTAGTGTGTGGGGCTTCTGCCTGAGGCTAACTGAGCTCCGTGCTTAAAGGGACCCCACCCCCACCCCAGACAGACAGTTCTCAGGGGGGACAGTTCCCCGCTTGCTTGTCTACCTCAATGAGGGACAGCAAAGCAGTCCTGTCTTGGAGTGCCCTGAGTGCCCGCACTCAGGATACCACAGCACTCGGCCACATGGAGCCAGAGCTGCCCCTGGGCATGCCAGTGCGTCTCGTGGGGTTGTTGCCATCAGCCCGGCTGCACTTGCTGCTGGCTGCCATCCGGGGTGTCCATCAGGGGGCTGTCAGGATCCAGGAGGCCCTGCGGGAGAGCGTCCACCCCGAGGAGCACTCAGAGCAACCCCGGTCCTCCCCACCGTGGGCTCGTGCCCCATTCCTCCCTCACGTCCTTCCACTTACACCTCCCTAGCCCCCCCCTTCCTGATGTCAAACAAAAGATATGTATGTTCAAAAATAGAAACTGGGTTTATTGAACAAAACTGGGGGGGGGGGGATGAACCTCTGGGGAGACTGGGAAAAGGAGGTGGGAGAGGGGTAGAGAGAGGGTAGGGGGAAACCTAGGAGGAGGGAGCTGGAAGGGGGAAGCAAGGGGAAGAAGGGGGAGGGGAAGCTCAGGGCCCAGGGTTGGGGGTCTTGCCGGACCAACTTGATTTTCATGCAAACCTGCTCCTGGGTTTGCATGTGGCCTTTAGTGGCCAGGCTGGCAGCTATCCTGCCATAGATGGCCACATTCCTCCGTCTAGTGCGGAGATCATGGACGTTGGGGGCATCCCCCCAAACCTGAATAAGGTCCATGATCTCCACCCTGGACCAGGAAGGCACCCATCTTCTCCAGTCCCTGTCAGGCTCCTGGGTGCTGGCAGAGTGCTTCTGGGGAGCGGGGGAGGGCTGGCTGCCAGTGGCTTGCTGGCTCATGTTTTGGGGCCACTGGGTCAGGGGCCCCGGTGGCCACTGCTGGCTCTGGGCTGACAGGCTTGGAGCTGGCACAGGCACTGTGGCCAGGGTCTACCCCTTTAATGGCTTCAGGGCTGGGGGAGAGGAGAGTAAGTTTTCCTGGTTGTGCCCAGAGTGGCCACCAGGGCTCCCTGGGAAGGGCTGGAGGCCCCCTATTTCGAATTAAGTAATTTGGCATTACACCTCGTAGAATGAGGTTTACCAAATTCGAATTAAGCACTCCGCTATTTCAAATTAATTTCGAAATAGCGGTTTGCATGTATAGACGCTATTAAAGTTAATTCGAAATAATGGCTGTTATTTTGAATTAACTTTGCAGTGTAGACATACCCTGAGAGAGGGTGAAGAAGAACCTCCCTTATAACCTTTAACCCAGTGGTTAGTGTACTAACCCCACTATGTGAGAGACCCTGGTTTAAGTTCCCACCATGTCTTTACCACTGTCCATTGGGATACTTTGATGATGGGCTCTCTCAATCTCTCTTCTTGAAGCTGTTCCACTTTGTTTTCAAATAATGAAAATTAATGCAGCCCATGAAAGAATGAGAATTTCTCTAAATCCAGTGATTAGGACATTCATCTGGAAGGTAAAGAAATCCTGTTCAAATCCTGTCTCCCTGTCAGATGCAGTGTGTGTGGGGGGAATATATTACCCGTTGGGCTAAAGGTTATAAAGGAAACCTGGCTCTTTTGTGTGGGAGTTAGGCATTCTGAGTGCGCATCTGCCAGATTGGGCCCCACAGGCAAGGTAAGGAGGGCAGCATTTATGTTTACCTGGTTTAAAGCTCAAACTTGGGCTTAGGTGTGAGATAGGCACCCAGAGCCTATTGAGTCAGCAGTGTGCATGCTCAGCAACAGAAATACAGGTGGCTAGGGGACTTTTATAGCAGAAATCAAAGTACTAAGTGAGTGTAGCTGCTTACAGGGCAAGAGAGCATCTAAGCAGGGTAAGATTTTGGTGGCCCATTGTAGCACCTAAACCTGATGTGCAGACAACTAAGTCTTTAATTGTTTTCCCGAACCAATGTCCCAACGAGAGGGTAACAACCAAATTAGCAAAGCCCCAAAATGACACACAACTAAACAAAAAGGAACATCAAAGAGAATTTCAGAATGGAATAGATTCTCTTGTGCTCTGTGAAACTTTACACACCCATAGGTTAGGTATGTACTGGAGTTTTAGAGCCTGATGTTCCTCTTAAATACAGTTTTACACTCGTGTAACTCCATTGACTTCAGGCCATTGCCACTAGCTTGTGTTCTGAAGCCACTCTGTGCTGGTGTAAATGTTACACAAGGTGTAAGACAACAAAGAATTAAATTCCCTCGGTTTACATTGGGAGAGTGATGCTCCCCTCACTTGTTCAATGTTTTGGTATAAGATCATTAAGCAATGCAAGTCAGAGCCTGTAGAGGCTCTGATTTGACAGTATATATCTGAACTTCATTTTTGTTAAACGCTGGAGTGAATAGATATTATTCAGAGCTGGAACACACATTACTGGCAGATGCCTGGCTTCAGTTATCTAGAATACATTATTGGTTAATGACTTTGAGAAAGACCAAAAGACAATCTTGTTATGAAATGATTAATTTGATAGTGTTGCGGAATGATTAGACAGTAATGAGGATGACTTGAAACTGTCAAAAGAAGACATATCATGTATTACTAGTGATTGAGACAAATCAACCAGCTCTATGAGCAGTAATACAAGAAATAAGAAATATGAAATATAAACTGTGATTGACCTGGATGAGGAACTAAAGAGGCTGGGATTATAAAGTTAAAAACTGTTTGTATCTGACCTATAAAAATATTTCCTGTTTAAAATATAAGAACATAGCTGCAGTATCTCAGAGGTAATAGTATATTAAATTGTGGGTATATGTATTAATAATGGGCATTTTGGTACATGTAATTCTTGTGCTTTAATAAGTTGAATGCTTAGCTATGAACAAATTGGAAAGCCTTGAAACCTGATGGAAAGTACATAGGGATATAACAGGAAATAAGCTATATGCCTGAATTGCAAGAGGAAATGATAGGACTAGTATGTAGTAAAGTTTTCAGCTTGTGTCCAAAATTAGAATATGAAGTCTGAGCAGGGGGCTTTATTAAGGCTGAATTCTGTATTCACTTACAAGAATGTAAGTCTGGAATAACATCATAGAAGTCAGTGTTATACTGGAGTAAAACTGATGCAAATGAGATCAGAATCAAACCCTTGATTTGTAATGAGGACAATTAAAATGCTCAATTTTCTCCACTCCCTTTAGCACTTTCTAATTAACCTTGTTATGAAATGATATCAGCTTTTTGTCTTGGATTATTTAATATAGCTTGCTTCCTAGAATTCAAAAGCAAACTTTCCTTTCACATCCACTGTAAATCCAAAATAATGCCAGTAATATAATAGAGTTACCCTAGTGTAAATAAAGCAGAAATTTCCTGTTGTTTTTACGCATCAAAATATTTCTTAGTTTAACTTAGTGTGTATCTGTGAGATGGGGGGATTAACAGGTGAATTATATAAGCAATATTTTTGTGTAAATCATTTCATGGTCTTGTTAAAATATGACTATTGGGTTATATAACATGACTATCTATTAGCAGTCTAAAAGAAGTAAACATTGTTATAAATGTAAAATGATTTCTCTCGATATATATATATATAGATATATATATATAAAAATTTATAAAAAAATTTCTGTGGGATGACAAAGTGATGTCATCACACCACAGTGTCCACAGGCTAGGGGGATAGGCATGGACAAGTAAAGTCCCACCCCCCGGTACTGCTCCTTCTGTCCCTGGAACCAAGCCCCACTAACTGCCAGCCCAGACCTCTCCAGGCACACTGTAGCCTAGCCGCCAGGAACAGAGCCGGGCCTAGTGTGCTGTGGCCGTGACCTGGCCTTCCCCAGCTGCCCGGAGCAGAGCTGGGCCTGGCGCACCACAGCCTAGCTTTCCCCAGCCACCAGGAGCAGAGTCAGGCCTGACGCACTGTGGACTGGTCTTCCCTGGCTGCTGAAGGCAGAACTGAGCCTGGCGCATCCCAGCCCGGCATTCCTAGCTGTAGGCAGAGCCAGGACAAGCTATATTGAATAATCCAAGACAAAAAGCTGAAATTTCATAACAAGGTTAATTAGAAAGTGCTAAAGGGAATGGAGAAAATTGAGCATTTTAATTGTCCTCATTACAAATCAAGGGTTCGATTCTGATCTCATTTGCATCAGGGAAGACCCGACCTCCAGGAGCACAGACGGCCTGGCACAGCCTTAGCTGGGAGAGGGAGTGTTAGGGTTAGGCTGTAGCCGGGGTTGTGGAGGGAGGAGAGAAAGGCCCTGGGCTGGAGCGGCTGGGAGTGGAGGAAAAGAAGAAAGGGCCCAGACTGGCATGGCTTGGGGGAGAGAGAGGAGAAAGGGCCAGGGGGGGCGGGGAGGGAAGGAGAAGGGATTTGGGCTGATGTGGCGGGGGGCGGGGGAGGGACAAGGGGCCTGGGATGGCGCGGTTGCAGTCCAGCCTTCCCTTGGTGGCCTGTGGGAGAGCCAGGGATGTCTACCCCCTGTGAGGGGGGAGTGGCGAACATAGCAAGCAGGGGGCACAGCCCCCTAATTATAGTTTAAAAAAGAAATAGTAGATATAATTGAATAATACACACTAGAAATGTAGGGTAAACACAAGGGAAAAATTCAAACAGTAATCTCATTTATATTGAGCAATATTTTTTCCAGAGAAGTGGTGAAATTCTGGACTAGACAAAGCCCTTGAAAATGTGCTGGCCAGCTGACAAACTGTTTTTTTTCCCTTGGCATTTATGACTGTGAAATACCCATGATGACAGTAAAATTCATAGTTCAATTCCACTCTTCATTGTTGTGCATATGGTAATATTGGTCAAGTTAAATTCTATTCTCAACAACTCACAATTAAAACTGAATAGTTTTTGATAAATGTCTGTTCAGCAGAACTGAAACCAGTCCTAGTTTTGATCCAACTTTCATTGGGAAGGTAACCTGGGTCCAGAATGTAATTTACATTCAAAACCTCTGAGGGTATGTCTATACTGCAGAGGTTTTTTTGGAAAAACAGCTGTTTTTCCCCCAAAAAATTTCACTTACATCCACACAGCAATTGTGTTTTTTCGGAAAAAAAATCAAAAGAACAGAGGGGTTTTTCCGACATTGGTAAACCTCTTTCTATTAGGAAGAAGCCTTTTTCTGAAAGAGCTATTTCAGAAAAAGGCGTGTGGATGAGGAAGAGGGAGTTCTTCCGAAAGGAGAGGAAAGAGGAAAAAGCACAGGTGCCCTAGTGGCCATTCCATCCATAGTAATCCCAGCTTAAATATGTGATAGCGTCCATTCAGTGTGGACACTATATTTAAAAAAAGCAGATCGCTTTTTCGATGTGCTTTTGCTGTGTAGATGCTCTCTTTTGGAAGAAGTTTTTTTGGAAGATCTCTTCCGGAAAAGCTTCTTTCGAAGAAGCCTGCAGTCTAGACATAGCCTAAGAAGAATGAAAATAACACAGTAACTTGAATGAGAGCCTATGTTATACATGACTGACCTAATGACAGGCCATTGGCTATTCTACTAGTGGAGCTATTCCACTTTGTAAAATAATTAAATATTCACTGAAGCAGGAACTATAGCCAAGATCCCTGGTAAGTGCCGTAAACACTGGCTATTTTAAATTGAGTATATCTTTTCCCTCAGTTTGTGCAAATAATTTTAAAGGTTTGCCCCAGTGAGTAATAGGAAAATGTATTAAAATACTGAAAATAGTCAGAGGGTGAGGAGGTGTTAATGACGAAAGCTAAAATTTAGCAAATAATTAGACCAGAATAGGTTTTGACCAAAACCAGTAGGTACTTCTTTCTACTTCCGAGTTTTTTATGATTAATATTATGTTTCTGCATCTGTTTGTAATATGTCTTCAAGGAAACCTCATTTAGTTGGGAAATCAAATAAAAAATTTTTGAGCTACAAGATATGATTGCTTTTTGTTGGTATCTCTTTTGTATGTATTTATATACTGTATCTAATTATAAATGTCGCCATTGTTGTTATGGCAATTCTTGAAGGGTTTTTAAAGATAGTTTAAAATTAGAAAATAAAGCTGTGATGGATAGGAGGTGTGCTGGCCAGCAACCAGTGACTAAGGGTACGTCAACACTGCATGCTTATTTCGGAATAAGCTATTCCAGAAGATATATCCAAAATAGCTTATTTCAAAATAGCACAACTATACTACAGGGAAGCCGCAAAATTAGTCCGAGGCAAGCTCCCCTAATGTGGATGTACTACCTTGATTTAAAGCCCCAGGAAACACTGGGGAGAAATTACTTAAAATGCAGTGGAGCGTCCACACACACCCTATTTTGAAATAGCTATTTCGGAAGAGGAGGTATTCCTCGTGGAATGAGATTTACTGAAGTTGGAATAAGCTGTCAGTTATTTCAAATTTTTTTAGAATAACAGAATTGGTGTGTAGATGCTTGCATTGTTTTTTCGGAATAATGGCTGTTATTCCGAAATAACGGTGCACTGTAAACGCACCCTAAAGGATTAAACTCAGGTAACTAGCAGGGGGTGTTGGCAAAAAGCCAGGAAAGCCAATGGAAAAGACTGTTGAAATTTGAATTGTGTATAGATACCTGCTGCTGTTTCTCTTTGTATGAGTTCTAAGTTAAGGGCTGGAGGAAGCAACATGTAGTAATCAGAATTACCATGCTACAAGGAATATTAGGCATGGGAGTGAATTGGGCCTTGAAGTACGGTTCTGCATGGATTGTGAATAGAGGGAAAATGTGTATTTAGTCACAAACAGGCTATTTTTCTTTATTTTGTTGTTTGGTAAACCTTCTCTGTGTAAAATCCATGTGCTCCCCTCCATTCGCTAGTTAAGCCAAGCCCAGAGATATCATTTTTCTCTCTGGGTATGTCTACACTACATGGCTACGTCAACGGAGCCATGTAGATTACCTTTCTAGACATAGGAAAATGAAGCGGCGATTTAAATAATCGCCACTTCATTTAAATTAAAATGGCTGCTGCGCTGTGCCGATCAGCTGTTTGTCGGCACAGCGCTGTAGTCTGGACGCTCTGCGGTCGACATCAAAGGCATTTGTTGACTTTCCCGGTATGCCTCGTGGTATACCTTCCCGGTATGCCTTTGATGTCAACTGCGGAGCGTCCAGACTACAGCGCTGTGCCGACAAACAGCTGATCGGCACAGCGCAGCAGCCATTTTAATTTAAATGAAGTGGCGATTACTTAAATCGCCACTTCATTTTCCTATGTCTACAAAGGTAATCTACATGGCTCCGTCGACGGAGCCATGTAGTGTAGACATACCCTCTGTGTTTTAATCTGCTCTTTTCTTAGTTGCTCTGTAACACCTAGCAACCAAGTATGCTTTACCAAGTATATCTTTTGGTTTTGTTAATAAAATCACCTTTTTTAGGTGATGATTTGATTCTTGTGTCCTGAAAGAAAACAGGAGGTCTGTGTATGCATGCCTAACACTGAGGAGTCAGTTGCCAGAGATTGCAGTCGGTTTTCTTCTTTTTCTGAACTCTCTTGTGGTAAAAGATCTTGGGGATACCCCCTCTGTAAGAAGTCCATGTGCTTCCTTCTTGGGTTCAAGAAGAAAGGGATCTCTTTTGTTTCACTTGGTGGTGGCAGCTACCTCTCAAGGCCAGGGAATCTGTGACTCTGGCGAGTTTTTGTAAGCAGAGCCTATAGAGGCAAGGTATTTAAGGTCTCTTGCGGGCCCCCATCTTCTGCACTCAGAGCGGGGAATAGCCCTGACAAAAGCAATTTTCAACAATGCAGTATCTCTGGAGCTGTATTAGAGCCTGTTTTTGAAAATTGCTTCCAGTGCCCTATTTTGAAACATGAACAAGATAGAAATGCAATCCTGTTCCCACTGAAATAAAAAGAGGGTTGGAAATCGAATTCAGCATAAGGAGGATTAGGTATTTGGCAACACAAACCATACTTTGCATGGACTTCCATTTTTTCCCCCCATGAGGACACCATTGTAGTCTTCTGTGCTACAGGTGCGGACTTTTTTTTCTGCTGGGTGCTCCTCGCTGCCCTACCACCACCCCGTGCAAGTAGTGAGAAGGGCATCGGAGACAGAGTAAGGTTAGGGCCTTAGGGGGGAAAGGATAAGTGGGGATGAGGTCTCAGGGATGAGTGCAGGTGGAGCAGGGGGAGGGGAACTATGGTCTGGACATTAGAGCCCACAAAAGATTAATCTGGCTCTGCAGGTGCTGAGCACTCCTGATTTTTTTGGTGGTTGCTTGAGTTCCAGAGCACCCCCATGGAGCTAGTGCCTATGTCCTATACAATGTTCATAACACCTGATGAAGAAGAAGAGAAACAAATGGCATACTGCACTACCTTTATCCTATCATTAACACTCTACTACACCTTCCCCTTTGTTGGCAGGTGTAAAAATGGATATAATCTGCAATAGACTTTGTATTAACTGAGTCCAAAGTTGATAGAGGACAGAAAAAGGGAAATGCATTTAATTTAGGCTGGTAAATCAAGTGCCATATAACGGTGTGTAAGTTTGTTAAATCAGTCCGCAATGAGCAATAGAGATGAGATATGTAATGTATTGCATAACTGTGTTAAACCACTTGGTGGCAGGGAATGCTAGGATTACAACTGCATTTTACTCTTATATCAGGTCTGGAAGCTCCTTCTTTGAGCTTCATGGCTGAAGCATTTTCTCTCCTGAAATTTACTCAGAAAGTAAATTAAGTTTGCCACTGAAATGACAAAGATTTACCAACTGTGTAATCACAGCCAGCACATAAGTATTTAGATAAAGCGTAAAGGATTACCATTGATGGATTTTCTGTGTGCCTGACAGGAGTGTAGTCACCAAAGTTCAGCAAAGAACTTAGAGATGTGCTTAATTTTAAATACATACTTAAGTATTTTGCTGAATCAGGGCCTACAACTATAAGTCATACATATTTATGTGGAAATGTATGGGTAAGTCTAAACTACACGCTTCTTTCGAAAGAAGCTTTTTCAAAAGAAGCTTTTGAAAGTTTTTTTCGAAAGAGATTGTCTAGACAGACACAACTTTTTTTGAAAAACGATCCGCTTTTTCGAAAGAGAGCACCCAGGCAATCTGGATGCTCTCTTTCGAAAAAGCCCTGTTTGCAGTCAAGGACTCCATTTTTCGAAAGAGCTCTTTCAAAAAAAGACGTTCTTCCTCGTAAAATGAGGTTTACTGCTGTTGAAAAAACCACTGTGTTCTTTCAATTTAATTTTGAAAGAATGTGGTGGCAGTCTAGCCGCAGGTGATTTTTTGTTTTTTAGAAAAAAGGCCACTTTTTCCTAAAAAACCCTGTAGTCTAGATATAGCCTGAGTAATACAGTGTCTCTCTCTTGTTTCCCTAAAAAAAAAAAAAAAAAAGAGTGAGTGAGTGACAGGTGATTGCTACCGAAGTATTATGTGAAAGAAAAGGTAGAGTAGTTCACACCTTTGGTTACATAGGCCTGATCTACATAGCCCTAAGTTACGCAGCTCCAGCTACGTGAATTATGTAGCCAGAGCTGATGTAGTTTAGGTTGACTTATTGTGGTGTCTATACCATATTGATTAGATGGAGAAACTCTCTTGTTGACATTACCTTATGCTTCTCATTCCAGTTAAATACCAGAGTTGATGGAAGAGTGATCTGCAGTCAATTTAACAGATCTTCCCTAGACCTGCTAAATCAAGCCCCAGTAGATTGATTGGTATAGCACCATCCCCAGGTAAGCATGGACAAATTCTTAGATAATGTCTACACAGCAAAGAAAAAACTGCAGCTGTCCCAGCCCAGCTGATTCAGGCTCACAGGGCTCAGGCTGAGGGGATATTACATTGCTTTTTGCATTTCTAGGGTCATGCTGGAGCCTGAGGCATAGGAACCTCCCATCTTGTAGGGTCCTAGAACCTGGGCTTTAGCCTGAGCCCAGATCTAGAACCCCATGAACCGCAGTTGCCTGGCCTGGGTCAGCTGCAGGTTTGTCTTTGCTGGGTAAATATAACCTTAGTGTTGTGTCCATACTGTTATGTCATTATTTTCTATCATTAAGAAACAATCAACACTTTTTAAAAAAGTAAACCAGGCCTATTATGGTAGCAGTGTTGTATTATACTTTGATAGTGTGAGACAGACACATTTTCAAAAAAGGCTGCTGGTTTTGAATGCCAGTTTTTTTGCTGGCCAACTTGAGACAACGTGAGCCTGAGTTTCAGAAGTGCTGAACTTCAGCAATTCCTATACACTTCAACTGGAGTTTGAAAATACAGCCCATCTCAAAAGCATGACCAAGTTGCTCACTTTAGGCATCAAAATCAAAAGGCACTTTTTAACATTGTATTTTAGAGTCAGCAAAAGCATGCTAATATGATACAACATTTGAATTAATTTTCTATTAAGTAAGCATCCATAAGTTGCTCCTTATTTCTTTTATGAAAGGCCATACTCAAAGATGACAGCTCACTCAGGACACCATACTGTCGACATTCCCTTAGTCAGAAAAATGAACTGATTTCCTGGCTTTTGAATCCAGTTTGTGGAGGAGCTGAACTTTATGCTTCATAAAGAATTTTGATTCTAAGGTTAAAACCAATTAATGTAATTTTTAAAAAAACTACAATTTTTTGGTTCTTCACTTGTAAAATGTCACTTCAGATCCAGGCTGAATAGTTGCCATAAAAGGAAGAAAGCCAAAGGAACCTGGACCAAAAGTTGAGGCAGGCTGCACACAGGCAGACGTCTCATTTGGCTGTGTTCAGACGAGTTGGTTGTCTCTGTCCCAGGAGATGCAAAGATCACACTGCTCCAGTGATGAGGCACCAAGAATTAAGGGACATGTGGGGAGTGGATAACATTGAACTATGGCCGGGATTACAGCCTTTAGGGCACCATTTCCTGAGTCATTGCTGCATGGAGAGGAGGAAATACCCTGGAAGGAAACATATGTCATACCTTTATTTCCAAATGTTAGGTGGGTCTAAAGAAACTTGTTTGTAGTATGCTACTTTGTGAGTTCCACTTAAGATACTTCCCCAATTAACACTAAAGCTATGTAAACACTGCAGCGCTCTTTCGGGATTCCTCTAGCTATTAAGAACATAAGAATGGCTGTACTGGGTCAGACCAAAGGTCCATCTAGCCCAGTAGCCTGTCTGCCAACAGTGGCCAGCACCAGGTGCCCCAGAGAGGATGGACCGAAGACAATGATCAAGCGATTTGTCTCCTGCCATCCTTCTCCAGCCTCTGACAAACAGAGGCCAGGGACACCATTTCTATCCCCTGGCTAATAGCCTTTTATGGATCTAACCTCCATGAAATTATCTAGCTTCTCTTTAAACTCTGTTATAGTCCTAGCCTTCACAGCCTCCTCTGGCAAGGAGTTCCACAGGTTGACTACATGCTGTGTGAAGAAGAACTTTCTTTTATTAGTTTTAAACCTGCTACCCATTAACTTCATTTGGTGTCCTCTAGTTCTTCTATTATGGGAACTAATAAATAACTTTTCTTTATTCGCCCTCTCCACACCACTCATGATTTTATATACCTCTATCATATCCCCCCTCAGTCTCCTCTTTTCTAAACTGAAAAGTCCCAGTCGCTTTTACCTCTCTTCATATGGGACCCTTTCCCTAATCATTTTAGTTGCCCTTTTCTGAACCCTTTCCAAGGACAAAATATCTTTTTTGAGGTGAGGAGACCACATCTGTACACAGTATTCAAGATGTGGGCGTACCATAGTTTTATACAGGAGCAGTAAGATATTCTGGGTCTTATTTTCTATCCCTTTCTTAATAATTCCTAACATCCTATTTGCCTTTTTGACCACCGCTGCACACTGTGTGGAAGTTTTCAGAGAACTATCCACGATAACTCCAAGATCTCTTTCCTGATTTGTCATAGCCAAATTAGCCCCCATCATACTGTACGTATAGTTGGGGTTATTTTTCCCGACGTGCATTACTTTACACTTATCCACATTAAATTTCATTTGCCATTTTGTTGCCCAGTCACTCAGTTTGGTGAGATATTTTTGGAGTTCCTCACAGTCTGCTTCTGTCTTGACTATCTTAAACAGTTTGGTATCATCTGCAAACTTTACCACCTCACTGCTTACCCCTTTCTCCAGATCATTTATGAATAAGTTGAACAGGATTGGTCCCAGGACTGACCCTTGGGGGACACCACTAGTTACCCCTCTCCGTTCTGAAAACTTACCATTTATTCCTACCCTTTGTTTCCTGTCTTTTAACCAGTTCTCAATCCATGAAAGGACCTTCCCTCTTATCCCATGGCCATGTAATTTACACAAGAGCCTTTGGTGAGGGACCTTGTCAAAGGCTTTCTGAAAATCTAAGTATACTATATCTACTGGATCCCCCTTGTCCGCATGTTTGTTAACCCCTTCAAAGAACTCTAATAGATTAGTAAGACATGATTTCCCTTTACAGAAACCATGTTGACTTTTGTCCAACAAATTATGTTCTTCTATGTGCTTCACAATTTTATTCTTTACTATTGTTTTGACTAATTTGCCCAGTACTGAAGTTAGACTTACCGGTCTGTAATTGCCAGGATCGCCTCTAGAGCCCTTTTTAAATATTGGTGTCACGTTAGCTACCTTCCAGTCATTAGGTACGGAAGCCGATTTAAAGGATAGGTTACAAACCACAGATAATAGTTCAGCAATTTCCTATTTGAGTTCTTTTAGAACCCTTGGATGAATGCCGTCCGGTCCCGGTGATTTGTTAACATTAAGTTTTTCTATTTGTTCCAAAACCTCCTCTAATGACTCTTCAATCCAGGACAGTTCCTCAGATTCAGCACCCACAAAGGCTGGTGCAGATTTGGGAATTCCACGTCTTTTCAGCGTGCCCGTTATTTCAGAATATTATGGGCTCAACTATTCCAACGTCCCTGTAAACCTCATTCCACAAGGAGTAAAGTACTTTCTGGATTAGCGATTTATTTCAAAATAAGTGCTGTGTAGACAGAGCCAAATTTCAAAATAAGTTATTTTGAAATTGACTCAAAATAAGCTACGCAATTTGCGAAGTCCAAATTGCACAGCTTATTTTGAGCTCCGGGTGCAGTATAAACACACCCCAAAGGTCTGGCTTTGTCTCCTGCCTATTGCAATATGAGAAGAGTTGGCACTGCATACAGAATTTCCACATTTTCTCTATGCAGCTTTCCTTTTTACTGCTATTGTGCTGCTGCTCCTGCAATAGCAAGAGTAGAAGGGATCTATTTGTAAAAAACATAGAGTTTTGGGTCAGATCCTGCACACCCTTAAACTGTTCAGTCAGCCCACTGAAACTACTTTTTTGAATATGTTCAGCTCAACTGGTTAACAGTTTGCAAAGCTTATTTGGAGGCAGATTGTGGATGCCATTCTGAGGATGAAATGAAAACAATAATAAAGAATCTTTCATACCTGGTCTAGATGGGAGAGAAGATGATTCATTACTATGGCCAGAAAGGGAAAGTGATAAATAATGTACTAATAATGGTCATTCTAAACAATGCCTTTAGAAACAAAAATTATTGTTGTTTTTTTAAAGTAGGGAAAGATGACATGTCATAGATGCAGGTAGGGCCAACTCCCCGACACAGGGATCTCCAAAAGCAAAACTGATTGGCTAGCAGTTTCAGACGGTGGTGGGAACCCTAAATATTCAGGGGATGTGAGCTCAGAGGATTTATGGCTTTTTCGGTTGAAGAGTCTTTATTTCTTTTTTTTTAATTGAGTCAAATGTTTATAGCTGCCTTAACAGGAGAGAATGTACACTTGTTCAGCATTTGATATTCTAGAATAACTCTGCTAATGGAAAACAACAGGTTACATTCCACATGGCTCTATGTCAAAGATGGTACTTTAATCTACACGAACAGGACTGGAGTTCTAAGGGCTTGCCCATAATGGCCAAGGATATGATAATTAGTATCATAGTATCACCTGTGATTGAACATGGTTTCAGTTAAAGGTGAAACTTGGTTTCCTTGGCCAATACAGATAGGGTGCAAGGACAAGATTTGGAAGAAGTGACTTGGAAGCACAAGTCCCAATTACTTTTAATGACTCCTAAGTCCCTTATGTGCTCTTGAAAATTGTACCTGAAATTGAAAACAAAACTCCTTGTTGTTATTGTTTCTTGCTATCAGCCCATTTTGAGCAGCACAGATATCTGCTGCAATTTAGTGCATTTCAGTGACATCCTTCTCACCCAAGGAAGCTGTAAAATCACTTTGCACTTAGTAACTTAACAAGAGGTTTGCAAATGCTGAAGTCATTAGAAACCAGGCACAAGCAAAATGTGGCATTTTATTGTGAGTATTATATATGCATTTAGTTTAAGTTTGCAAGTAACTGTTGTGTATTGGGTTGTTGTAGATCTTGTTGTTATAGTAACTGAGTTAAGGTCACTAGGGGTCAGCCCAGCCTGTTTGGACTTATTCTAGTTCGTTCTGTGTTATGGAATAAATGGACACTTGCAGCTGCTTCCAGCTCTCTGTGTTTCAAGTGTTTTCTTTCTAAACTCTGTAACTCCAAATGATATAACAAGTGGTGATGATGATGGGATACTTGTGCTGCCTCCAGCAACAGAAGAAGTAGAAGTCAGTGTAAGAAAACAAACTTTTTTGCTATTCTGGAAGGTGGGGGTGAGAACTGACTGTTACACTGACAGTGCAAACTAAAACTAAGATCAGTGAAGCATAGTCTGGGGCTATGTCTACACTGCAGAGCTTTTCCGGGATACCTCTGGTATCCCAGAAAAGCTATGCCATGTCCAAGGAATGCATCCACTTTTTTGGAACAGTTTCCGAAAAAACAGACACGTTCTTTCAGCATCCCTGTATTCCTCATTGTATGAGAAATAAGGGATTTTCCAAAAGAGGAGGTTTTTCCAAAATTTGGCCCCATGTAGATGGGCCAAATTTCAGAAAAGCTTCTTTAAAAAAAGCAGAAAAAGATATGCAAATTGTGGTTTGCAATTTGCGTATCTTTTTCTGAAAGAAGGTGCAGCAGCATGGCTACACTTGCAGGACCACTGGGACCTTTTGAGGAGCAATGGCACATACATACTGAGTGTTTTGAACTTTTTGTTATTGTAAATGACATTAAGGAAGAGAAGAAGGTGCCAATATTCTTAAGTGTTGTAGGGGCTAAGACCTACTTGCTGCTACGCAGTTTGTTGCTCTCTGTTAAGCCAGAGACCAAATCTTACAGTGACATTGTGGAAATCCTGGGGTCACATTATGCTCCAAAAACATTGGAAATTGCAGAAAGGTATAGGTTCCACAACAGAGACCAAAAAGAAAGTGAAACAGTTGTATAATTTGTAGCAAATTTGAAAAAGCTTGTGGAACACTGTGAATTGAAGGAGATGTTAAATGATGCTATACCTGATAGGTTAGTGTGTGGCCTGTACAGTGAAGCTATATGGAAGCGCCTATTAACAGAGGCTCAGCTCACCCTACAGAAGGCTGCTTGATATTGTGGTCTCCATGGAACTGGCCACACGGGAGGCACAATACATCAGTGCACTCCCTAGGGTGCATAAAGTATCCCAAGAACCTACCAAAAAAACTGTGGGGAGCCAGGAACGTTACTGCTGTGGTAAGTCGGGTCACCATGCATCAGAATGCTGGTGTATGGACCTAGTGTGCTGACAATGTGGGAAAAAAGGACACATTGAGTATGTCTGCAAACAAAAGAAATAAAGGCCTGCGGTCTGGCAAACCAAAAAGAAAAATCTGCATACCATCGAGCAGACTCATGATGATCAAGGTGAAACCCATCTGAAGAAGAAGCACCCTGCTATGTTTTGTCTTTGGCACAGTGCTCCCATGAATACTGGATATCCCCATTGTTGGATGGCAACCTGTACACATGGAAGTGGACACCAGTACAGCAGTTTTGTTGGTCTTTGACACTGTGGGTATGTCTACACTACAGAGTTATGTCAGAAAAACAGCTATTTTTCCAACAAAACTTGAGGAATGTCCACACTGCAATTGAATTATTCTGCAAGAAAACTGAAAGAACAGAGGGGCTTTTCTGGCATTGGTAATCCTCATTCTATGAGGAAGAGCTCTTTCGCAAAAAGACATGTGTGGACGTGGAAGAGGGAGTTATTTCGGAAGAAGAGGAAAGAGGAAAAAGCACAGGTGCCCTGATGGCCATTCTGTCTATAACAATCACACCTTACACACAAGACAACATCCATTCAGTCTGGATGCTCTTTTGAAAAAGCAGATCGCTTTTTCAATGCACTTTTGCAGTGTGGACGCTCTCTTTTGGAAGAAGTTTTTTGGAAGATCTCTTCCGAAAAAAGCTTCTTCCAAAAGAAGCTTGTCATCTAGATGTAGCCTGTGTGTAAGGAAAAGCTAAAGCCTCTTCTGCTAAAGGCAACAAAGATCATTCTGAAGACATATACAGGAGAAGCGGTACTCCTGTTGGGCACTACTGATGTTAAGGTGGAGTTCAATGAACAGTCTGCTGAATTGCCACTATTTGTGGTGAAAGGCCATTACCCACCTTCAATGGGTAGACAGATCGTGGCTTAGGAAGATCCCGCTGAACTGGGCAGAAGTGCATTGGCTGACTAAAGTAGAAACAGGTCTGACCAATATATTAAAAAAACATGCTGCTGTTTTGGAGAGAATCACCGTGAAACTGAACATTAAACCTGTCAGCTAACCAAAATATCTGAAGGCCAGAACTGTGCTGTATGCCATCCAGCCAAAAATTGAAGTGGATCTGGAGCACCTAGTCAAAACTGGGGTCCTAATACCAGTTATCCATAGCCTATGGGCAACTCCAAACCTTCCAATAGTGAAGAAAGACGGTTCCATTCAGATTTGCAGAGATTTTAAGGTCACTGTCAACCCAGTGTTCTGTGAAGAACAATGCCTTCTTCCCTGCATCAATGACCTCTTTGCAAGCCTGGCTGGGAGACAAAAGTTCAGCAAGATCGATCTGAGTCAAGCATATTTACAGATGCACATTGATGAGAAGTCCCAAGAGCTGTTGACTATTGTGATGCATAAAGGACTTTATCATTACTGTCGCTTACCCTTAGGAATAACGTCACCCCAGCTTTGTTCCAGAGGGCTATGGCCCAGATCTTGTGTGGCTTGCCAGGAGTCTAGTGCTATCTTGATGACATCCTAGTCATGGGTAGGAATGAGGAGGATCACCTTAAGAACTTAGAGGCTACCCTATAAAGACTGGAAGAGTATGGCCTATGAGTCCACAAAGACAAGTGTACAGTCTTTCAGCCCTCTGTTGAATATTTGGGACATATCACTGATGCTACCGGCCTTCGTAAGTCACCTTCAAAAGATAAGGCTATTGAGGAGGCACCACCCCCTCAAAATGTTAGCTTCACTCATTTTAGGACGATTGAAATATTATGAAAAGTTTATTTCACAGTTAGTCATACTGTTAAAACCACTTCATGAACTCCTTGGCCAGGAACCTATTGTGTATTTGTTGTGCAGCAGGTCATAACATAGTCTAATGCTGCTCCTGTAGTTCCTTTCCTTTTACCCTAAGATTATGACCAGTTGCTCATCAATACTCTTTGATGGAAAATCTTATCTTTTAATAGTGGGAGAGAGGAGAAAGGGAGGAAAAAAGCAGGGGAGTAGAATGCACATGGAGGGAGGAGGAGAGATTACAGGCATGAGAAGAGATACAATATGTAAAAGGGTGAAGAGAAATCACAGAGCAGGCACAAAAGCACTTCTCTGTGCCTCAACACTTTTGCTGGGCTCTTCTTTTTCTATTAAAGTGCTGTCCTTTATTGTCTCTTGACTGCAGGGTAAACTTGTAGAAATTTGTTCCTGGGAAATTGCTTGTCATGTTTGTGTTATTATTCTGACACACAAACCTTAATTCTTGGTCCATCACATGACCTTGGTCAAGCCTGCAAAAGTCATTAACCCTGTCACATGACTGCCAGTTCCAGTGGTGGTTGTACCAATGGTAAACTTTTAAAACTTTTATGACATTTGCTTCTGCCACCATGACTAGCTCGTAACATTTTCTTAAAAATATCACAATGAACTCACTTTCCTATTCATTGGACAGCACTGATAATCTGCTTTCTGATCATTTGGCCTGGAAAGCTGTTGTATACTCTCTCCCTCCCACTTCCAATCTGAGTTATAATAATGTCATAACACCAGTCTTCATTTCACATTTCCAGTACAGCATAACATAATGTGTTATATCATATGTTCCTGTAAAGCAATGAGAGTTCAGCTTATACTAATATACCGTTAAGGTAAAGAACTACAAATTAAATATAAACACTGAGTGATTCTATTAGATAAGGCAGTAGATCAGCTCAGTTGTACTTTAGTGTCCTAAATACATCAGAGAACAGAAGTTTTTTTCAGATAAAAGCATGTCACATATAATGAGAACAGGGAAAAGGCACAGACTTAGAATGAGATCCACATTTTGAAACTTTAAAGCTAGATCCACAAGGGGGACTTGGTTCAGTATTCCAAAGCATAATTCAAGAGGCTCTGCCTCCCAGTAGAATCTGCAGCCCAGAATCAGGCAGCCAGGCTCCCTATCCAATGCACAGGGAGAGTAAGGTGCCTACAAAAAGGGGTTGACAGCAGTGAAAGAGTAAAATTATTATTAACTTTTAAAATTAATCTATGGTATATTGTATTGGAAAGTTACCTCATTCATCTCTGCATCTTCCTGAAAACCTTTCTTATGGCACAGGAACACTTTGGAGATCCATTTTTTAATTCTGAGTAAGAGATAAAGCAAAGATTTTGGAGTAGGCACTAGGTTGAAGGGTACCGGAAGAGTTCTCCCTTCCTCAAAGTAGGAAAACCAGAGTTTAGCCCTAGCAAATTTCCATTCCACATCAGCATCATCCTGTAAAACAGAAATATTACTGTCAAAACAATGCTAACAATGTCTTTATTCCTGAAAAAAAACTTAAAAAACAACAAGAGTCCTGTAGCATCTAAGGGTATGTCTACACTACCACCCTAGTTCAAACTAGGCTGGTTAATGTAGGCATTCGAAGTTGCAAATGAAGCCCGGGATTTAAATATCCCGGGCTTCATTTGCATCTTGCCGGGCGGGCGCCATTTTTAAATCCCCTTAGGTCGAACTCCGTGCCCGCGGCTACACGCGGCACGGAGTAGGTAGTTCGAATTAGGATCTCGAATTAGGATCCACGAGGAGTAACGGTAGTTCGAATTAGAGATCCTAATTCAAACTACCTACTCCGTGCCGCGTGTAGCCGCGGGCACAGAGTTCGACCTAAGGGGATTTAAAAATGGCGCCCGCCCGGCAAGATGCAAATGCCTACATTAGCCACCCTAGTTCGAGCTAGGGTGGTAGTGTAGACATATCCTTAGAGATTAACAAAAATATATAAATAGTATCATGAGTTTTCATGGTCACAACCCACTTCTGTCATCTGAAGAAGTGGGTTGTGCCCACAAAAACTCATGATACTATTTATATATTTTTGTTAATCTCTATCATGAGTTTTTGTGGGCACAACCCACTTCTTCAGATGACAGAAGTGGGTTGTGACCATGAAAACTCATGATACTATTTATATATATTTGTTAGTCTCTAAGGTGCTACAGGACCATTGTTGGTTTTTTAAGTTTTTTTAGTTACAGACTAACATGGCTATCTCTGAGACTTTCATTTCTGAAATTACCCTAGCCAATGGCATTTGTCTTTCGAACAAGAATTGTTGACATGAACCCCAAGCAGATCCAATTAAATAAAACATTAATTATGCAAATTATTTGTTAATCTGAGGAAGGTAAAAGGACCAAACTAGGAAAATGTAAATTTAGTTTGACTATCAGCTCTTTTACAGGAAAAACATTAAAAAACAGCAAATATTTAGTAGCACTTTCAAGACTAACAAAACATGTAGATGGTATCATGAGCTTTCGTGGGCACAACCCACTTCTTCAGATGACCGGAGTGTTGGAAGTCCAGAGTGAGTGCTATCAGTCTGTAAAAGTGTCTCAAGGGAAGCACAATCCTTTGACACTTCAAAAATTAGACCGGGGGAAAGGAAAGGCCCCACATCAATCATATGCTTAACTTTAAGCTTCATGATAATTTTTGACCACATGCAAAAATGTTTTGTTGAGTAGAGATGGATTTAAGTACATGCTTAAAATAGAGCATGAGTCACAAAACTGACCACAAAACTATAGGAATTAAAGATTCCATGGTATTTTTTCTAAGATTAACCACTTTCCTGCTCAATTACAATTTGCTTTTAGTACATTATAATGCATATCTAAATCTCAATTGCAGTTGCAGTTGAATACAGCCCTCTTTCTTACTTTCTGTCCTATAAACAGCTGCTGAGTTCTGTCCCAGAGATAAGCGCATTTCAGTGGTCAGTGAAATGGCTACTCTCTACCGCTTAGCTATATTTTGCAGGCATGTGGTTTAAGCCTAAGTGAATATCTGTAACGTGCTATGGGATCTCTGAATAAAAAGCATTACACATGGGATTCCATTAAAATTAAAATATTTATTGCAGTATGATGTCTGTTTCTCAGAGTCAAAAAGGGTTAAGCAACTTGTAGGCTAAATGATCCAGATTCAACCTTTAAAGACATATTAGTAGATAGTGTTTCTGATTTTGTGTGTTTACATACATACTGTTGGAGGCTAACAATGTAGCTAATCAGTTCCTGCCTATTGTTGTATTCTGTTAATTCAGAGATCAAGAGAAAATGCTAACATTCAAATGAACTGTGAATGTAGTAATATAACTGTCTTAATTTGTCTTTGAAGTAAATGATAAACTACCTGTAAATGGCTAGAAATGGGCAATTGCCTTATGTTAATCCATGGGGTTAATTATCAGGTCTACTTCAAAGCTAGAATAATTGCCTATTGTTCACCTAAGAACTGTGCACTGTCAGAGACTGCCAGGGAACTGTATAAGGGGTTCTTCGGACCAAATCCTTGATGGATTACTAGCTGTCAAGAACACTATCCCTGATGCCGCCACTGCACACCTGGTTATTGAGCTCTGTGACTTTGTCCTCACCCACAACTATTTCCAATTTGGGGACAATTTATGTCTTCACTTCAGCAGCACAGCTTTGGGCACCCACATGGTCCCACAATATTCCAGCATCTTTATGGCTGACTTCGAACAGCGTTTCCTCTGCTGGTGCTTCCTACCACCCTTACTCTGCTTACACTACATTGATGACATCTTCATCATATAGACCCATGGAAGGAGACTCATGAACAGTTCCACAGGAATTCAACAACTTCCACCCCACCATCAGCCTTAGCCTGGACCAGTCCACACGAGAGATCCACTTCCTTGATACTACAGTACAATTAGACAACAGCCACATTTCCATTACTTATACTGGAAACCTACTGACTGCTATACTTACCTACATGGCTCTAGCTTCCATCTAAGATATATTTCTCAATCAATTGTTTATATCCAGGTCATAAGATACAATCAGAGTTGTTCCAATATCAGACAGAGACAAACACCTACAGGATTTCTATAAAAAATTCTTAAAACTGAAATACCCACCTGGGGAAGTCAAAAAACAGATTGACAGAGCCAGGTGAGTACCCAGGCATCAGCTTCTTCAAGATAGGACCAACAAACAAAATAATGGAGCACCATGGGTCATCACTTAGAGCCCCCCAACTTAAGCCCCTCCAGTGCATCATTAATAGTCTACAACCAATCCTGGAAAATGATCCCTCACTCACAGGCTTTGGGAGACAGGCCAGTCCTCACCTACAGACTACCCCCTAACCTCAAATTCTGTCCAGCAACCATGCAGCACATCTCCATCACATTCACCCAGGAACCCACCCCTGCAATAAACCCTGGTGCCAACTCTATCCACACATCTATACAAGTGACATCATCACAGGACCTAAACACATAAGCCACCACATTAGAGGCTAATACAACTGCACATCCACCAATGTGATCTATGTTATCAAGTGCCAGCAATGCACCTCTACCGTGTATATTGGCCAAACTGGACAGTCTCTACAACAAAGAATTAATTGACACAAATCAGATATTCGGAATGGTAACACACAGAAACATGTTGCGGAACATTTTAACTTGCAGGGGCACTCACTAATGGATCTAAAAGTGACTATACTATTACAAAGCAATTTCAAAAACCAGCTGGAGAGAGAAGCTGAGGAACTTGCCTTCATTTGCAAATTTGACACTTTTAATCAAGGTTTGAACAAAGATATGAACTGGATGGGCTGCTACATTCTACACCTTAATGACATCAAAGGCTAAGTATCATGAACTTACAGACCACTCTGTTAGCCTAATTTAGCACGGACCACTCGAATTGACAAAAAAAAATTCCTTCTCTTTCCCTTCCCATCTCTTCTTTTTCTGCTATTTATTTGAACCTCTTGACACCTTGCTCCATTCATCTGAAGAAGTGGGTTGTGTCCACAGAAGCTCATGATACCATCTACGTTTTTTTGTCAGTCTCTAAGTGTGCGCCTACTCAGCAGGCCTTAAATCAAAATAAACTATGCAAATTGAGCTACGTCAATTGCGTAGCTTATTTCAAAATTGGGAGCACTTATTTCAAAACAGAGCACTCTTATTCCGACTTTCCTTACTCCTCATACATGAGGGTTACAGGAGTTGGAGCAAGAAGTCCAAGTATTTCGACATTATTTCCGTAGTTGCGGACTAAGTTATTTCAAAATATTGTTGCTGTGTAGACGTACCCAATGGAGCTACAGGATCTTTGTTTTGTTTTGTTTTGTTTTTTTTTAAGTCTCCATTGCCATTCTGGATCACCCTGATTTTTGGACCTTGAATTACAAACTGTGGTCTAATTCTAAAATAACTCTTTGCAACTCTAACACTCATCATCTCTACTTTGAAACTGACCTAAGAATTATTGGTACTTGTGAGTATAAGGATCTTGTAACCTATATTCTCTCCATTTTTAATACATTTTGGTTCAGTTAATAAGAATTGATTATAAGTGTGTATTTAGATAAGATTGAAATATTTATTAACCTGGAGTATAATGTGTCTAATCTTTGGGACTGGTTGAACTTTTTCAGTGATGAACAAAGATTTTATTAATTCTCATTATGTCTGAGTTGGCTGTCTGGGTGGAAGCTCAAGAACATGAGAACATAAGAATGGCCGTACTGGGTCAGACCAAAGGTCCATCTAGCCCAGTAGCCTGTCTGCCGACAGTGGCCAGCACCAGATGCCCCAGAGGGGGTGGACCAAAGACAATGATCAAGCAATTTGTCTTGTGCCATCCATCTCCAGCTTCTGATAAACAGAGGCCAGGGACACCATTTCTATCCCCTGGCTAATAGCCTCAAGACTGTATTGTTTTAAGCAAACTGTATTGCTGGGTCTGGGTAACCAATAAATAATTATATTATATTAAAGAATTATAGAAACTGTTTTGTTGCAGACTTGGTGACTCTAGGTATTCAAATAGCCATCTGTTCTGGGGATGGTCTGTTCCATTCTTTGCAGTTGCCCTAACTGAGTAACCTCTGCATGACCCTTTCGGAACCTCAGTCCCAGTATAAGAAACCATATGGGAAAGTCAGTTGTGAAATACACTTTTTGTTCATTTCTACATGGCATACACTATTATGTAAAGGAGTAACAGTAAAAAAAAAAAACCTGTTACACAATAATACAATGTAAGTTAAATACTACAGTTCCACAGACTACTCCCACTAGCTGAAATACCATTGAATACAAAGTGAGTTTTGCTTGTGCAAGGACACAAGGAGTTGATGTTTTTCTCCTCTCGAATGCAGCAGATGAACATTGCCAATGGTCATACACAAAGACTCTGGCACTGGGCTAAGTTATTTTAAGGCACATGTATCTGCCCCTATCTTCATCATTTTATATGCATGTCAGTTTTTAAGACTTAAAATAGCTAAGGGTCTCATTACCTGTAATTTTTTATCAAATTAAATTGCTCCATTTTTATCCTTTCCTTTCATTTTACTCTTGTTGTTTAATTTGTCTTATATTTCTTGTTCATTTTTTACAATGAGCAAGTGTGTAAAAGTTTAATTGTTCTAGTTGCTGTAGACAGTAGATTGTCATAAAGTCCTCCCAAGTACTTTCAATATGACGCATAAGGAAAGAGATCTATTTCCCTGATCATGAGTTTCCTCCGAATGCAATTGAATTTTCAATTTATTTTAACTGTATTTACAGAAGAAAATGTGTTCAGTAATTCTAATTTATGTTCACTGCACATGAGCCCGCATTAGTTTTTATGTGAATATATATATATATATATATATATTCACAAACCAATTATTTTATATTTGTCATTGATCAAATGGCCTCATTCTAGGCACCCGAATGCCTCTCTCATGCCTAAGCCTCAGTGATACACAAACTGGGGAAAGATAGGCAATGAAAGTCTATCTTGCCTGCAGGACTTGACTGGAGCACACCTAACTCTGCATCAGATGGCCATGATGGAAAAACATTGGGCAGCGGGTATGCTGAGTGGGGGAAGGCACCGCCTTCCCAAACCACCAGCCTGGCCTCACCCATACTCTGCTCCCAGGACCCCTATTGGAGGTGGAGAGGCTAGAGCTGTGTGCCACCTGTCTTTCCCGTGCTCCAGGGCTGTGGAGGCTGGGGCTGCACATTGACCACCCTCTACATGCTTTGTGGCTATGGAGGCTGGGGCCACGTGCCCTCCTCCCTCCCGATGCTTTGGGGCAGTGAAGTCAGGGACAGACATGGCGGAGCTGGCGGTGGGGTTGGAGGCTTGTCTCCCCCAGCCCTACCTTCACCCACTGCCCATGTGGAAAAGGACTGCCTCTTTTGTAAGCTTTAGTCCCACATTAAGGTACTCACTCAGGATGTGAAACACCCTTGTTCAATTCTCCTCTGTGACTGATGGGGCAAAAAGATTTGGATTGGGGTTCCCCAATTCTCAGCGGAGTGCTCTAGCTACTGGACTATAGGATGTTCTGATGCTGGTCTGTCTCAGTCTCTCCAAATGAAGTTGTTCCACTTTAATTAAACATTGATTGTGTCAAAGAAAGAGTAAAAATCACTTTCTCAGAAGTTCTACTTAAAAATTGACAATGTGTCTGGCCCTTTTTTCCCCACAACACTCAAAAGTTTGTGTGGATTTTTACAAGTTTATTACATTTAAAATTGTTAAAGTTCTGTGAAACGGGAAAAAAGCTGAGTTGTTTACAATATGAAAATATGTACTAGATTTGCCAATGAGTTGGAAGCATATGAATGAGGATTCTGTTCTAACAGAAAGAATAGAGAAACCATGTGAATAATAATTTGAAATTAGAGAGAGAAGAGACATGCAAGATCAGCTAACACATCCCTCTGTGGCACTGTTCTATAGTACAGGCTGGACTCCCTGGTATGGCTGAACAAGGGAGTTTTTCAAACCAGGGAAGGTCTGGATGGAGGGGCCACACCAACCTCCTCACTGGGCTCCTCTCCCCAGCTACCTGGCACCACTGTCCTTGGCCCCCTGGCTGCAGCAGCCCTGAAAGCTCCATGGCCCCACAAGCTCCAGCAGCCCCATGAGCTCCAGTGACAGTCTTGCTAGTGCTTGCAGCCCCGCCAGCTGTGGGCTTTGTAGCCCCCACCTTCCCGGTCCCACCAGCTTCAGGCTTGGTGTCACCCTCATCCCCATCCCATGGACTCTGGCAGCCCCGCTAGCTTCGTGGCCCACTGCTAACTCTGCTGCTCCCCCACCCTGCAAGCTCTGACACCCCCACCAGCTTCCCAGCCTGGCTGGCTGCAGAATCTGGTGCCCTGTGAGCTCCACTGCCCTGCTGGCCCTTCCAGCAGCTCTGCTCCCAGCTGTCAGCAACCTCTGTGCTGAGGCTCTCTAGTCCATCAACATCCATGGTCCTTCTTGACCATGGATGTTGCTGGACCAGAGAGTTCCAGACCTAAGAAGAACATAAGAACATAAGAATGGCCATACTGGGTCAGACCAAAGGTCCATCGAGCCCAGCATCCCATCTGCCGACGGTGGCCAATGCCAGGTGCCCCAGAGAAGGAGAACAGAAGACAATGATCAAGTGATTTATCTCCTGCCATCCATCTCCTGCCCTTGTTATGAAGGCTAGGGCACCATACTTTATCCCTGGCTAATAGCCATTTATGGACCTAACCTGCAAAAATTTATCAAGCTCTTTTTTAAACCCTAATAGAGTCCTGGCCTTCACAGCCTCCTCGGGCAAGGAGTTCCACAGGTTGACTGTGCGCTGTGTGAAGAAAAATTTCCTTTTATTAGTTTTGAACCTACTACCCATCAATTTCATTTGGTGTCCCCTAGTTCTTGTATTATGGGAAAAGGTAAATAATTTTTCTATAATCACTTTCTCCACACCATTCATGATTTTATATACCTCTATCATATCGCCCCTCAATCGCCTTTTTTCCAAACTGAAAAGTCCCAGTCTCTCTAGCCTCTCCCCATATGGGACCCTTTCCAAGCCCCTAATCATCTTAGTCGCCCTTTTCTGAACCTTTTCTAATGCCAATATATCTTTTTTGAGGTGAGGAGACCACATCTGCACGCAGTACTCGAGATGTGGGCGTACCATAGTTTTATATAGGGGAAGTATGATATCTTTTGTCTTATTATCTATCCCTTTTTTAAGAATTCCTAACATCCTATTTGCCTTACTAACTGCCGCTGCACACTGCGTGGATGTCTTCATAGAACTATCCACTATAACTCCAAGATCCCTTTCCTGATCTGTCGTAGCTAAATTTGACCCCATCATGTAGTACGTGTAATTTGGGTTATTTTTTCCAACATGCATTACCTTACACTTACCCACATTAAATTTCATTTGCCATTTTGCTGCCCAATCACTCAGTTTGCTGAGATCTTTTTGTAGTTTTCACAATCCCTTTTGCTTTTGACTGTCCTGAACAACTTTGTGTCATCTGCAAACTTGGCCACCTCACTGCTTACCTCATTTTCTAGATCATTGATGAACAAGTTGAACAGGATTGGTCCCAGTACTGACCCCTGGGGAACACCACTAGTTACCCTCCTCCATTGTGAAAATTTACCATTTATTCCCACCCTTTGTTTTCTGTCTTTTAACCAATTCTTGATCCATGAAAGGACCTTTCCTCCTATCCCATGACCACCTAATTTACGTAAAAGCCTTTGGTGTGGGACCGTGTCAAAGGCTTTCTGGAAATCTAGGTATATTATATCCACTGGGTGCCCCTTGTCCGCATGTTTATTAACCCCTTCAAAGAATTCTAACAGATTAGTTAGACACGACTTCCCTCTGCAGAAACCATGCTGACTTTTGCCCAACAATTCGTGCTCTTCTATGTGCCTTGCAATTTTACTCTTTACTAGTGTTTCTACTAATTTGCCTGGTACTGATGTTAAACTTATCAGTCTATAATTGCCAGGATCTCCTCTAGAGCCTTTTTTAAATATTGGTGTTATATTGGCCATCTTCCAGTCATTTGGTACCAAAGTGGATTTAAAGGATAGGTTACAAACCACTGTTAATAACTCCGCAATTTCACATCTGAGTTCTTTCAGAACCCTTGGGTGAATGCCGTCTGGTCCCGGAGACTTGTTACTATTCAGCTTATCAATTAATTCCATAACCTCCTCTAATGTCACTTCAATCTGAGTGAGTTCTTCAGATTTGTCACCTAAAAAGGCTGGCTCAGATTTAGGAACCTCTGTAACATCCTCAGCCGTGAAGACTGAAGCAAAGAAATCATTTAATCGCTCCGCAATGGCACTGTCTTCCTTGATCGCTCCTTTTATATCTTTATCATCCAAGGGCCCCACTGCTTTTTTAGCGGGCTTCCTGCTTCTAATGTATTTAAAAAACATTTTACTATCATTTTTTGAATTTTTGGCTAGCTGTTCCTCAAACTCTTTTTTGGCTTTTCTTACTACATTATGACACTTAATTTGGGAGTGTTTATGACCACAGAAGTTCAACCTGTATCTTTTTTAGTACATTGTCCAGTCCAATTCTTACTGCATGAGGCATTGGAACTACTTTGAATTTCACTACCAACAATTTGGAAGGAATTTATGGTGCTTATTTAAGCAAAAAAATAGCACCAGGTTGTTTCTCTGTAATAAAAGATATGTATATGAAGAAAATGAGAAACAACTTGTCATAATGTGTGTTTTCTTTGTACACTAAACCGCAAGGAGATATAACCAGTCACATATAATCATAAAATAAAGTTTTACCTCAATCTCCTGGAAGGAGCTGTTGATCATTGCAATTAGCATGTTCAATAAAACAATGACCATAGTAACATTGTAGACTCCATAAAGGACGTAACCAATATTCTCAATAAATTTGTGTTTATAATTGATGACAACTGATTTCACTTCTGAAAGTCCAAATATAGCCCAGAACAATGTCTTAAAACTTTCTTCAACTCTAAAAGGAAAAACAGAACATGTAAATATTATACTATAAAAAGATTTATGAAAGCTGATTTAATAAACAAGTTACTACTATTTACCTGTCATAGGGTATGTCTACACTACAGCGTTATTTTGAAATATCTAATTTCAAAATAGTTATTTTGAAATGTCTTATTTCAAAATAATGCATCTACACACAAAATACATTTCGAAATAGCGTTTTGCTATTTTGAAATACCGCGTCCACACTGATTGGATGCTGAATCACATTTAAGGCTGGCCAGAACTGGTTCCGGCAGGGCATCAGGTCAGGAGTTACCTTGTGTGGCTGCTGCCTGAGGCTATCTGAGCTTGTGCTTAAAGGGACCCCTCTGGACAGCCGGTTCTCAGGTTTCCCTGCTTGCTTGCCTACCTCGCTGAGGGACAGCAAAGCATTTTTTTTCTCTGCGTGCTCTGGTTGCCCTCACTTGGGACACCACAGCACTCTGTAGCATGGAGCCAGAGCTGCCCTGGGCTCGTGGACGTGTTGCTGCAAGCCTGGCTGCACTTTCTGCAGGCTGCCTCACAGCATCTGCTGCAGCCCAACCCCCAGGCCATCATCTGGACTCTCCTGGGGTATGTGGAGGAGCAGCTGCAGCTCCTGGATGCCAGTGTGTGGATAAATCCCTGTAATATTATACTTTGTATTAAGATCTTGTCCTTTTAGATATATCTTTGTTAAGTGTTCTTATAGAATCTCTGTAACATTTCTCCTATAACTTTGTATTAAGATATATAAATCTTGTAAGAAAAAATGTCTTTTGAGCTCTCCCCTTTCCTTGATTGTCCTGTTGAAATGAATGAGGTGTGAATGGAGAATGAAAGGTGAGCACCTCCAGCAGCAGTTGCAAGGGTGGAGAAGGTCTGGGAGCCAATACCTGTAAAGTGAGGTCATTAAGAAGACTAGACATACAGACGCCTTGGGAGTCAAGCAGCAAGTGCCTGCCCTTGGAAGAACTCTCTTTGAAGCAGCATTAAGAAAGGCGAGGTGATGACTAATTGGCTGCATGAGAGGGATAAATAGGAGGCATCTTGCAGAGGGACCCCGGGTTTTCGTCTTGTCAACATGGGAGCATCGATCCGGATTGGCAGAAGCCCGGCTCCACCCCTCCCCCATCTAACTCACCTAGCCAGTGCAGCTAGGGGGAGCAACTTTTGGTAACAACAAGATGGAGTGTGCTTGTGTGTGTGTGTGAGTGCATGAGTGTAATGTATCATATGCATATGATAAGTATTGACTGATCTATGTATGTTCAATAAATGTGGCGTGTTGCCTTATCCCCTCCGAAAAAGATCCCAGGTGCTTCTTTTAAGCACAAGTGTGCCCTGCTGCATCTGGACATTAGCATCGACTGGTGGGACCACATCATCCTGAAGCGCTGGGGAGACCAACAGTGGACCCAGAACTTCAGGATGAAGAAGTACACCTTCCTGGAGCTCTGCGAGTGGCTAGCCCCCGTTCTGCAGCGATGGGACATGCACATGAGGACCACCGTTGCCCTCCAGAAGCACGTGGCCATCGCCCACTGGAAGCTTTCCACGCCAGATAGCTACCGATCCGTGGCGAACCAGTTCAGCATGGGGAGATCCACCATCGGAGCAGTGCTTATGCGGGTATGGCAATCTCCGGCCACTGTGCCAGGAGGGGGGGTGCAAGGAGGGAATGGGCTTCCCTAGGGAAAAGGGGTGGAAGGGGTGAAAGTCCCCTCCCTGGGGGGGTTTGTTCTGTCCCACACGCACTAAGGACTGCCTACGGTGGCCAGGATTGCAGGGGAGGTTGCTCCTGGGGAGTGGGGGCATGGGGCAGTGGAGGGGAGGGAGCACTCTCAGCCACCATGGCACCCCAGTGACTCTCACTTTCGTGTGTCCCTGTGCAGGTGGTCAAGGCCATCAACAGAGTGCTGCTCCGCAGAGTCATCCGCCTTGCCGATGTGAACGCAGTCATCGATGGGTTTGGCGCCCTGGGTTTCCCCAGTTGTGGGGGGGCAATCGACGGGACGCACATCCCTTTCCGTGCCCTGGAACACCAGGCCTCCTTCTACATCAGCCAGAATGGATACTTCTCGGTCATCCTGCAGGCTGTGTCTGACCACCAGGGCCACTTTGTGGACATCAGTGTGGGCTGGTCTGGCAGAGCACACGACATGCGGGTGTACCGCAACTCCTCCATGTGCCAAAGGCTGCATGCCGGGACTTTCTTCCCCGACCACCACACTGGGGTCGGAGACATGGACATGCCTGTGTGCCTGGTGGGGGATGTGGCCTATCCCCTACATCCCTGGCTCATGAAGCCATACACGGGACACCTCAACCCCTCCCGACAGGCATTTAATGCCAGGCTCAGCAGGGCCCGCATTGTGGTTGAGGGTGCCTTCGGCTGGCTGAAGGCCCGTTTTAGATGTCTCCTCACCCACCTGGACCTCTCCAAGCAGAATATTCCTCACATGGTGGCAGCGTGCTGTGTGCTGCACGATTTGTGTGAGTGGAAGGAGGAGGCCTTCCTGCCAGGCTGAGTGGCAGAGGCTGACCACTTGGCTAGCCTGTACATGCAGCCCTGCATAGCTGCCAGCCGGGAGGCCTATCGGGGGGCTGTCCGTATCTGGGAGGCCCTGCAGGAGAGCTTCCAGATGGAGGAGGACTAACAGTCTGCCTGGTGTACCCCACTGGGGGCTTGTGCCTCATTCCACCCTCACGTCCTTCCACTTACCCCTCCCTAACCCCCTTCCTGATGTACAATAAAGACACGTGCTCAAGAAAACAAATTCTCTTTATTGAACAAAACGTGGGTGGGGTTGGGGTTGGGGAAATGAAACTCAGGTGAGAATGGGGAAAGAAGGAGGGAGGGGGAGGCGAGAGTGTGGGAGAGCGGACGGGTAAACCTGGGAGGAGGGAGCTGGAAGGGGAGGCAAGGGGAGGAGAAGCTCAGGGCTCAGGGTCTTGCCGGCCCACCTGTCTCCCAACACTGCAGGTGCAGGGGCCTCGGTGTCCCTGGGGAGGGGGGAGGGCATTGAGGGTTGGGAGGGTGGGGTGGGAGAAGCGGGAGGGGGAGCAGGAGTGGGAGAAGGAGCAGTAGCTGGGGAGGCAGCAGGGGGCTGGAGCGGTAGGAGGCAGCAATTTCTGCAATAGGGTCTGCAGGTGGTCACAGATGGCACGGCCCTGGGCAAGCAGCTCCCACCAGCTCTCCCGCCGGAGCTGCAGGTCTTTGTACACCCAGTGGTCGAGGGTGCAGCGCAGGCCTCGCAGTATCCCTAGGTGCTGCCACTGGTAGCCCTCTTGGGCACAGGTCAGCCTGCAGAGTTCCCGGGTGCAGGAGGATGTCCTGGGCAGGGTGGTGGGCCCTGCACTCGCAGCTGGTGTGGCTGCGGACAAAGAAGAGAAGTGGTCAGTTATCCCTGGGGACACAGTGGGTGAAGCCCAGCGCCTCTCTGCAAGGCGAGGACGACAGGTCTCCACACCGTCAGAGCCGATGTGCTAGCACAGAGGCCATGTTTAGGATGTCCTGCTATCCCCAGGAGTGGGAGCTGGCCCTGGAGTGCACCCATGCCCCTGTGCTCTATGTGGTGTGGGTCTGTGTGTGTGTGTGGGGGGGGAGAGATATCCCCTGCCTCTGTGTAGAGGGGGCTTGTGTCCTGCTGTGTCCCACCCTAGGGTCAGGAGCACGTCATGTACCTTCATACATACACGTGTGTGGGTAACAGGCCAAGGCCCCTGTGTGGCAGCCAGCTGGGGCCACGTGCTCAGGGGTGGCATGGCACATGCACAGGTTGCTGCATGATCTGTGGTCAGCAAGGCCCACGCACGCAGTCCCTGGTCTCCCTCCCCTCCTGCCCCCACATAAGGGGACAATGATGGCACTCACATGTTTTTGCCTCCCCGGCCTCAGACAACACCGGCGACAGGCTCACTGGGACGGCTCGGGGGTCCTGGCTGCGCGGCATGCTCCCTCTGGGCTCCTGAGGCTCCTGAGGCTCCTGAGGCCCTCCTCCTCCTCCTCCTCCTCCACTGTGCCCTAATTAGGGCCCTCTGCCCCAGGGTCGATGACCACCTGGGGGGCACGGACCATCCTGCCCCCCAGGATGCAGTCAAGGGCATCAAAATAGGGGCAGGTGTCTGGGTCTGCCCCTGTTTGGGAACTGCCCCCTGTGGCCCTGGCATACGCCTGCTGCAGCTTCTTGATTTTCATCCGAACCTGCTCCTGGGTTCGGATGTGGCCTTTGGTGGCCAGGCTGGCAGCTATTCGGCTGTAGACGGCCGCATTCCTCCATCTAGTGCGGAGATCATGGACGTTGGAGGCATCCCCCCAAACCTCAGCTCCTGGGAGCTGGCAGACTGGTCCTGGGGAGTGGTGGAGGGCTGGCTGGCAGTGGCTTGCTGGCTCATGTTGGGGCCACTGGGTCAGGGGCAGCGCGTACTGGCTCTGGGCTGGCAGGCCTAGAGCTGGCACAGGCACTGTGGCCAGACTCTACCCCTTTAAGGGCTCCGGGGAGGCGGGGAGGAGAGGAGTTTTCCTGGTTGGGGCCAGAGTGGCCAGCAGGGCATCCTGGGGAGGGCTGGAGTCCCCCCTATTTCAAAATAGCCCCTATTCCGTGTCTACACAGTGCTTATTTCAAAATAGCAATTTCTAAATAAGCGCTATTCCTCATGGAATGAGGTTTATCAAGTTTGAAATAAGCCCTCAGCTATTTTGATTTAATTTCAAAATAGCGGTTGGCTTATGCAGATGCTAATAAAGTTATTTCAAAATAACGTCTGTTATTTCAAAATAACTTTGCTGTGTAGACATACTCATATAAACTTCTCCTTAATGAAACGGCAGAAGTCGTTACTGATACTACTCATACACTGAATGTAAAAAGCCACTCCATAATAACAGAGTTTAAATTTTAAGACATAAAAGATAAAGTCAATTTATTTAGTTAATTATACTTGTAAAATCAAGGTCTGAATATACCCTGGAGGCATGAAAGAGGAGGAAAGCAAAAAACTAGGAGTTGCAGTGCACAGGAGGACAGATGATCATGCACAGGATCTACCTTAGAAAGGAGATTAATATAAACAGAACAGAGAAAAGTATATAATAATAATGAATGGTGCAGAGAAGGTAGAAAGGGAACTTCTGCTCTCCCCATCTCCTAACACAAGAACCAGGGGACTATTAATGAAAATAAAAACCAATAAAAGGAAATAATTTTTCACACAAACTCACTGACCCAGGATGATTTTTGGTCAAGAATTTAAGATTAAAAATGGGATTGATATTTTATATGGAGATCAAGATAGCTAGAGTGTTGGGGGGAGGGGTGTTAAATAAGGAGTCTGGGCACTTGCTATCATGGTGATGGGGGTACAGCATGGGCAGACATCACTTCTACTGATTTATAGACTTACTCGGATTCCTCCTTTCCTGCTTGCTTAGGCTAGATGTAACTTTTAATGAATGCTCTATGTGTTAACAATGCTATCTTCCTTACCCTCTTATCTGTTCTCATTCTCTCTGAAGTATACATTCAGGGGCATATATCCTTTCTCCATTGTAAGTTGCTGATTTAAGGAGTTTTGTGATGTGAGCGCTGCCTACATCAACTAAAATGCTCTAAACAGTAAACAGAGGCAGGTATAATTCTATTCATCACATGGTTATGATTATGCATTATATAAGTGTTCACATTACTAACTGAGGGTATGTCTACACTACCACCCTAGTTCGAACTAGGGTGGCTAATGTAGGCATTCGAAGTTGCAAATGAAGCCTGGGATTTAAATATCCCGGGCTTCATTTGCATCTTTCCGGGCGCCGCCATTTTTAAAAGTCCCCTAGTCCGAACTCCGTGTCCGCGGCTACACGCGGCACGGAGTAGGTAGTTTGAATTAGGTTCTCTAATTCGAACTACCGTTACTCCTCGTGGAACGAGGTGTACCGGTAGTTTGAATTAGAGATCCTAATTCGAACTACCTACTCTGTGCCGCGTGTAGCCGCGGGCATGGAGTTCGACCTAAGGGGATTTAAAAATGGCGGCGCCCAGGAAGATGCAAATGAAGCCCGGGATATTTAAATCCCGGGCTTCATTTGCAACTTCGAATGCCTACATTAGCCACCCTAGTTCAAACTAGGGTGGTAGTGTAGACATACCCATAGGGCTTAAAGGGTGATATAGTTGATAAATGTATTTACATACTAACTAAAATAAAAAGGTGAACCTGTGGTTAATTTATTGCTCACTTGCATCCCAGGTTGGGGGGCGGGGGGAGTCGAAGACGGAATGAGTATCTGCAATAAAGGTGCCCTTCTCTGCTATCTACTTCAGGGACACCTGTTCTTGTCTAACACAGAGTTGTTATAACTAAACAACAATAATTGTAGAAGGGATATTAAACCTCACTTTTGGGGGTTTAAGCCAATCTCTAATATTATCTATCAGAATCAGACTTCTTTGGATGATGAGGGAGAGAGGAAGGTATGATCCCACATCCATCTACAGAACAATTCTTACTCTGAAATGCTCCTTCTTAAGCAGTTGGTTTTGGTCACTGCTAAAGACAGAATACTGGACTGAATGGAACTTGAGTCTGATCCAATCTGGCAATCGCTATGTTGCTATATTCTCTTCAGCTGTGAGCAATGGATCTCTTTTGCACTCTACTGAAATTTCCTTTGAAAAAAATGAAAATGTTGCATAGCTGGCATATGCAGCCTTCTGGGGGCACATGTGATGTGATGGCCCAAATTCAGTCTGTTAGTTTAATCAGCCACAACTCACGGAGAAACCTCTGGGCCAATTCTGTGGTGACGTAAGTAGTACTGTATGTAAACTGGAATCAATACAAAGCAGCATAACTTGCCCTGATTTGGCATTCATTGGGTCTGCAAAATGAGAGTAACTTACAGGCAGAAGTAGAGAAAGATAACTATTAAAAACAGCAACTAACATTGGCATGGCAAAGGAAACCTCTACCTTAACTTACACCAGCATCATTCCTAGTCCAAATCTCCTGGGGCCATCTTTAAACCTGATGTAAACATGTCACCTCTTGTGCTAACCCCACCTATTTTATTCAGACAAGATTATTATTTATATAGTGGTAGCACCGCCAATCCACAATCATGGATCAGGCTTGGATTATTGTTCTAGGTGCCCTTTGTAAGGGATGGCCCCATGCCCTAGAAAATGTACAATCTAAGGCCCATTAATGTTCAATAAAGTCACTTCAGATTTACTCCAGTGTCATTAGGATAAAAACTTTATCCTTAACTTCAATTATATCTTAAAGGTACCTGCACTACAGAGAAAGTTACCACTCATTACAAAAGCAAAAGACTGAATAAAAGATGGGAATCTTGGATTATACATTATGATACTTTGTACATTAATGTACAAGTACAAGTAATACTCCTTTTACAAAACAATGTACAATTGTTAACATTTAAACAGAATACTTACGTTGTGAATGCTTCATTCTGTTTGGCCCCACGGTAGTAGGAATAGAGATTAAACATTCCTATCATGAAGGCCACAAACACCATGATAAATATTACCATGAACTTGAAGATGTCTTTCACAGTTCTGCCAAGTGATATCTGTAGTGGTCCAAAGCTTTCATTGGCTGGGAGAATGTAGGCTATTCTGGAGAAACTTAAAACAACAGCAATTGCATACAGGCCTTCAGATATGATTTGTGGATCAGTTGGATTCCAGTATATTCTGGCTAGAAATAAAAAATGAGAGCTTCTGATCACTGAGTAAAAGTATGTTTAGGCTATTCATGGCAACCATCTTCTTTTGGTTAGTAAAGAGTGTCCCAGATCCTCAAATACTGTTTTTTCTTTTACCATACTTTGAAAACAAAATGCAACACAGCCACTGGTAGAGAGGGAGTCTAATTTTCAGACTTGGGTGCAAATACGAGGACATCTGATTATGCACCTAAAATATGCCTCCACTGAGTGAAATCACTGACTGCTTTTAGGACTCAGCTCCTTGTTAGCCTGGGACCCTATGTGCCAATGCAAGTGCCCAAACTGAGTTCAAAATGAATTTTTAATGGTGCTCAGAAAGCTTCTTGTATGAAGATCCAGTCATCAACCAAGGCTATAGAAAGAAACATGCTTCCTCTAACACGGAAATGAGCTGTTTGCCCTAATGCCTCTGAACAACCTCATTTCAAAATGTCCTTACATATAACACAGAAAATGACATTCCCATCCCAGGAACTCAGTAGAGCACTATCATTTACATAACACACACATACACAAAATGAATGAGTCACTGTGTGACCTTAGACATGGCATGGACTCAATTAGATTATGTACATTTGCCTGTGAACAGGGCCTTTTTAGATGCAGTTCATTTCTCGTAATTACATATCTGTTCAGCAAATATCTGAGCTCCTCCCTCGGGATTCTATTGCTTGCTCCATTCCAAACCCAAGAAGTTTTAGTGCAAAATGGAATTCAACCTTAACTATGAAGTCATAACCAGCACTTCCATAATATTGGTATCAAGTAAAGCTCCTTTGATACAGTTATACAACGTAGATTAGAGAGAAGAATTTTGCTTGGCAACTTTAGAAATCCAGAGCAACTTAGATGCTGGTTGCTGTTTGTAAAGACAATATTTTGCTGTAATTTATAATTGCATTACTGTTTATCTAGCTGTTTTTAAATAATTTCTCACAGCTGGCATTTTAACCCATGGTCGTATTTCAAAAAATTATTTTTAGTGTTTTATAGCATATTTATTCATCATACTGCTTTAATATATTATGAAGTAAAGCAGCCCCCTATGTACTACCAGAAGTGTGTTCAAGGTACTGGTATAAACAAACATAACACCTAATGCAATGAAGAGAATAAAAAATAAAGTTGGGTGAAAAATTAATCCATGCTGACTGAGACACTACATAAAGAATTAGAATCTTATTGACATAGAAACTTAAATTGTATTTAAGTCTATTGTATGAATTCAACTCACCCAAAGTGTAGTATTTTATGTTGGGATCTAATGTTGCAGTTGCTATGTCCTTCACATCGGCCTTTGAGTCAAAAATGTCCTGGGCTCTGGAAGCATGCCAAAATGCCATAAACCTTGCAATGAATGATGCTGCAAAAATGGCTAACATACCAAAATCAAGCATATTCCATAATTCAAACAGATATTCTTTGGGCCCTTGAGACCAAATTTCTTTACATTCAGACCATATCATGCCTGCATAAGACAGAAGAGAGAATATACTTCATTAAATTTTAACTTCTTATTCATTTTCTTTAATATTATATTCTGAATAGGATGTGCTCTTGAAGGCAGTCAAACTGGAAAGCATTTCTGTTTATATATTCTAACTTCCTTTCTGATGTGCAAATCATACCCTTAAACAGAGAATGAAGGAAAATTAATTGTGTCTCTTCCATTCCGAGAGGCAGTCTAATTCTTCAGTCATGGTATTTTGGTTTTATACTGATGTCTCTCCACTGATTTCCTTTGACTGTACCCCAGTGAAAGGAACATAAGATTCATATGAGTACTCTGTTGATTTCAGTTGATAATGGGACTCCTCACAGGTAAAATTCACCTCTTTACAGAGAATAAGCACAAAGCCCTTGCTTCAGTTAAAAACACACAAGTCCCATTTAGCTTGAGGGCTTAAGTGATGCATGGACCTTGTGCTTGCAATATGAATTTTCTCTTATGTGAGTAAATCATTGCCACTTTAAAAAACTTCTCCATACAAAAATGGTTCACACTAAGTATAATTTAAGTAAATTCTATGAATTGTGTTTTGCAGGAGAGTCACATTATAGTACCCTATATTGCAGTCATTGGAAATATTTTAAAATTCTAATTAGTGTTGATTTCCCATTATTCTTCCCAGTATGAGAAGCAACATCTGCCCAACAAACACTTTGCTGGTCATCATAAATAGTAGAGGCCAGATGACCTACAGTAGCACATAAAATTATAGTGACATGATAGCAATTCCTTCTGCTCCACAATCTGAAAAATAATGGAAGGAAGCTGTTTTTCCTTGGATATAGTAAAATGAAAGATATGCTGACATTGATATCTTTATCAAGAGCTGTGTGCATAATTCAGCAAAATCTCCTTTTTCTAGCTGTCTGAAAAGTAAATTAAAAAATTATTAATAAAAACATGTTACTTTAAAATCTATCTTTCACATTAGTGTGTGATGATCATAGTAGAAGAAGGGGCCTGATCCTGAGTTCTTAAAGTGATATGGGCCAATTTAACAAATTCTTATTAATGCGACTAGCCCTTTCTTATGTAGTAATATTACACTTTTACGTAGTGATTTTTGTCTGTATATCTCAAAGTGCTGTACAAAGGATAGTATCATTAGCCCCATTTTATAGACAGGGAAAATGGAGGAACAGAGCAATTAAATGCTTTGCCCAAGGTTAAACAGAAGGTCAGTTGCAGAACTAGAAATAGAAACTGTGTTCTCATTAACAGGCCACTGGACACTGCCTATCTTCCACGAGACTTCCCGTACAAGTAATGACTAGTCACACAAGTAAGGAGTAGGCTTAATATAGCTGAAATAAAATAAGGCAAAGTCCTTATTTGTTCATTTACAAAAAGGCCAACAAATAATGTTCAGATATCATAGGTCTGCAATGTATTAGTATACCCATACTTTTTCATTGCCTTATTATTTTAAAGGTAAGAAGAAAATACACTTTGTTATTGTAGGTTTCCGGAGAGAGTTGATAATAACATGTGGTACAATCATTTTACCAGTGACTTGCTATAGCTATCAAATTATATGAAATTGTGTGTAGGATCTTTTCATTATTTTTCAATTAGTGTCAATTAAAATCTCACCCAGAGTAACTGTTTAAAATACAATATTGTAGCATGGCCACACTTAGAGATTGACACCCACAGACCAAGTCTCAGAGAAATTTCTGGAACTGCCTCTGGCATGCTACCTAGATGACCCAGAGGAACTCCTGTGGAACCAAGTACTCTCCCTCCATAGGCCAGCGGGCCTGCATCTGCCTACAGCCCACTAAGGGTACTTCTACACAGCAACTTTGTTTCAAAACAACGAGTGTTATTTCGAAATAACTTAGTCCGCTGCTACACAGCAGGCAGTTATTTTGAAATAATGTTGAAAAATGTCAAGCTGGAGGACTTCTTACTCTGACTTCTGTAACTCTCATTGTATGAGGACTAAGGGAAGTCGGAGGATGAGTGCTCTATTTTGAAATAAGAGCTCTGTAGACACTCCCAATTTTGAAATAAGCTATTTCGAAATAAGCTATGCAACTGACGTGGCTCAATTCGCATTGCTTATTTCGAGTTAAGCCCTGCAGTGTAGATGCACCCTAAGTGAGGACACTAGGCTCTAAACCTGCCTGATCCCACCCCCTCATAGACTGTGTTTGGATGGTATTAAGCCTTTGACAGAACCACTACAGACTGTGTTGTCGTGCTCTAACTCTGCCTGAGCTCCCCATAGACTGCATTTGGCTGCTCTAACTCTGCTGGAATTTCCACAGATTGTGTAGGGCTGCTCTAACTCTGCCTGAGGTCTCTATAGACTGCTTGCTGGTTGCTTGGCCTTTAGCTGAAGCTCCCTAGACTGTGTTGGACACTCACCCCAGCCTGAAGGCTGGATTCCTCGACCTTTACCTACTCTACTTGCTTGAGGGTTTAAATCCTAGAGACTGATTATCCCTGGTCCATGGTGTGACAGAGAAGAAGCATGGCCACCCTTGGGGTATGTCTACACTACCACCCTAGTTCGAACTAGGGTGGCTAATGTAGGCATTCAAAGTTGCAAATGAAGCCCGGGATTTAAATATCCCGGGCTTCATTTGCATCTTGTCGGGCGGGCGCCATTTTTAAATCCCCTTAGTTCGAACTCCATGCCCACGGCTACACGCAGCACGGAGTAGGTTGTTCAAATTAGGAGCTCTAATTCGAACTACCGTTACTCCTCGTGGAAGCCCGGGATATTTAAATCCCGGGCTTCATTTGCAACTTCGAATGCCTACATTAGCCACCCTAGTTCGAACTAGGATGGTAGTGTAGACATACCCTTGGAGACTGAGAGCAAGGACAGCCATGTAGACTTATATACCCATATATATATATATGTGACTTTCAAATAACACCTTGCCAGTAACTCATTTTTTATTAACATTTACATGTATTATATTTTAGTTACCACAATGATCTATTTATTAAACAATCACATCATTTTGTTCCTAAATCAGATTACAATATATAGGTTTAATTAAGTTCTTAGATGGAATAGTTTATATGTATTCATTTATTATCAGATGAATTATGTTTATATAATGTTTGAAATATAAGAGCTATATGAGTTATATGCTATATTAGTATATTCATTTTTTTGGTTAAATATTATAAAGTAGAGAGGCTGTTAGTGCTTTTTAAGACTACAGAAATGACTTTCCTTGATTTCAGTCACAGAAAGGCCATAACATGCTTCCAAATTCTCTAATGGAAAAAGATTTACTAGTCACACAACTTCAGTTAAGGATAGGGGCTTTAAAAGAAAATCAGTTCAATGGGATTTAGGCTAAACCTGCAAGAGATCACTCTAAACACTTGGGATTTGAAAGAGAGCCATTGTAAGTTACATCCTATTTATGCATTACTCTGACAGGTCTTTAGGGGAAAGAAGTATTAGTTCAGTGCTGATGTTCTCATTATACTTTACACTGAATGCTTGGCATACTTCAAAACCTAGGGCTTGAATATTTAAACACAGCTCTGCATTGTATGTGATGTATGAATCTGCATATCCTGGGAGGCATATGTCTGATTCAGGCATAATGCCTCTGGAAGCCTGAAAGGGTATTGTAGGCAAAGGCATTCAGCTGATGCACCACCTCCTTTGCAAGTCCTGGGCTTCAGCATCACACATATATACATGCAGGGGAACAGTAAAAAGTCTGTCAAGTGTGACTTTTGGTAACAAGACACATTTTGTAAGTTACCAAAATGCATGTTACTCCCTGGTATCTTAAAACAATATGACTGGTATCTATACCAATGCCAGTCAGGAATTCCCCATGCAAATGTAGAGCAATATATGACCTCAGTATAATCCTTCTTAGGCAACACTCAAACTTCCAGTGATTTCAGTAGGAATTTGCTTGAATAAAAACTGCAGGATCACAGAACTATGTAGCTTGACTTCAAGTTTCTCTTATGACTGTCTTTGATGAGTCCTGGCATCCTTACTCACACTGACTAATATTTTACTCCCTTGAACTCAATGGGTCATTCCAAGTACTTTTCAACATATGTGATGATGGCAGAATTTGCCCTTTAATATCTAGGAGGCTAGATTTCTACTCCTCTTAGATTGAACAGTAGCTTATTTCACAAGAAGTCCTATTCATTTCAATGGGATTATCTGCAGAATTACTACTCAATATAGAGGCAGAAGTGGATGCAAAATCAGGTCCGTAATGTGGTAAGATCATTTGATGGTACTGGAATATGGAATTAATCATATGTATCCTATAGAGGGTTTGATGGCAAAGAAAATGGAAGACATGATATGTTCCTCTTGAGCTGTGCACTTTTTCCATGTGAGACTGGAAACAATTTGTATAACTGGAATTCAGCTCTAATGACATCACTCACTACATGACAGAATTCTAAGTGAAAAATAATTTTTACCTATTACCCAAGAGATAATTAGCATCTCCATCCATGAGAAGCAGGATGTTTTCATTCTGAACAGCTGTTTTGCATGATCAGTAATGGTTTCATTAGGTAGGAGTTTGGTGCCTTCAAATCTGTCAGCTGCATTCATGACTAGCAGACCAAGAAAAATGGTGAAAGAGGCTGCATGTGCTACAAACTTCATAAATGGACCACGCATTATCCTCCCCAGCTGCAACACAAAACAAAACATTCTATCAACTTTTTAAAATACATTTATGTCAAAAGCACAGTAAATAATTACAATGAAAATATATACACACTGTGATGTCATAATGAGATACCATAACTACCTTGCAGAAATGGACACCAGTTTTTTATTTGATATAGTATTCAGCTTAGCAGGAAGGTTCAGGTTAGCAAGAGCAGTTTTTCTGAACTGTCTTGCTTTTTGGTTTTTACCATTTTAATGGGCCACAAAAGGTTGTGTTTATACTTCTGTAGCTTCTTACATTCTTTCTTGATTCTCTTAATAGAAATTTCCTTAAACACCCACCAAGAGAGATGACTAAACCTTGAATAGACTAGAAGGGTAGCTGTATAAGTCGTAGCTGCAAAAAACAATGAGGAGTCCTGTGGCACCTTACAGACTTTGGGTACATCTACACTGCAATACTATTTTGAAATAACTAGTGCTATTCTGAAATAACTTAGTCCGTGTCTACACAGCAGGCAGGTATTTCAAAATAGTGTTGAAATACTGTCAAGCTGAAGGACTTCTTACTCCAACTCCTATAACCCTCATCGTACGAAGAATAAGGGAAGTCAGAAGAAGAGTGCTCTATTTCAAAATAAACTATTTTGAAATAAGATACACAATTGATGTAGCTCAATTTGCATAGCTTATTTCGAATTAAGCCCTGAAGTGTAGATGCACCCTTACAGATTTATTAGAGCATAAGCTCTAATGGATACGTTTAGCATGACACTAAGCAAAACTGAAAAGTCATGTAAGCCCACACCAGTCTAGGCTACTAAAATATCTATTTTAAAGGGATTGGCAATTTCTTAAATTCTTTTCATCAGTCCTAATGAATTAATTTGGTTGCAAGCTGGGCACAAAATGCCTGCGTGTTATTTTGGGTAATGGCAGCCACTGTATGTGTTAAAATAGATGAAAAATTCAAAGTAAGTCTCAAGGGTTCAAAAGAAACAGTTAATATTGGTGGCCACTGAAAAAGGTAAGGCGAGGAAGCAAGCATTAGTTACTATAGGTAGTTATTATTTAGAATGATTTTTAAAGGTCAAAGTCAAACTTCGGCTAACACCAAACTGAAGTTTAAGTAAACAAGGAATAAGAAGACAGTGAAAGATACAGTAGTAGGGGTAATAAACACAGATAACTTATTGAAAAAAATAGTCTCATGTAAAAATATTATTAAAGGAACACTGTCAAGGTTAGTTGGCTCAAAATTTGACTTTTTGACTTTTCTACATTGCCTTTTGCAAATCCATGCAATTCTTTATGATTTCCAATCCTCCCCACTAAACAATTTCTTTGTCCTTTTCCTAAAAATAATCAATTCCCTCAGCCTCAAGAGGTGCCCTACAACAACAGATCATTCTGTATGCAGTGCGAAGTGAAAGGATACTTGTTACAGGTTTCATTTTCAAACTTTCCCTAGGTGGGTTATAAACAATAGTGAATAAAACAGATTCTGAGAATGATAAACAAAATACCTTGACAGTGTCTTTTTAAATGTATTATCTGCCTGTGTTCACAAACGAGGATGGGACTGGGAGACAGATGCCAGAAAGAGACATAACCAGGGAAGAAGCAGAAATATTTAAGGAAATCAGGTTAATGCCAGAATAGCTGTTCAAGAAATTAAAAAAAAAAAAATCTAAAAAATTGACAAAGTCCCCAACCCCCAAAACACAGAAAAATCTTTACTATGTGTAATTAAAAGCTCACTGGAGATAAAATACATTACAGATAGTGTGAGAGTTATTTTTGATACTTATATTTTAGAAGTGACCAGGGATGATTTAGAAATAAAAATTTTCTAACTTTGATTCTACCTATGGAGAAGAGACAGAAAAGAAAATATTAATTATGGACAGAATGGTTCAACAGAAAGACAGGGTTTGATACTAGAGCTTTCTGCACTTAATATGCACTGGATTTAATAGGAGTTGAGAGCATGCAGTATCACATAAATTGGGCCATAAATCTTGGTAGATGACATTAATATAAAAAAAGGAAATTAACACTTTCCAATGGTAAAGAAGGAATGAAAAAGTTGGTTGCAAAGAGGTAATGGAGATGCTTTTTCGGGGGATCCCTCCAAACTTACAGATCTAGGCATGTCATCATTTCCACATGCACTTTCTTTGCCACATGGAAAGCCCATGTTTCAGAGGAGGACTGTATATATCTGTCATATCACTGCTTCAGGAAGCATATCCTTCCCCCCAGGGACTGAGAATATTACCTCTACAGAACTCTTAGCCCATGATGAGCTGGGAGTGAGGAGCCAATATTGGCTTCAAATCCAGATCCCCATTATTCTTCCAGTAATTCACTGGGCTGACTCAACTACTTAGTCTTAAAAAGCCAAACTCTGCCCTTAGTTACATTTGTGCAACCCTAGAGTTGCTTGGATATAATAGAGGGTAGAATTTGATTCATACAAAACTTCATGAACTAAAATACTATCCTACAAAGATAGTGTTAAAATCTTCTCTCAGTTATGCTGATGTCAAGAGAGTGAATAAATTTGCACTTGTGTAAATGAAAAAAACCCCCACATTTTAGTAAGTATGATCTAAGGATTGTTACTATGTGACTGTGTATAGAAATGGCAGGAAAATTGTTGCTGAATAAACATTGTAGTAAGCAAATGATATTTACTTATGATACAAAATTGGCAGATGCACTTAAATATAGTGAAATGTAAGAATCATATTTTAACATTCAGAGAACTGGACATACAATTTGCATTATAGAAAGAAACAATCAGATGCACACATACAAAATTAGAAATGACTGCCTAGAAAGGTGTACTTTAGAAGGGGATCTGGTCACAAGCTAAATATGAATTAACAGGGTAACACTTGCAAAAAAATATAAGTTAGTGTAACACTTGCAAAAAAAGCAAACATAATTCTGGGATGTATCAGCAAGAATGTTGCAAGACTGGAGAAATACTACTTCTGCTCTACTCTGCACTGGTAAGGTCTCAGCTGAAATCTTGTGTCCAGTTCAGGATGTCTTATTTCAGGAAAGATGAGAACAAATTGAGAAAAGTCCAGGGGAAACCAACAAAAATTATCAAAGTTCTAGGAAACAGGACCTATGAAGAAAGATTGAAAAAAAAGTGTTTGTTTTGTTTGTTGAAGAGAAGACTTGAGAGGGGAACATAACATTTTTCAAGTACATAAAAGATTGGGTCTTGCTCACATGGTCACAGTCTGATCACCATATTTGGGGTCAGGAAGGAATTTCTGGGTCAAATTATCAGAGACTTTGCGGGGGGAGGAGTTCACCTTCCTCTGCAACGTGGGGAATAGATTTAAACTAATATAAATGGTTAATTTTTTGTAACTTGAAGACTTTCAGTCATGATTTGAAGATTTCAGTAACTCAGTCAGAGGTTAGAGGTCTATTACAAGAGGGGGTGGGTGATGTTCTGTGGACTGTAATGTGCAGGAGCTTAGACTAGAATGATGATCATAATGGTCCATTCTGACCTTAAAGGCTATGAATCTGTGTTGTTACAAGGAGGATGAAAAATTGTTCTTAACCTCTGAGTAAATGACAAGAAGCAATGAGCTTAAATCGCAGCAAGGACATTTGGAAAAAATTCCTTTCAGGGTAGTTAAGTAATGAAAAAAAAATTGCCGAATTTCCATCACTGAAGATTTTCAAGAACATGTTAGACAAACTCTTCTCAGGAATGGCCTAGTTGTTAGTCTTGCCTTGAGTGCAGGGAATTGTACTAGATAGCGTATTAAGGTCCCTCCCAGTTCTATACTTTTACGAGTCTATGATTATCAGAGCCAGCAACGGAATGCTTATTTCTCTAGTCTCTCGGATGTATATTCATTGCACTGAATCCAAGAATAAAACAAAACAAAAAGAATCCAGCCTCATAATAGCTGCATGATACTAAGCATGACAGGAGAAAGATCTATGTTTATAAGGGAAGAAACTAAAGCTTTTAGTACAAAATTCTAGAAGTCATATATAAACATCTTGAACCAAATCACTAACATCATAATGCATTTTTATTACGACAGTGCCTTCTGGTACCACACACATCAAAAGTCATTGTCCCTATCCCCAAAGAGCTTAACATCTAGCTCTAATTGCTGTTCTGTACTGACTCCATGGGTGTGTCTAGACTACAGCCCTCTGTCGGCAGAGGGATGTAAATGAAGCACTTCAAAAGTGCAAATGAAGCCGGGATTTAAATATCCCATGCTTCATTTGCATAATCATGTAATGTCACTCTTTTGAAAAAGCACTATTTCGAAATTGAAACTGCAGTCTAGACATGGTTCTTTTGAAAACAGAGTGCTTGAGGTTTACTTGAAGTTTACAGGATCTTTCAAAAAAGCACCCCGTTTTCAAAAGAACCGCATCTAGACTGCAGTTTCAATTTTGAAATAGTGCTTTTTCAAAAGAGCGCCATTACGTGATTATGCAAATGAAGTGCGAGATATTTAATTCCCGGCTTCATCTGCACTTTCAAAGTGCTTCATTTACATCCCTCTGCCAACAGAGGGATGTAGTCTAGACGTAGCCCATATGTAAGGATCAGTATTCCCATGCTTCCAGCACAAGATAGGTGGGAACTTCCATAACTCTCAGGGGTTTTGGTAATCTAGTAAAATCAGATCATCTGAGGACGAGAAATACAGACAGGGTGGGCACACTTGCAACATGCAATTTGGTTATGGAGATATTTTTGCCAGGTCTATTTTTTAATATAAAAAATAACACAGGAACCAGTAATATATCAAAAAGCAGAAAGGACTTTAAACTGCCCATCAGTAGGTAACATTTTTTTCCAAAGATGCCATAGTCAATAGACCACCACTTATACTGACTTACATTTCCTCTAACTACAAAAAAGAGCACCTATCCCAAGCCCTTGACAAACTCTTGAAAGTACAGTTAATCCATTATCAGACTAACATTTACTCGTGAATGGCAAAACCTGAGAAATAGTATGAACAAAACCATATAATAAACCACTACCAAAGTCAGCACCAGAATCTCCAACATGAGATAGCCCTGAGTTCCTTACAGCCAAGTGTGCTCAGAAGGTTATCAAATTCAGGTGGTTACATACAGACTAGATGGAGAAATAGGTATTAATGGTACAGGTCCATAACAAAGAATTTCCTGAACATTTAAAGTACTTATGTGGCTTTCATTATTGTAGTATCTGAATGCCACAATAAGAACATAAGAAAGGCCATACTGGGTCAGACCAACAGTTCATCTAGCCCAGTATCCTGTCTTGCTGACAATGGCCAATACCAACTGCCCCAGAGGGAGAGAACACAACGGCTACGTCTAGACTACATCCCTTTTTCGGAAAAGGGATGTAAATTAGACGTATCGCAATTGCTAATGAAGCAGGGGTTTAAATCTCCCCTGCTTCATTAGCATAAAAATGGCTGCCGCTTTTTTTCCGCACGGAGCTTTGCCGGAAAAAAGCGCCAGTCTAGACGCTGATCTTGCGGAAAATAAAGCCTTTTCCGAAAGATCCCTTATCCCTCTATGAAATAAGGGATGTAGTCTAGACGTAGCCAACAGGTAAACCTCACGTGATCCCTCCCCTGTTACCCACCTCCAGAGAAACAGAGGCTAGGGACACCATTCCTACCCATCCTTGCTAATAGCCATTGATGGACTTAACTTCCATAAATCTATCTAGCTCTTTTTTGAACCCTGTTAAAGTCCTAGCCTTTGCCACAATAAGAAACCTAAGAAAAATGTCTCAAAACCTTTTTTCATGAGGTAAGGAAGTTCTATTTATCCCTATTTTAGAAATGGGAAACTGAGGTACAGAGAGGACAAAGCCCAGATTTTTAACGGTATTTTGGCACTGCTTCAATCATCATTGCATTTACTAACTGATTTAGTAGTCTAAATCCTATTCTCAAAGGGTACGTCTACACTAGCCCCCTAGTTTGAACTAGGGAGGCTAATGAGGGCGACCAAAATTGCTAATGAAGTGCGGGATTTAAATATTCCGTGCTTGATTAGCATATTCCTGGCTGGTTGCCATTTTGGAAACTGACTAGCCCGAAGTAACTGCCCGCGTCTACACGTGGCAGAGAAGCGGGATTCCGAGATAAACCCCTTAGTTCGAATTAACTGTTAAACCTCATTCCACGAGAAGTAACAGTTAATTCAAACTAAGGGGTTTATCTCGGAATCCCGCTTCTCTGCCACATGTAGACGGGCAGTTACTTCAGGCTAGTCAGTTTCCAAAATGGCGACCGGCCGGGAATATGCTAATCAAGCGCGGGATATTTAAATCCCGTGCTTCATTAGCAATTTCGGTCGCCCTCATTAGCCCCCCTAGTTCGAACTAGGGGGCTAGTGTAGACATACCCATAGGGAGTTAGGCATTTTGGAGCTTAAACCCCATCTACTGACAATAAAATTTTGATTCTGAAGTGTCTAAATTCCTTTTGAAAATGAGGTTTAGGTTCCTAAATTAGTTATACATTGCAATGCTGAGTATTACAACTCCTAAATATTTTTTATAACTCTGGGCCTAAGTGACTTGCCACTATCTGACAGGAAGTCTAGGGAAAGCAGAGATGTGAATCTGTATTTCTCTAACTTCCAGGTCAATACCCTACCTATGGGCCAGCCTTCCTTTCCTATGCCATAACACTTCTTTTATGCCTCTCCTGACTGCAGCTGTGGGACTTATGTCACAGGGAGAGAGACTGCCACTGTCATAAGTAGGTGCCAGAGAGTTTCATGGGAAAAAAAGAAGAATGTTAAAAATCAACATGGAAACCAACAAACAGCCAGTGGATATCAGAGTGCACTAGTTCAATATGCTCACAAAATGACATACCATTTAAAAGCAAGCTGCCAAAATCTGCACCAGCTGCATTCCATGGATGGATTTCAATTGTAGCCTCATACAGAATATATAGACACTGAGAAATGTAAATGGCCACTCCATCTGGATTAGCTGAGATGGAGGTATGAAATTGTGATTTGTGAGCAACATAGAAAAATTTCCTCACAACAGAACATATTCAATTCAGCAACTGAGTGGAGGTGATTCCGATTAATTAAAGAATCTCCCCCCTGAAATGGAACAACTGATTGAAGAAACTACTCCCTTGCCTCTCTCACAGACATGGAATAAAAATTTCAAAAATTCCTCTGTCACAATGAATCAGATTCAAGCAGGAATTTTCACCTGAGAGGCTATGGTCATTTTCCTTCTCTCTTCAGCTATTATGGGACATCTATAAACCAAAGTGAGATAATTCATGAGATAAAAGCAACAAAAGATTATGCCTTAGAGGTCACTTCATAGATAGTTGAGGACAAAAGTTGTATTAAATTCCATCACCCCATCCATAGATTGGTCTGTCAGAAGAACAGTATTCTCTCAGAGTCCCCTGGAATTGCTCTGGTATGTTTAATTTTCAAGGGTAAATCCCCTGGTAGGAGAGGGAATCTCCAACTTGGTCTCAAACGAAGTAATTTTCATTTTAGCATTTAAAAACTGAGAGGCATGTATCTAAAATAAAAAAGAAGTACAGCAACAAACGTAACAGAAAAGAGTGAGCCAACTTGCCAATTAACAGTGTTAAATGTAAGAAAATCTTTAAACAGTTTTATCAGAAAAGGAGTCAGCTGCAAAACAGAACAGGAAGTTAAGTTTTAAAGGGGTGCTGTGGATTGAAACTGGACAAAAATGCAATGCAGAAATATATTTTCTAAAATGAAAGACCAATCAAAATGATTTTACAATCCAGTAAAAAGGTCTTAACAACAAAAACAACAACAAATAGACACTTCCCTGCAATGTTGGAAACCCAAATGCTGAAGCACTATGAAACTGAAGGCATGCTTAAAGACAAAAGGAGTTTTAAAATCAGCAGAGACTATAAAGAAAAACGGAACTGACTGAATTGATTTTTATTGTTCAGGCTGAGAAAAATGGAAATAAATAAATAAATAAATAGAGCTAAGGAGACTAGATATACTTTTAAAAATCTAAGTTGATAATCATAATACATTTATTTATTTACAGTGTATAATTTTAATTTTATACTATCTCTTTTACCTCTTATGACAACAGGAGAAGTAAATGCTTCAGGGAGGAAACTTTGAATCGGTGCCCAGCTAAAATAGATATTCCAAACAAATGCAAAATTCTATCGATGGGAGATTTTGGGCATATCTATATTGGATATAGATTCTTCAACATGAAACTGACATTCAGCTCGAGAAGCCACATCAAAATAAGAGTGTTTTGTAAATGCACACAGAAAAGACCATGTGGCTGCTTTGAAAAAACTCATGAAATTAAATGAGCCTTAACATTATCTTGACAAGCTCATAGGTAGTAGCAGTGAGCAGGGTTGGCCTTACCATGAGGCAAACTGAGGCAGCTGCCTCAATGCCAGACTGTGGGAGGGCACCACTAGGACCCAGAGAATTGAGACCTTTCAAAGTTTTGGCCCAAGTGAGAGGGCATGGGGGCGTCATTTGAGCTCCCTGCCTCAGGTACCAAAATGTTGTGGGCCGGCCCTGGTAGTGAGAGATGAAATCAGATGGTCATTTAAGAAAAGGTTTCTTGGTAACAACAGAATGTATTTGTATCAGTGTTAAAAAGCAGTTTGAATTTTCTAAGGTCTTTTATCAGCTCATCCCAGGAATCTTTTCATGTTAAGGTCATGGAGAAGGCCCTTACTGTGGGGTAAAATCCTGACCTTGTTGATGCCAATGGAGCCAGGATTTCATTCCTTGCATATAACTTTCTTATATAAACCTCAAATCCATTCAAAACATATCATGCTAAATTCAGTTCAGTTACACCAGTGTGCCAAAAATAGTTTAATTCACTTCAATGTATTTAGACCACACTACTTTGATAGCACACATGAAATCATTAATTTCAGACATTTGCAAATCTATGTTGAGCAGTTAGTTGGACAATTTTGTATTGGTGGTTTGTGGGCAGTAAATATAAATAAAGGTGACATTTTATCCTATGTGAAATCATAAGATGGATAGCTAGCTAAGTGGTCTTAATTCTTAATTTTAATTAAAGGTGGCTTCTAATGATGATTGTGTTCACTTGGTGTGAATTTAAGAAGCTTATTTTATTTAGACATGCATTTATGATTTTTTTCCTATCTTTATTTTATTTTGAATAGTATCTATCTTCAGCATCAGCTTAGTCTATGCTTCTGTCTGAGGGCCCTCAGTACCTCTCAGGATCAGGGCAACAAATTTTTCTATGAAAAATAAACATCTTCGCATTTGTAGATGGCTGACAACCTGGATATCGCTAGGAAGAAGGAAGAAAACCTGCTAATTGCAGTGCTTACTATTGCTCTCTGAATACTCTGATGGGCAATTTCTCACTAAGGGTATGCCTACACTACAGCACTAATTCGAACGAACTTAATTCGAATGAGTTAATTCAAACTAAGCTAATTCGAATTAGTGCATCTAGACCTAAAAACTAATTTGAATTAGCGTTTTGCTAATTCGAAATAGCATGTCCACATTGAGTGGACCCTGAACCAAAATTAAGGCTGGCCGGAACCAGGACTTAGAGTGTGGAGCTGCTGCCTCAGGCTAGCCGAGGGCAGTGCTTAAAGGGACCCGTCCCCCCACCCCGGACAGACAGTTCTCAGGGTTCCCCGCTTGCTGGTCTACCTCGCTGAGGGACAGCAAAGCATTTGTGTCTTGGAGTGCTCTGCTTACCCTCATTCGGGGCACCACGGCACTCTGCAACATGGAACCAGACCTGCCCCCGGGGACTCTGCTGCGTCTCGTGGACACGTTGCCGGCAGCCTGGCTGCACTCTCTGCAGGCTGCCATCCGGGAGGACCATTGAGGGGATGTCAGGATCCAGGGGGCCCTGTGGGAGAGCTTCCACCCTAAGGAGCGCTAACAGTCTCCCCGGTCTGCCCCACCGGGGGCTTGTGCCCCATTCCTCCCTCTCCTCCTTCCACTTCCCTAGCCCCCCCTTCCTGATGTCAAATAAAAGACACGTATTTTCAAAAATAACAATTCTCTTTATTCAACACAACTGGGGAGGGGGAATGAAACTGTGGGGGGATGGGGGAAAGGAGGCAGGAGAAGGCAGAAGAGAGAGTGGGACAGGGGAGGGGGAAACCTGGGAGGAGGGAGCTGGAAGGGGGAAGCAAGAGGAAGGAAGGGGAGGGGAAACTCAGGGATCAGGGTGGGGGTCTCACCGGGCCAACCGCCTCCCAGCAGGGCGAGGGAGGGGGCCTCGGCGTCCCCAGGGGGATGGGGTGGAGGGTGCGGAGGTTGAGGTGGGGGGTGTGGACATTGAGGAGGAGGGTGTGGGGGTTGAGGAGGAAGAGGTGGGAGGGGGGGCAGGAGTGGGAGGAGGGACGGTTGTTGGGGGGGGCAGCAGGCACAGGACAGGCACGGGGCACCATGCTCTGCAGCAGAGCCTGCAAGGTAGCGTTTCTGGCTTGCTCCTCAGCCAACTGCTCCTGGCGGAGCTGCAGGTCTGTCCGCATCCAGGCCTCCACGGTGCGGTTCAGGGCTCACAGGGACCCCAGGTGCTGGTCCTAGTAATCCTGCTCCGTGGTGGTGGTCCGGAGCAGGCTGCGGGTGCGGGAGCATGTCCCAGGCGGGGTGGTGCGCCCTGCACAAGCAGCTGGTGCAGCTGTAGAGAAAGAAGAGAAGTGGTCAGTTCTCCCTGGGGACACAGTGGATGATGCCCAGTCCCCCCTGCCCCCTGCAACATGAGAGCGACCATGCCCTGCATCGTCAGAGCCATTGTGTTTGTACAGAGGCCACGGTCAGGATGTCTGGCTCTCCCCAGGACTGGGAGCTGCCCCAAGACCGCACCCATGTCCCTGTGCTGTGTATAGTGCGGCCGGGGCGGGGGGGAGATGTCCCCTGCCTCTGTGTAGAGGGGGTGTGTGAAGGGAGAGCATCCTTCTGGGTCCCGCCCTGGGGTGGGGAGCGTGTCAGGTCTCTTCACACACGCGTGTGCCTATTGGGCCACGGCCCCTGGGTGTCACGCAGCTGGAGCCACCTGCCCAAGGGTGGCATGGCACATGCTCGCATGTGCACAGGTGGCTGCATGATCCGTGGGAGGCATGGCCCACGCGCGCGGTCCCTGGTCTCCCTCCCTGCCTCCCCGCAGGGCAGGGGACAGTGCTGGCACTTACCCGGTATGGCCTCCCTGGACGACCCTGCAGACTCCGGTGCTGGAACTGCTTGCGGTGGCCCCTCCAGTGCGCCTGGGTCAGGGCCCTCCGGTCCCGGCTCGCTGCCTCCAGGGCTGGCGCGGACCACCCCGCCCTCCAAGAGTCGGTCGAGGGCGGGGAAGTAGGGAGAGGTGGCAGCCCTTGCTGCGGAGCCGCGCCTGGTGGCCCTGGCATACGCCTGCCGCAGCTCCTTAACTTTCAGGGGCACCTGCTCCTGGGTGCGCCTGTGTCCCTTTAGGGCCATGGTGGCCGCTATGCGGCCGTAGACGGCCGCGTTCCTCCTCCTAGTGCAGAGATCATGGAGGTTGGGGGCCTGCCCCCAAACCTCAATGAGGTCCATGACCTCCGCACTAGTCCAGGAGGGCGTGTGCCGTCTATGGCCCCTGGCTGGCCCCTGGGTGCTGGGGGACTGGGCAGGGGACGGCTGGCTGTCACTGGCTCCCTGGCTCATCGTGGGGCCACTGGGTCAGGGGCAGAGACTGCTGGCAGGGCTGTCTCTGGCAAGTGCTGTCTGGCCAGAGTCTACCCCTTTAAGGACCCCGGGGCTGGGGGAGAGGAGAGTTTTCCTGGTTTTGCCCAGAGTGGCCACCAGGGGGAACTTGGGAAGGGCTAGCCTCCAACTAGTTTGAATTAAGTGGCTACACAGCCCTTAATTCGAACTACTTAATTCGAACTAGGCGTTAGTCCTCGTAGAATGATTTTCACCTAGTTCGAATTAAGCGCTCCGCTAGTTCGAATTAAGTTCGAACTAGCGGTTTGCATGTATAGACGCTATGAAAGTTAATTCGAACTAACAGCTGTTAGTTCGAATTAACTTTGTAGTGTAGACATACCCTAAATGAGTATTTAATTTCTTTGAGATGTTCTTTCCTCAATCCCCATAAATGTATTAATTAGCTTTTGTTAAATCATTTAGCTACTGCTATATATGTTTATTTAACCACACAGCAACAAAATGGAGAGTACTTTGATTCATTATTTCTGTATTACTGTTTCTACATGGCAATACTTCCTTCTCTCCCTGATCATTTTTTTTGCATTTCGTATTCATTACTTTCCACATGATGCATTTACTTGTTTTTATTGTGGATGTCTGAGTGTGTAATCCTGAAGCTATTCCATTACAATCTGTCATTAAATGACATTCCACTGAAGCTTTGCTAAGGGCATCAGTTATTTATACATAGGTTTCATCTTTGCCAAATTAGAGACTTGCATGCAGATGCTCTAACAAGACTATACAGACTTACCTTGCTGCATGGAGCAATCCAGTAAACCACTGACAGGAATGGCAGCCCTACTGCAACTGCAAGAACAACTAGAAACTTCACTGCCATGGTCTGCTGACGTAAACCTGAGAGATTCTCATACCAGATTGAGAGAAGTTGTTGCTGGCAGTTTGGATGTGCTACGAACTATGACAAAGAAAAGGAACACCACAAAACATTAAACAAAATGTTAAACAAAATGTTAGTCATCTGAAATGATTGTAGAATGCAAAATAACTTGGAAAACATTCAGACCACCATCAGAGTGTACAGTAGGATAAGAAGGCAGTCTGTTTTTTTGTTAAGCATAATTTCCCTAGAATGCAGGCACACTGCTATTAATGGCAGGAATTTTGGCTACTGGTCCAAAAGTCAAATTAGATTATGTGTAGGTAGTTAAAACTTTAAGAAAATTCCAACTCATTTTTCAAATTAAGGGAAATTTCATTTTAGACAATCACCTGTTCAATTTCAACAGGAGCAAATAAAAACTGGCATGTCTCAGGATGCAAATCTGCTGTGAACAGGGCATTAAAGTTCAACATAAACATGTCTTTATATTATTATAGGGCCACTATACTGCAATGTACATTTTAATTCACTATGTCCAATGATTTTGTTTTAGAAGATGGATTAATGATCTCTCATCAGTTAAATAAATAAATGCAAAACTGGCAAATAATGTATATAATTAGTTCAAGTAACCATACGTTGCTCTAACTGTTACCTCCTTGTATGCTGCATACATCTTTACCTCTGATTTTTTTATTAAGGGAGTAAGTACTTTGGGGAAAGGATTCTCTTTTATACTATGAGTGCACAGCATCTAGTACAATGGGACCCAGCTCCTGTTTGGAGTATCTGGGTGCTGCTGTAATACAAATCATGAATTGTAGTATGAGTTAATGAGATTACCATGAATTTAAGCTACTATTTTATTAATACTGAGGCTTACTTTTTTGACTTCATACTTAATGGCAAGTTTTAAACGACTCAGGCTAGGCCGACCAAGCTCTCCACTATTATGGCTCGTCTCCACATCTCCATTCAAAATAGCTTCCACTTCTTCAGTATTTCTGCACAAATCAAGAAGCCCAACTACAAAATCCTTGCATTGTATAGACAGTTTTTTGTAATCGTTCTGGAGAGGGAAAAGAAAAAGAAAATTAATACTTGTTTGTACATAACACATGAGAAACTATTTTTACTCCTTCACTTGTGATAAGATGATTTTCTGAGTGACTATTCATCAACTAGCCTGCACATCAAGCTCCTGCTCCCAGCCTGATAAAAGTGAGTGAGAATGGGGGTGGGAGGATGGAGTGAGAATGGGCGGGAAAGAAGCAGGGCCAAGGATGTTTGGGTTTCAGGTAGATCCTGGATTACACTTAAATTCAAAAAGTAATCTCATGTTTAAAAAGGTTGGAGACCACTGCACTAGGCCATCTGGCCTCTGGGGACCCAGTCACAAGATGTTTGCTGAGAAACTCCATCCATCAACTTTGATGTCTTTAGCGATTTTTCTAATCATTCATAAAAGGATTAAATAAACTTTGTACTGTCTCCAGCTAAAACAACACTCCATGCCTTTTTACTATGTTAAATTTTCCTTTATGCAGTACTTTTATTAACACTCATTCCCCCCATTACAAGTATTCATCCTGCTCCCACTTCTTATTTTTCTCTATTCACTTCTCCTTTTAATCCTTCCTACTCTAGTACCTGCCATCTGGGAGTACTCTGGAAGGCATGTGACTAATTATCACGGTTGTAAATTCAGGGCTCTGTATTCTTTAATCTCTGTCATTCCCCAAACCCATAGCCCAATCTGAGCCATCCTTGTCTACAATATGGTTTGGGACAACCACCCTGGACCCTATGCTAGTGAGGGGCCTGGTGCCAGAAGCAGGAGTCAGGGGTAAGGAGCAGGAAACAAAGCAATCTGGTTGCAACTGATTCCACTCCCTTGACACCCAGTGCCATTGCTCAAGGGAAGGGGCTTGGGAAAAGGGGTGGGAGTGCCCCCCGGTACTCACCAGCTGCGTAGTGACATGCCTAGTAACCAGTGAAGTGGGCTGCAGCCGGATTGCTCTGCTTCCCACTGCTGCTGGTGAGTGCCGGGGAGGACCTGACCCCTACTGCCACTGCCAGACCCCCCGCTAATGCCCCAGGCCGTACCACTCATGCTAGGGGACTTGGGGGAAGATGTGGACTTTAACAGGCTTCAACAAAGAACTAGATAAATTCATGGAGGTTAGGTCCATCAATACTTATTAGCCAGAATGGGTAGGAATGGTGTGCCTAGCCTCTGTTTATCAGAGTTTGGAAATGGATGACAGGAGAGGGATCACTTGATGATTACCTGTTCTGTTAATTCCTTCTGGTGCATCTGGCATTGGCCACTGTCGGAAGACAGGATACTGGGCTAGATGGACTTTTGGTCTGACTCAGTATGGCCTTCCTTATGTTCTCATATGGACTGGGGGCAGAACAGCCACAGGAAGAGGTGGGGCAGGGGTGGGGCCTGGGCAAGGGGGGTTGTCCTGGGCCCTGTTTCCCCGCAGGGTTGTCCTGGGCTCAATGCTTGGTATTCCTTTATAATACCAGAACAACAGTTTGTTACTTGGCTAGATTAGCCTGATGAGTGTATCCACATTTCACATTTAATTTAAATCAGGTATTTGTTCCAATGGTATAAAAAAAGGCTAAACACAAAATTTTTAAATAATAAGTAGTTCTGTAGCGCCTTAGAGACTAACAAAAAATATATATATATAGTATCTGAAGATGAGGAAGTGGATTTTGGCCACGAAAGCTCATGATACTATATATATATTTTTGTTAGTCTCCTAAAGTGCTACAGGACGATGCATTTTTTTAAAGTTACAGATTGACACGGCTACCCCTTTGAGATTTTTAAATAATGTCATCTAAGTCTAGGCATCTGAAATCTGTCATAAAGTGGCAAAGAAAATTAATGTGGTTTCTCTATAAAGAAGATGCCACTAGCCAAGCACTACAATTTCCAATTTCATGAGGAGTTGTATACTTAATCTGGATGTGGAAAGCAGATTAACCCATTTTATGACGCTTCAGGGGGTAGCCGAGTTAGTCTGTTACAGAAAAAAAACAACAAATGGTCTGGTAGCACTTTATAGAGTAACAAAACATGTAGATAATATCTTGAGCTTTCGTGGGCACAGCCCACTTCTTCAGATGACCAGAGTTATGAGTTTGGGATGTGTACACCCAAAATAAATAGGAGAGGGGAAGGGGAGGAGGGAGGGGAAAAAAAGGGAGGGAGGTGAGAGACAGAGCATCAGTAAGTATCTGAAGATTGGATAGTTAAACCAAAGCAGATAAAAATCAAAGTCAATAGATAGACTCCCATGTCAGGGAGGATACAACACAGAGAGCTGTTTGCACCTATTGCACAGAGAGCCTCCACTATGCTATGCACTAGCTATAGATGAAACCCTCAGGTAAGTGCAGAAGCAGCACAAGTGTGCTGATGGCCTGTATCCTAAAAAAAAAAAAGGGGGTAGTGCTGCCCAGCTACCGTGGATAGCCCCAGTGCATAGCAGCTCTCTTACTGGTGGCAGGTTTTCCCTCCAAATAATGGTTTGAAATAGCATACCTTTCACCAGGATACATACTCATGAATGTTCAAAGATTTTTAGTCTATTATTTATATAGAGGACGATAATTGTAAATCAACTGCCTGTATGTATAAGGCTGTGATACAGAAATTGCTTGAGCCCTGACATCACTTTCATTACAAATTTAGCATGGACTTAACCTCTCTGAACAATTCCCAATCTGCAAAAGGGAGATAACGGTATTTCTCTACCTCTGAGGAGTCGTGAGAGAATAAAAGCATTAAAAATTGTGAGATGCTCAGAACTATAATTGTGGAGGTCATATGAGAATCAAAGTTAGACAGAAATTCAGATTTCAGATTGATACTCTGTGCTTGTTTTCTTCATGCAACAATGAGTGAAAATGGAAGCATGAGAGACAAACTTTACATTATATAGCAATTAACTATTTGTGCCAAATAGTAACACACCTACATTTGTTTAAAATATTTCACTCCTACCTCATCAAGTATAAAACAGAATCCTGCTCTGCCTTTTTTGGCTAAAGAGGACTTTGGTATTAAAGAGGAATCCTGTTAATTTCATAACAGCACTGACTCACAAATGTCCCTGTCAAGACTGAAGAATATATTTATTTTGGACAATGTTCATCACATGTAATTTATAGCTCTATGAACACTCAGGTAACAGCCTGGTGGTAGAGCAAATGATTTAGAAGAAAGGAAAGGCTGGCTACCGTTCATTTTAAAATCACCAAACTGTAGAATGTTGCTCATCTAGCCAGATGCTGAAGAGTGGGTTTAAATGCCTTGCAGCAAATTTTGAAAAGTTCTGAACTACTCAAACTAAGCCAGAACTAGCTGCTCAGCCTGGAACACAAACTTTTCCATATTGACTTCCTCTAAATCCAATCACATTAGTCTTAATGTAAGCAGTGAATTTAACAGGGTGAGTTTATGATGAATAAAGAAGGATTTTTCTATTCGTTGACTTCAGGGAGACCAGAATTAGATATAGTGTGTGTTGTTGACACATACCCGCTTGTTTGACCTTACTGACAACAAAAACAGGAGCAAAACCTACAAACTCAATATGCTTCCTCACAAGATATGCTGTTCCTAAGCTTTTTCTGCAGAACCTCCTCTATTCCAGTCTCTAGTTCCCTCTCTCCCAGAGATGCCGAACTTTCTTATAACTCAGCTGGAGTTCAGGAGAATCACTTACCAGCATTCATCAGGAGTAATTAATATAATGGAGATGTAACCCCTCTCCACCCCATACATATGGGCTACGTCTAGACTGGCATGATTTTCCGCAAATGTTTTTAACGGAAAAGTTTTCCGTTAAAAGCATTTGCGGAAAAGAGCGTCTAGATCGGCACGGACACTTTTCCGCAAAAGCACTTTTTGCGGGAAAGCGTCCCTGGCCAATCTAGATGCGCTTTTGCGCAAGAAAGCCCCAATCGCCATTTTAGCCATCGGGGCTTTTTTGCGCAAAACAATACCACGTTGTCTACACTGGCCCTCTTGCTCAAAAGCATTTGCGCAAGAGGGCTTTTGCCCGAACGGGAGCAGCATAGTATTTCTGCAAGAACACTGACAATCTTACATGAGATCGTCAGTGTTCTTGTGGAAATTCAAGCGGCCAGCGTAGACAGCTGGCAAGTTTTTCTGGAAAAGCGGCTGATTTTCCGGAAAAACTGGCCAGTCTAGACACAGCCATGGAGTTTGCCAGGGCCTGGAGCAGCACACTAGGCCTCTAAGGAACCCTTATCAGAACAACTCCAAATATAATGGCTATCAGAATCCCTGATCTCAATTCTCAACATTCTTGGTCTCCGGGATGGAGACAGAAGGAAATAAAAACCATTACTGAGGCCCAGTGAGAGGGCAGCTTGACTCAGATAGACAGAGATAGTTTAGTTTCAGTTTTTGGTTTGGAAGCAGGGAGCCAGGGAGCTCAGCACAGGGAATCCCTGGCAAACTTCCAGTGGCATCAAAGGAAGTTCTTGCACAGCTGTGAGGTCTAGATGCTTGGGCCACATCAAGCCAGCCCCGCAATGACCAGCCTCCAGCAAAGGGAGATCTGACCCAGAGCCTGCTACCGAGAATCAGAAGTGACCGCAGGAGGATTCTAGAACAGGGAACAATGAACTTGATGGGAGTCATTAGAGGACCTACAAAGGGGTGAAGATAAAGTAAGAGAACTTTTTTGCATAAGCAACACAATACTTCAATGCTGCACTACACTGTCTAGATGATCAGCTTTCTAACACTGAAGCAATTTACTTTCCCTTCTGTGCAGGCTCAGTGGGCCAGAGTATAGTGGGGTAAAGCCAAGGCTGTGCCCATTTCCCACCTTTGCTTGACTAGCTCCCACTCACCTGAGCAGGAAGGGGAATAGCAGTTCAATGCAATCATCTCACTCCCCACCCTATCAATTCCAATACTGGTAACTCACAAAGGACAATAAGCTGACTCCTAGGGATTGTAGACCTCAGTCCACAAAACAGGTACAAGTTACTTCACTTTGCCCTGACAATGTATGATGATAGCCCTATCCCAGAATGACCACTTCTAGAGGTCAGAAGGTAGCTGAATCTCCATGTTCCTTCAATATCAGTCAACTGTCAAAGAGAATGTGAGTGACACATAAAGTTCTGGTGCTCTGCACCATCCATTCTTACCATTAGCATTCCACATTGTTTCTCATTATTATTCTGGAAGGAGCCGGGGTGGGGACAGCACATTAACTGACTTCTCTAATTCTGTACAAATCAGAATCTGTTGACCATACGCTTACCTTGAATTCTTTTTCAATGTTTGCAAGCACAGCCAGCTCATTGCTAAGTTCTAAGGCAGTCAATACTGGGTCTTCACTGGACAAGGAAAGGTAGGCAGGGCTTGCCAGACCTTTGTAGGCATTGATTCTGGACCTAGAATGGCTGAAAGAGTCATGTTTTTGCTTTTGATTGCACTCACTGCATTTGCAGAAATAGTCATGTGGCCTTTCTATGCGAGCACCTTTTCTCAGAAGTGTGTGGACAATTTCGTACTCATGACAATGAGCAGCCAGAATGATTGGAGTAACATCATGAGAGAACCGGGTTCCATCCTCATCGTATGCATAGAAGTCATCATGCTGGAATTCTGACTGGCTGGGACTTAATGCAAGTCTCTTGCCTTCAGCAAAGGCAGGATGATTTAGGATGGCTTCCACAATCCGAACATAACCTTTGCTAATAGCCAAGAGCAAAGCATCCCCAACTCGGGACAGGTTCAACTTCTTTAGTAAAAGTTCTGTAATCTCCAAATGCTCATTGGCAACTGCGAGCTGCAAAGCATTCTGTCCCATGTAGTCCACACAGTTCACATTTAGTGATGTACATTCTTCCAACATTTTACGAATCACAGGAATATTCCCATATTCTGCTGCATCCAAAAAACGCTCCTCATCAAGAGAAAGGCTAGTAGAACGATCATTAAACATGTACGCTGGTCCTCGATTGGCCAGCCTTCTGCCCTTTTCCCGGAGTATGGTCTGTCGACGAAGTGCTAGCCTGTTCTCCGTACCTCGACTGCATAGAAAGAGAGATATCATTAATGCTTTCATATGCAAAAAGATGTGTATTTTTAACTTACTTTCTAAGAGGACACATACACACTCGTACAAAAAGAAATTCCGATAAGTTATCCACTGTGCACTTTTTAATACGAGACATTTATTACTCTCTAGTTCAGTGAAGGGGCCCATAGTTTACTCATATCTCAAGACCAAGCATATCTTCCTGACATCACCCACAGTTATCAGATCTGAATTTAGAAAGAGAAACTGAGCCAAACTCTACTCTCAGCTATACCATAAAGAAAGTGTATTTTCTCCAGGTTGGGAACCATGCTCTTTCTTTCCAGGACTTTCCATTATTTGCTTTTATACTGAGGATATCAGGCACACATCTCATCATTTTACAGGACCGAGACTCATCATTCCTTGTCCCACATTTTTCTCATATATAAATGGTTGGTCAGCAAAGTGGGTAACATCAAAGTATCTTGCGCATGCTGAGACCTCACATCCCTGCAGCCAACTTGTAGACAAGAAGTGGTGGTTCAGAAGCCAGAGGAGGCACATGAGGAATGATTGTGGTCTCTTACCAGGACAGGTGACAACTTGTGTGTGTGTGACTCCTTCAATTATCACCCTAAGCAGGGCTTGGGCACAAGGGTCCCATGTTAATATGTATATAGTATATTGTTTCTATCCAGTGCTAACTGATTTCATCTGCTCTCATTCTTTTGGTTACTACTTACTACCTGAATAATTACCTAATCTCTTTGCTCTGATTTCTTCCCCTCCATTCATTCTTGCTTTGATTTCTACTGATTCAAAACACTATAGAAGAGTTCAGTATATATTATTATTTTTACTATCTGATGCTCTTTCTCTAACTTCTATTCTGGAATGTCCAATTGCCAATTCAACCTGAACCTGGTAGAAACTGAATCTTTCTGTTAAGTCTTGATACTTCCCTCCTTCACCATCCTCTCAATTATTTTGGTTCAAATTGCTGATGTCATATTCATCTCTCCAACACTCAGGTTGCCATGAAATCATGCCACCTTCTCCTTCTCCTTCTTCTATTCCCACTGTTAAAATCTTAGGCTACGTCTAGACTACATCCCTTTTTCGGAAAAGGGATGTAAATTAGACGTATCGCAATTGCTAATGAAGCGGGGATTTAAATCTCCCCCGTTTCATTAGCATAAAAATGGCTGCCGCTTTTTTTCCGCACAGAGCTTTGCCGGAAAAAAGCGCCAGTCTAGACGCTGATCTTGCGGAAAATAAAGCCTTTTCCGAAAGATCCCTTATCCCTCTATGAAATAGAGGGATAAGGGATCCCTATATGAAATAGAGGGATAAGGGATCTTTCGGAAAAGGCTTTATTTTCCACAAGATCAGTGTCTAGACCGGTGCTTTTTTCCGGTAAAGCTCCGTGCGGAAAAAAAGCGGCAGCCATTTTTATGCTAATGAAGCGGGGGAGATTTAAATCCCCGCTTCATTAGCAATTGCGATACTTCTAATTTACATCCCTTTTCCGAAAAAGGGATGTAGTCTAAACGTAGCCTTAGTGTCTAGCATAGTCTAGATGAGCCCACTGTTCCTTAGATATTGTTTATTCATGCTGAACATAAACTCAGATGTTAAGCAAGACATGACAAATACAAATCCTACCTCTTAAACTAGAAATAAAAACATTATCATAAAAGGGGAGGAAAAAAGACTTAGACCATTTATGTAACTACAGTTCTGATATAGCTTCTCTTCTGATCTGTCTTATCCAAAAGTACAAATCTTTTCCAGCATTGTATTTCTTCCAACTTACACATGTTACCAGTCTATCGATAGAACAGTTTCCCAAAATATGTCATGCCTAGAGACCACAAAACAGGCTATTAACCAAAGAATACAAACAAAGGGTCCAATTATAATAGGACATTTAAGGATATGAATATGTGTACGTACAAGGGAAAAAGAGAGTTACAATTCCCTCTATGACTTTACATGGACTACATGACAATGGGTTCAGACACAATGGAGAAAACAGGGCAAATTATCTTAGTGTTAAATAAAAGATTCCAGAAGACTGGAAAAGGGCAAATATAGTGCCCATCTATAAAAAGGGAAATAAGAACAACCCAGGAAACTACAGACCAGTTACTTTAACTTCTGTGCCAAGGAAGATAATGGAGCAAGTAATTAAGGAAATCATCTGCAAACACTTGGAAGGTGGTAAGGTGATAGGGAACAGCCAGCATGGATTTGTAAAGAACAAATCATGTCAAACCACTCTGATAGCTTTCTTTGATTGGATAACGAGTCTTGTGGATAAGGGAGAAGCAGTGGATGTGGTATACCTAGACTTTAGTAAGGCGTTTGATATGGTCTCACATGATATTCTTATCAATAAACTAGGCAAATTCAACCTAGATGGGGCTACTATAAGGGGGGTGCATAACTGGCTGGATAACCATACTCAGAGAGTAGTTATTAATGGTTCTCAATCCTGCTGGAAAGGTATAACAAGTGGGGTTCCACAGGGGTCTGTTTTGGGACCGGCTCTGTTCAATATCTTCATCAACGATTTAGATATTGGCATAGAAAGTACGCTTATTAAGTTTGCAGATGATACCAACCTGGGAGGGGTTGCGACTGCTTTGGAGGATAGGGTCATAATTCAAAGTGATCTGGACAAATTGGAGAAATGGTCTGAGGTAAACAGGATGATGTTTAATAAAGACAAATGCAAAGTGCTCCACTTAGGAAGGAACAATCAGTTTCACACATACAGAATGGGAAGCGACTGTCCAGGAAGGAGTACGGCAGAAAGGGGATTTAGGGGTTATAGTGGACCACAAGTTAAATATGAGTCAACAGTGTGATGCTGTTGCAAAAAAAGCAACATGAATCTGGGATGCATTAATAGGTGTGTTGTGAGCAAGACACAAGAAGTCATTCTTCTGCTCTACTCTGCACTGGTTAGGCCTCAGTTGGAGTATTGTGTCCAGTTCTGGGCACCGCATTTCAAGAAAGATGTGGAGAAATTGGAGAGGGTCCAGAGAAGAGCAACAAGAATGATTAAAGGTCTAGAGAACGTGACCTATGAAGGAAGGCTGAAAGAATTGGGTTTGTTTAGTTTGGAAAAGAGAAGATTGAGGGGGGACATGATAGCCATTTTCAGGTATCTAAAAGGGTGTCATAAGGAGGAAGGAGAAAACTTGTTTATCTTGGCCTCTGAGGATAGAATGAGAAGCAATGGACTTAAACTGCAGCAAGGGAGATTTAGGCTGGATGTTAGGAAAAAGTTCCTAACTGTCAGGGTGGTTAAACACTGGAATAAATTGCTCAGGGAGGTTTTGGAATCTCCATCTCTGGAGATATTTGCCTACTTATTTTTCTACAAAATATCTAAACCAGTTGCCTTTTGTGGTTCCATAATAAACAACTGCATCTTCAGCTCTGAATTAAGTTCCTTACTAAGGTTTTTTTTTCTAAACTAAATCTTATGCTGACTATTCAGAAAATATATTTATCATTGTTAATGATAAAATTTTTAATAATTAATTTTTAAATAATTAATTTTTTCATGATTCATATTTAGAATTAAATAAAGCATCAAAGGTGAAATTAGTTCTGTTGTGAAAGGTTTTGCTCAGTCTTCTGTTCTACTGCCAAAGGAAGGTCATAGATGAAACATACACAATATTTTGAAAGAATATTAGGGGGCCTGCTTGCTACGTTCGCCAACCCACCTCCCAGCATGGGAAGACCCCAAGGCAAGGCCACCCAGGCCTCAATCTTCCCCCCACCCCCAGCTGCCGGGGAGGGTCTGAGGCCACCCCGGCCCCAGCTTTTGCGCCCTCCCAGCCATTTGCTCCCCTGGGTGCTGGGGAGGGGGGGGCAGGCCAAGGCCATGCTGGGCCCAGCTCTCCCCCGGGCCACCAGGAGGGGGGGCCGGGCCGAGGCCGCGCCAGGCCCAGCTGTCCCCCCAGATGCTGGGAAGGGCTGGACTGGAGCTTGGGCTGGGCCATGGCTGGGTCATGCTTGGCTCTCTCTCTGGCTGCTGGGAAGGGTCCGGGAAGGGCCAAGGCTATACTGGGCCCAGCTGTCTCCCCAGCCACCAGGAGGCAGGGACTAGGCTGAGGCTGCATCAGGTCCGAGGCTGCGCCAGCCCCAGTCTCTTTCTCCTACCCCTCACCACTGGGGAGGGCTAGACCAAGGCCAGGGCAGCTATGGCTCTCCCCTGGCCACTGGGAAGGGGAGGGATAGGGTTGACAGGTGTCCGGTATTGACCCGGACAATCCGGTATTTTCGCCTTCTGTCTGGTAAAACAATTCAGAAAATACTGGACACCCGGCCACCCTAGTGCCTGGGCCCAGACTCCGGCCTCCCCCCGGCCCAGCCCCAACACCCCCAGCCCCCTGCCCCCGGATGCCATGCTTACCTGGTTCCACAGGGAAGCTAAGTTCTGGCTTGAACAAGAACACAAAATGGCTGCCAGCAAAAAGCCTAAAGACCAATGGGAATCAATGCCTTCCCTGGGTCTTAGTGCTCAACTGCTCTCCTGTTCCTATCCCTATTCTAACTCTGCACTTATTCTGAAAGGTGGCATGCTGTTTTAATGCCGTTTTATTATTTTATTTTTGTTCTTTGCTTAATAAGTCTCGGAATCCTTTTTTTTTTGCTCAACAACTTTGGTCTCCCCCCACCTTTTTTTTCTTCAACAGAATTTTTTCCCTGGTGGTTTTTTTGGGGGGGAGGGGAGGTGTTTGGTATTTTTGCTTCAGCCATCTGGCAACCCTGAAAGCCAAGGCTGGAGGCAACCCCAGCTCTCCACGTGGGCCTTGGGGAGGGCCAGGCGGGGAGTGAGTGAGGCTTGGCTCCTGTGGATGAAGCGTGACATGATGACATCACTTTGGCATCCTAGAGGACATTTTTTTTATATAGACGGATTTTCAAACAACTGTACCCACATCCCTATAAATATTTTTCTACAAAATCAATTTAGTGATGCGTTGTTCTGGGAGCAAGTGGAAAATGTCTTCTCTTCCTTTATTTGTAAATATTGCCATTTCACACATTCCAGTAGGATCGAATGTTCTTGAATCTGAATATTTTGTAATGCTCAGAGGAAATACATCTTTTTATAATTGAAGGAGTTAGAGTTGTAATGTAATCCTAATAGTGTATTCACATCTTGTATACATGTATCTATGAACTTACTTGGATGTGATCAGTGGTTTTAGAGTTTGATATTGGTGCAACTTTAACTGCCTCTAAAATGCAGTAATAAATCTTCATGTCAATCCAGGGAGAGAAAATAAATGTATAAACTTATATATCAAAATATGAGTAATGACTGTACTGTATTATTTGTAAGTCCATTTACAAGTATAATGATATGCAAATTCATGAAATGATTAATTAATGCCAGAGTGTAAGAGACACTTAGAGAAACAAATTCATTTGTACTAGATTGCTGGCTTGATGTAAAGAAGACCTTCTCTGTCCCCATTTTGCTACAGCATTTCAAAACCATTACAAATTTATAATTAAAAAAACATTTGATTAAATTGGGGCAGTGATGAAAATTTGAGGAAAAAAACAGAATTTTTATGAGATTGTAGTCTTTCTTCCATCCTGTTTTCTCTTCTTCTGTTTCTCCATCCTAAAGTATAATTCAGATGTACAAACACAAATTAAAAGCATGACTGTTTAAATAAGTAGTAATATTAGGAAATGCATTTTATTTAAAATAGCATTTTTACTGAAGGGTTGTAAAGTAAAGAAGACTTTTTCAATGGCAATTTTTAATGCAGTACATTATTTTAAAAATCTATTTTTGTAGAAAAAAAATCAGCTATCCAAAACATTTTTCTGCTAAATAATTTTATAAGGCAAAGTCTCTTTTATGGACTATTAATGCCAATTTAAAAAAATTATAAAACTACAATGCATTACAAATGCACAAAAATTCAGATTTACACATCATATATATAGTAGCCCAATGTCTGTGACTCTGTAACGCTGAAATGCTGGCTGTTCCCTCTGGGCGGCACTGTTGCCTCCCGCCGTGGCACTCGGCTGACTTCTGCGCCGTTCAGCCAGGCCGCCGTGGGGGAGCAAGCAGCGCAAGTGGCCATTTGAGTGCCGTGGTCCCCATGCAGGAGGAGGAGGAGAAGAGAGAGTGAGAGGCAGAAGGGGGAGGAGAAGAGAAAGAGAGTGAGAGGCAGGAGAGGGAGAAGAGAAAGAGAGATGGAGAGAGAGGCAGGAGATGGAGGAGAGCTGAGAGAGAGAGAGGGAGAGGCAGTAGGAGGAGGGGAGAGAGAGAGAGACGGAGCGAGAAACCGGAGGCTCAGGAGAGAAGACCGAGATAGAAAGGGAATAGGATGTGAAGGAGAGACCTGAAAATCCCGTCTTATGATGGGCTAATTGGCTAGTTACTAATAAATGTGTAATTTATTGCTTTCAATGGGTTTACATTTAAACATAATATCACTCTGGCTGCATTAAATGTTTTTGCATCATGCTTTACAGCAGAAGAAATGTTTCTATATAAGCAACTTGATAAATTATTCCACTAGAAAATTCCAAATAAATACACTTCTCAGGGTATATTATAGTTAGAAGCAGCCTTCACTGTGCCCTTCATCCTTTTGATTTTGTTCAGATGCAATAATCCACAACATATTTTATCTACTTCATTTTCCTACTTCTTTCACTATGGAAAAATAGTGTAGTTCTCATTCCACACAATGAAATATGCTGAAGTAAAAAGAAATGAAATCATCCATCCCCATTTGAAATATCAACAATGCAATTTAGTTGCTGAGAGGAACAAATTGTGTGCTCTATTTTATGCAGCCAAAGAATATCAGTTGCTCTGCTTCTCTTTAATAAATGGTTTTGTGTCAAATGTAAGCATTGTGACAAAAATTAACAAATGGTTTAATGCCAGATTAAAGGTATTTCCTTTTAGCTTTGATAAAAAAAAATCATAGTACTTTCAATTAAAATATGATAGCTATAGTAAGCTGTAATGCGGACTAATGCAGAATAACATAAATTTAATGTTTGGAATATGATTTAATGTAATTAAAGTAAAAGCTCTATTATATTCTGGTCAGGTTCTTAAATATGCTGTAGTATATGAATCTCTTCCAAAAATCACATTATGGGCCTGATCCTGCTCCACTGAAGCCAACCATTTACACAATCAAAGTTTTGTAATCGACTTCAATGACAGCAGGGTGAAGCCCTGAACAATGTGACCAGCATCTCTTTTGAATGGATCTTAATCCATTTCTTACTTTTGTCAAAGGACAGGTTTGAGAAGACAGTAATTAAAACAAGCATGTCTGCATTTCCCATTGCCATGAATCTATCTCTTCTGAAATCCTTGCCAACACCTTCAACGCCTCTCACTTTGATTATTGCAAGCGTCTTGGACTCCAGGATGTGTTTCATTGACTTCTAGCCAGTACAAACTAATCAGAATCCAGCATTCACTTCAGACTTCAGTTCAAAGTTATCCTTGATTTTGAAACTTCATTGTTTTGTCTCAACCAATGTTATGGATTAGTTTCTGTCTACTCCCTTTCCTCATTTCTTCCTCTTCTCTCTCAGGGTATGTCTACACTACGAGATAAGTTTGAATTAAGATACGCAACTTCAGCTACATTAATTGTGTAGCTGAAATCGAAGTACCTTAGCTCGACTTTGCTGTCCACATTGCAGGAAGTCAAAGAGAGAACACTCTCCCTTCAACCTCCCTTACTCCTCATGGAAGCAGGACTACTGGCATTGACCAGGAGTGCCCCTCTCAGTTCAAATTAGCATGTCTTCACTAGACCCGCTAATTCGAACTCTGGAAGATTGACAGCAGGGCTAGGGGCTGAATAAATATGATTCAAAGCCCAGTGAAGACAAGGAACTATTGACTTCATTGAAATATGGATCAGTGCCATGGTCCCTGTCCCAGACATAAGATTAAGTTCACCAGTAGAAAAGACTGCAGTTGATCAAAAGCTCTTCGTTTTATTTTTCTACTTGAAGTTACACAAACAAACTCAATTCATTGCTATGCCACCAATGTACTCAGTATGATTTACAAGAACAAAGTATATACATTTCCAGTAAAGGGCACTTAAAATAAGTTTGTTTGCCCAATGGTGCTTCTTTCCTCCTTGGTTGTGATTAGCTTAAAGGGATATGCTTAAATGGGAAATAAAAAACATAGGTTATCTTTGTGATAGCTTTTCCTCTGGATCAGAGAGCTCATCACAGACTGTAATGAAACAATTATGAGAGACTACCTCCTTCATTACAATATTGGCAGTGCATATTGCTATGGTGGGATTCTGGGACTCTAGAGTAATCTATTTCCAGTGGATTTATCCCTCCCCCATATGCTTCATCCATATGAAATAAATTCCCTATTTTACCAATTTTCCATAATTTATAGCTATTATAGTGTGAAGTCTTTTTGTAATTAAATCTGGTACTTGAAGCAGAACAAAATAAACAGTGATTATTTCTACTTAATTATGTACCTGTTTACTTGGTAAGAAATGTTTACCTCAACATTATTTAGGGCCTTATTTTGCAGTTTTTAAGTAGCCAAAAGTCCACGTGAGAGTCAGAGTCACAAGATCTGATTATAATGCAAAAGTCTGACAAAAAATATGTATACATTATCCTTGAGCAGCAAACAAAACAATGCCACCCATATTCTAGCCTCTGCCAGAAAGACTATGAAAGTGGCAAACCTTTGATCTTAGATTAACTTGCATTTATTTTACTTATAGGCCTGATCTACACTAGGACCTTAATCCGAAATAACCCCCAAGTTCAAATTTATAAGCAGTGCATCCACACTATCAAGCCCATTATTTTGGAATAAGGGGCCCTGGAACTCGAACTCTGTAGTCCTGCTTTTTATGAGGAATAACGTTAATTCTGAACTTGTAAGTCTGAAATAACGTTAGTATGGATGATCCAGTGCCACTAATTCAAACTAATTGGCCTCCAGAAGGCCTCCCACTCCGGAGTAAAGCTCATTGAAAGACAGGGTTACTGCAATGCAGCACCTTGAAGAGAAGGGGAAAAGTGAGTAACATGTTGGAATGGCAGAGCCTCAGGATTCCACAAAGTATTTGGAGAACCCAAAGACTGCTGGTGGTGGAAAGTGAGAATGACCAAGCCACCAAAAATATACGGACAAGTTTATCCTACTCATGATTAGATACTTGTCAGAATTGTTCTTAAAGAAAGTTCTTCTGAAAACAGCATATATACACTAGTTTAGAGAGTACATTAGGCTAAATAGAACATATCAACAGATTTGTTCATTTTGGTACAGGTCTATGGAGAAGTCATGCTGGATGTTCAGTAAGTACACTTTTATTTTTGCATTACTGTTCATGCTGGAACAATTTTTTTCTCGTTCCATGTTGCAAATTATGCCCATCAGAGCTTCTAAATATAATGTAAAAAGATATGTGAAAATGACACAATTACATATGATTAACTGATGTAACATCCAATCAAAAGAACATTCATGCCCCAGGCACCTCCTTAGTCAAGCAACCAGATGAAACTTTAAATTTATTATTGATTCATTTTTGTGAACACGAGCTAGAATCATCATAATGGCTTATTACAAAGCATTGGTAAGATCACACCTGGAATAGTATGCGTGGTTGTGGGTGCCTTATTACTGGAGAGAGTTTAAAGAATCAGAAATGGTACAGGAGAGCACAGCTTGAGTTATATAGTCTCCAGTGTTATGACTAGGAGACACAGATTAGGAAAATAGATTTAGGGTTTTCCATTGGAGTACTTTAAAAAAGCAGAATTATTTGAGCACATGAATAGTACCATTGTTTTCATAGGGGCTACTTGTGTGTTTAAAGTTGGCATATTCTTAACTACTTTGCTGAATCAAGGCCCAAGGTATTACCTGACTGAAATGTAATTGATAGATGACCTCCATTCAAGTGAGCTCCTTATGCTTTTGGTGAAAGTAAAACTAATGTACATCAATTTACAATTATATTACCATTTCAGCTTGTTCAGTTTAGTACACAGTAGCCTGGCACTTAAACTTGTTATGGAACTAAAATCTTCCAGATCTGGGTGTGTCAAATCCATATAATAATCTTGAGTGATACTGTTTACATTAGGACCCTGAGCAACCAGATTTGCGTTAAAAAGCACATCTCTATCTATCTCCCCAGTGGCCCCAACTTCTGGATATTAATGTTTCCACTGAAAAGCTGGGATAACTTTTTTGCCTGAGTTAACCTTCCTTTCAGTTGGTGTCAGGAGGGAAGAATCTAATTTAATAATGTGCTGTGCTAAAAGCACCCCATTTGGGCCAAGTTGTCCTGTTTCTTTAGGGAATCTCATATTCCCAATGCAGAGGCAATGCACATTTGGCACCAAACACTATTTAGAGTGTGAAATGATCCTGTGCATCCCCCCTTTACATGTGTCAGTCTCAAGAGCTTTTTAGCAAAGTCTCTCAGCTAATAATCTCAAACTTGGATCCCAAATTCCCCTACCACTTTTTCCTTTCTATAACCTCATCTGAAATTATTTGTGATGGTCTAAACATTGATCTAAATTGAATATTGTATTAAAGGAGTTCTACTAAAGTCAGTTAGGCCTGATGTTTGACCTACCTTCAAATATTTATAATCTGAGAAGGAAATGTCAGCCAGCCTTTAAGCATGTCAAAAATATACAAACACAAAAGATCAAGTTATGACATCATCTTTATGAGTGTATTTAAGGTAAGGAGAGATCTTTCATTAAGTACACTCTCAGAGAAAAGAGTCATAAAGCCTGCGCTTCTTGAATGCAAAGAGACAGTATGTTTGTCTGTGTGCTGACAACAATACTGCAAGCCACAAAAGTGACATGCCTGGGCTCAGGATGAAAACATAGCACGCAGAGCACCCGAGTTAGTGCCAAGTCCTCAAGACTGCAGCATATCTTTTACATAGATCTACTAAGAGTACTAGTAAGAGCCTGCCCTCGGCTTTGGCTCTTGTATTCTTTTGCTCATAGGCAAGAAGCACAATCCTTTTATTTCACTTGAAAACTTCAGTCAAGCAGATTTTCCCAAATTTATGGCTCTTTTCTTCTAATCAATTACTTCTGTGGGGGACCCTGTAAAGATTCCCTGTGCAGACTCACTTTTCTCATATCAGAGTTGTTCTTCAGATCTTATTTTGTAGCTACACCTCTAGGCTTTCCAGTTTATTTTTCTCATTCCTGTGCTTCAAAGCCCACAGTGTCATTCTGTATCTCAAAGCAGCACCCGGGAACCCTCATTCTTCATATAATTATGATATATTTCATACAAAACATATCGTATGAAAAGTCATGATCTACTGAAATCCATTGTTCTGTCAAAATATGTATATTGTTAATATGCATAAAGCTAAGAGATGTGGTTGTCCTGTCCTGCAAGGAGCATTCAGTACTTAGAAGTGCTGTGCCCCTTGCAAGGTGGGAGGAGACTTTGCACACTTCCCTCACCCCCAGGCCAATCAGGGCCTGGGGGCAGGGGGAGCATGCAAAGTCTCTCACTTCCTACCTTCCGGTGCACAGCGCTTAGAGTCAACCACCAGGGTTGACTCTAAGTGCCATGTGCGCCCACGTCCCTAGGTCTTGAATGGGGGCAGGGCCTATGAGTGCTGGGTCAACCCACTTGGCTGGCCGAATCCATCCTGCGGAGGCCCTTTTGCCCACCTCTGGCCTAGGGCATTCAACACCTGCACCAGAGAGTAGATATTGCAGATTAAACAAGAAGGATAAGTAATTTAGGATACACAGGCAGGGAGGAGTTTTTCCTTGCATATTTACTTATTTCTTGAGCCAGAGTGATTTAATGATTTATTAACTGTCTCTTTTTTGCATCTTGAGTTCTAATTCAGCTAAATATACATATGCTTAAATCCCAGTGTCCACAGTAGGAGCTGTTGGCCACTTAGCACTTTTGAAAATCAGGCTACTAACGTAGGTGTTTAGATGTAGGAGACAAAGTTTAGGCTCTCATTATTTAAAGTCTGAGTTCTTGTTTTCAAGTGTTAGTAGGGATGTCTGTTATATATGCCAGAAGACCTTTACCCAGCACAGTTGTCTATTTGACATGTGATGAGCCACAGTCCATTATTTCTTCACATTTCTGCAGAAATTTCCTTTCCCATACTGTAAAAAACATGCAGATTGGGTCCACACTGCTACATCCACGTGTAACTACCACCAGGTCGATTTGAACCTGGGATTTCTAAAGCTTAGTATAGCAGCCTCTACCCTTTGAGCTAAAAGCCGGCTGGTTCCCAACCCATGCTGTAGATGTCTCTTGGTCTTATCTGTTGCTGTGGTCTAGGTGCCACTGCATGGGACAGTGAACCACACGAGGTGTGTGGGTTACACATGCACAAGATATTAACATATAAAACTCATATTTAACACAAAGACAATTGTCTTGATTCAGTACCTGTCTGATCACTAGACTTCTACAGCCACAGAACAGAAATGTAAGGTCTGATGCACAACTCTGACAGTTTAATCTGAGGCGATAAATTGTGGTTCAGCTACTCATTAGGCATAGACTGACGTAGCAGTGCACATCTTCCTCATGTCAGATCTGAGATTGCAATCCCCAAGATTTTTCTTAATGCCACTTCCTAAGTCATTTTTTATTTATGAATGGTGAGGATGGCATTAAAATCATGTTGACTTTAAAGGCATGCATTTTACTGCAATGAATCTGAAGTCCTCTCCAATCATACAAGATACAGCACATACAGGCCTGGTTGTATATTACAAATATGTTGGTATGAATAGAACTTTATTAAATTACTAATAAATCTGCAAACACAAACAAGATGGCCCTTATTATCTTACCACATATTAGAAATAAAATGATGCAGAAGCTTAAAAATAGCTCAGAAAATATTCCTTTGGTTTTAAAAATATTATGCTATTTCTTAGTATTTCTTAGCACTGGTTAGACAAAATAAGCACTTAAAATAAAATCTGGGATTTTGTACTAAAATAATTTCCTGATAAAACACAAATAACTTCTAGTATCTACAAATGACTTGGACTTCACATACTATCTCTGGAAACTTATGATTTATTAAAGAAACTCTGTAAACATGGAATCATGAGTCAAATTCTGTTCTCCATTTCTCAATGTAGAAAGCTCAGCCTAGAAGGATAGAGGGCAAATGTGGCTTTTTCAGCTACAAAAGGAATAAAATTAATATCTGTACAATTCATGAGTATCAAAAAGGATTATCAACATATCCTTGTGTAGTCTATAAGGCTAACCAGATTGCTTGCCTAATATATATATATATATATATATATCATAGAATACTAGAATTGGAAGGAACCTCAAGAGGTCAGCAAGTCCAGTCCCCTGCCCTCACAGCAGGACCAAGCACTATCTAGATCAACCCTGACAGATGTCTGTCTAACCTGCTCTTAAATATCTCCAGTGATGGAGATGCCACAACCTCCCTAGACATATATATTTTTGAGTTTTGATTATATGTTTATTATAATAGTTTGCAGTATGTTTATATTAAGGGAGTTTGGCTGTTACACAAGGGACCAACAGGCCACATCCTGTATGTTGAGCTAAGGCATAGCTAGCAGACCTATGTCTGGGAACTTTCACCTACATAGCAAAGTCAATGTGCATACATTTGGGAATTTTCACCAAGGTAAATCAACTTCAATGGCATAGATCTTTCAGAAATACTCTCAAACTTAACAGGTACACCACAACTTGAAAAAACCTAAAATAACCAGTAAAGACAAAACTGAATAACTAAGTAGGACAGAAATAACAAATGCGATACGTAACCACAAAAGGGCCATGGTAACAAATTGATGTATATGATACTAAGTTGAGCTCAATGATATACTGACCTATAGGAAAAAGAACTGGACCATTACTAATGGGAGGAAATAGGAAAAAGGGAAACATCCCCTACTGAATATTCATCAAACATCATAACATCAGAGTAACATATTATTCCAGTGACATCCCAGCCTAGGGGTGGGATAAGAAGGAGATGTAGTCTTTGGGAGGTTCCTGAATGATTGCCTCTGGTGACGATGGGCAAAGTGATGATGAAGAGGAAGACAGTGGATAATGCTTCAGGTTGCTCTGGAAGGAATCGGTGTGAATATATGAAAATATAGATGTACATTACCTATCGATCAGACAACAATTGTAAGCTATATGAACCAGCAGTCTTTGACTTAGTAAAGGGGATCTTTTCTTAGTAAAGATCAGATACTTTTCTAAAAACTATTCTCTAGGAATTATTTTGAGAAATCCTATGGCCTACTGTGACGGGGCACCTTTGCCCCGCACTGGAACCCCCCCCCAAACTCCGAATCGGGGAGTCCGGGGAGGTGCGGAGCAGGGACAGGGACCCGTGGGAAAGCCCCGGCCGGGGGACGGCCGGAGAGAACATGGGCGGCAGAGCGGGAGATGCGGCCCGTCAGCCGCCAGGGGCGCAGGTGGATGACGTCACTTGGGACGTCACCCAAATGAGCCAGGAAGGGGGGGTCGGGGACGCCAGGGGAGGCAGAGCCCCGGACGCCACGGCGGGGAATTTAAAAGGGGGTAGGGAAGCCCGAGGGAGAGAGGAATCGGAGGAGAGGGGAGACGGCGACTGGAGAGCGGAGAAGGCGGACGCCAGAGCGTTTGACGGGAGGACCCAGGAGAGTGAACGACCGGGGTGAGCTTTAACCCAGCCTCCACAGGTCGGACATGAACGCAGAACTGGGGAAGATGTGGCCCAGGGCAGGGTCCTGGACCCTGTGAGTGGGGGAGTTTCGGGGCCGCAGCCCCCTCCACTGAGCAGGGACCTAGGTCCCTGCCTTAGAGCCCTGGGCCTGGGTTCGGAGAGAGGGAGGGCCCGAACCCCCTTCCCCGGTACCCTGGATGCGAACTGCATGCTGTACGGGTAAGCGACCATACGGTGTGACGCGCGTAATATAGGAATAAAACAAACCGAGAAACTGCTACCGTGCACAGCGGCTTAAACTGGTACTTGGTAAACAGAGGGGAGTGGGAAAGACTCAAACCCCACAAGGGGAACTCGTAACACCTACTAACACAGAAAGTCAGACTAGATGATTTTTATAGTCCCTTCTGGCCTCAGAATCTATGTTTCTATGAAACTGTGAACTCTCTCTCTTTCTCTCTCTCTCACACACACACACAAACATGGGGGGCTGATGGACTTGCCAGGCCGTTGGGCAAGTTGCGGGGGGCTGGCTTCACATTCCCCAGACAGGGTAGGGCTTCGATCAGAAGGGGTGGGGCTGAGGCTCCTGCAGGCCTCTCATTTCCACAAGTTATCCATGTCTCCCCAAAGTTGTTCCTAGATAATACCTTTTCCAACTGAAAGGTCATAGTGCAGGGATAGAGATAAGGAGGGCCCGGGGCAACCTTCCCTGCATATCCCAAATCCACCCCACATTTGCCCACCCCCACTGCACCCATTTCCCTAAACCCCTCCTGTGCTCTGCCTTCTTACCACCTCCCCTCACACAACATAAGCCAGGGGATTAACTGGGATCAGGGGACCATGGTGGGAGCCAAAGTGGCCCCACCCCACCGCCTCCTTCTGGCCCACTGCACTCCCCTTCTTCGTGGTGGCAGGAAATGGAGTGCCCTGGGGCCAGGACACTCTGCTTCCCGATGCCGCAGAGAAGCCATGCACAGTGGGCTGTCACTGTTTCCTCAGTGGGATGGTATGTTTGCTCTGGCCATCTCTATTGCTGTTTAGCATCCAACATACTGATGCTGATTTCTGGCGCTGCCACCACTGTGTCCTGTCATAGTCATTGGTTGGCTGTGGACTAAGGGTACATACAACTTTCAGTAGGCCATCACTCCTAACACGATGTTCCTCTTCATACTATCCTACCCCACCTGTGACCACTGTGTCTCACTTCTAGAGAGGACATGCTGCAGCATAGGGAGAGCAGTGTATTTAAAATTGTCTGGCACCCTGAAGTTACAGTCTCATAATGTGCTGCTTCCTTTAGTCATGCCTTCTTTTAGTTTAACCACAAACTCAATTTTAAACAGTGTCTGGAGCAAGAGATGCTGCTAAGTTGTGCTACTTGTCATTCATTATTCAGGGCAGCAAGTGCAAGAATGCCTATGGTTTGGAGCACCGTGGCCCAACTTTTACTACAAAGAGGTGTGACTTGCACTTTTTTATTCCCTTGCATGGTGGTCCATGACATACAATGGACTGGATACTTAGATATCTGAATCCAAGGGATGTCAAGAAACCTCGATGTAACAGAGGCCAAACACCAGTACACCTTCTGGCCCATCTGTACTTTGGTGGCACAAAGGTTCAGTAAACAAGCCCTAAGTGAGTGGCAGAGGATTCCACTTCACTGTTCTAGAGGCATCATAGAAGGCTCTAGGATACCCTCTCTAGACCCTCCCTCAACCCACCTCCAATGTAAGAAACATATTGGAAACATGGCTTGGAGAGACCTGAAACTCAAAGGTACTCCTGGGAAAACCAGCAAGAGGACAGTGCATCAGTGGACTTAAGACAGTCTTTGCCCCTTCTCTCTACATCTGTGAAAAGAAGGACTCCAGTGCAGCGGGGCCCAGAATGAACACGAAAGATAATTCTCCTATAGTGTTTTTTAACAAGAGGCATGAACTGCACAAACCATAATACTGTAAACTAATAAAAATTCATTTTTGGGTAAGTATTTTGTTTTTATTTGTAACATAAACTTGGTTTTTGATAATGAAGATTACATTACTTACACGACAGGACCGCAAATATAGACAGACTATATACTGGAGAGGGAACTACATTCTCCAAATAAAGCCATGGTCAGTCGGTTTCTGGTTTCTTTTCATAGAAGCATGGAATCTAATTAATACCACAATAATTTATATGTATAGTTAGCAGATGTCTGGTTATGAAATCACTTTATCTGTAAGAAGGAAAATGGGCCAAAGAGGCTAATGCAACTAAGCAGCAGAAACTGCTCTGAGTTGCAAAATGTTGCTTTAGATTTTGATTGTTGCAGTTCTGGAGTGTTCAGATACAGGGTTTTGATTCAGATCGATGTCTAATAAAGACTGATGTATGAAATTAAACACAACTCTTAACTACATAAATCTGGTTCTGTAAAATGGAGGTTAGGGAGATACATCATTATTAGCTACCTAGCAGCACAGGCAGAGCCCAATGTACTCTGTGGAATAATACAACCAAATTCCAAAGGCACTAAAAGGCAGCATCTCCCAAATTCTGCAGCATCTACTGCTAAATTCTGTGGCAACATGAGTTTACTCTATCGCTTACTAGCCCCTTCATTTCCATCAGCCCCAGGGCCTCCTCAGAAACACACATAGAACAATGAGCCACAACTGGGAAAAAAACTCACTGACAAAAAATGAAATTATTATTTTCAGAGTATGATTTCTGAGGAATGCTTTTCACTGTGCTTTCTAGGTGGCTGTACACTCTGAGCCTCATCTGTGCTGGTATTGTCCAGGTGGCCTAGCTGAAGTCCTCCTTCCCCTTACACAGACTAGGGAAAGCAATGGCTAATAGCAGCTTCAGAGGTTCGTTCTTCCTGGCTACCCAAAGCTCAGCTGCTGCACTGTTCTCCATGCTGCCCAGCTCACTACCCTTCACTTGTTCTACACACTCCATGACTGCAAGCTAGACTCTGAAGTAGGCCCTCTGCTGCCTAGCTCTGTGGAACAATGTGGGAGCATGCACGATGTTGTCTCTTTTGCTTTTAGACAACAAACATAACAGAAAACAACCAGTTAGTCACAAGGGGGCCAAAATAACCAGTTTTAAAAAGAATATACAGTATGCAAAGGCCAGCTACATACGTATGCCACAGCAGAAGTTGCATATGGGGCAAAGAGTAATTAGCAGTGTTTCTCTATTCAACAGGTGCACTAATTCTCTTCCACCACTCCTCCTCTTCCTCTCTGCAGCAGTACCCTTTACTTCCTAGTAAGGAAGGGAACTCCCAACACTAGAGGGGGCAGGAGCTGTAGAGCAAGCCACTCCATTCTCACTGGGCAGCAACTATTACTATCCTATAGGGCTAGGCCTGGCTTACCACTCCAGGCATTGCGACATGGTACACAGGGATCACAGCACCATTTAGATCTGTCCCTCTGTCATGACTGAGAAGTAGTAAGGCCAAATTTGAGAGAATGGCCTTGTAACAATGTGCATGGATCAAAGCACCACATGATCCCGTGTTCCAGGTCACAATGCTCAGAGTGGGAGTGGGCCCAGTCCTGCAGGAGCCATTTCTGCCTCATGAATGCAAGGTGGGCTCACACTTCAGCCCCATGTGAAAATTCATGATGTGCACACACACGTACCCAAGAGACCACAGGGGAGGCAATACCTCCCACAGCTCTCTATTAGTTTCACCACTGGTGGAAGACAGCAAAATCTGCTAAAGGGCTCGCAAACTTCTGTGCCCAGAGATATTTTATTCTCTGTGTTTTGATCTACTCTTTTCTTAATTGTTCTGTAACACCTAGCAACCAAGTATGCTTTATCAAGTATATCTTTTTGTTTTGTTAATAAAATCACCTTTTTTTAAGGCAATGATTTGATTCTTATGTCCTGGAAGGTAACAAGAGGTCTGCGTGGGTGCCTGCCTAGACCGAAGAGCCAGCTATTTGAACTGTAGTTTGTTTCCTGTGGGGGTTTGTTTGTTTGTTTTTTCAAGCTCTCTTATGGCAAAAGAGCTTGGGGTACCCGTTAGGAAGAAATTCAAGAGTTTCTTCCTGCTTTTTTCAGGGACTAAACCACTTGATGGTGGCAGCTACCTCCCAAGCCCAGGAAATCTGTGACCTTATGGAGCTTTTAAGCAAAAGCCTATAGAGGCAAAGCATTTTTAAGGTCTCTTGCGGGCACCCACCTTCTGCACTCGGAGTGGCAGAGTAGGAAACAGCCCTGACAGTGTTAGAGGGCTGCTCAAATTCTCCCACAGTGCATCTGACCTAGGGCTACAGTGGCCACATTTTGGTATGGGGGGATGCTAAGGACTCTGGGATATGGTTACTTTGATTTAGGTGTGCACACTTTAGTGTGGAAACAAGAATCCCAAGTTCAAGCACGGGTTAGAAGAATCTTAACATAGAGTTAAAACCAATATTAGATGCCCAAGCCCAGGGCTCCCTAACACTGGTCCGCAGACTTGAGTCTGTCTAGCTCTTAACTTATCTTGCACTGCAGATAAACCCAGGAAGCATTTGGGTAACAGATTGTCTGATTCCCCTCCCTGTCCTCTGACTGATGCTCTCTGTCTTTCTTTTGAGGCTGAGAGAAGACAAATAATATGCTGGGCTTAATGAAATCCCCATTCAGACATTAACAGATGGCTGGGTTACACCAATCTTAGAAAATTTCCATCTATGGTTGTACTTTGTTTCGTGGGCTTCAGCCAGTTTTCTGTCCAATATCCTCTTTCTTGTTTTGTTCAATGACACTTTACAACAGCTGTTAATCTCTGATGTGGAAATGCTTTCAGAAAATCGAAGTGTACTACATCCAATGCATTTTTCTTATCTGACATGACATTTATACAGCATCTTAAAAGAACTTCAGGGGATTGACTAAGCATGAGTTCTTGCCTTCAAATTTAAGTTGGCTATCAATAATTAAACTATTATTTTGGGGGGATTCTCCTACACTATCCATTATGGGAATTTCCAGGATTTGAGGGTAACAGACAAACTATCAGACTGAAATATTTCCTCTTTTCAGAACTTCAGGACAAAACATGATCACTAATGGTAAGTATATACTACACAGCTTTTAGCAACACCATGGCTGTGTTGACACAGTGTTGCCAAAAGGCAGTATAAACACTGTTTGTCCCCACTTTTGCCCACAAAAAACTTCCACCCCTTAGAGCGACATTTGCTTTGTCCCCAGGAAAGCACTCCTGCCCAAAAAGCACTGTTTACAAAGCTTTTGTCACTGGAGGGTGGAAATTAAGCACCCGTGAACAATAAAAGCTTTGTCGCTCAATTGCTAGTGTAGACAAAGCTGAAAGGGGAGCAGAGAGAACCCTCACTACGTCTCTCAAGTTTTGTCCTACCGTAGCAATACATTAGTACCAAAATAAGAGTCTCTATATAGCTTTTTGCGTGGCTTAACTATGTTGGTTTAAATTGGGGGTGGGAAATCTAAGGCCCAGGGCCTGTATGCAGCTCCAGCTTGCTTAGATCTGGCTCCTGAAGCTCAGGGCTTGCCCCTCAGCACTGGGAAGCCTGCACTGATGTTCCAGCACCTCCATGGGGCTGGAGCACACAAAATCTATTAGCCTGGGCCTCCCACGGCTCTGATGTGCGAGGGACATGTGGGGAGTATCTTCCTCCTCAGTTGAGGTCCATCTCAGTGAGGGTTTTGGGTTTTTTGCTTCTCACTGGTGTGCAGCCCCCGACTGATTTTTCTCTGGGTCAGTGGCCCCTGACCCGAAAAAGGTTCCCCGCTCTTGGTTTAAATTCTTACTTTAACTTGTACCCGGGCAACGTTCCAGGCCACAGATGAGACTAAACTCAATTCAATTCAAAATAATGTTGAAATCAGCTGGAAGGAACAGAGAGAAAATTGCTTTTTAGTTCTGGTGTTTTGTGCAGTGCTAAATACCAGAGTGAAAAAGAGATTAGACAGATAATAACAGGCTGGCTTGGCAACCCATTAAACTGACTAGCTCATCTGGCATTAGCACAATTCTCCAGTAACCAAGACTGTGCTTGTATTTGTTCTGTTCACTCCAAGCAAAGTGTATAAACAGGGTCAGATTTACAATGAAACCAATGACAGGGGACCCCAGGGCCTGGCAGTCCAGCACCGGGTCTGGCGCCCCCCACACAGGGGGCAGCCACTCTGCAGAGAGGATGGAGGCAGGGCAGGAGAGCAGAAAGGCTCCCTTGTGGGCTGCAGCCTCAGGAGTGATGGCAGGAGGCAGCAAGCAGTGTGAACAGTCTGGAAGGCTTCAGGGGAGTACAGGACAGCCCCACAACTGGATGGAGAAAAGCGGCACTTTGAAGCAGGAAAGTGCTGCTTCTCTCTGGCTGCAAGCTGTGCAGCTACCCAGTGTTCCTCTGAAGCCTTCCAGCCTGGGTTTGTGCTGCTGGCCACCACCTGGTGAGTGGCAGCTGCCTGCAGCAGGGCAGAGAGGGCATCCGGGGGAATGTAGAGCCTGGAAGCTGCACAGCAGGCAGGAAAAAGCCGCACTTTGAAGCAGGAAAGTGCCCCTTGTCTCCAGCAGTTGGCTGTGTGGCTGCACTACCCCCTCCTGAATCTTCCAGCCCCTGTAATGTTGCATTGCTGTTGGCTGCCACTTGGTTAGTGCTGCTTCCTGCGGGCAGCAGGGGAGATGCTCAGGTGGCCGATGGAACTGTGCCTCCCCCCTCACATTCAGGTGAAGCACATGTAGGCCTCTGGCCACTTCTCTAGGCCAGCCAGTGCAGGACCACTGGGGCTCCTGAAGCTGTTCTCTGCAGCCATGGAGATCTTCATATCTCCTCTGTCAGTCTTCTTCTCCAGCCTCACCATGGTGTCTGTGCTCCTATGCTGGGCCCCCAGCTCTGTCCCTTCGACCTGAGGCCCCACCCTTCTGGGGGCCCAGAACCGCTCCCCCCCACCTTGCCTGGGGGCCTGGTTATTCTGTCAGCAGTTCTGCCTGAACCTTTAGTTCCTGTGCCTGTGGGTCCACACCCAGGTCTGGACCTTTCTTAGGAGAGGCAGGAGCTGGCTTTCAGCACCCCACTATTAAAAACGTTCCAGTGCCACTGGTGTTAAACCTAACTGGGGAATGGGTGGTCCAGACCATGGCCCGCCCAGGTCCACCCTTAGCTACAATCCTGCTCTTTTAGACATTTTTAATCTGGCTAAAAATCAAGGCCAGTTTTTGAGTGATACCATGAGTTTGGCGGTCAAAAACCCCCAAAAAATGAAGGTGAATCACAAAGATGAAGCTAATCAAAAAGATAGTTTGTCATCTTATTTTAAAAATCTTGAAATCTTGAATAGAGGACATTCATCAAAAAGTATGGGCGAGGAAACATCTCAATTATCTGATCACTTGCTGAGTTGTGGGGATACCATGACGACTGCAAAAGTTGAACAAGTGGACTCTGAAGTGGCAATGGAACTACAAAATATTAGTAATTTTGTCAAAGTAAGGGAATAATCCTACCAGAAGACATTGCATTATGGTCAAAATCTATTTCATTGGATATGATAGAATATTTCTTAGTAAATAAATGAAAAACCATAGGTAATATGGAAAATTTGAGGGAAAAAAAAGTACAAGGTTTGAGGATGAAAGCAATTTAGAGGTCTTCTTGAGTCCCATTTTCTGAAGATGAAGAGAATTAGGACCACAGAAATTGGTTGATTTTTTTTTTTTCAGAAACCACCAAGGCAGTCTACTGTTACATTTGCAAATTATTCCCTAACCATAGTAAAGGAAAACATTTGTTGACAGACACTCTAATTAGAGAAATGTTGTAAGAGATATTGCTGATCATGAAACTTCCAAAGCTCATATTAATGCTATGTGTAAATTTGTTCAAAGATGTAAATTATCCGAAAGAATTGAATCTGTGTTAGCAGCTCAGTTTGAGAAGGAGAGAGTTCTTATTGGAGGAAAATACTGAGACATGTTGTTGCCACGGTGAAACTGCTGTCTTCTTTTGGACTACCTCTAAGATGACATGAGTCATCAGTGTCAAATTGAAAAGGTACTTTTTTAACCTGAATTGAATATTTTAGTGAATTTGACAATTTTCTCAATGAACGTTTGAAAAATTATCAGTATTGTGGCTTAGAAAAGATCAACTTCTTAATGCACCAAACCTACAATGAATTCATTACTATAATGGCAGAGCAGCTCAGAAACCAATTCACTGATGAAGTAAAGGATGGCAAGTACTATTCCATAATAGTTGATTCTACACCAAATATGAGTCATGTAGACCAGTTATCATTAATTTTAAGATATGTGACTGGCAATGGTGAACTTGTAGGGTGTGTCTAGACTACTTGGCTCCATCGACGGAGCCATGTAAAGTAGTTTACTCGACATAGTCAATGAAGTGGAGATTTAAATAATCCCCACTTCATTAAAATAAAAATGGCTGCCACGCTGTGCAAACAATCAGCTGATCCGGCACAGTGCGGGAGTCTAGACACAGCGCGGTCGACAAAGGCTTTCCCTTTGACTATAGGTCAGTGGAAGCAGAGGCACTAACAGTAACAGAAAATATAGGTTCCTCTGATATAGCTGATGAGAAGCATAAAGAACCAGGAAGTTATTTTTTGATGATACTAGAGACAATGAAATCAGTTTAAAAGGGAAAGAGAAGATCATCGCTTAGATCATCAGTGTTACTCGTGACACAATAATAAAGCAATTGCAGAGTAGAGATGAATCTCTAAAGAAAAAAGCTGATTTACTTTGCATGTTTTCTTAAGAAGTATGGATGAAGATGCTAAAAGCCACTACAGTAAGAAATTAAGTGAATTCTACCGAAAGCACATAGACACAAATCTTTTTGAAGATGAAATGAAACATTTCATTCATTTTATCGAAAATGATGAGGTCTGCGCTTCAAGATCACCAGTTGATTTGTATAGACTTGGACATGATGATTTGCAGGTAACCTTTCCAAATATAGAAACCATTTTGAAAATATTTTTAACAATACCTGTGACAAATGCTTCTGGTGAATGTTCTTTTTCTGTGTTGAAGCAAGTTAAAAATTATTTGAGAAATATGATGAATCAGGAACATTTGACAAGTTCTGCAATATTAACAGTTGAAAGTGCCTCTTTACAAAATATTACTTATGATGACTTAATTGATGATTTTGAGTATTCCAGCTACCATATAGCAAGTAAACTGGGAATATTTTGCTAGTAAGATACACCAAGTTGGCTTGATGGCCACAAAACTTGGGCTTTGAGAAACTAAGGGAAGCAGGTGGGAAGGATCTGAGCACACCAGGCTGCAAATAGCCCATAGTTTAATACAAAGAACAACACAAGTGCCCCAAATGATCTCAGCTGTGGCAGCGTACATAGATAAATGATTATATTGGCCCAAGGGGACTTAGCTCCACCAATGTTCTGGAAAGCAGGCCTAGACCCACTAGTGTTTCAGCCAGCGGCACAACCTGAATTTTGCCTGGAAGGGTGCTCATGTTACTTGCCCAGTCACCACAAATTTGAGTAGCATTACAAACAGGTGCACATGATGGAAAAGCAGCTGGGCCAAATTTGAGTGTTGTGTGACCTAGCACGTGGGATCACAATGCCTTTCAAATTTGGCCCAGCTATCCCTCCATCATTCCACGACTGCCACTGAGGGAGAGTTTCACTCCCCAGCCTATGGGGCACTATCAAACAAGTTACAAATCCAGCCACTATGGCAGTGGAATGTTGGGGAAAACCAGGTCTCAGATCACTAAACTGCACCTGAAAATGAATCAGAAACCAGCATTGACTAAGGCTCTACCCTCTTTGCAATCAAGTTCCTCCTGTACACTTATCTGCTGTAATGACCAAAGGGAAAAAACACAGTATAGATGGCCTATATTGGAAATATTGTGAAGCAACTATCATCTGTTTGATCACTTTTCATATATATTGTAACTTGTATCCATTTTCATTTGCCAGCTATTCATCTGCCAAGTTGCCAAGTCTACGAGCTCTTCAGGGCTAGCGTTGTACCTTCTTTTTTATTTTTTGAAAGCCCTTTGCATAATTTTGGGCACAACTATAAGTAATAATTAAATGTGTTATGTTCAAGGCGTCACATCCCACTGTGAAGGTAAGTGGGCTCACTTTGCACTTGCTTTAGGTTCATGTTGGATGACTTATAAAAGGTCTCATTATACAGGAATATTGAAAGGCTTTTCATGTTCCCATTAAGCTGTGAGCTTCTTGGCATTAACAAACATTAAGTTATGATATTACAAATGAACTTTGATCTCTTTTCTTGGCTGTATTAGCATTTGCAAACTGTGATTAAAAAAAGAAAAACAACAACACACATACAAGATTATTGGGGTGGGAGGAAAGAGAGACTTTGTGGGAGGCTTTGTGGGAAAAAAACCAAACAAACACATGATTAAAGTCTGTCTGTAGAAACAGTCTGACTGCCCTTTTAGAGGAAAATTAAGCAAGCAACTAAAACAAAGAATAATAAGCAAAATAAAACTCATTCTAACAGTGAAGAGAAAGAAAGGACTAAATAAATAGGAAATAAAGGAAAGAGCAGACACAAAGAAATGTGTGAACAGGGTTTGAGGGTTCCTACCACACTTTATGAAATTGACTTTTATGGACACAAATATGCATAACTTGAGGATGCTTTGGATAAAATACCTCACGTAACCTATCCATTTTTATGTGTCAGTCCGCTGGATCTGCAGATCTTATTTTAGTGTATATATCATTCTTGTGTGTAGTGTTAAACCATACTCCATATCTCTATGGTTTTAAATGTGCAAATGAAAGACATCAACAGTGTTTCCCTCAATGTCTGGGTGATCAACCTTTAAACAGCCCCTTTTGTCCTTTAAGTCTTTGCAGTGATTGGTCTTAGGAAATCATATGACCTCCTTAAACTGGTAGGGGCTGACCAGGTGTCATAATCAGGAGTGCTGACCAGCACCTGGGGACTAAGGGGTTAACTATGTCTCCTGTCCCTAGCCAGGTATCTGGTCAGCCAATAGCAATGCAGGTAGGGATTTCAAACTGGGATAAAGGATTTTTTATCTTTTTCCTCCTTTGTCTGTGTCAGAGTGGTTTCTTCCAAGACTGAAGGAGATAGGAGGCCCATCTCTCTCTGAGAAAAGACTTCTTACAATGTGTAAGTAGGGCAAAGTTTAGATAGTCTGTCAGGTTTTATTGTTTTCCTGGTTTGGGAAATTTGAAACTGATGTCTGAGCTTGTTAAGTGTTTTTTTTTCTTTTTTTCTTTTGTAACTAAAATCTTGAACCCAGGGAATTCCCCTAAGTATATCAGTTAGTGGCCCTTTCCATCCAACCACTTTATTATGCTTGCAACTGTAGTTTTGTTTTGATAATAAAAGTTTGTTTTCTTTTTCTAATTAACTGCTATTGGTTAATTGTTGTGTCCTGTGACTCAGTGCCTAGTTTTAAGGGCAGAGTCCATTACTGTCTGTGAATCCCCTCTGGTTTTTCCCAACTCCAGGTAAAACGGAGGTTGGGGCAGGGGGAGACTTTTACCTTAGGGAGGAGGTTTCCCAAGTTCTCTTCCCTGGTTTTTGTGGAAATTATTTGGGTGGTGGCAGTGGAATTCTCCAAAGTCGGGGTACTAGGATTTGGGGGGGGGGGGAGGTTTTTATACCAAAGCCTGTAGAGACCAGGTTTTGGAATGCTTTTGCAGGCCTCCACTTCTGCATTTGTTGTGCCAGAGTGGGGAATAGCCTTGGCACCAGATAATTTTCCATGGAAGGGGAAAATGTAAACCAGAGAATTCCTGCCTGAAAGGAAGGCTATTTAAGATGCAAAGTTTTTCAGTTCTTTGTCTTTGACTGGCATGGCACACCCAAGAAAATGTACCTGAGACCCCAGGGAAAGGAATCTTCCCTGGCTGGGAGGTTTAGTTGAAATAAGAATAGTTTTAGGGTAAGTTTGTACTGATGTTTTAGTGTTAAAATTAGCTATGCGTTTTTAGTTATTTTAAATTTGTAATTCACTTTGCCCTGTCTGTTTTCACTTGAAACCACTTAAATCCTACTGCTTGTACTTAATACAATCACTTGTATTTACTATCAAGCCCAGTGTAAATAATTGTTACTTGGGGGAGCAATCAGTGTATCCCTCCTCCTTTCATTGTTAAAGGGGACCTACCTAAATAACTTATTGGGATTCTGATCCCATTTTGGGAGTGGTTTCCCTGGGAGATGGTGTCTCTCTTACTCCTCAGGTTGGGGGAAGGGGCTGTGATCTCAGCCCCCTGCTTTGACTGGGGGAGACCAGGGGAGCTGGTCCAGCAGGATAGAGTGGTGAAAAGCCCCAGAGAGCAAAGAGGTGAGTGTAGGTGTTTTATCAGCACTCCAAGAAGCACCACCAAGGGGTCTTCTGTGACTGCACCCTGTCACACAGGGGTCACCATACAATTCATACAATTGTACGAAAATTCATACAATTGTACCCGTGGGCAGTGGGTGAAGGTAGGGCTGGGGGAGGCAAGGTCTCAGCCCCATCCCTTCTGCTGAGGCCCCACTCCCCCTGCACCGCTTACAGTAGGCATTCTGGGGGTGGAGTGTGGGCGGGGCCAGGGCAGCTTGAAGGCATTGCCTTCCCCCACCTAGCATACCAGCTGCCCATGATTATCAAGCAAAAAGGTACAAACATGTATCTCTGTGGTCATAGCCCATAGAGTCCAAGGCCAGAAAGAACCACTGTAATCATCTAGTCTGACCTCCTGTATAACATAGGATATAGTACTTCCCCAAAATAGTTCCTAGAGCATATATTTCTGAAAAACAATATAATCTTGATTTTAAAATTGCTATTGCTGGAGAATGCAACATTTATAAATTATTCTAATCATTAATTGCTCTTGCTCAGACACAGAGAAGGCATATGATCGTGTACTAAGATAATTAGTGTGGTGGAATTTGCAACAACGAGGTGTGTCAGAAGGACATATCCACCTTACCCAGGATATGTATAAAGGAGTGACTACTATCATCACAACCAATGAGGCTACAGCAAAAGTTTTCAGTAAACATTTGTCTGCTCCAGAGGTTAATGGTCAGCCCTTTTGTATTTGTAGTTGTCATAGGTGTAATAATTGAGAATATACAAAGGGAGCCATCTTCAATATGCTATTCACTAATAACTTAGTGATATATGCAGAAGATTGTGAGACTCTGCACACCAGCTCTGAATAACAGTTTTGCATAGTTTGGCCTTCCAAATGAATGTTGAAAAGACTGATAACTGACAGAGGAAAACTCACATAAGAATGGCTATAATGAGTCAGACCAAAGGTTCATCTGACCCATTAACCTATCTTCTAGCAGTGGCCAATGCCAGGTGCTCCAGATTAAATCAACAGAACAGGTAATCATCAAGTGATCCCTCTCCTGTCACCCATTCCCAGCTGCTGACAGAGTAGGGACATCATTCCTATCCATCCTGGCTAATAAGCACTGATGGACCTATCCTTCAAGAATTTATCTAGTTCTTTTTTGAACCCTGTTAAAGTCTTGGTCTTCAAAATATTCTCTGGCAAGGAGTTCCATAGGTTGACTGTGTTACATGAAACAATAGTTCCTTTTGTTTGTGTTAAACCTGCTACCTATTAATTTCATTTGGAGGCCTCTAGTTTGTATGTTATGGGAACAAGTAAATAACTTTTCTTTATTCAATTTCTCCACACCAGTCATGATTTTATAGACCTCTGTCATATGTCCCCTTAGTCTCCTCTTTTCTAAGATGAAAAGTCCCAATTTTATTAATCTCTCCTCATGTGGCACCACAAAGGATGTTACAGGTTGAGAGCTTCATAGAGAAAGAATTGAAATGTCTAGGAGAGGTGGTTGCCCTCTTGAATGATGATTGCTATAAGTTCTGGGAGTTGACTTCATTTTCCCATGATAAAAGGATGCCAAAAAAGTAAAAGGTGGAAAGTGTATAAAACTGTAATTTGATCTATCCTAATGCAGAGAATAGAGACTTGGCCAGCCAGAAAAAAGAAATCAGCATGTGCTGCACCATTGATCTGAACAAGTGGCCGGACACACTCTGTTGGAAAATGAAATGAGGTTCAGTCTGTTCTCTTGAACTTGTTCCACTGTGGATTAAATAATTACAGCATAATTGAGGGAAGTGGAGGAACTGGCCCTTCCCTTCACTGCCCTCCACCAACCAGTACCCACCCACCCATTCCCAGATTTAGTCAAGGGTATTTATAAATTATGGACAGGCCATAGGCTGTTAATTTATGTTTATTGTCCATGATCTATTGGTGACTTTTACTAAAAATACCCATTACTAAATCGTATTCTTACTCATATACACATGCATGCACCCAATCATGTTCTTAGACAGTAAAAATAGAGAATAAGACATCTGGAACATATTTCAGCTAATAAAAGACAAATTGAAAAATAAGGTATTCAAGGTAATCGAGTTCATGAACTCTTCAGCTCTGGTAGTGTCCTGGACTCTCATGGAATGGGAGCTAACCTGCAATCAAGATGTCCGATAATGAAGTTGTTGGCACAGCACTACTCACTAGCATATTTCCCCTGGGTGCAGAGAGAGACTGGGTGAATGTTGGAGTGGCCATCCACTGATGTCTTAATTTCCTCTCCCTGAGGTGATCAGTCTCAGAGGTTCTGGATTGTCAGTCTCCCCTCAAGCAGCTCAGTGAACCAAAAGACAGGGCTTCTCAACCTTATTGTTGATTCTTATGGTTTGTGAACTTAATTTACTCCTTCCAAGCAAGGTAAATCAAATGTGAACTAGATTATCCTTAGCTAATTTTAGGGAAAGTCCCACCGAAGCCAGCAATTTTTAAAAAATCTTTGGAGAGTGCTTGCTACACAAAGTGAGTTTATCTCCAAAAACTTGAAAATACAAAACACAAGGTCACTTTTAAGGAAACTGTTGTAGCCTTGTCCTGTGGCGATGGTATTAAGTCAACACACTATGGAAAGTTTGATCCAAAATCCTGTAAAAATCACAGATTGAAAAGCCCTAGCAACAGCCAGACACTCACCATTCGTCCATCAGCAAAATCAGAAATAAATTTGAACATGTTATGATCAGATCATTCTTCTCAAATAAGATTGTTATAGTAAATTGAAACGTGATTTATGAAAATTAGGGTGTCTCTGATATTGTTCAAGCAAAGCTCTCAGAGTACCTCCATCTAGAAACAGCTGAACATGCATCTGAACAGATTCTGAAATGGTTATTTTCCCCCTGGTGATTTTATCATATTAATTATGCTGCCTGTGATAGTTCTACAATTGCAAATGAGGGACAAATATTTGATGATAAGCTCTTCCATCTAGCAGAGAAAGGTTTAACATGGTCCAGTGGCAGGAAGTTGAAGCTAGACAAATTCAGACTGGAAATAAGGCATAAATTGTTTACAGTGAAGGTAATTAACCTCTTCCTCTTCTTCTAATCCTAATTCTTCTACTTTATTTTGTTTTCTATTTCCCTATTTGGTGTCTACTATTTGTATAGCCCTCTTTCAAAATGTATGATTGTATGCCTGTCATGCAAATTGGTCTTTCTAAGGTACATTGGCATCTGATTCAGCTACCACATCTTTAATCTCTTCTCACAGTTGTCTTCTGCCCATGATCAGTGCAAGGGACATCCTTATAAAACCCAGATTATCTAGTATCATTGTAGTTTAGCCTCCTTCAAAGTGTCTTCAATTGGGGCAATCTGCACTCGTCCCTTCAAAGTGGGTGGGGAGAGTATACCAACTGCCAAGCTTTCCAGGGATGAGGAATGAGATGTACGACCCTTCCAGCTAGCCACCCACCTAGCTCTCCAAGGCTGTGGTGGTGATGCCATCCAGCACTTCAGGCCTGGGGGAGAGAGGCTATGACACCCACTAGGCACAATGTGGGGGGTGGCCTGGACTGGAGGGTGGGGTTGGCAGTCATGCAGAGGGAACCCTTTGGGCATTGGCAGGATAAGTCCTGCTGATGAGGATGCGTAAAGAGAGAAGTGCTCCAGGCCCCAGTGATTCAATGAAGCCCAGGGCTCTCAGCTGCCGCCACTACTAATCACCATTAGAACACCACGTTGGGCTACCCCAGTTCCCTTCCATCCAAGTCCCTGCCTCTTCTAGAGAAGTGGAGCTGGGCCCCCACACACCTTGCATGGGGCCTGCAGAAGTTGTTGGTGTGATATTGTTTGTAGTTACAAAGTTTAAAAAGAAATCACTTGAAACACAGAGAGCTTGAGGCAGTTGCGAGCTTCCATTTATTCTATATCACAGAACAATCTAAAACTAGCCCAAACCAGTTGGGCTGACCCCTAATGACAGAGAGCTTGAGGCAGTTGCGAGCTTCCATTTATTCTATATCACAGAACAATCTAAAACTAGCCCAAACCAGTTGGGCTGACCCCTAATGATCTAACTCAGTTACTATAACAACAAGAAGATCTATATCTACAACAACCCAATACACAACATATTTCTTCCCCTGAATGAGAATGTCCCTTTAATAAAATGAACACTAACCTAGGGAATGAGGGTAGACTGACTCAATTCCTGGCTAACCCCAGGGATTATTTTGCCCCATAACTGTGGGTTAACCTTAACTAAAGTTCTAGCCATTGAGGAGGCCTTCTTTCTCTAGGTGGATTACAGCAGACGTCTGGTGTTCCTGCACCCAAAGGTGTTATGGGTCTGGGCCTGACAATGTGCTTGGGACCTGAAGCATGAACAGGTGAGGCTGTCAGATTAGCCTGCTCAGGGAGGGGGTTTGTGTTTGTCTCTGGCTGTGATGGAGGAGGAGAGTCAGGAACAGGTGATTCTGGACTCAGTAGGTTGCCGGTGTGGTTTGGCAACTCAGCTGGAGATGTGTCCCGGGGGCAGGTATAACCTGACAACAACTGATCTACATGCCGCTGCCAGATGAGATCCTCTGCAGTCTGGACAGTATAGGAAACAGGTCCTGTTTGAGTGAGGACAGTGGCAGGGACTGTTGTCACTCACAAGTTATTCTGGAAGACTGAAATGACTAAACATTCCATATAGTCTTTGAATAGTACTCTCAGCAGTAGTGGACAGCATTATAGAGACTTCTGGCCACTTGGAATAGGCATCTGTCAAGGCTTCTTCCCCACTCTGGCATGATAAATGCAGAAGTGGTGGCCCACAAAAGTACCCCAAAACCTTATCTTTCCAGGCTTTGGTATAAAGCTTCCCCCCAAAATCTTAAAACCCTACATTTTGGGGATAAAAAATCCGCTGCCACAACCCAAGTACAGTAAAACTCCAATAGTCTGATATCCACTTGTCTGGCACTCCTGATAGTCCGGCATCAACTGGAACCCGGAACTGCTCAGGTCAGCTGCTCTCACGGCCGGGTTGCTGTGAGCCGCATGTGCACTCATGGCCCATGCCGTTCCGCTCACAGTCCCCAGCGCACACAGCATCCAGACTGCATGTGCTAGCAGCCAGCTGCTGAGCACAGGCAGCTGCTTCGGGACCCGGACATAAGGTTGAGGGAGAAGGGAGATTGGGTGACTACAGGGAGGGGAGGTGTTTGGCTCTGGGGAAGAGAAGGGGATTGCGTTGCACACGGCGTCCCGGCCAGCTCATTAAAAAGCCGGCCGCTCACTGCATGTGCCCCAGAGCCTGGAGGGAGACGTGCAGCTGTACCGGTGGCTCTGGGACTCGAGCATAAGGTGGGGGAGGAGGGTTGGGTTGGGAGTATGCCCCCTTATAGTACCTCATGGTACTCCGGCATATCTGATAATCTGGCACCACCTAAGTCCTAAAGGTGCTGGATTGTCGGAAGTCTACTGTAATAATAAAGAAACCAGGGAGAGATTACTTGGGAAATCTCAGCCCCAAAAGTAAAACCAGGACACAAAAATTAACCAATACCAGGTTAATAAAAAGAAAAGAGAAAGAACCGTTATTATCACCGCAAGATTCTTGTTGCAAGCATAATGACTAGATGGAAAAGTCACAAATTAATATACTCAAGGGAGGATTCCACCATGGGCCAAAACTTAGTAACAAAGTAGAGGAAAACCCATTTTTAAATGCACAGACATCAGATTCCTATTCCCAAACACAATAAAACCTAACAGATTTGTCTAAACTTTACCCTACTTACAGATAGTGAAGAGTCTTTTCTTGGAGGGAGACATAGTGTCTGTCCCCCTCAGTAGCTGGAGAGAAACTGCCCAGGGACAAAGGAGGGAAAAAACAAAAATTCCTTTGTCCCAGTTTGAAATTCCTACCTATATTCCTATTGGCCGACTCTACCTTGCCTAGGTATAGTTAACCCCTTAGTCCCCAGGCTGCTGGCCATCTCTCATGATCATGACAGCGTCTATCACCACCAAGAATATGCTACCTTCAAATGGACCAGCAAAATCAACGTGAATACATTGCCACAGTTTTTCAGGCCAGTCTGATGGCTGTAGAGGTACCAACTGAGGTGCATTTTTCACATCCTGGCATGAAATAGAAGCTCTTGCCTTCTCTTCAATGGTACCATCCAAGCCAGGACACCAAAAATAGCTTTGTGCAATTTCTTTCATGCGCTCCATTCCATAGTGACCTGAATATAGCTGTTCTAACATCTGTTGTCTCAGTAGTGTTGGAATAATGACACACATTCCCCACGACAAGCACCCAGAATGGATCGATAACTCCGTCCTCCTGGACATGTAGGGAACAAGGTTGGGTGAGAGTTGAGAGTCTCAGAGAGATGTTCCATGCATCACTAGGTCCATAACTTGGGACACTACTGGGTCAACACGAGTCACTCTCTTTATTTGCTCAGCAGTTATGGGTGTGTTCTCTACCTGTTCAAAATAGAAGATTTACTTTTGGCCACTATCTTGATGATTGACTGGCAAAGGCAGCCTTGAGAAGCCATCTGCATTGCCATTTAAAGTGGATTTCCGATGTCTGATCTCATATGTGTGTCCATAAAGCCACAATGACCATTGTTGCATACTACTAGCAGCCAATGACTGAGTGCCTGTGTGTGGACCAAAAACTGCAGTCAGATGTTGATGGTCAGTGAGAAGTGTAAAATTCCATCCAAACTGATACTGATGAAATTTCTGAAGCCTGAAAATTATTCCCAATGCTTCATGCTTGATTTGGGCATAGTTAGTTTCTACCTTGCTTAAGGTGTGTAAAAGCAGTTTGTTTCTCTACTCCTGAAGGCATAATGTGTGACAAGACCGCTCCCACTCTATATGGGGAAGCATCACAGGCCAACTGTAAAAGTAAGGATGGATCAAAATGCGTCAGAACCTCCAAGTTTAGAAGTGCACATTTAGCTTTGTTAAATGCAACATCACAGGCTTCAGTCAACTTCCAGGCCTTGTTCTGCCAAAGGAGTTCATGAAGTGGTTTTAATCATGTGGCTAATAGTGAAATACACTTTCCATAATAGTTCAATAGTCCTAGAAACAAGCTAAGTTGACTAACATTTTGAGGGTGTGGAGCCTTCACAGTAGCCTTAACTTTGAAGGGTCTTTACTAAGGTGGGAAGCATCAATGATGTGTCCCAAATACTCAACAGAGGGCTGAAAGAATGCACATTTGTCTTTGTGGACTTATAGGCCATACTCTTCCAGTTTTGTATGGTAATATCTAAGTTCTTAAGGTGATCCTCCTCATTCCTACCAGTGATCAGAATGTTGTCAAGATAGCACTGGACTCCTAGCAAGCCACACAAGATCTGGTCAATAGCCCTCTGGAACAAAGCTGAGACAGACGTTATTCTGAAGGGTAAGTGACAGTAACGATAAAACCCTTTAAGCATTATACCAGTCAACAGCTTTTGGGACTTCTCATCGATGTGCATCTGTAAATATGCTTGACTCAGATCAATCTTGCTGAACTTTTGTCCCCCAGCCAGGCCCACAAAGAGGTCATCAATGTGACAAAGAGGGCATTGTGCTGCACAAAATACTGGGTTAACTATGACTTTAAAATCTCCGCAAATCCAAATAGAATGGTCTTTCTTCAATATTGGAACAATTGGAGTTGCCCATGTCCTATGGTTAACTGGTATTAGGACTCCATTTTTGACTAGGTGCTCCAGGCCCACTTCAGCTTTTGGTCTGATGGCATATGGCACAGTTCTGGCCTTCAGATATTTTGGTTGGCTGACAGTTTTAATGTTCAGTTTCACAGTGATTCCCCTCATACTTCCCAGATCCTCTCCAAAAACAGCAGCATGTTTATTTAATACAGAGGTGAGACCTGTTTCTTCTTTAGTCAACTGGTGCAATTCTGCCCAGTTCACCTGGCTCTTCCTAAGCCATGATTAAGCCATTAAGGCTGGGTAATGACCTTTCACCACAAACAGTGGCAATTCAGCAGTCTGTCCATTGAGCTCCACTTTAACATCAGTAGTGCCCAACAGGGGTACTGCTTCTCCTATATGTGTCTCCAGAATGATCTTTTGTTGCCTTCAGCAGAAGAGGCTTTACATTTTCCTTATACACAGTGTCTGAGAACAAAGAAACTGTGGCACCGGTGTCCACTTCCATGCGTACAGGTTTGCCGTCCAACAATGGGGGTACCCAGTATTCATGGGAGCCCTGTGACAAAGAAAAAACATAACAGGGCGCTTTTTCTTCAGACGGGGTGTCATCTTGATCGTTATGAGTTTGCTCAATGGTATGCAGATTTTTCTTTTTGGTTCACCAGACTGCAGGCCTTTTTTTCTTTTGTTTGCAGGCACGCTCAATGTGTCCTTTCTTCCCAAATTGTCAACACACTAAGTACTTCCACCAGCATTCTCATGCATGGTGACCTGGCTTACCACAGCAGTAACATTCGTGGCTCTCCACAGTTTTGTGGGTAGCGTCTTGGGACACTTTATGCACCCTAGGGGGTGAACTGAGGCATTGTGCCTCCCGTGTGGCCAGTTCCATGGAGACCACAATATCAACAGCCTTCTGTAGGGTAAGCTGAGCCTCTGTTAATAGGTGCTTCCATAAAGCTTCACTGTACAGGCCACACACTAACCTGTCACGTATGGCATCATTTAACATCTCCTTAAATTCATGGTATTCCACAAGCTTTTTCAAATTTACTACAAATTGTACAACTGTTTCACTTTCTTTTTGGTCTCTGTTGTGGAACCTATACCTTTCTGCAATTACCAGTGTTTTTGGAGCATAATGTGACCCCAGGATTTGGTCTCTGGCTTAACAGGGTGCAGCAAACTGCATACCCCTACAACACTTAAGAATATTGGCATCTTATTCTCTTCTTTAATGTCATTTGCAATAACAAAAAGCTCAAAACGTTCAGTATATACATGCCATTGCTCTATATTCTCCTCAAAAGGTCCCAGCAGCCCTTTAAGTGTAGCCATGCTGCTGCACTAAGGATGTTAAATAATGATTAATTTAGTAGTCGAGTAGTTGATGCAGTTTCCATCGACTACTCAACTAGTCGATAGACACTTCCACATTCCTTCTTTGAAATCTACAAGAGCCCCAGCAAGGATTTTTGTGCATTTCAAAATTGGAACTCCACATGCAGCCCGGGATCAGCAGGAAGTCACACTGACTTTGGGCTCCACGTGGGCACTTCTGCTTTGAAAACACTCCTGGGGGCTCTTGTGCATTTGAAAGCGGAAGTGCCCACGTGGAGCCCAGAGTCAGTGGGACTTCCCGCTGGCCCTGGGCTGCACGCGGTATGCCAGCTTTGAAATGTACAAGAGTCCCCAGCTTTGAAAAGCCACATGGAGTAGGGGTCATCTGGGGACTCCTCAGCTGATCCCAGGCTCTGCGCGGCATTTCCCCGGAACCCGAGATCAGCTAGGGACTCCCTAGCTGACCTCGGTTTCCCTGTGGCATTTCTGTGGAACCCAGTGTCAGCTGGGGAATCCCCAGCTGATCCCGGGCTCCGCTTGACATTTCAAAGCAGCAGCATCGCACAGAGCCTGGGATCAGCTGGGGAGTCCCAGCTGACCCCGGGCTCCACGCAGCACTGCCACTTTGAAACGCTGCAGTGGCATTTCAAAGGGGCAGTGCCACATGAAGCCTGGGCTCTGTGCAGCACTGCCCCCTTTGAAATGCCGCCGCAGTGTTTCAAAGTGGCAGCGCCACATGGAGCATGGGGTCAGCTCTGTGCGGCGCTGCCGCTTTGAAACGCTGAGGCAGCCTGGGATCAGCTGTGTGGCACTGCCTCTTTGAAATGCTGCCAAGGCATTTCAAAGCAGCAGTGCCACACAGAGCCCAGGGTACGGGTTCCATGCCATGCTGCCACTTTGAAGTATCCCACTTGCGCCCCCACTTGCTGCCTCTATCTGTTAGAGGCCGCAAGAGGCGGGGAATCGACTAGTCAACTTGCCTATCTGATAAGCATTTGCCCCAGATTATTCCTTAACATCCCTATGCTGCATCTCCTTTCTTCCTTTTCTTTTTTATTCCCCTCGCAGCCTCTGGGCTTCATTGATTTTAGTTTCAGTTTGCACTGTCAGTGTAACAGTCAGTTCTCACCCCCACCTTCCAGAACAGCAAAAAGGTTTGTTTTCTTACATTGACTTCTATTTCTTCTGTTTCTGGAGGCAGCATGGGTATCCCATCCTTGTTCCCACTTTGTGATATTGTTTGGAGTTAGAGAATTTAGAAGGAAATCACTTGAAACACAGAGAGCTTAAAGTAGTTGCAAGCTTCCATTTATTCCATTACTCAGAACTAACTAGAACCAGCCCAGACTGGCTGGGCTGACCCCTACTGACCTAACTCAGTTACTGTAACAACAACAAGATCTATATCTACAACAACCCAATACACAACAGTCACCCCCCCCCTTGGCAGGAGGTGTGGGTCTTGGACATAAGGGGTGGGCTGGGCCAGTGGCTAGCCTCCCTGAGCCCGGGGTTCACCTGTTTCCCATGGGCTGCAGTGTGCATGTGTAAAGAAGAAACATAGGTGCCCAGGGAACTTTTAGAACAAAACTTTAGGCACAGAATGAGTTTAGGTATCTAAAAAGTGTTTGGTAGCAGCTGGGTGGGAGGTTATGAATCCCAGTGGAGCCTGATTCTCAGGTTTAGGCATATAACATGCCAGTTATCTAAATACTTTTGTGAATCTTGCCCTATGGTAATAATATATTTCTCTTCTGTTTTCTTTTTAATTCATAATGCTTCTCAAGTTAGATCTTAGCCATGTTCCATTGCTTCTATTTTCTGTTCTGAACTTGACATCCTTTAACATCTGTACTCCTGTAACCACCTCTTGTTATCTTATGACTGCAGACATGTAAATGGGCCACTGTACCTTGAATGATCCCTTATGTACTAACTGCTTATGCTAAACAATATGTTTCACCTTCCATTTTACTGTGGGGCTGAGAATTCCTTTCCCACACCTGAGAAAAAGCTCTGTGTGGCTTGAAAGCATGTCTCTTTCACAAGTGGAAGTTGGTAAATAAAAAATACTGCCTCACCCATCTTGTTTCTCAAATATCATGGGACTGACACAGATACAGCTATAGGGTATGTCTAGACTGCATCCCTCTGTCGGCAGAGGGATGCAGATTAGGCAGGTCGACATTGGAAATGAGGCAGGGATTTAAATATCCCATGCCTAATTTGCATAAAAATGGCCACCGTGTTTTGCTGACTCAGCATTTTGTTGGCAAAAAGTGGCAGTCTAGAGGGGGATCTGTTGAGAAAGAAAGCCTTTTTCGACGGATCCCTTATGCCTCCTGCAAGGAGGTTTACAGAATCTGTCGAAAAAGGCTTTCTTTCTTGACCAATCCCCCTCTAGACTGCCACTTTTTGCTGACAAAGTGCTGAGTCGGCAAAACATGGTGGCCATTTTTATGCAACTTAGGCACAGGATATTTAAATCCCTGCCTCATTTGCAATGTCAACCTGCCTAATCTGCATCCCTCTGCCGACAGGGGGATGCAGTCTAGACATACCCATACTGCTTACATCTTTTTTCTGTCTGAGTTGAGAATTCCCCTCATTTATTACATCACAGCCCTCTAACTCAGTGACAGCTCTCATTCCTTTAATTTGTATATTTAAAACTATTTCTTTGCTGTTCAGCTTATTAAATACCTGTACTTCTTTTCTTATCTTCTAGTTGCCATTCCAAATTTCTTGCACAAGATCTTAAAATTAGCCTACATACTCTTTTCTCTTTTTATGGGTTCCATTTGATATATGATTCTTATCTGACAGTGATGCAGGCCACTGATTGCTTTGGTTTCTGCAGTTAGTTTCTGATTAGAGTAATAGCTATGGGCACTGTGCCATATTAAAAAAGTTTAATGAATATTGTGTTTTAGTTGGTTTAATTTGGTGTTTCAAAAAAGCTGAAGCAGGTGTTCTGACATGTCATCCTTACTGTTCAGCAACTCTGGCAAGCTTTTATATCCTCCAAGGTCAATTAAACTTTAGACAAGCATGCCTGGTTTCTGTCATCATTTGCAGACTCTGGCAGTGGCTATGATCTGTCTTTGCATCTACTTTTAAAATCTTTTTCAATTTTATTCCGGGTTTTATTAAGGGGAATAAAATTGTAATCACTGAGTGTGGGGGTCCAACAAGCAAGGATTCTCTTAAGGAACCTTGTTCAAAGCACACAGAAACAGACATCATATCAGATACATCACATGTACTCTCAGAAATTCTCTAGTGTGGATGAAATTGATCAAAGTTCAGAGTGGCAGTACAAGACCTAACCTGACCACCTAAGTTCCAAGGCGGTCCTGTTTTGAGACCCTCTGCACAGAAATGAATTTTATCTTCTACAAGATTTTCAAATCATGTAGAGTTGCATTTCTCTGATTTTCACTGAATGAGCTTGATCTAGCTTTCATTAAGGGGCCAGGAGTCTTTCCAGTGATTTTATTGGGCATTTGATTAGGCCCCAAAGTCAAAGTTCAGCAGTCGTATTATACTGGTTGTGCTGTACTTTGCTCTGAAAATGTGTGTAAGAGATTTGGCTTTAGGTTTTAATTTAAATTCACTATTCTCTTTCCTTCTCTCTCCACCCTCCCTCCCCATATTAGCAGCTGGAATAAATTGTTAAAGCTAAATTCTGCATCTCCTTTAAAAAACAAACAGCTGTTAACACTTCATTCAGCCACACACAAACTATTTGCAATCCTGTATATTTGATTAGGGATGTGAAGGACTACTCAACTATCCGATAAGCATCAACATGATGGTTGACTAGTTGCTTCCCCCCACCCCCACTTGCTGCCTCTATCAGAAAGAGGCAACAAGGGGGGCGGGAAGAGAAAATGGTACTTCAAAGCGGCAGCGCTGCTTGAAGCCTGGGGCCAGACCCCGGGCTCCACGCAGTGCTGCCACTTTGAAACTCCACGGGAAGCCCAGCATCAGGTACTAGCACCACGGGAGCTGATCCCAGGCTCCACACAGAGCTTTTGCCTTTGAAGTGTAACAACAGTCCTAGGGCTTCAAAGGTGGAATTGCCCTATTGACTAATCAAATAGTCGATGCAAAAAACCCCTAGTCAATTAGTTAATATTTAACATCCTTAATATTTGACAGTAAACTCTTAAGGAAATAAAGCCAAATGATTTAACATTAGGAAATCTAGTTACAATTTCCATTACAGGTTGTATGTCTTTGGTCTGGAGCTCTTGGGACCTGACTGGTCCCAAACCAGGAAATTTGCTGGACCAGCAGAGGTCAGTGTTGGCCCTCTACTGCCCTGGGCTGTGGAGCTCTGCTCCAGCAGTAGCAGAGGGACTGGTTGGGGCTGGGGCATTTGGGAAAAGAGGCAGGGTGGCTGCAGAGCTCTGCAGCTGAGCTGTGCTCCTGGTCCCTGACCATGGAGATCTGCAGTCACCCTGTCTCTTCCCCTGAGTTCTGCCCCCCCAATCCCTGCTGCTCTCCTTCCCTCCCTGAGTCTGAACACTAAAAATTAGCTATTTGTAGCTCTCCAGAAATTCTGGGAGGGAAAAAGAGGATTTGCTGAGTGCCAGACGTCCAGCTTTTCCCAGTAAGTGCTCCAGCCTGGGAGCACACATGAGGATGGCAGACCACAGATGTTGACAGATGAAGGAAGTCCATATTACATATTACAGAGGTCCAACCTGTATGTGAAATATGCATCCAAAGCCCTCTAACTAGTATACACATTATAATATCTAAAAGACTACACTACATATCCATCTACCTAGAGAGGGAAAGGGGAGATTAAACCTAAATGGAAGTGACAAAGCAAAAATTGGTTCTTGGAATTTAAGGCTTCCAATAACCTTGAATAAAATTACATGGGATATCTGTCCCCATTTCTTTTATGATGATATATTTTTGAATCAACTGTAACAATGTCAAAACTAATTAAAAGAGCCATTTTTATCATTTCTTTGTTGCACTTATATCTAATTGAAATATTGCTCATCTTTGCAGCTGGCATTTCATAAAGCAGCTATTCAGGAATCTGCTTTTCTTCTTCCAAATAATTGAAAACAAACAGGAAAGCAGTTTCAAATACTTTCAGATTAAATGTTCAATCTATATTTTTCTGGAGTATTATCTGTTTTCTAAATACCATCCTGCTGGCAATTAAACTGTACCACTTAGAGGAAAGAAGTGGGAGCCATGGCAGTGTAAAAGAAGGAAAATGGGGAAAATATATTCCAAGAAGCTGATCATTGACACAGTATCTTCCAATATGCTTGTGTCTCAGGAAACTAACCTCAAACTTATTTGGCTCAAGAAAGCCTCATAGACTTCACTGGTCCTAAATCCAGTTATGGAATAGCAGCCTTACAGGAAGAGTAGATGTGATGGGGCACTCTGCAGCTGGTATACCACATGCATTTTGAAATGTGGAACTCTAGGTTCTGGATGCACTAACCAGGCTTACAATATTGTTCATGTTACTATTAGATTGATGTAGTGCTACAGGCTCCAACCATGACCAGGGTCCTATTTTGATAGGCATCTTACAAACACATAGTGAGATAATCTCTCTCCTGAAGAATGTATAGTCTACATAGAGAATACAGATGAAATGATGGTAGGGAAAACAGAGGCACAGTGATTTACCCTCCCCTCTCCATGGGAGTGGCAGAGTTAAGAAACAGAATGTAAACATCTTGTCTCCCAGCCCAGTGCCTTGTCCACTAGCACACTGCCTCCCTAATTTATTAGTCCATAATTCAATATGCTACATTAGTCTTTCTGGTATGCCCAACTCTGACTGGAAAGGTATAACCCATGCTTTCCAATGTGACAGGGAATTTTATATATAACACAAGCAAACTGTCAACATACAAATCTATATTTGCGATTTCTGTGACTTGTTTCAGAGGGGTAACTGTTTTAGTCTGTATCTGCAACAACAACAAAACCAACCAACCTGCCAACCAACCAACAAACAAAAAAGGAGTCCTGTGGCACTCCTCATTGTTTTAGTTACTTGTTTGTGTGAGCTGTAACATACTTGGCAGGCACAATTTATTGTAGGCTCTCTATTTGAGAATTTGACTCATTTATGAAATTGGGCAAAATTAGAGAAGAACAAACATGAAAGTGACCTTCAAAATAAGATGTAAAGGAGAAGTCATAAAAATAATTAAGATTCACCATCCATTCCCACACAGTCAGCCACAGATATCTGATATCCTGACCACATAACCTAGTGGTGGTTTATTGTGCTAATCTAGTCTATTCTGTATATTTTCTTTGATGGTCCTCATCACTGTAATATCAGAGTGCCTTCCAGTAGTACATTAAATGTGATCAATATCTGCCAGGTGTCATTGATTTTCTTTCATCCTATTATGATTATTCCTATATTTTGGGAATGATAAAAGGCTAACAAATATCTATACAGGGAATATTAGAAAGAAAAATAATCCTACCTGATTGCTGGACATAGAAACCTATCCTGATTCTCCCAGGGATCTACCCATTAGAAAACATTGTACTAGGAATTCTGAGCTGTTCCCAGGATTCCAAACAAAACAAAACAAAATAAAACCAACCATTATGCAGCCTACACTACCCAGTATCCAAGGCACTTTCTCATTCAACTACTAGCCAGGACTGGAACTATTTAGCTTTTAAGATCAGGCTCATTCAGTCCAGTATGGCTACCTCCTACCCTTTCAAAGTCACATTGCCAATAATACCGAGCCTGAATGGCATCTGGTTTCTGATGATATCAGAAGACACAAATAAACATCCTGACTGGGGTAGGTATCCTATTATCTAGACTGAGGTACATTTGAACTCTTCCCCAAGCACTAGATTCAATGGATGTTACACAACATGGGCAAAACAATCAGAATCAGTTGCCAAGTGGATAAAAATGAAATAGATTAGAATTCTTCTGTGGGCTGTTGATAATTAGCAGCCATCTTCCTTAGGAACAATGCAAGCTTCTAATGTGTGTTGCCAGGTAAAGTCTGTATTTTGAATAAGTGCAAATATGGGAAGACAGTTTTACACATAATATATTCTCTAACCTATTATTTTATTTCTTGTTTCTGCTGAATAAATGACTAAAGACCAAACATGGATCAGAGCCTTACTGTAATAAATAGTATTCAAAAATAAACAAACACATAGACAGTTGCTGCCTCAGAGATATCACAATATAGAGATGGTGTGTTGCCAAGAGGCAATGGTTCTTTTCTTAAATGATTCGGAAGCAATAAGCACACAAATTGGGTGAAGGGTTAAAGATTTTATTAAGCAAATCTCAGAATAAAATAACAATGCTTATTAAGAAAATGCAATGCTTATTAATCCTAAGCAAATCTCAGAATAAAATGCAATGCTTACATCCCTTCTGCTGCCAGGAACCCCCTGAAGACGGACAGCAGATGGACCCCAGTAGCCGGTACGTAGCACCTCCTGCGGCTTTTGTCTATGCCGAGGTTCCAATATTAGAAATATCCCCGGCCTTTATATACTATTGGATTTACATTACTCATACCTGTTGCTTTGAGAATCTGACAAGATTGCTGACACATTGCATATTTTCCCAGGCCAAATAATTAGCTTTATCAGCGGCAAACATTCAGCATAGATAACTATGTGATCATCCCAAACACTCCCGTACTCCCGTACCAGGTGGATAGCCTTGGGACCCGTCCCAGAACTTGTTGAAAGTAAACAGTGTATTCCTAATTGTACCATCTTAAGCAAGCAGCTAACTCTTTGACAATAAGAAAATAATAAGAAGCAAAAAGCACAAATGGCTTCCTAGGGCATCCAGGCCTGAAGGGAGATGCAGGCATAAAAGGAACGATTGTTGTACACCACTTAATCTGCTCAATATCACAATCGTCTTCCGCATTTCCACTACAAATGGCCAAAGCAACCACAGTCACACAGGTGTAGCTGAGGTGAAAAATTCAACCAAAGTCAGAACTGGGGGAGGGAGAGAAAGAAGAGAAGCAAATTCAAAACCTGTCCCAGATACCCTAAAACTATGGCTAGGACTTTCTCCTAAAACTTCCTGGTATAAAAATCCTCATGGGAGCTCACAGCTTGCATTTGTACCATATATCTAGGTCAAAGAAATGGCATCCTTGAGTTGACATGATGAGAATTCAAAATCTATAATCTCCCATAATTTTGCCTTCCAATCTGAAGGATTGTGGAGAGTTTTTGTTTAATTTTGCTCTCAATTACTGAGGTGTATTTATTTATTACTAAAAAACCTGGTTCGTTAATTGGTACAGACTGATAAATAGGAAAATAACTGAGAAATCATTACACTGTTCAGATGTGTTATCAAAAATGGCAGAGTGCATATAAGTATAAAATAATGAGCAAAGAGGGGAAAGCAATAACCAAAATTCTGATATTTTCTTTCTAAGAAAATCAAATGTGGTTTTCAAATTTTGAAATGTTCTTCATAAGTCAATTTTCACCAGACAAAAATAAACGAACATGAGCTCCTGATTACCATGACAATTAAGAATCTTTCCTCATAATTAGTGTGATGTTGCAAAATGAATACCTGCAAGTAAATGAAGAAACTGTCTCTTACAAATTTAAACTAAAAACTAGGGTGTGTATGTATGTATTTATTTCCATGAAAAGTATGTTATGTTACTAGCACAGAAACTATGAAAAATAAGACAAATGAAACTTCATTTTAAATGTTGCTATGACAAATGAAACCACAGATTTTTATTCTTTCCTCTTAATGTCAATAACAGAAACAAGGGTCCATTGAGTTCAATGCTGTTATGACAACACAAGTGTAGGACCTAATCAGGGTGAATGGTGAGGGAGAACCTCAGGGGCCATTAGCCAAACCCTCCACCAGAGGAAAGTGCTGGGACAACCCCCCTCTAGCCCAGGTCCTACTTCTCCCTATCCCTGCTCCTCCCTCTCCCTGCCCCAGTTCTTCCTCCAACCCAACCAAGGTAGCTTGGGAGAATAGTGGAGCTGCGCTGGAAGCAGGGTTCTGCTCCTCCTCCATTTTCTGCACTCACCAGTAGTGATGGGGAAAATGGAGCAATGTGACCCCAGGTTGCTCTGCTCTTCTGGCTGCATCACTCCACTTCCCATTGGTGAGTGCGGAGATGGCCCTGCCCCTCCTCCATGCGACATGGCTAGAGGAGCACAGTGACCTCGGGCCACATTAATCCACTTTCTGTGCTGCTGCTGTTGAGTGCATAGCTCCTCTTCCCCCACCTGTCATCCCACAGGTTGCTGTCTGGCTTCTTCACCTTTCACTTTGCCCCTGGCCCTGATCTATTACCACATTCATATTACATCCGTCAACACTGTCCCCTTTGTCAGCTATATTGAGTATATTTGCTATTCCTTAGTCCTGGGGGAATTGTTCCTGAAAATGGCTTTAGGTACAACTATACAATCTAAAGGTGAAAGGTATTAAAGGTAATTGGATGAAAATAAAGTACTGATTTGTGGTCCAGATACATATTAACATTCATAACAGAAAGTTCATTTCTACAAGAAATCGCAGAAGTCACAAAAAGTTTCACCTTAAGAAAGAATCAGTAAATGATTGTCTGCTTACTCTGATATGTATTTAAATGATCCACGCATATAATAAGGAATGTGAGGCTTAAATATCTGGAAAAGTGTCTTCCATTATAGAAACATACAATAGTTTTATTGTTGGAAAAGAAATTATGTGAGATAAGCACAGAATATTGCAACTTTGTCTCATTTCTTTGCAGTAAGTAGACTGGAGAGCAGATGTTATATAGCGAAAGCAAACCGCAGCTTAGCTCTCCCCAACGTAAAACATGAAACTTTCTTACTAACTGCAATAGGACACTGTGGGTAAAACTGGTTTCAGAGAAGTCAGTAGCAAAACTACCAGTGACATCCATGGGACCAGGACTTTCTATGTGTTTAAATTCCTCCTCAGACACATTTCAGGATAGATTTTTCAGAATCAGCAGCTCCCATTTAGGCACTTAAATTAAGTAGCCAGATTTTCTAAAGTGCTTCTCAAGTATTATTTCTGATTCATGGCTACAAAGAGCATCTGAGCTGTCACTCAGAACCACTTCACACACTCAGGCAAAACTAGCTTTGGTGTGAGTCAGAACCAGCCCTTATACAGAGCTTCCCAGTTAAACCAAAATAAAGTAAAATAAAATGAAAAGCCACCATATGGAAAGAATTATTATTCTAGCCCATTATATTTCACAGAAATGTCTGTCTTTAAAACATTAAGTGCTGTCAACCCCTATCATTAAGGTAAGGTCCAACTATCTTCTTACAGTTCTGTGTTGCACAAATGTACACATTAGTATGAGCGCACACACAATAATGCAAGCAATTTTCTATTCAGCTGACTAAATGTTCCTAAAGCCCCCATCACAATGATACCTGGCCATCACAAATACACGTTCATATAGTTCTTTGAGTGCAAAAGTGGAGGCAAGAGCAGAAAATATGGCTCATAAATTGTTATCACTAGGCACAAAGTGAGAGATAGCTATCTCGAAGGAGAAAAACTGAGAAAAAATAGTAAGAATGATAGATTACAAATTAAATATGGGGCTCAAAGTGTGATGTAGTTCTGTGCAAGGACAATGCTATTCAGATACATATATCGGGAATCAGATGTAAAATTGTAAAGGTAATAGTGTTTCTGTGCATAACTCTGATGGAACAGTAGGTGGAATATTGCACAAAGTTCATGTCCATATATGTAAAATGTCTATTGAAAACCTAGAGAAAATACAAACGAGAATTACAAAAATGATGCATGGATGAGAGGATAAGATATTCATAGAGATCAGGAGAAGTACTTTTATGTTAATCTAGAAAAGAGTAGACTCAAGGAAGACATGATCACAGTCCATAAATATGTTCAAGGTAAAAACATAGATGAAAGGCAGCAGTAATTCACAACCTTTGAAGAGGGTAGAAAAGAAAACAGTAATAGCCAGAAACTGGGGGATCCGAAAAGTTGAGGCAAAACATCATGTGAAAGTTCATGCAATTGATCAGTGAAAGAACAGATTAGGAAAACTGACTCAGGCATCATCGACACAAATATGCAAGAACTGGTTAAAGAAAAGCTACTGGGAATCATGTCGGAAGTACTTTTGAAAATGCAGAGCACCACAGTGGGACATGCAACTGCTCTCTTCTTTACATACAATCAATAATGATCATTTGTAGTTATTTTTACTGTTACTGGACGGGAAACCATATTTGGAATCAAGATAATATATAGTCAATAAAGATTAGTAAATATATCAAAGCTGAAGACAAATCAAACAGAGTTAGCAATACACTGTTATATTAGAAATTCATGCTAGATTCTCAGCACTACTTTACTTCCAGCTCTCTGATTTGAAGGGAAATCTTTTACAAATGTGATGAAGCTGAACTATACATGCATCTTTTATTTTAGTATTCACTGTAAACGGAAAACTCATGAAACACAGGTTCTAAGAGCAAAAAGAAATAAGTGGGGAGAAAATCACTATTAATAATTGCCCAAACTATTTCTGTTAGATGACAGATTCAGGTTTGAGGTGTTATAGTATGATCTTTGTCATTATTCTTTATATTATGATAGTGTCTAGACTAATATCCACTGGGCTGTTTGCTGTTCATGCATATAGTAAGATATGGTGCCCAAAGTACTATAGAAAACGTGTGACAAAGCCAGGTTTCTCAAAACCCTGTTGAGTACTTTAACCACAAGGTCACATTCCCTCTGAAAGTTTGGAGGACTAATTTCCACACTCAACAATAGAATGAGGGTCATTCCTCATACTGTAAATTAACTGTTTTCTTGTGCTCAGATCTTTTTAATTTAAAGCATCACTGACTTTATGTGACAAAAGAGAATGACAATGTAAGTGCAATTCATTTCTTACAGCTACTTAATGCACCACAAAACTATGTCTTAACTTTGGCAACATTTGTATGCCATTTCTTGGCAATCGAATTATTAAAATGGAAACAGAATTAGATTAAAAAATATTGAATCACTAATCTGTGCAGAAGGCATGATACTCTAGCTATCTGACCATCTTACTCAGTCATGCACTTTTGGGGTGTGAAGCTAACTTGGCAACAGTATCAGTTCCTTGGACCTTGACCTTAAGGATCCAAATATAATTGCATGATAAAATGTAAACTGACTAGTGCTTTACATCTTCTCTGCTCCTTTTCACAGCAGCTCCATCAAGTTTTATATCAAGATGCTGATGATGTGAGACAGAAAAATTACCATTAACACTTCTGTCTCTCTCTCCATTTTTTGCATCTTTGACATCTTTAAAACATTCTTTCAAATTATACTGTCTTTATTTCCTAAGAATGTAAGTACTTGAAATGAATTATTCCAAAACAAGTTTAAATGGGAATATATTAGTTTACCCAGTCAAAGTTAGCACAATCCAGACTATTCAATGGTAATGTAGGCAATACTCTAACAAATAAAATATTCCTAATATAGTTAAAGGAAATATTAAATAACATCTGCAAAATATGACAATTCACTCAAAGAAAGACAATTTACAGCTATCTCTCTTCATTCAATGTGAGTCTCCAAAATAGACTATATGTCCCTAAATGAGACTTCAATACACAATGCCTTTCAGACTTGAAAAGAAAATAGTTTGCTACTATATGATCACTGACAGGCTGCATCATTCCATAAATGTCCCAATTCTGTGGGACATGTAAGTTTAAGTGGTCTCAGAAGGGCAGTTGTGTTAGTCTGTAACTCTAAAAACAATGAGTAGTCCTGTGGCACCTTAGGGTATGTCTACACTACATGGCTCTGTCGACGGAGCCATGTAGATGAGGGTTGTAGACATAGCAAAATGAAGCAGCAATTTAAATAATCGCCGCTTCATTTACATCAAAATGGCTGCCGCGCTGTGCCAATCAGCTGTTTGTTGGCACAGCGCGGTAGTCTGGACGCTCGGCAGTTGACATCAAAAGCCTTTGTTGACCACCCCGTTATGCCTCGTGGGATGAGGTTTACTGGGGCAGTCGACAAAGGCTTTTGATGTTGACCGCCGAGCGTCCAGACTACCGCGCTGTGCCAACAAACAACTGATTGGCACAGCGCGGCAGCCATTTTGATGTAAATGAAGCGGCAATTATTTAAATCGCCGCTTCACTTTGCTATGTCTACAACCCTCATCTACATGACTCCGTCGACAGAGCCATGTAGTATAGACATGCCCTTAGAGACTGACAAAATTTTATATATAGTATCATGAGTAAAACCCACTATTGCCCATGAAAGCTCATGATACTATATATATTTTATTAGTCTCTATGGGCATGTCAACACTAGGAAATGATTTTGAAATAACTTATTTAAAAATAAAAACTCCCGAAATTACTATTTCAAAATAGCACATCCACACTAGAAGGCACCATTGAAATAGTGCAGAATTATTTAAAAATAGCACATCCACAGTGATTGGAGCCTGCATTGCATTTAAACTCCTGGAAGCATCCTGTGGAGGGCAGCAGGAGCGTAGACACTTCCTGTAGCTACTTGCTGAGGCGGTGCCACCTCAAAGCATGATACACATGCTTAAAGGGCCTCCTCTCTACAGCTGCATCTCACACGCCACTTCTCCACTGCCTACCCCCTCATGGGACACCAAACTCACACCATGTGTTCTGGTTGCCCTTGAGGATGCCACAGCACTTCCAACATGGAACCAGAGCTGCTGCAAGGCAGTGCCAGGCTCACAGGCCTCATGTGCGCCTCATGGCGCAGTTTATCTACACTGCCCACGTGCTGCTTCAGGATAACAATGACCAGCCCACATCGGGGGAACTCTTCACCTAGGTGCTCCTGATGCAACAAATTTTCCTTAATCCCCCTACACGCCATGGAATGCTGCTTTTGGCAAAGAGAGACCAGTTCTGACTGGTGGGACAGCATCGTTCTGCAGCGATGGGACTGCCAGCAGTGGCTCCAGAACTTCCACATTTGGAATGCCACCTTCCTGCAGCTCAGCAAGTGGCTCGCCCCTGCCCTACAGTGACAGAATCCCTGCAGAAGTGCATCGCTATTGTCCTATGGAAGCTTGCCATGCTGGAAAGCTCCTGAATAGCGGGTATAGTGTCCTCGTTGGCCTGCTCCTCCTCTTCCTCTTCCTCTTCCTCCTCCTCCTCTAACTCCCCCCCACCCCCGGTGGAGGCTGACACTGGGTGTGTCCCTAGCCAGAGCTGATGACAGGAGAGGAGGGAGGTGACTGGCCCCTCTCCCAGGATGTCATCCAGCTGTTCATAGAAACAGCAGGTGGGCGGTGCCACCTCAAAGCATTAATTTTTCTCCCTGGCCTTTGTGTAGGACTGCCAGAGTTCTTTAATTTTCATCCGGGCCTGGTGCTGGGTCCTGGAGTGCCCTTTCTCTGCCAGGCTGGTGGCCACCCAGCCGCACACATTGCTATTGCTTGTCTAGGTGCGGAGATCCAGGATGTAGGGCTTCTCCCACACAGACCTCGATGAGATCCAGGATCTGCGCACCAGTCTAGGCTGGTGCCCTCTTTCGCCCTAGTCCAGGGACATCAGATGGTGCTGCAGAAGTGCTGGCAGCCAAGTGGGGTGCAGAGGGATTGCTGGGGTCCACCATGGCTCAACTGAAGGGTGTTGTATGGCATAGGGCAAGCAGGGCTCTTCTGGTGCCACAAGCCCTTTCCCTTCTGCCTGCAGTTTTAAACTCTGCAGGAGAAGGGGAGCATTGAAGTTGTCAGGTATGTGGCCAGAGTGGCTACAAGTGCAGCTGTGAGAGGCCTCTGGAAGCCAATTATTTCAAAATAGCAGCAGCTGAGCATCCATACTAATGCTATTTCAAAATAACAATTTTGAAATAAGTGTTATTTCTCATGGAAAGTAGAAGCTATTATTTCAAAATAACCAGTCCATTATTTTGAAATGATGAGCTTGGTAGTGTGGATGCTCTCCTTGTTATTTTGAAATAAGGGGACCAGAGTTACCGTGTCTCAGGACTATTCATGCCTCTTCACCTGTTGAATACAATAAGGTATTTTGAAGCTACAAATGGCTAAACTGGAAAATGCCTTCCTCTCTTCCCCACATAAAAGACATTAAGTGAATATTAAAGTGTCATCATTTAATACTCAAAAATGAATAAATGTACATGTGCATTACAATGTAATCAAAAGGATCACATTGTTCAGTTAATATAATAGATCATGAAAATCCCAAACATCCCGTCATCTCAGGCATTATATCTTCAAGTCAGCAGCACTGCTATAGGTACCCACATGGCCCCACAATATGCCAACATTTTTATGGCTGACCTAGAACAACATTTTCTTAGCTCCCATCCCCTAGCACTCCTCCTCTACTTGCACTTGATGACATCATCATATGGACCAATGGGAAGGAAACCCTTGAGGAATTCCACAGGGATTTCAACAATTTCCACCCCACTATCAACCTCAACCAGTTCACACAAATGATCCACTTCCTGGACACTACAGTACAAATAAATGATGGTCACATAAACACCACCTCATACTGGAAACCAACTGACTGCTTCTCTTACCCACATGCCTCTAGCTTCCATCCAGGACACATCACTCCATCCATTGTCTACAGCCTAGCCCTGAGATACAACTGAATCTGCTGCAATTATTACACAGAGACAAACACCTATAAGATCTTTATCAAGCATTCTTAACACTTAAATACCCACCTGGGGAAGTGAGGAAACAGATTGACAGAGCCAGACAAGTGCTCAGAAGTCACCTACTTCAAGACAGGCCCAATAAGGAAAATAACAGAACACCACTGGTCATCACCCACAGCTCCCTCAGCTTAAACTCCTCCAGCACATCATTGACAATCTACAGCTATCCTGGAAAATGAACACTCACTCTCACAGACCTGGGAGACAGGCCAGTCCTTGCCTACAGACAACCCCTCAACCTGAAGCAAATACTTACCAGTAGTCATATACCATACCACAGATACACTTACCCAGGAACTTATCCATATAATAAACCCCATTGCCAACTCATATCTATACAAGTGACACCATCACAGGACCTAAACACATAACCACACCATTAGGGGCATGTGATATATTCCATCAAGTGCTAGCAATGCCTCTCTGCCACTTATATTGGCCAAACCACACAGTATCTACACCAAAGGATAAATGGACACAAATCAGACATCAGGGATGGCAACACACATAAAGCTGTAGGGGAAGATTTTACCCTCCCTCAACATTCAATAATGGATTTAAAAGTAGCTATTCTTCTACAAAACAAATTTATCACCAGATTACCAAGGGAGACAGCTGAACTGGAGTTTATTTATAAGTTCAACACTATCAATTTAGGCTTGAATAAAGATCTTAACTGGTTAATGCACTACAAAGGCAACTTCCCACCTGGAGATATTCACATCTCCGCATCTAATTCTATGAATGAGACAAATCCACCTTAATTAACTTAATTAACACTGGTCCTACAATTGACAGATAACTTTGTTGTTGTTATATATACCTGGATTCTGTAATTTCCACTCCAACTCACCTAATGAAATGGGTTTTATCCACAAAAGCTCCATGACCTAATAAATTTGTTAGGTGCCACAGTACTGCTCAGCTAAACTGGGCACGCTACATTCTTTTCAATCAGCTGCACAGCTGTCCTTCGTACACTTCAGAGATAAAGTTCATGAAGGTTATGTCTCCACGAGCACTTACTATGGCATAATTCATGGTGCTCAGGACTGTGAAGAAGCCCTGCTTCTCAGCGACATAAGCTACACTGACCTCAGCACTGGCAAAGACAGTGCTATGGTGGTGGGGCAGTACTCCCACCAACACAACTACAATTGCTCGCAGGGCTGGAGTAATTAAGCCTGTACCACAGTAAATTCGCTAATGTAACCGCTCTAAGCTGTCAGTTTAACTACTCCAGCCACACAAGCAGCAGTAGCTATGTTGGCCAATATAATTTATGTTGCTCTCAGAAGGAGGGCTTTTTCCCACCCCTGAGCAACAAAAGTAATACCACAGTAAGTGCTAGAGGAGATGTAGCCTAAATTAGACAACTAATTTAGCTGAAAATAAAGGGTGATATATATTTGCCGTTACATCATCACTACCCTTCCATTCTGTTATACCAAGGCCCCAGTTCTGCAATCTGACTCATATCGATGGATCCTTGTGCCTCTGCAGAGCCCCACTGACTCCAATAGGGGCCCATACCAGCTAAGAATCCTCCTACATCGATTAGATTCCAGGAATAAGACTTTACCTCGTAGCATGTTTTGCAAGAACATTAAACTATCTACTTGCCAAATAAATTGATTTGTGTCCCACTCACTCATTTATCACATTTGTAGTTATATGAAAAAATCAGTGGCACATTTCATCTCTGCTGAGATCAGATGAGTTTTAAGAATATACATTGGCAGATGTAGCAGTTCTTTACAATTCATTCCCTCCCCCTTAATTATTTATTCTGCTCTTCAAAAAAGCAAGAAACTTTTAGGTTCCTTTTGATAAAGAATGTGACATTATGTCAGGTAAAGAAGTTTCTCGGCACCTCTGGAGGATCTAAAGAAATGCTGATACTACTCCCAGTAATCTTCCCTAAGATGAGGAAGTCCTGTGAGCCAAATCTCTGCTTGGGTATCTGGAATTAATTCCCAAAAAAGGTTCAGAGCACAAGCAGTTGCTGAACTCTGCAAGCATCTTGGCTCATTTAGAAGGAATACCTTGAACAAAGGTGTTTCTTTCAAATGGGAGAGAATTGGAAACCAGACTAGAAACAACCTGGTATTTCTGGGAATCATATCGGCTACCTCATGTGGTGTGTTTATATTTCACTATTTTATGAATTCACTGCTTTTAAAACTGTGTGGAAAGAAATGCAGCTACTGATTTTTTTTCAGATTTGTGTCACTCCAGGTTAATTCAGAGCCAGTGCAACAAAACTCTACCCAGAGAGGGTGGTGTCAGATGATTAATCCCATACCTCAGGTGAATTTTCTCATTCAATAATGTCCCAGATCCCACTTCAAGCAAAAAATAATCATAATAAATACAGCTCTATACACTAGGGCTGCGTCTAGACTGGCAAGATTTTGTGCAAAAGCAGTTGCTTTTGCTCAAAATCTTGCCGCCTGTCTACACTGGCTGCGAATATTTGCGCAAGAACACTGACGTTGTACTGTACAAAATCAGTGCTTCTTGCGCAAATACTCTGATGCTCCCGCTCAGGGATAAGCCCTCTTGCGCAAGTATTCTTGCACAAGAGGGCCAGTGTAGACAGCAACGTTAATTTCTTGTGCAAGAAAGCCCAATGGCTAAAATGGCCATCGGAGCTTTCTTGCGCAAGAGAGCGTCTACGCTGGCACGGATGCTTTTGCGCAAAAGCTCATCTTTTGCGCAAAAGCACATGCCAATGTAGACGCTCTCTTGCGCAAATACTTTTAACGGAAAAACTTTTCCGTTAAAAGTATTTGTGCAAAATCATGCCAGTCTAGATGTAGCCTAGGACTGTGTTTGACACAACTGCTGCAGTTTAATTTATTGTGGACGTACATACTAAATCTATCAATTTTATATTGTGCTCTCCTTAACATATTTTTTTAATCTGTGATGGATTGTAGGTTACAATTTTCCAAATAATGTCATGTCTTTGCGTTTTGAAGAAGTAAAGAATACTCTGCCATCCATCAATTAGAACTATTTAAATTATCTATTGTGCTTTTGCTACACAATTATCATCTAGAGTTACATGATCCATAAAATAATCCAAGCATTGATATTTAACATGATGGATCTGTCCACTCCCAAGAACAAGGCAAGGAGTTCTGTACATATTTATAGATATTTCATGCTTAAAATGTATTTCTCAATATCTTCACTACCAAGTCAGACATTTAAGTTTCTGGCACTATGACTTCCAAAATGTTACCATATCCTGAATGATTCAGAAGAATGACACCCATCAGTCTATCAAAAGTGAACAAGCCATACCAACTCATTTGTGATGGACCCTCCCCCTCCCCCGCATGCTTTATTAAATGGATTTATGGACACAAACATACATAATTCAAAGATGCTTTGGACAAATTGTTTCATGTAACCTTTCAATCTTAATGTCTTAATCCGCTCAATCTGTTTATCTTATTTTGGTGTAGGTATAATTTGTGTGTGTAAAATTAGACATATGGAGTGTGGAATACTTTATGGTTTTTAAATGTGTAAATGAAAGCCATCGCGGGTGTTACCCTCAATGTCTTGATGACCAACTGCTAAGCAATCTCTTTTGTCCTTTAAGTCTTAGCAATGGTTGGTCTGGGGGAAGTCACATGTCCACCCCAACTGGCCAGGTGACTCCCCATGCAAGAAGGGAAATCTTTAAAAACAACAGGAGACTAGCAGGTGGAGTCTTTTGGCTGGCTGGTGTGTCACACCCAAAGGAGGGAACCAGATTCTCCTCCTCCACCCCACCCCCCCGGGGAAATGGAGGCTTCCTGGTTTAGAAGGCTTGGCCAGGAAAGAAACAGATTTAGGGTGAGTTTGTAGTAAGTCTGTAATAAGTTTGTACTGAAGTTTCAATGTTAGAGCTAGCTAAGCATTTTCTGTTATTTTGAGTTTGTAATCTACTTTGCTCTGCCTGTTCTCACTTACTACCACTTAAATTGAACTGCTTGTTCTTAATAAAATCACTTTTTTCTTCTATCAAGCCCCGTGTAAATAATTGTCACCTGGGGGGCAATCAGTGTGTACATTCCCCCTTTCATTGTTAAAGGGGGCTTACCTAAATAATTCCTTTGAGGTTCTGATCCCATTTGGGGAGTGGTATCCCATGAAGCTGGGCCCTAAACTGCACTTTCCTTGGATCTGAAGAGATGCAGTGTCTGCACTGCTTCTCGGGGGGCGGGGCGGGGGGCAGGGAGGGGAGGAGGGATATGGGGAGGGAGAGGGAGAGGGGAAGGGGAATGATCTCAGCTTGGTGTCTTGGCAGGGGAAGACCAGTAGAGCTGGTCCAGCAGGACCGGGTGGTGAGAAGCTCCAGAGAGCAGGAAGGTGAGTGACAGTGGCCTTGTCAGCCCTCTGGGAGGCACCCCCAAGGGGTCTACTGTGACCTCACCCTGTCACACAATTATTTTCCACTCCTTATGAGATTATCAAATCTGAAAAGTAAAAAAGAACATAAAAATACACAAGGATTCAAAAATGGATTAAGAAAAGGGTTTTAGGGGCTGTAGCCCAGGATCCCGGGAGAAGGTGAAGCCACTAAAGCTCCTGTGTTCCGGGCCAGCTCTTTCTGGCCAGGGGGTGGGGAAGGAAGAAACAGCCAAGGGTGGAATTTCAGTAGGGTATTGGGGGCAGCAGCTGTGCGCTCTCGGACGTGGCTTGATTTTGATTCCATTACCTGGATGCTAAGGGAGTGAGGGGAAAGTGTTTGCATTCGGTGCTTGCCTCTCACTCCTGGCTGGTGAAGGGAGCTCACACTTTCCTGCATCCACCCTACTGCTTCAACCTGCAGCCTCTTACCGTAAAGTTAACCCCTCATTTTGACCGCATCCTGGAGCCTAAGGGGCCCCACAACATCTAAAAGTTCTGGGTCCCCAGAAGAGTTATTTCAGCCTCATTTGAGTCAGACAGTAATAAAACTGTTTTAAGATAAATTCTATATTTTTTAAAAAATATTTTCAGTTAATTTAAAGTCTAGGGGTAACATTTTCAAAAATGCCTAAGTGACTTAATGATTCTGCTTTCAAAAGTGACTTTAGGACCAGATTGTCAAAGGTATTTAGGGTTATGGGTAAAGTTAGGGTGGGGGGGGGGTTTCAAAAGCATCTAATTCCCACTGATTTTACTGGGAGTTAGGCACCTAACCTACATATGAAGTACTCTTGAAAATCCTCTCTGCATGTTTAGACCCCTCAATACCTTTGTAAGTCTGTCCCTAATGAGTTTACAGCAGTTGTAGAGCCACACCTCCTTCTAAATACATGCTAGCACCAACCCCACTTCCAAGAGTGAGGAATTTATTTATGGATATATGCTTATGAATGCGAATATGACATAACTTGAATATGTTTTATGTAAAATACTTTGTGCAACATATCACTTAAAAAGATATAACCTGCTGAATGTGTATATTCTATCTGTGTACAGGTACCATTCCTGTATTTGAAGTTAGAAATGTGAAGTATAAACCTGTTTTACTAATGTAGACATGCTGAGTGCCATTAATAGTACTCAAGGAACTTAGTGGCCCAATATTTAGGCAACGATCTGTGAATAGCCTTGTTTTTCCTGTAATCCTGAGCTATGGTTGGTCTTGCCAAGACATGTAGCTAAGTCACCTGATGCTGGAACCAATTTTGAATGCTGAAATATGAAAAAGTTTAAACTGAATACAAAGGATTCCCACCTTTTGCAAAAGAAATATAAAGGTTGGAAACCAAACGATAGGGGTTGCTCCCAGATACTAAGACACCCCTGCTTATCATCCAAGATGACTGCTGGAAACATCTAAGACTGAACAGGGGCAGGCTCAAGACTAGGCTGGGAGGCATCCCAGCCTGTGAAAATGGATGATTAGAGCTACTGTTAGAGTAAGAAACTGCACATAACAAGTTTCTTAGGGTATGTCTACACTAGTCCCCTAGTTTGAACTAGGGTGGCTAATGTAGGCATTCGAACTTGCAAATGAAGCCTGGGATTTAAATATCCCGGGCTTCATTTGCATGTTCCTGAGCGGGCGCCATTTTTAAATGCCCCGTAGTTCGAACTGACTGCCTGCGGCTACACACAGCAGTCAGAAGTTAATCCGAACTAAGTCCTTAGTTCGGATTAACTGTTACTCCTCCTGCAATGAGGTGTAACAGTTAATCCGAACTAAGGATTTAGTTCGGATTAACTTCTGACTGCCGTGTGTAGCCGCTGACAGTCAGTTCAAACTACGGGGCATTTAAAAATGGCACCTGCCCGGGAACATGCAAATGAAGCCCGGGATATTTAAATCCCGGGCTTCATTTGCAAGTTCGAATGCCTACATTAGCCACCCTAGTTCGAACTAGGGGGCTAGTGTAGACATACCCTCAGAGTATTAGGCTTAGCTGCTATGTTTTGTTTTATTTTGCTTAGTACTTTGATCTGTCTGCTATTGTGTGTGACCTCTTACATACTACTTTTTATACTTAAAAATCACTTTCGTTTATTAATAAACCCAGTATAAATACAGCTGGTCCCCGAGTTGCGAATGGTCGACTTACGACAGTTTGCAGTTACAACCGAAGCTGTCGTAAGTGGCGGACCCCGAGTTATGAATGCGATATGCGCTTACGAACAGCGCAGTCGCATGTATCTCTATGGGGTCCGACTTACGAACAAACCGAGTTACGACCAATTGCTTGGTCCGTAACCAGTTCGGAAGTCGGGAAGAGGCTGTAATTGTTACCTGGGGGACAAAACAATTGTTCATATCTCTTGTGCATATATCATTTTATGAGCTTGCTCTGTATAAAACTTTATACAGAGTAAGATGGATTTATCTGGGGATTTGGTCCCATCAGGGTTGTGCACTTGTGTGCTATGGTAACACCCTTTGACTGAGCATCCCTGGAGTTGAGCTAATCTCAGTGTTTGTATTACTCTGCTGTGGGCTGCGACTCCAACTTTGTTCCAGTGCTGGAGAAAAAGACTGGAGGGTCTGCTTCAGGAGGACAGGATGGTGAGGTGTCCCAGAGGGCAGGTAGGCAGACTCAGTGGTAGTTCAGCATATCAAGTGACAGTCTCAAGGGGATCTCTGTGACTGAATATGTCATAGTTCCATCTCTCTACAGGAAAGGGAGAGCTAGTGTCAGAGTAAATAACCTAATTTTAGATCCTTTAGGAAGAAAAGGACCACAGAAATAATGTATCTAATATATTTTGTCAGACATTCAGTGGTGGAATAAGAATATGACAGCCTTGATTTCAAATGAAAGCATGATGATGAAGACAATGTGGATCTTACAGAGGAATGAGCACAGGAGTGGAAATGTTGGAATCTTCCTCATGGCCTAAGACACATCACTTCATTTTTCTCTCTCTTTCTCAGTTTCCTGATAAAATGGAAATAACAGTATATATTAGCCTTCCTCTCAGAGCTGTGGTAAGAATTAAATAATGTCTGCATAGTAAACTGCTACATACATATTAAATATGTTTATGAATTTAAATAAATGAGAGAAAGCAGACACTAATTCATTAGGCCTAGTATCCCTGACAACTCACTCTCAACTGATCACGCTGATTATTTTGGCTATCTGTATTCCTCTTGAAGTTTCACTTCTTGTCTAGTAATGTTTTTAAATTGTGCTCTAGTTGCAGTATTTCAGACCAGAAGTGCCTGTGGATTAAGAAACACCTATGTGTATTTTATATATCAACTTGTTAGGTAAAATCTTTATTATTATTTTATCATACAAAGTTGTGCTGAAGAGTCATTCATGCATTAGTTGCAGTTTAGCTACTGACATGTTCACATCTATATGCAACTCATGATTAAGCAGTTTTCTCCTCAACATATTCTGAAGGCCTTCGATGTAGAAATCTAAAACTTCTAGGATGTGTTTATTGTGCATCTCTGGTTCTGAAGAACTTCTGTTATTCTTAATTTTTCATGTTGGACTTGCACTCAGACACATTATCTATACAGGTCACAGAGCCAAGAGAATTACCTGAGCCATGGCCCGACCACTTTTTGGACAAACCAAATACGAGTGCTGTTGCAACCCTATGCACCAGCTCACAACACCACTCGCTGAAGAGGAGGAATGTCAAGTAGGGGCAAATCTATCCTCCCCCACACACACATACACAAAAACACACAAATTTTAGATGACACTTAGCAACTGATAATAAAAGATTTGCTTCAGATATTGAAGTTTTTCCATTATGGAGTTCTTCATCTTTCAGCAGCTAGTACTACCAGGGCTTTTGCTATCCTTCCTCCACCATAATTTCTTGGAATGCTTTGGGCAGATGCCCTGCTGATGTAAATTGTCACCGCTCCACTGACTTTAAATGTGTTTCATTAAACATAGAATGTGGCCTAAAGTTTCCAAAGGAGTGAAGGATTTAGTCAGCTTTTGGGTGCCCAACATGAGATACTTTGTTATTTAGATAGGGGTGCATTTTCCAAACAGCAACAAAGTTTAGCTGGTTGACTTCTGATTGTGTCACCATACTCCAACTTTACTTTTATTACCTTCAGTTGCTTTTTAAAATCAAAATTTTACAATCAAGGTCAGAAAAATATCAAGTACTACATTATACAAAAAAGAGAAATTAGATGATTAAGATTTTGCTTCTCTTCAGTGGAGAACAGAAACAAATATCCTTCGTATAGGATATGCCTACACTGCAGAGTTTTTTCAGAAAAACAGCCGTTTTTCAAAAAAACCCTTCACTTACGTCCACACTGTAATCGCATTATTTCGAAAAAAATTGAAACAACAGAGGGGTTTTTCTGAAATTGGTAAACCTCTTTCTACGAGGAAGAAGCCTTTTTCCAAAAAGCTCTTTCAGAATAAGGAGTGTGTGGACGGGGAAGAGGGAATTCTTTCAAAAGAAGAAGAAAGAAGAAAAAGCACGAGTGCCCTGGTGGCCACTCGGTCCATAGTAATCACAGCTTAAATGAGAGAGAGCGTCCATTCAGTGTGGACGCTATCTTTCAAAAAAGTAGATCGCTTTTTCAATGAGCTTTGGCAGTGTGGACGCTCTCTTTCGGAAGAAGTTTTTTCGGAAGATGTCTTCCAGAAAAGCTTCTTCTGAAAGAAGCCTGCAGTCTAGACATAACCATAATGTCTTGGATAATTTACAAGATCATTCTGAGAAACTACCGAAAAAAAAGAAGATAAATTGCTGCAATATAAACTTTGGCCTTTTTAAATCAGAATTGTTAGATGTTTTAGTCAGAACTGGAACACAGATGTCTCAGGGCTTTTATTGTGAAGTATTAATTATTATATTTAATTCCAGATACCTCTGTGATATTTTTATTAAAGTGCTCTAACAAATCCTGCCCTCTCCCTGTGACTCGGACTACACTGAAATCAGCTCATTTCCATCTCATTCATTATGTGGGGGCATAATACCTTGATTTCAAGCAGCTGTGTGAAACCCCTATGCCTTGCATAGCAGAACTTCATGACAATTCTATGCACCCTAATACAGAAGTAATGTATGAAGGTGGACAGGTAAGTTCATGACTATGTAGATCCAACGGAAATTTCCATTTTACATTGTAGGAACAGTCAGGCCATAGGATTAGTTCTCATCTGGAATATTGTGACCAGTTCTGGGTGCCACATTTCAGGAAAGACGTGGACAAATTGGAGAAGGTCCAGAGAAGAGCAACAGAAATTATTAAAGGTCTAGAAAATATGACTGATGATGGAAGATTGAAAGAACTGGGTTTGTTTAGTCTGGAAAAGAGAAGGGGACATGATAACAGCTTTCAAGTACCTAAAAGGTTGTTACAAGGAGGAAGGAGAAAAAATATTCTCTTTACCCTCTGATGGTAGGACAAGAAGCAATGGACTTACATTGTTGGAAAATAGGAAAAACTTCCTAACTGTCAGGGTTGTTAAACATTGCACTAAACTGCCTAGGGAGGGTGGGAATCTCCATCATTGGAGATTTTTAAAAGCAGTTTAGACAAACACTTCTCAGGGATGGACTAGATCAGGGCTACTCAACTTTGGAAGCTTCAGGGGCCACAATGATACTCACAGCACATGCCAAAGGCCACAACTTAAGTATGGTTGCATAACATGCAACTATATATGCAAATAGCTTCTTTCACACTGACGGACATGAATACAAAGCACTTCCCACAATGCCCCAGCATTCCCAGCACCTCCTCTTTGGGAGCTAGAAACGCCGACATGCTGTACCTGTCTGTTCCAGCCAGCCCGTCTGCTTGTGTCTTTCAGTGCTCACCCCACCTGGGAGACGCCTCGCTGTTGTGGAGCATGTTCCCAGTGGAGGCCATGTTCAAAGGAACCAACCTGCAGGCCGCACATTGAGCCTTGCGTGAACCCAAACCATACCGCAGGCTGCAAACAAATGGGCCGCGTGTCGAATAGCCCTGGTCTAGATGGTGCTTGGTCCTACCACGAGTGCAGGGAACTGGACTTGATGACCTCTCGAGGTTCCTTCCAGTTCTATGATCATATGGAAGCCAGTGTGAATTGAGAGTGCTCAGAATTCCACAAGATTAGGCCCTAAATGATGCACTATAAAATTAATGGGGCACTGGCATAAATGAAGTAGGAAAACTTTAAAATCCTCCTTCTCAGCTAACCACAACCTCTCTGGAACGGCACTGTCCTTTGATGCCATAATGAGAAGTGATTCTTAATGTGTACGAAGGGATATTTAATCCCTTTATTACAGAGTACACATATATAATCATCAGATGAGTGCCTTTTCAGGGATTCAATATTTCAGTGGCCCTGGAATTAGGATTATGGTGGCAACTAATCAAATGAGGTCTTCTTTATTTAATTTCTGTGAGAAATTCTAGCATTGTCACTTCTGGAGCTGTGCAGAACTTTAATTACAAAGCCTGAAGCCATGCAAATTGTTGAAACAAGGGTTGAGCACTCACAATTCCTGTTTTCTCAGCAGGAAGAATCAATGTTCAGGACATTGCAAATCTGTTGCCTGGTTTAGTGTTTGGAGAGGGAAACAAAACCAACAATTGGCAGGATTTCGGGTAAAATCTGTTTGGGAAAAACAAACAATTTGTCAAAACTGGAAGTGAAATGATTTTTTGTATTTAAAAGTTCAAAAGCTAAGCATTTCACAACAAATGGCCACCTGAAGTTTATTAAATCTTAACGGCCAGATTTTCAAAAGCACTCAACATTGGCCTCGCTCTGTTTCTATTTACATCAATTCCTGTGCTCTGCAGTGGGAACAGAGTGTGGTTCAAGCCTAAGTTCAAGCCTAAGTCTTCTAAAGCTGGATCATTTGTTGACTGAGCTTACTCCCACATGATCAGAAGTGGTAATTACAGTATGGCTATGTCTACACTGGCGGCTTCTTCTTGCGCAAGGGTTCTTGTGCAAGAAGTCTTGCGCAAGAAAACATCCACACTGCCATGTGCGTGCTGTGCTTTTGCGCAAGAGCGCCCATGGCAGTGTGGACGCTCTCTTGTGCAAGAAAGCTCTGATGGCCATTTTAGTCATAGGGCTCTCTTGCGCAAGAAATCCCTGCTGAGCGTCCACACTGCCCTCCGGCGCAAGAGCTCCTGCACAAGAGGGCTTACACCTGTTAAAAAAGAGCGTAGCTCTTGCGCAAGAAGCCCTCTCTTATCACGCTGTACTGTAAATTTCCTTGCGGAAGAGCAGGTGGGCAGTGTGGACGATCTGCAGATTCTTGCGCAAGAACGGCCTTACTTGCGCAAGAAGCCGCGAGTGTAGACATAGCCTATGTGTGTCAGAGCATTCACTGAGACAGCATTTGCTAATAAAGTTCTGTGATTCCATAGTTCCAATGCACCTTTTTAAAATATAAATAAAAACAAATAACTCAAGGCCATACTGGGTCAGACCACTGTCTGTCTTCTGACAGTGGCCAAAATATTCCATGCTTCAGAAAGAATGGAAAAAACAGGCCCCTGGCAGTCAAAAGTTTAGGGGCACTTGGAGCATGGGTTTATGTCCCTGGCCATCTTGGGCTACGTCTAGACTGCAGGCATCTTGTGCAAGAAGCTTTTTTCAGAAGAGATCTTCTGCAAAAACTTCTTGCACAAGAGAAGGTCCACACTGCAAAAGCACATCAAAAAAGCGATGCGCTTTTGTGAAAGATAGTGTCCAGACTGACTAGATGCAATCTCGCAAGTAAGCAGTGATTTCTATGGACAGAATGGCCACCAGGGCCCCTGTGCTTTTTCCTCTTTCTGTGCAAAAAAACCCTCTTCCCTGTCCACACATGCCTTTTTGCGCAAGAACTCTTGCGCAGAAAGGTGTTCTTCATCGTAGAAAGAATACCAATTGCACAAAAACTCCTCTGTTCCTTCTAAACTGCGTAGTAGCACAGCTTCACAGGTGATTAATGAGCCCCATCCAATCAGAGGCTCAGGGCTCTATGCACGCAGCTGACTGACTGGGCGGGGCTGATTAATCACCTGTGAAGCTGTGCTACCACACAATTTAGAAGGAACTCTGCTTGCCATTATATAAATCCAAATTACACCCAGGCTGTGTCTACATTGGGAAGATTTTGCGCAAAAGCGGCCGCTTTTGTGCAAAATCTTGCCGCCTGTCTACACTGGCCGCAAGTATTTGTGCAAGAACACTGATGTTGTATTGTACAAAATCAGTGCTTCTTGCGCAAATACTCTGACTCTCCCGCTCAGGGATAAGCCCTCTTGCGCAAGTATTCTTGCGCAAGAGGGCCAGTGTAGACAGCAACATTAATTTCTTGCACAAGAAAGCCCGATGGCTAAAATGGCCATCGGAGCTTTCTTGCGCAAGAGAGCGTCTACACTGGCACGGATGCTTTTGCGCAAAAGCAAATCTTTTGTGCAAAGGCACATGCCAGTATAGACACTCTCTTGCACAAATACTTTTAACGGAAAAACTTTTCCTTTAAAAGTATTTGTGCAAAATCATGCCAATCTAGACATAGCCCCAAACTTTGAGTCCTGCATGCAGTTCTGGTTGCCCTTTCTCCAAAAAAGATATATTAAAATTTGAAAACAAAATGATTAGGGTTATGGAACGGCTTTGGAATATCTAGCAGCATTACCAACACTTCAGCTGCCTACTCGGCTCTTAGAAAACATTTAAGGGTAAATTAGAGGTAAATAAAAGCACAGAACACTGAGGCTATGTCTACACTCGCGGTTTCTTGCGCAAGTACGGCCGTTCTTGCGCAAGAATCTGCAGAGCGTCCACACTGACTGCCCGCTCTTGCGCAAGGAAATTTACAGTACGGCATGGTAAGACAGGGCTCCTTGCGCAAGAACTACGCTCTTTTTTAACAGGTGTAAGCCCTCTTGCGCAGGAGCTCTTGCGCAAGAGGGCAGTGTGGACGCTCGGCAGGGGTTTCTTGCACAAGAGAGCGTCCACACTGCCATGGGAGCTCTTGTGCAAAAGCACAGCGCGCACATGGCAGTGTGGATGTTTTCTTGTGCAAGACTTCTTGTACAAGAACCCTTGCACAAGATGTTCTTGCGCAAGAAGCCACCAGTGTTGACATAGCCTGGGAGTCAAGACTGGTGGCTATAAACAAACTTTATGGGAGCACAGGAAACTTGGCCACAAGCATGATAAGTGGATACCTGTGTAAGCAGGGTCAGGATAAGCTCTACCCTGACATCTGGTGGTGAATTGTGTCAAGTGGTGCAAAAAGACTTCAGGGGCTGATCTCATTTGCATAGGCACACCCACCCCACCTAGTATGTGCTCACAGCAGCCCAAATGGTCACTTTGGCCACTGTGGGATCCCCAGTCTCTCTGTTATTGAGGCAGGGGGGATAAAGTGTTGTTACCCTGATTATGTGAATCAAGGACAATGGAATAGTGGAACTGTTCATGACAGATGGATTCGCCATATACTAAGTAGCACTCGCTAGACAAGGGGCATGGGTTCCAAACCCAGTCAAGTTGAGAGAGGCTGGTGATAGATCTTTGTACCTGGTGGTGGGGCCCTGTCTGAGGGCCTAAACAACACCGATTGCACTGTGTTCTTTCTCCACTGTGGAATTTCAGAGCTAATTTGGATTCTATAAGGAGTCTAGTTGTGAGCTGACTTCACTGTGGGCTAATAGTGCACTAGCACTGAGGTTCCTCTATTATGAGCTGAAATCACTGGCTGTGTATACATTGGTGTGATCTTGTGCCAACACAACTGCTTTTGCACAAAAACATACTGCCTGTCTACGCTGATGGGGAGTTCTTGTGCAAGAACACTGATGTTCTAATGTGTGAAATCAGTGCTTCTTGTGCAAGAACTATGATGCTCCCACTCAGGAATAAGCCTGTGTAGACAGGCAACATGAATTTCTTGCGCAAGAAAGCCCAATGGCTAAAATGGCCGTCAGAGCTTTCTTGCGCAAGAGACCGTCTACACTGGCACGGATGCTCTTGCACAAAGGCACATGCCAGTGTAGACGCTCTCTTGCGCAAATACTCTAATGCAAAAACTCTTGCGTTAAAGAATATTTGCGCAAAATCATGCCAATGTAGATGTAGCCACAGTGTGCTGAGGGGAGCCTGGCGCTATACTGTGGAAGAGCTGAAATCACTGTTGCTGTGAGGAGCCTGGTGCTATACTATGGAAGAACTGAAATCACTGTTGCTGTGGGGAGCCTGAGGCTATACTGCAGAGCTACTAGCAGAGCAGCTTGCGGGGACAACCAGCAAGTGCAGGCGGCCAGCAGAGCAGTTTGTGGGGACAACCGGCAAGCGCAGGCAGACAGCAGAGTAGTTTGTGGGGACGACCAGCAGGCGCAGGCGGCCAGCAGAGCAGCTGGCGGGGACGACCAGCGGGCGCAGGTGGCCAGCACAGCGGCTGGCGGGGACAACCTGCGGGCGGCTGGTAGGAGCGGCAGCAGACAGCCAGTGGAGCAGCTGCAGGAGCAACCAGCTGACGGCCAGGGGCGTGGACCGAGATGGCTGGCAGAGCAGGACAGTTCGTGGGACTGCTGAGGCGGCTCACGGGACAGCAGGTGCAGTGTGGCAGAGTGACTCGCGTTGACGACGGCAGCAGAACCCTACGGAGAGGCGGAACCATTGGAGGACCACATAAGGTGTATCAACCCCCGCCCCCCTCCAGGTTGGGATGGTAAAACCCTGCCAGGTGAACTTTTGAACCCTGGGGTGGCACTGACCTGGGGCAGAGACTTTTGGGGTGTCAGACTTTGGGACTTTGGGTGATTTTTGGGTTGCTGGACTCAAGAGACTCTTGGGGTGTTGGACTTTTGGGGACTTTGGGTGATTCGCGGCTGAGGGGTGGGTCTTTGCTCATGTTTGGTCTATGAATCCGAGTTGTGGTGTTTTCCCAATTTAATGCTGAGGTCGGTTACCTCATGTAATTAAAGATTTGCTGCTATACCGAGGCTCTGTGCTTGTGAGAGGGGAAGAATTGCCTCTTTGAGGTGCCCACGGGTGTATGTAAGATTTCCCAGGTCACTGGGTGGGGGCTCAAGCCGGTGTTGTATTACCTTGTTGGAAGGAGATCCCTAGATACTGAACCCGGCCCTTGCTGCTATTAACTCAGCCTGGCAGAAGGGTTACATGTGGCTAACTAAAATCATGCCAGACCACGGATATACCGGAGAGGTTCAACTTGTACTGGAATTAGGGTTGCCAGATGGTTTCAAAAAAATACCGGACACACTTGACATTACATCACAATCTACATGACATCTTATTTAGAAAATGCCAGACATTTATATTTTTCATTTATATTTTCTCAATTTGTTTCCCGAACAGAAAGCTCAAATATTGGACTGTCCAGTTCAAAACCGGACACCTGGCAATCCTACATGGAATTGAAAATATTCTGAGGAAGCACATGGGGATAATTTTTTACACTCTTCCACTGCTTTATTGTGTCTCATTTACATAGTGTAGTTATAGCGCTGCTACAAGGGGGGACGTGGTTAAGTGCTCTCAACTATTTTCCCTTACTCCTGGGCTGTGTCTAGACTGGCCAGTTTTTCCGGAAAATCAGCCGCTTTTCCGGAAAAACTTGCCAGCTGTCTATACTGGCCACTTGAATTTGCGCAAGAACACTGACGATCTAATGTATGATCGTCAGTGTTCTTGCGCAAATACTATGACGCTCCCGTTCGGGCAAAAGCCCTCTTGCACAAATGCTTTTGCGCAAGAGGGCCAGTGTAGACAACCCAGAATTGTTTTGCGCAAAAAAGCCCCGATGGCTAAAATGGCGATCGGGGCTTTCTTGCGCAAAAGCACGTCTAGATTGGCCAGGGACGCTTTTCCGCAAAAAGTGCTTTTGTGGAAAAGCGTCCGTGCTAATCTAGACGCTCTTTTCCGCAAATGCTTTTAACAGAAAACTTTTCCATTAAAAGCATTTGCAGAAAATCATGCCAGTCTAGACGCAGCCTTGGAGAGCTATGTAGGCCTGAATGACTTGTTGGTCATGAACTTTGCTTCTTTTCTCTTGCAATTATGTAGTGGTACTAGAACTTTAGGGTGAGAATTTCAAAAGTGCTTAGATCAGATGGAGTTGGGTGCCTAACTCCTTTAGACACTTATGGAAATCCCTCACTAAATTTCTATTTCTGGAAGCAGTAAGCTACAGCTTACCTTTTAGCTGTCAAAAATTTTACCCCTCCCCCAGTAGTAGCCGGAACCACAATGTTTGGAAATAATCTTGTCTCAGTTTCTCACTCTGTTTATCCTTTTACAAGGGCTCTCACTTTCATTGGCCAGTGACTGATCATCTCTACAGTTCCAAGTAACGATCTATTTTCATTCATTTTTTATTCCATACTGTTATTTCCCCTCTGGAGCAATTCCTTCCTTCTCTGTCCTATGCATAAGCCAAGGTTCCATAAAAATATTTGATCTGACTTACAAGTAAGGTAGTAGCTGTCTCGAATATGGTAAATCCATTCTCAAGACAGATGCTGCATGTAGGATTCTCAGTATTATAGAATACAGTGCGGCAAATACAAAGTATCACCTATATTCCCTTTACTAGCTAACAGTACTGAAGCTTAAGTTTAGTCTCAAATCCACCAGTAGGTATGGCATGTGATTTTTTCTTCTAGCCATAGCACTGGTTGTAGTGCTGAACCAGCATGTTCCAGTTTAATATTTTCAGTTATTTTACAGTTCACATGAACTTTCTTAATAAAGCACAGTAGATCTAATTCAGCTAAAATTTAAGCAGGCACAATCCCCTGAAAGCAATGCAGCTGCATCCATTTATGCTGACACTGAATTTAGCCCAGTATGTCAGAACTAAACAAAAAAATTATCAGATTTACAGGATTTTATAAAAATATGTCCTTGCCAGGCTATCACCACTAAACTCTGATATTTATTATGCCCCAAAAAGGAATTTGTTTTGTACTTTAAAAAATATTATCAATGAATAAAGCTTATCAAGCAATCTAATCAAAAGCAAATCTGACCAATACAAGGGAGTTTGTTCCCAGAAAATACAAACTCCTTTGTAATGTATAAACCAAGTTTGGTTTAGTTACTGAACCATTTATCTAGCTCTGTTATGGAATAAGGGGTAGTAAATGATGAGAGAGAATATATTCTGATCAGCAAAAATGTCTCTTTTTGTTAAGGAAAGAATCAGATACTGTTAAAGGTGTTGTATACAAATGCTCCCAAACCCTGCAAATATTTACATGTATACATAACTGTACAATTGTGTGTAGACTATTGATTCAAAGTATTTTAATGTGACATTTGCAGGACTGGGGCCTTAAATTGTTAAACATAATGAACAGTTTTCTTTAAATGGTTATTTCAGAAATCTGTAAAAAGTCTAATTATCAGAGGAGCTTGAGATTTACAATGCATATGCTGAAAGCAATACAAACTCTGTGAAGAGGCTTGATATGCACAGAATGATAACTAGAGGAAAACTTTTTCCTTAAGGTTAGCACATTTTTTTCACACTTCCAAAAAGTGCTAATCATGTTACACTTGTTATGCCATTAATTGTGTTCTACAGTTATGATGAGAAAGGAATTTTTTTTCCATTCTTACAGAAGCACAACTTCTATGGACTTCAGTAAGAGACAGACAATCATAGAAGTGTAAGACGTGAAGAGACTCATGAGATCAGCTAGTCCAGTCTCTTGCACTCAAGGAAGGATTATGTAATAACTAGACCATCTCTGATAGGTGTTTGTCTAACCTGTTCTTAAAAATCCCCAGTGAATTCCACAGCTTCTCTAAGCCTTAGCCCAATATGTCAGAACTAAAAAAAAAAATAAAGATCAGATTTATAAAAATATGTCATTACCAGGCTACCACCACCAAACTCTATGATGTTCATTATGTCCCAAAAAGGAACTTGTTTTGTACTTTAAAAGATATTATCTGTGAATAAAGCTTATCAGGAAGTCTAATCAAAAGCAAATCTGACCAATATAAGGAGTTTGTTCCCAGAAAATATAAATTCCTTTGTATTGTATAAACCAAGTAACTGAACCATTTATCTAGCTCTGTTATGTGCTTAATGACTAAGGATTTACTCAGGATTATGGTAGAAATGCCACATCCCAGTTGAGTGCCCTAAACAATGAGCTATAGTCTCTCCCTCTCTCTCATACACACACACACATCCAATAGATATTTAGTTATTTGTACAAAAGCACAGCAGCTCCAAGAAGAGAGATTGTGTTCTGATGAAAAATAAAGACAAAAATTCAAAACCTTGAAATTTGTCACAAAATGGAATTCTTCTTTTCCAGCCAGCTCATCTTACAGAATTTTGTTTATTGGATTTAGTAAAAGTTGCAAATGCTTCATATTGCTGAGGAACAGGCCCTCAGTGTAAATTTCTACCTCTGAAATAAAAGAATCAGCACAATTCTGATCAAGATTCATAATGACATTATAAGAGTAAATGCCCATTTTACTTCAATCATATTGCCATCATTGTAGTCTGAAATACCCATAAAGTACCATTTCTTTATTTAAGACATTAAGGCTATGACTACATTGTGGAGCCATTTCCGGATACTTCCAGTATCCTGAAATAGCTATTCCACATCTTTAAATCAGCCCGTTATTTCTAAATAGATTTCAAAATAATGGGTGCGCTATTCTGGCATCCTTGTAACCCTCATTCCACGAGGGCTAAGGGACATTTCTGAGTAGTGCTTTATTTCAAAATAAGCTATTTCGAGGTAAGCATGCAGTGTAGATGCACCTTAAGTGTCCTCTTTCATTCCACAACTCAAGTTATTTCTCTTTGTGCAATGCAGTTGAGATGAAGGCAATTTAGATTTATACATTTTATTCAGATGTTAAAGAGAGCCTGAAAATGAAATAAATTATTGCCTTTCTTCTTTTAATCTCCAACAGCCATCCTCTTAACTTCACAACCTTGCATGTTAGCAAACCTAAAGCAAATCTTATACACAAAGTTTGATATCTTGACTCTGTTCCACAACAATCACAAGCCTTGTTTCATCTGACTCTGAAGGCTATACAATTCAGAAAACTCATTTTCCTAGGGCCCAATCCCATGACTTCCACTCTCTCAGAAGTCAATGAGGAATACCACTTGGGAGGCACTCAGCTTGTTGGACTGTCTCTAAATTGTTAGTTGTTTTGTTAGTCTTTAAGGTGCTACTAGTCATTTTATTGTTTTTAAAGTTTTTTCTAAATTGTTGATATGATAAAATGCTGCAGCTAACTCTCTAGCTGCTGATATATATTTTTATGTATATCACTACTGGAAGATGAAAAAATACTTTGTCACATTGTCTCTTGAGATAAGCATGCAGTGCCCGATAATTTATTACACGGTATAATTGAAGACATAATTGGAACTCATCTGATAATAAATTCAAGAATAATAGTGAACTCTGAAGAAATATTTTTTACAAACTTACCAGCAACATATAGCACTCTCTATAGTCTATATATTTAGCAAGAATATACCTTTGTCATTGGCTTTACTTATCTTGTTAAATACAAATGCAAAGAAACTGCCAATAATGAACAAATAAATGCAGAGGTCTTGATCCTGCCAAGACTTACACAAAGAATATATTTTATGCTGTGGAGTAGTCCCTTCACAGTGTAAGGCTAAGCAGATGCTTATTTTTGGAGGATTGGAACCTTAACTTGTAATAGAGCTAATTTAAAGCATACAAGTAACTGTTTACTTTAGTAGCTTCTGTGCTCTTTTGAAGGTGATAATATAATGTGAACAGTACAGATAACATTAGGAGTATGTCGACACTAGAAACATACATCAACCCAGTACTGCAGTGGTTCATGCCCACACTACCATCCTTCTGTTGGTGGCGTCTGTCCTTACCAGGAGCATTTCCACCAATTTAAGAGGGGTTAGAAGGAGGGGGAAGATGAGAGCTTTGGCTCTCAGCTTCACATGCAGCTACTCACCAACTACCCAGCTGCCTCTGCCTCCCCCACATGATCCCTGCTGCTGGGAACATGGCTGCCAGAAGGAGAGGGAGCTAAGAGCCCGAACTGGCAGCGTCTAGGCAGCTGCCTGATTCAGAATAGACAGCAGCTGATCTGGGAGCCAGGAGTGGAAAGCTGGGGTCCTGCTGGGCTCTGAGCAAAATGGGTGCAGCCCAGCTGGGAGGGAAGACAGTCAGGCTCTATGCAGAGCTCTCCACTAGCTTCAGTGAACACCTGGCTTTCTTGTCAATTTCACTGCTCTAGCATGAAACTGTGAAATTGACAAAAATGGCAGCCAACTGCCTGTGTAAATAACACAGTGTCTACACAAACTGTGTTGCACTCACTACACCATCATTAGCCCTACATATCTTGTGGAGGTGGAGTTATATCAGTGTAGTAGGGCAGTTAGAGGAGCAGGAGCAAGGGTGTAGTGTGTACACTGACATAATTAGGTCAATGTAAGCTGCCTTCTGTCAACCTAACTAGTGTAGAGCAAGCCTAGGTTACAGTTTGTTTGGTAATGCAGCTTACTCTGATCATCTCTCTGAACTATATGACAAGTGCTCATTCATACTAAGATTTATTCATTTGCTTAGGCAGGAGGAGTGGTGAAAGAAGTGGCAGGAATCTTTTGCAAGTGAAATACAAAAGTGGATAACAGATACTTTGTAACACAGCACCTTTAACTTATCTTTCTTAAAATATTGTGCTGTTTTGCTCTGCATTTCAACCTTAGAGCAAGAAGTGTATAAGTCCTTTTTGTCTGTCCATGTGACAGTAAGATTTCTCACCCTCCTCCATTACTGTTTGACAAAAAAAGTCCTTAATAATTGACTATTCTAAGAAACATAGTAGGGGAGAGATTTAAGATAAAATATTTTATTTAGTACAATAGTTGATGCTAGTTACTTAAATCAAATTCACTTACAAACTGTTATACTTTCTCCTAGATGTGCACATTTCTTAAACACAAGATGACACTGTCATCATATTACTTTCCAGAATAGCAACATAAAATGTTAGCTAGTACAGCTGGTCCCTGACTTACGAACGAGTTACATACCAAACACTAGGTCGTAACTCGATCTGTTCATAAGTCGGATTACACTCACTTACGTACGGCCCTGCTGTTTGTAAGTGCAGATTTCATTCGTAACTCGGGGACCAGCTGTATAGGAGGTTGGTCGTAAATACTAATGGTCATAAGTTGATGCATTCATAACTCGGGGACCGGCTGTATGTGATTCACAGAGGGTGGGAAAAAAAGTATTTTAACTATTGAGCTCCTGATATCAAGTGTATCAATGTAAATATCTAATTTCATTGCTGTCTGAGAGTTTTTCTTACTATTTTATTCCCTTTCTACACCAGTCTGGTTAATAAATGTTGTCTACAGGTATATATCATATGTCAGAGGAGGCTGATAGCCAGAAAATGAGTTACGTATCAGGATACATGAAGGAGTACATTAGTAAGAAAGAAAGTTTGTCTTGTAATTCCCTAAAATTGTATGATTATTGTCATGTCAACTAATATATAATAATCTCCCCACTCAAAAATACTAACAAATGCTAGCTATACCAGTCATATTGATAATACATTGAGTTATTGTGGTCAATGTATGTAGTGCCCTGGGCAGTGTTGTGCCCAGGAAAGCTCATGGTACCATCTATATGTTTTGTTAGTCTTTAAAGTGCTACTAGACTATTTGTTGTTTTTTAAAGTTTTTCCTATTCAGATTAGTTAGACTTTATTTCAGCGCCATTACAGCAGGGCATAATATTACTTTCCTTGTCTTTTGCTGTCCCTCTCTTCCAATTAGCTTATATTAAAATACTTTCCTCCCCCCTTCTTTTTCAAAAAAACAATTACAATACACAGTTCTACTGCAGGAAAGATGACCAATGTGTTCATTTCACTTGCCAAAGATATGGTTGCAATAAATTGTCTGTATATATGTTAGTAGCAAAAACAAACAAACAAACAAAAACCCCACACACCACACCTGCCAGATAGCTTGTCTAAAGATATGACATGAGACAAACAAAACTAAAATACATCTTCATTAGGAAAGGGTAAATGAAAATGAATAGCACGTTTGTGCTTTTGCTTTTAGAGAAGGACAAAGGAAAGCAAACGCTAGTTAGAGGCCACATCTCTTAAGAACTTGAGAAAATGTGTGTAACTTTCCTTTCAAAACTGAAATAAAGATTTCCTGGTAGAGTGGTACCATCAGGGTGAGACTTTCTTGTAGCCTCCTCTCCCAACCATTCCCCGCCTAGAAGGATCAGATGTCACCTGTTGACATGAGGGCGCATCCTAGTGCACCACGCTGCTGCTTGCCAGAAGGAAAAGCAGTGCCCGCTCAGGTAGCGCTGGACAGCCGGACGCGGATTTTTCACAAGCGTGTTGTTTTTGTTAATAGGCCGCTTATTTCCGATTATCCGCTCTCCCGCCCCACCCCTCTCATTGCATTAGCTCCTCGCGATGCAAACACAGACATCAACTGCGAACTCTCGGGGATTGGTTTTGTGACCGGTCCCAGCGAAAGGGTGAAGGCGGCCGGGCCGTGCGCTTTTCGGGCTACCAGCTATCGCTGATCCCCACCCCATACATCCCAGACGGGCTTCGTAATGCTCCCGCACCCGTGCGGGGAGCGCCTGCGGTTGGACAGGAGCTCAGGGCTGCAGGGGGTCGGTCTCCCCGCCCCGCGGCGCACCTGTGCCTCCGCTGCGCGGGCTGGGGCAGGCCGGGCAACCTGCCCGCCCTGTGGCGCTGCTGCCGGAGGCTCCTGCTGCAGCCAGCCCCAGCTCACCCGCATGCCAGGTGGCGCCGCAGCCCCGCTCCTGCCGCCCTTCTGGAGGCCCGCTCCGCCCCCGCCCCCCCCCCGGCGGGGCCGGTTCCCGCGCGATGCTCACAGCGGGTAGTAGGCGTAGGGCGGCAGGGCGTTCTCCTCACACGCCCCCGGGGCCACGAGCAGGTAGTCCTGGCTGTCGGCCCTGCGACCCGGCCCGGCCGGGGGGGTGCTCGGCCGCGGCGCGTAGGGGTGGCCGCGGCTCATGCTGCTACCGAAGGTCTCTCAGCCTCTCGCCGGGTGCGGGACCCTGGGTTGGAGCCGAGATCCGGGTGCCCCACTGGCAGCGTCGAGCCTGGCGCTCGCCCCTCAGCGATGAGTCCCGCCTTCGGGCGCCACCGCTGCTTTGGGGAGGCCGGGCTGGGGCCCGGGGCGCCCTCAGGGTCGCTCCCGGAGCGCCATGGAGCCCGCTCTTTCGCCGCCCGGCGTCTCCAGGCAGCTGCGGCAGAGCAGGAGAGCCCGTGGCTCCCTCCGCGCCCCAGCCCCGGCACGGCACCAGCAGCCACAGCAGCCCGCCGCTCCCCGCCACACTGGCTGAGGAGCGCGCGAGCGGAGTTACTATGTCAGTCGGCAGCATCCTCCCCCCCCCCGCCCCCCCCAGGCGTCACTGCCCAGCCTCCGGAGCGCTCAGACGTGAGGGAAAGTTTGGGCAGCCCCAGAGCGACAGGGGATCCGCTGCCCGACCATGGGCAAGCGCCGCAGCGGAGCTGAAAAGGCACCTCACCCTCCCCGCGAAAGGTACCTGCTCCCCAGGCCAGCTGCTGCAGCCCCGGGTTGCGAGAGGAGGCTTCCCTCCTCCTGTGAGGTATTTCGCAGCATATAAAATTGGGAAGGGATTTGCATATAAAACTAATATTCTCCGAGGGGCAGCGCGCAGGAGTGTGAGTTGGCCGCTTTTGGAGGCGCAAGTTAAACACACTTCAAACCGTACCCGCACATGCACACAGGTGAGAGGCAGGCAGCGAAAGAAAAAGCAGTACGCTCGCCATTCCAACGCAAATCTATGCCATGGAGCCAGCTGAGTAACGGTATCCACAAGCACTTAGCTGCAAGGTGAGATTGGGGGCTCCTCCGTCCTTCACCAGCAGGGTTGGTCGCTGAGCTTCTCCAGCCCTGAGGCTCTGTGGGGGAGAGCCATCTTCCTTCTAGTCCCAAGGCTCTGGCCCCCTGGCAGGAACACAGAATTACTGGGGCCAGGTGCCCTTTGCTCTGTGCCCTCTCCTTACCATGGCCCCAGGGCCAGAGGTGCTCAGTTTCTCTCCCCACCATGGCCCTGGCCTGGTGCTTGCCCTACCCAAGTACTTGTGGATACCTTTACTCAGATTTATCATATATTGATATGTGGGTGTTAACATATTCTCTCTAAAGGAGGAGGCATTTAAATTCCTGGCCCCTGGACTTGAGGAGCTTGCTCTCCCTTCCATGGCCGGGGGCTGCAGAAGCTCTGTGACTCTGCTGCAGTCCTGGGTCAGAAATCTGGGCTCTTGCTGAGTAGTGGGGAGGACCTGTATCCCACCTTGCCCCACCTTGTGCACATCACTGCAGTATACTAATTACACTGCCTTCCAGCCCTAGCATTAGCATTCTTGTGAGGTTTTCTACCTCATAAATAAGTCACTGAAGTCAATTGTTTATTGCCATTCCGTAAAGTAGGAAACAAACCCACTTGGACACTGATATGAGTGTCAAGAACTGGATAAAGGAACAAGGGTAATTAATATACCTTTTAAAAATATAATTGAAAGTTCATTTAGTTAACTGTTTTACAAAAGATGGTGAATGGAGGATTTAAAATATATATATATATATATATATATATATATATATATATATATACCGGTCAGCAGTTCAGCGCACACACATGTAAATCTACATTGAAAAAACCAATGAGGCCTCCATTATGCGAACAAAACAAAAACACTCAGTATGAAAACCGATTTTAGTTTTAAACATTTACATCAACTACAAAGTAAGATTATCTAAAAATATACTAAAATTTCTCATTGTAGCATTATGGTCATTGACTAGCATCCATTCCTGATTCCTTTGCAATCATTACCACAATTAGTTCTACTGATTTACATGGAAAGGGAAGCAAACCCTTACTCTTTGACCTAGAAATGAAGTAATGACACACATACTCCTACAAACTCTGTCCCTTTGTTTCACCATAAGATTTTTTTTCTATTCCTTTAATTTCACATTCCTGACACTAGGAGAAAAAAAGATACTGTAATTATTTATGCTGTCATGGTTCTGCAATTTCGCAAAATGATTGTAGCAATTCAAGATGCAAACTATAGCAGAACATTTAGTGAGGCCTAGTCACAATATGTTTTTATTCCATTTCCATGAGGATACTAACACAATCCTTTACTGCAGTAATTTGTACATTTACATTAATACCAAATTATCCTGCAAAATCCTGCAGTGTATTTAAGAAAGAGTACACTCAGATTTACAGCACCTTTCAAGTATTCTTGAAGTAACTTTTAGAAAAGAAAATTTATAACCAGATTTGAAAATTTGTGGGTCTATAAAATGGGTATATTTTAATAAATCCCCACAGAATCCCTCCAACAGTCACATCAGACTTATTAACAGCATTTCTTATGTTGAAAAGGATTAGTAGCTTAATGTCTCTTTGCATAATAGTATCGTGTTATGTAACTTTTTTCAGTCCTGCCTATCCACCTTTACCTCTTTTGAAAAATAGACCTTTATTAAGTGGGTAAAGAAATCTTGTACAATTACTTTCAAAATGAAGAAAGAATGCAGCTGCCCCTGCTATCTACCGGTTACATACTTACATGCGCCTCATTGTGGCATACTGGACATCTGAGACACTGAGACTGGTCTTCTCCCAGCTGCTGACCTACCAGACAGGAAAGGAGATAAAGAACCTGATCCAAAGTTCATTGACCTCAATGGTAGTACTTCAGTGAATTTAAATGGACTTTGGATCAGGTGCTAAACAAACTGCTGCTGTGGTTGCCTAGGCAAATGCTCTCTCTTCAACCTAGCTGCCAATTGCTGGTGAAGGAAGAATACAGCAACTGGCTCCTGAGAGAACATATCATGACACTTATATAAATCCATGGTAAGCCCACATCCAATTAAATGAATAGGCATCAGGTTTAAATCAAAAATAAGGAATTGCTTCACACACAATGTACATTGTATGTGTGAAACTCGTTGCCAGCAGATATTGTGAAGACCAAAACTAAAAGGCTGCGTCTAAACTGGCATGAATTTGCGCAAATGCTTTTAACAGAAAAGTTTTCCATTAAAAGTATTTGCGCAAGAGAGCATCTAGATTGGCGCGGACGCTTTTGAGCAAAAGCACTTTTTGCGCAAAAGCGTCCGTGGCCAATCTAGACACGCTTTTGTGCAAGAAAGCCCCGATCGCCATTTTAGCCATCGGGGCTTTTTTGCGCAAAACAAAACTGAGCTGTCTACACTGGCCCTTTTGCGCAAAAGGTTTTGTGCAAAAGGACTTTTGCCTGAACGGGAGCGTCAAAGTATTTGCGCAAGAAGCACTGATTTCTTACATAAGAACGTCAGTGCTCTTGCGCAAATTCAAGCGGCCAGTGTAGACAGCAGCTGCTTTTGCGCAAAAACTGGCCAGTCTAGACACAGCCAAAGGGTTTTAAAAGAACTAGATAATTTCATGCAGTATAGGTCCATCAGTGGCTATTAGCCAACATGGTCAGGGATGCAGCTCCATGCTCTGGTTGTCCCTAGGCTCTGTCTGCCGGAAGCTGGGAGCAGATGATAGGAATGAATCATTCAATGATTGTTCTGTTCATGCCTTCTGAAGCACCCGCTATTGGCCATTGTCAGAAAACAAGGTATTGGGCTAGATGGACAATTGGTTTGATCCTGTCATGCCATTCTTATGCTGAGTCTCTAAATCTGCCCACCTGTATGAAGGCCTCAGTTGCAAGGAGGGGAAAATAGGAAAATAGCCTCCTGGATCTACCATTATTGCCTTTGGTGCTAATGAGCCTCATGGATGATTTGTAAAGCCTTTCCTCTTTATTTTTCTTCCTTCCCTCCTTCACCCCACATTTGCTATTTTTTTTAACAGCAGCATAACCCTTCTGCCATGTGTTGATGGCAACAAAAACAGCCAGGTTCAGTGTTATAGAAGTTCCCTTAAAGATTTAACTAATGCCAGTTTGAGCATTGATTACTGTATTTGTATGCACAGGCAATACATTTGTAAACTAATTTATATATTGCTTGTGCATTCACAAATGCAGTAATTATACATACTAACATAAAACCCACTGAGCAAATAGGCTGAAACTATAGTAAAGAACAGAATGGTCAGACACAGAGATGTACTCAGTGGCTGCGTCTAGATTGGCATGATTTTCCGCAAATGCTTTTAATGGAAAAGTTTTCCGTTAAAAGCATTTGCGGAAAAGAGCATCTAGATTGGCACGGACGCTTTTCCGCAAAAGCACTTTTTGCGGAAAAGCGTCCCTGGCCAATCTAGACGCGCTTTTGTGCAAGAAAGCCCCGATCGCCATTTTAGCCATCGGGGCTTTTTTGCGCAAAACAATACCATGTTGTCTACACTGGCCCTCTTGCGCAAAAGCATTTGCGCAAGAGGGCTTTTGCACGAACGGGAGCAGCATAGTATTTCCGCAAGAACACTGATGATGATACATGAGATCGTCAGTATTCTTGCGGAAATTCAAGCAGCCAGTCTAGACAGCTGGCAAGTTTTTCCGGAAAAGCGGCTGATTTTCTGGAAAAACTGGCCAGTCTAGACACAGCCAGTTTGTTGGGGGAAAGTCAGCATGGTTTCTGTAAAGGGAAATCATATCTCACTAAACTACTAGAATTCTTTGAAGGCCTTAACAAGTATGTGGACAAGGGGGATCCAGTTGATATAGTGTAATTTCCAGAGAGCCTATGACAAGGTCCTTCACCAAATACTTTTAAGCAACATAAGCTGTCATGCGATAAGAGGGAAGATCATCTCATGGATTGATAACTGGTTAAAAAGATAGGTAACAAAGAGTAAGAATAAATTTATCAGTTTTCAGAATGGAGAGAGATAACTAGTGGTGTCCCACAGGGGTCTGGACTGGAACTAATCTTATTCAACATATTCATAAATGATCAGGAGAAAGGGGTAAACAGGCAGCAAAATTTGCAGAGGATACTAAACTGTTCAAGATGGTTCAGTGAAGCAGACTGTGAAGAGCTTCAAAAGGACCTCAGAAAACTGTGACTTAGCAACAAAATGGCAGATGAATTTTAATGTGGACAAAAGCAAAGTAATGCATATTGGAAAACATCCCAAATATACATACAAAATGATGATCCCTAAATTAGCTATTACCACTCGAGAGAGATCTTTGAGTCATTGTATTCTCTGAAAACATCCATTCAATGTTTAGCAGCAGTCAAAAAAGTGAACAGAATGTTAGGAATCATTAAGAGAGGAATAGAGAATATCTTATTGCCTCTATATAAACCCATGATACTCCCACATTTTAAATACGACATGCAGATGTGGTCACCTCATCTCAAAAAATGTATCGTTACATTGGAAACAGTTCAGAAAAGGGCAACAAAAATTGTTTGAAATGGCTGACATATGAGGAGAGATTAATAAAACGACTTTTCATCTTAGAAAAGAGGAGACTAAGGAGGGATATTATAGATGTCTATAAAATCATGTCTGGTGTGGAGAAAGTAAATAAGGAACAGTTGTTTACTTGTTTCCATAACACAAGAACTGGGGGTCATCAAATGAAAGTAATAGATAACAGATTTAAAACAAACAAGAGGAAGTATTTCTTCACACAATTCACAGTCAACCTGTGGAACTCCTTGCCTGAGAATGTTTGAAGGCCACAATTTTAACTGGCTTCAAAAAAGAGCTAGATAAATTCATAGAGGATAAGTCCATCAATAGCCATTAGCCAGAATGGACAGGAATGGTGTCCCTAGCCTCTGTTTGTCAGAAGCTGGGAATGGGCACAAGGGATGGATCACTTGATGATTATATGTTCTGTTCATTCTCTCTGGGGCACGTGGCATTGGCCACGGTCAGATGAAGGATACTGATGGGTTAGATGGACCTTTGGTCTGACTCAGTATGGCCGTTTTTATGTTCTTATATAGATACACATAGACATAGGCATGGACAAGATCAGATTAAATCCCCTGTGGGCCTGGAACTATTAGATTTTGTGGGGCCCCTATATACAAGTCTATTTCCTAATTTAAAATAAATTCATCACAACTGTGGTATCGTATACTAACACTATACTAAACTTGCCTTTTAATTGAAATAAAGCCATTCTGTGCTTACATTTCAGTCTTAAAACATGTAGAATATAGTTAATTCAAAATTGCCCATTTCTTTCCTTAGATCAGCTGTTATATTAGTTTCTTTCTGGGAGGGAGTTTGGATACAGGAGAAGATTCTGACTTGGGACGGGAGGGAGGGGAGAGTGCAGGAGAAATGTGAGGTACAGGCTCCAGCCAGGAGATACTTATCACAGGTAGCTCCCAGTTGGTGGTGCAGCAGGGCTCAGGCAGGATGCCATCATGCTGTGTACCCATGCCACTCCCAGAAGTGCCTCTGCAGCCCCTGCCAGGGGGCAGTTCTGTGTGCTGTCCAGCCTCCAGGACTGTCCCTGGTCAGTTTCCAGCCAATCGGAGCTGCAGGGTGGCATTTGTGGGCATGGACATCACTTGGAAACACACTGTCCTCCTCCTGCCAGGGGCATGTAGCTGGGAACAGCATGGAGCCATATCATGCACACAGCCTGCCTGAGACCTGCTATGCCAATGGACTTTTAGTGGCACAGAGATTTATTTTTGTGGAGTCCCCCACTATCTTGGGGCTAGAGCTTCTCAAGTCCCTGTGTTAATCTGTCCTTGGGCATGGACACGTCTGCATATTTTCCAAAGTTACTAGTGTAAAATCTGTGGCTTGAAGACCTAGGGTATGTCTACACTTGCCCCCTAGTTTGGACTAGGGAGGCAAATGAAGCATAGCGAAGTTGCTAATGAAGCGCGGGATTTAAATATCCCGCGCTTGATTAGCATATTCGCGGCCGGTTGCCATTTTAAAATGCCGGTCACCCGATTTAACTTGCCGCATGTAGATGCGGTAGTCTGATCTAAAACCCTTCCCTCAAATTCACTGTTACTCCTCATTGCATGGAGTAACAGTTTATTTCCATTGCATGAGGAGTAACAGTTAATTCGGGGGAAGGGTTTTAGATCGGACTATCGCGTCTACACGCAGCAAGTTAAATCGGGCAACTGGCATTTTAAAATGGCAACCGGCCGTGAATATGCTAATCAAGCGCGGGATATTTAAATCCCGCACTTCATTAGCAACTTCGCTATGCTTCATTTGCCTCCCTAGTCTGAACTAGGGGGCAAGTGTAGACATACCCCTAGAGAGTAAAGAGTTCTTTACTGAGTTCTGTTGGGGAAAAAAATGGAAGAAAAGTGTCTCAGAGCTGCTTTGACCCATAGGCATTTATACCGTTTTCCTGTTTTGAACATCTAATTCTGTTAATTCTTATTAGCTCAAGGAGGCATGTTCCCCATTCTTATAATTCTTATAAAGCTTCCAAAGTCAGAAGGGAAGGACAAGAATCAGGGTTCTTCAGATAAATCCTTAAAAACTCCCCTGGCATCAGCAGGCTTTATAGAATGAACAAGCAGGTCATCTATATAATCCCTTCCACACACTCAAGGCATCACTCAATGAGCAGAGAGGATTTCTGCAACTGTACAACCAGCTGTTATGCCTACATTTTCATTAGTGAATATAGTTTCAAGCAATTCAAGGTCTAAAAGCAAGATTCAGTCTTTCAGGCTAACTTGGACATTGCTAGAAATAAAATCTTATTTTTTGTGAGTTAAGGATGAAAGAATGTTTTTTTTTAATGGTAAATAAAGTTTCAGTTTTGGAATTTGAAGAACAGATCAATAGATTTTCAGTGGAGTCTTAATAAAATATATTTCTTAGATAGAAAACTGGTGGTCTAGAAAACATTTGCAGCTGCTCCATGGAGCGCTGGATTCTCCTGTTTATTTCCAGCTACTATACTGCTTTAAAAGACAACTAAAACATGTTCAATATTATTTTTCCATGTCAGCAATTGCTATCATTACCATAGGGATGGCATGCTTTTGCACATGGGATGAGGGGGCCCATTTGATAATGGAGAGAAGAGAAACAATCCATGAGAATCTATTAAAAGGCAATTCACACTATGAAAATGTCTGAGAACAGTATTATTTTGGGCAGACCAATAGACATCACCGTACATCTCACTAGCCTACACGCTTTATCATACACTTAGGCCTGGTCTACACTACATTGGAAGGTTGAAGTAAGACACACAACTCCAGCTACATACATTACGTAGCTGGAGTCAATGTATCTTACATTGGGTATCTGCACCGTCCACACAGTGGGAGGTCGATGAGAACAAGCGCTCCTATCGGCATCCCTTTCTCCTCATGAGGAGCACAAGTACTGGCACCAATGGGGGCACCCTTTGAGTTCAATCTAGTGGGTCTATACTAAACACACTAAATCGAACCCCAGAAGATTGACCGCGGCAGCATTGATCTTCTGCTTAGTGTAGACATGCCTTTAGGGAGGAACTAATGCTGGTAGCATGACCTATCCCAATTCCAACTCACTTGTAGGAATTTTTTTGAAAAAAGTAAGTCAGCCTGTGGCTTACTAGGACTAGGTATCATTTTTATCTTGCTACAACTGTTAAAATAAGACATTTTTACCTGTTTTTTTGTAAACCTCACTTCCTTGGCAAAAGTGTACATGAGTGTCCTGCCACCTCCCAGACTTCGGGTTGTTTTTCATTGTTTTCCGAAGTTTTGTTAGCCTTTTGTTTTTTACAGCTCTCATGGTAAACATTCTTATTAGCATTTGTATTGTAAAAGAAAGACTCCAGAGCTTCTGCATATGAGAAACATGTTGATTAAAATCTCACATTTTATTATTGTAATAAAACCGTTGGCCAGTAACACAATAGGTCTGTGATATTTATTTATTTGATTTTTGAGCTGCTCTGATTCTTTCTGCTTTATCCTGGTCACTCTGAGCCCATCTCTTCATTCCCTTGGTTTCTCCAGACTTGGCTCTAAAATTGTTTGGCTATTTTTTTCTTGTTTCTGCTCTACTGTCCTTCCTCCCACAGTGATAGGGTACTCCATCTCTCAACCTCTGTCATCTATCTGATAAGGTACACATTCTCTCAACCTCTGTCATCTCTCTCTGGGCTATTTGGGGATTTTCTATTTTCCCTTTAAACCCATTTTTTATTTCCACAGTTGGCTGCTATTTCTCACTCCTCTTATTTAAAGCTACCTTTTTCAGTGCTCAGAATGATATACAAGTTCTCCCACAGTTCACTGGGAAAGAATCTTACAGCTGAATGGGTGAGGTTCTGTGGCCTACAAGATGACCATGATGGTCTCTTGTGATCTTAAAACAGGGGCAACATGTGTGGGGCATGAGGTTTCACATCCCCTCCAAATGCATGGGGGGAGAAGCCATTCAGCAGCCAGCAGTGGGACTAGCAGGGCTGTGGGGAGGTGCCAGCAGCAGGGGTCCAGCCTCCTGCACTCATCGGCAGCAATTGGGGAAGCTGAGCAAGGTGGCCCCAGGTCGCTCTGCTCTCCTGGCCAGGACACTCCAACCCAAACTGCCCTGGCTGCAATTTAAACCCATTGCTTTTGTCCTGTCCTCAGAGATGAAGGAGAATATTTTTTCTCTCTCCTCCTTGTAACAACCTTTTATGTATTCGAAAGCTGTTATGCTCACTCTCAATCTTCTCCAGAATAAACAAACCCAATTTTTACAATTTTCCCTCATAGATCGTGTTTTCAAGGTCTTAGCATTTTTATTACTCTTCTCTGGACTTTCTCCAATTTGTCCATATCTTTGCTGAAATGTGATGCCCAGAACTAGACATAATACTCCAGCTGAGGCCCAATAAGTATGGAATAGTGCACAATTATTTTGTGTCTTACTTACAAAACTCCAGCTAATACATCTGAGAGTTATGGGTGTGGGGGTTTTTTCCAAGGTTTTACACTTTTGACTCATATTTAGCTTGTGATCCACTATAACCCTCAGATTCCTTTCTGCGGTACTCCTTTGTAGGCAGTCATTTCCCATTTTGTGTGTGTGCAACTGATTGTTCCTAAGCCGAGTACTGTGCATTTTTTCTTACTGAATTTCATTCTGTTAGGTCAGACCATTTCTCCAGTTTGTCCAGACCTTTTTGAATTCTATTCTCAAAAGTACTTGCAACCCTTCCCAGATTTGTAAATGTACTCTCTATGCTATTATCTAAATCATTGATGAAGATATTGAACAGAACAGGACCCAGAGCTGATCCCTGGAAGACCCTCCTTGTTATGCCCTAAGCTTGACTGTCAGCCACTGATAACTTTTCTCTGGAAAGAGTTTTCCAGCTAATTATGCACTCACCTTGTAGTAGCTCCATTTTGATTATATTTCCCTAGTTTGTTTATGAGAAAGTCATACAAAATATTATCGAAAGTCTTACTGACATCAAGCTATACCACATCTACCATTTCCTCATGATCCATAAGGCTTGTTTCTCTGTAAAGAATGTGAACCTCTGTCTCCTAGAGCTCAGAGTATAGGGTTGTCATCTATCCAGATTTTACCCAGACAGTCTGATTTTTGGCTTTCATGTCCTGGTGTCATTTAGTATTGCTGAGTGCCTGACATGACAGTATTAAATAGCACCCAAATCAAAAGCCTGGTTAACCATAGGGTGGAGAAGATGCCATGTTATTAACCTGCACTAACATCTGCTCAGCTAAGGCCACCTTCTACCTGCAGGCAGACTCTTTGAGATGATCCAGCAGGCAACAGAGGGAGGAGAGGTGCAAATGATGGGTATGGAGCCTTGAGGGAAGAGGCAAAGCAGGCAGCAGGGCCTCAGTGGCTCCATGGTCACCAGTCAGAGAGGTGGCAACCTTATCAAGGTAGTTATGTAGTACCTGAAAACTGTGAAGAAGCTTCTAATTCTACTGCCTTTTATGCATTTGTTCTGAATATAAATGTTTCATCTGGCTGATGTAGACCAGCACCCTTTGCTAGCACGAAGTTCATTTAGGAAGCCATCTTAGGATAGTGCAGTTTTGCTTCACTTCATTCAAACCAATCTTAAATGTGGGGCTGGCTCAGTGGGCCACTTGCAACACAGGGCCTGATTTTCAGAAGTGCTAAGAACCTACAATATCTGAAGTCAATAGAAGCAACAGGTGATCAGCATTTTTTAAAATAAGACCCATGTTATGCTACTTTATGATGCTCACCACCATAATCAACAGTGAGAACTTTCTAGAGATGAAAGAGTGAGTCTTTCAGCTTGAGTGTAAGAGCCAGGTTCTCATCCTATGAGCTATAACAAACTCAGTACTCCTGTGGTTATGTGCAGAGAACACAAGACACACCCACAAGTGGCTTACACCACTCTTTGAGTTGAATTTGTGTCAAACTTAGTTCCTTCTCTTCTGGGGCTAGATGGAATTAAGAGAATTATTGAAATGGTGATTGAAACTGGGGCTAGGGCAATGTTGTACGTATGCCCCTACATATTCAGGATAGAAATGGACTTGAACACTGTAGGGACTCGGGTTGTATCCTCAGTAATGTAGGATAATGAAGCTTAGGGAGGTTAGATTTGTCAGTAAATGTTGGTAAAAGTCCATTTTGCTGTACTGTACACACACAAACTGACAAAAACATTTCCATCGATAATACTCCAAATGTGCACATAGGCAAAAAAAAGTGCTATTTGAGAATGTATTAGTTCGATTTAAAGATATTACTTTGTATATTTTGACATGTGATGTTGGCAGTTTGTTTTTAATAGCTATAAATCTTTAACTTTGAATCTCAATTACTGAAATTAAATTGTTCTATGCACCCTCACCCATAGTTTCCCACAACTGCGAAAATATAAATTGATAAAAATTGGAAAAAAAAAGTTTAAATATTGACATCTGTCAACATAAAAAAATGAAAAATAAATTCTGTCACCCTACCTATTACTGACAGTAATTGTGTGAAAAGGACATCTTATGAGAAGATGTCTTCTGGAGGCTTAAAAACACATGCTGTTGGGTAGGAGTGGTCCTAAGTGATGGTGGGAGAGGAGAAACACTCTTAACAAAGGTATGGGGTTGAAACCCAAACTGTTGTTATAATTTGCTCCCTAGCACTTGTTTGGGTATAGAAAATTGAACTAGAGAGGTAAATGGATAGGAAATCTAGCAAGCAGGTGGGACGAGGGAGTAGGAAGTCTTCTGCCTGTTCAGTGAGTGATAAGCCAAAAATGCCTGCTACAGAGTATGGGTATGTCTACACTAGCTCGTTATTTCGAGCTAGGTAGGCAAATCAGGGAACCGGGGTTGCAAATGAAGCCCGGGATTTAAATATCCCGGGCTTTATTTGCATGTTCCCATCCGGCCGCCATTTTTAAATCCCCCTTAGTCCGAACTAACTGCCCGCGGCTACACGCGGCAGTTTAAAGTTAATCCGAACTAAGTCCTTAGTTAAAGTTAATCCGAACTAAGTCCTTAGTTCGGATTAACTTTAAACTGCCGCTTGTAGCCGCGGGCAGTTAGTTCGGACTAAGGGGGATTTAAAAATGGCGGCCAGACGGGAACATGCAAATAAAGCCCGGGATATTTAAATCCCGGGCTTCATTTGCAACCCCGGTTCCCTGATTTGCCTACCTAGCTCGAACTAACGAGCTAGTGTAGACATATCCTATGACATTTACTGATTGTTATACAACTTACAAATTTCCCAAGAGATAACATGAAATTTATATTACCTTGGGCTTGGCAAAGACTGTTTACATTAATAAACAACACATGCTATTTCTCAATGAATTGTCTATTGGTAGTTTTGTAATGTTTCCCTCGACATTTAAAATGCGTATCAAATTAAAATTGAATCCTTGTGTGTGTTCCAGAGAAAGGTTTTAGAACTACAATGTTTCCAGTCCAAATACATTTTTAAATCATGGAAAAGACAGCATTATGAGAACAATTTATTCTGATTCTTACCTATATCTTATATATGCATTAATTGTCATTGTTTTAACAGCAAAATATGTTAAACTGTATTAATGTTCCTAGAGATTACACTATTTGACTACTTTGGGAATTGTTTTATTTGCACATTCCTGAGCACACCGTCTGAAAGTGTCGCTGTGTTCTCTGCAATTGACAGATCAGAGATGTAAATAAACATTTTTGTTTTGCCCTAAATACAATTTCTAAGAAGTTTAATTTATTTAATTACAAATTAAAATCACATTAAACCATAATAAAGAAGACCAAATAGCTTCATCAATCATCACCCACTGGCTACTCCCCTGTCATCTTCCAATTAATGAAATACTGGTGTTGAGATCTGACACACACAAAAGTGAAGAAATTGAAAATTTGTGTTCCCACCCCAGCTTCCCGGGAGAGAATGAGAGAGCATGAACCACACATGATGGTGATAGTTACCTCACTTAATGCACTGCTAATGTCACTCTTATACTATGGTGATAAGGGTGGTATAAAAACTGTTTTGTAATAGACTAGTACTGTAAGTCAGTGGCACTGAATAATTCAAACACAGCTGTCATAACATAGTTCTGTTTGGCATCAGATAATCAGCACAGGCAGCTCCTAAACTTTTGATCTTGTTTTTAATCTAACAGACTATTTTATACTACTTTTTTTTTTTTGTTACAAAGATAAGGAAAAATAACTGTATGCAGAATGTCAATTTTTCATGTTGTTAACTGGTCGCACTGTTGTTGTTGTTTTATGTTTCAAGAGGAATACAAATGGTTACATTCTATGCAAGATTAGCCACATAAATCATGGCTCTGAAACCACTGAAAATACCTGATACCTTTGGGGAAATGCTAGCCAATGAATACCATGACTGCTGGAAGACTGGATAGTCAGTCTCTTCAGCAGAACGGCAGTGCTTGCATGGAAGTGAACCAAATAATTTTTGCATTGGTGTACCTACAGAGCTACTTGCGCAAGACAGAAGTTTCCCCTCTTCCCCTCCCCCATCCTCCATTCTCTGCAGTTCCCAATCCTTTGGAATGACATGATTTATTTTACACAGTGTAATTAATTGACTTTGAGTAGTTTTGCATCTTTTGAAACACACACCAACACCTACCTGCATTGTATCTATGTTATCAAAGTCAATACAACTGAAACATTGTAATTAAATACACTGCAATTCTATTATAAACTAGCCAAATAGCCCGTCATAAGATGGGATTTTCAGGTCTCTCCTCCATGTCGGTCTTCTCTCCCGAGCCTCGGGTCTCTCGCTCCGTCTCTCTCTCTCTCTCCTCCTCCTCCTCTTGCCTCCCCCCCTCTCTCTCTCAGCTCTCCTCCACCTCCTGCCTCTCTCTCTCTGTCTCTCTCTTTCTCGTCTCCACCCCATCCTGCCTCTCACTCGCGGGACCGCGGAGCCCAAACTGCTGTTTGGGCTCCGCGCTCCCCATGCTGCATGGGGAACGCGGACCCCAAACGGTCGCTTGAGCCGCTTGCTTCCCAGCGGCAGCCCGGCTGAGTGGCGCAGAAGTCAGCCGAGCGCCACTGCGGGAGGTGAAGGGGGGGGCAGTGACATTCACGGCCAGGGGGCGGGGCCTGGAACTGCTGTCACGCTGCACATCACCGCCCCGCCGCCCCTACCCTCCCACCACATGGGTGGGCCTGGCCGCCGCGGGGGAGCAAGCCGCCGTTTGGGCCCCGCACTCCCCATGCAGCACGGGCTTCCCAGAGGGAACAGCCAGCATTTCAGCAACAGCACCACCCAGAGGGAACAGCCAGCATTTCAGCAATAGCACCACCCAGAGGGAACAGCCAGCATTTCAGCGTTACAGACTCTCAGACATTGGGCTACTATATATATGATTATTCATCAGTTTTAAAATAAATATTGTGTTCCCAATGCCAGAGAGTGGAGCTTGCTACTTGGAGAAAAACAAAGCTTCTATTTATCAACCCCCTTTCCCGTTACTGCTAATGAGAAATGTCCTTTATACTATAAGTGAATAGGAGTATTTTTAAAATCAAAACTAGAAAGACATTCTCCCCCTAAATCTAGTTTCCAAGGACCTCAGGAAGGTCCAAGAAGAAAGAAGACATAAAAAGATATTGGACTTTTCTCATGAACACAAGTGGAAATTTGGAGTAATTCCATTGAAGTCTGTGAAGCTATACCATAGTATGGCTAGCATAAGTGAGATCAAAATCAGGTCTATGAACTTTTACTATATCCATCTTTCAGTATTTTACATACATAGAGAAACAAAGTAATACAATCTTCTCAGTATCCCTGGGTCCTATTACCAACTTATTCACCTGATATACAAGTTGATATCTTTCTTATATGGTTTCTCTTGGCACTCAAACCAGTGCATTAGCTTTTCTGTATCTAGCACAAGAAGTTCAATGCACTTCAATTTGTAATCTCATTCTGTCACACAAGCAAAAAATAGGATACTTCTGATCTGAACATTTTTCAGCTATTATAACTCAGACACAATATGTGGCATTTCTCTTGCCAAATCAGAATTAACCCAAATCAATGCCAAAGTTAAGCAAGGAGTTCAAATATTGATAATTAGAAAGTTAAAAATGAGAGAATAGTAACATTGGTATTGGTAGAGAAATGTGTATATGTGTACAGCATATGATATTTTCGGTTTGATATTGTCCTTTTAAGTACTTCCATAATAAACATCTTATGCATAGCAATTGAGCAAATAGGAATAATTTTCTTTTTAATCACACTTATCTCCATAGATAATACATTTCTGATCTGCAGAAGATAACTTCTCTCTTTTGCCTTTCAGACTTTGAAAATTGGCCCACAGGTCTGGAAGAGTGCCTTTTGGTCTTCATCCTTCAATTATATTAACCTTCTTGTATGATATCACTAGGCTGGAAGAAGGCAGCAGCTAAGGTGACAGGAGATTTGCAGGAAGGTGACCAACTCACTTTAGTGAATAGTGAGTAGCTGAAGCAAACTGACAGGATGAAATTTGTTAATTCTTGCAAGTGATAAAATGATTTGCAGAAAATGTAATACATTTCTGAACAGAACAGAGTGCTAAGTATTTAGGATTGACCACCTCTGTCCAGGATCCTGGACAAATTCTAGTTTGTGTCATGACATTCTGTTTATATACTATCCTCCTATGATTTCAGGGGCAGTGTAGGCTGCAGTGTCATTCATCGGTATGTCTTTTTCAGCTTTTCTAATGTCTGGTAGACACTGGGTATTTAACGGTAGCTAGGTGGCGGACGTTCCATCTCAAAAGCCTGATGCTGGTGGGCTAGGGGAAAAAACTAGAGGATATGGCAGAGGACAGATCTAATCTTTCGATTTAATCTATTGATGAAAAGACATTATAAATCCAAGATCAATTATTGTTGCTTTGCATCAAAATGATGTGATAATGAAAAATCTGGGAGTAGTTTCATTGTTTGGATCCTTTGAATGTGTACTTGGATTAGTGTGATCTCAATCTCATAACAAATCTGTTTCAATGGGGCTGCACAGACATCATTTGCTCCTAGGTTCAGAATACCTGCTGTATATGGTGCAGAACCGCAGATTTATAATGCCATCTGACTTGCCCTTCAACCTTCCAAGGTAAATAGATTAATAACTCTGCAGTTTACTAAATGTAAGGGTTTTTAATAATGGCATCGATGTCACTTTTCATAAGAGACGTGTGTTCCTGCAGATATGGATCCAAGATTTTCTTCCCTTTCCTGTTGTGCAGCGTGCCTTTTGGCAGTTACCCTCTATTTCAAGCAATTACATTTAAGTAATGGGGCAATCAGCAGTTCAGATTGCAAAGAACACTGGAATCCAGGATGAAAGGTTTTATTTAAAAACTAAGTAATGTGTTAAACTGCCCTATGGAATAGAATCAAAATGGTTCAACTGTGTGTCATGGGCCATATCTGTAATACTACTAAAGAGCCTCTTTTAGGTAAAGTGGTAGGAGGATCTGAATCTCTCTTTCTCCATTACTTTGTTGTCTCAGAGCTCCAAATAATGGCAGGTGAATATAATGGGAATTAAAAAGTCTAACTGGACATGGATTTCATACAATGTTGTTATAACAAACATAGGCCAACGAAGCTCTCTGCCTTAACATGGAATTTATGCTTATCCATCATCACAAAAAGAGCTTCTTTCAGTGTATAGTGGGCAACATCACTGTAATTTAGGAGTGGGAATGTTTGTCTCAGCACAGTCTGCTCCTGCTACTGTTCATTTTGTGGGCAATTCTGATACCCTAATAGGGTTTAGATGCCAAAGTAACCAGTGACAAACTTAAGGCAGATGAAAGGCTGGAACTTTTCAAACTCTGGGACAAAAAACATACTCGGGTCATAAGTCTTGTAAAATCAGTTTAAATCTAGAAAACATTTAAAATATTAAACAGATCAGTGGTAAATGAAATTAACTGATGTTTCAAAGCTCATTTAGAACTGTTCCTTTTATGGACTCCATACAAATACACCATAGTATTGTCTCCAGTCCCAGTCCAAATCACCTACAGTGTCACTGAAAACAGACTCTGTTCTGGCAGGTGTGGAAGACCACATGCATTTCTTAGGTTTCAAGCAGATTTAATCACATAGCACAATTCAATATACTGACAACCTCATGTGTTTTAGGCCACCCCACAGTAATGAACTGATGAAACATAGATCAGTAATCAATAAAGTATACCTAAGTACGCTGTCAAATGGTCCAGGAGGGGCAGGGTCAACTTTTTCAAGCCGCACACTGTAAATAAAGAAACAATATGGTGTCTCATCACATCCCATTCATCCACAGTTCTGTATCAAAAAGGAAATTAACACCAGGATTTGCTGGAGTCTTTTGATAAATTAGACCCTGCACCCTGGGTTGGGGAAGGTTCAAGCAGTAGGTCTATGGTAAAACAGTATCTTTGAGTATTTTACTGTCTTCTTCATTTTAATAAAAATCGTTGAGTAAAAATCTTTACTATTATAATAAGCCAATTACAAAGCCAATAAAGAAATTTAAAAAAAATAGATCTCATTCATAGTCTCATTTGGAAACAAGAGTTAGCAAAGCTGCAATATCAATCCAGTTCAGCACAATTTGTTTTATGTTTTGCAGCGAGTGTTTACATGCTATTCTAATGTGCTTGCAAACAGTGCTGAACAAAGAAATAAAAGGAACTAAAAGTGAATTAATACAGTAAATAGTAAATCTCATTTTATTTTCAATAAAAATGTGTGCCTAGGGGCCACCTTTGATTTCCCTACAACAGAAATGTGGGTGCATAACAGGATTTTTAGAGCATCTGTAACCAGGGATAATGCAAAAGGGATCCGGGGTAGTCAGTTTATTACTGGATAGTGGGATTAATGAGGAGTGGATAAATATGCATATTAAACAAAACAATAGTGAAATTAAAGTTAAGTATTCTAGCATGACCAATGTAAAAAGAAAAATATATTTGTGCACAATACTTTGTAAAGTAATAATAATAAGCATAATAAAATCACAGTAGTGTTGCTGAGGTCCTTATTTGCCTGCTTTATCTGGGCTGGTTTTGTTTGTGTGTTTGTTTCAATCAATTACATCTGCCTAGAGGATGAATGAATTTGCACAGAGAGCATTTCAGGAAAAAATTAGAGATTTTTTGATTGATCAGTCAGATTTTTTGCCATTCCATTTTCCATGCTGCTTCTTATCCTATGCTGCGTAGTGCACAGGTTTTTTGTCATTTACTGGAAAATCAGCTGAACACAAATTGTATGAAAAATGCAAAGTAGAGGCACGTTGCACACAGTAGTGTGTGCTTCTGTTGCATGGGGCATCATTTGTTCTGTGCAGTTCCAGAGGCCTTTCACTTAGTTTCACTTGCGCCTGATTCAGGTAAATGCTTTCTAAAGTCAAAAGGAAGCAAGCTTGGAATGCAAGCTTCAAGGGGCCTCCGAGCTTGGCCCCGCATGAATACTATATGGACCTAACATAGTACAGTATGTGGATTTTAATCCTATGTGGATCCTCTGAACTCTCTCATGGCTTAATCTCCTCTAAAAGATTAGAAAAAAAATCCTATTTATTTGTCATAAATATATGAACAATCATATTTCAATTCTATATGATGTGTTTAAAAGTAGCGCTACCAGACTATTCCATGCACGTCAGCATGGTTTCCATTTACTGAACATTCATTTTGGCAGATACTTGTAGCTGAAAAATCAACTCCTCACCCCTCTCCTCTACATTTCTTCAATAACACAAAAACGAAATATAAATCCACAAGACTACCTGAAATTGTGCATACTGAGTCATGTAGGCAACTCCTTTCATGCACCTTCTGTATTTGCTCATTGTTTGTTCCCTGGATATATATTCAGATCTATCGATGTTGATGGGTAAAAAGCTCTAATGACAGAAAACACTGTTTGCCAGAAGCTGGGAATGGGCAACAGGGCATGGATCACTTGATGATTTTCTGTTCTGTTATTCTCTCTGAAGCACCTGGCACTGGCCACTGTCAGAAGACAGGATAGTGGGCTAGATGGATCTTTGATCTGAGTTAAGCTCAGAATTGTTGGCAGGGATTGGAGCTTTATTAGAAATTGCCTCCACTGCCCATAATGCATAAGGCCTTTCTTATGTTAATTGACTCTTCAGTATAGGGTGTCACTACCAACCTTGATATTCTTTTTATTAAACTACCCTCATAGTGTTTGTTAGTACACCCCACGGACAAGATTGGGTGGTATGGGAAAAGGATTGTTCAACAATTTCAAAAATATGAGTTTTAGGTCCAACCCTACAGACACTTATTACCCTGCATACTGGTGCTTAGTATCCTGAGTAGCTTTATGGAAACCCAGTTACTTCTATGAGATTACTTGTGAAATCCTCATCATATTGAAGTCAATGGGAGTTTTGCCATTTACTTCAATGGGGCCCAGATTTCTTTTGTGTATGCAAGAGACCCGAGCATTTAGATACTTGTCTATATACTGCACGTGCTCCAGGTCAGGATCAATGACTTTGTATTTGGAAAACACAGTGTAGATAATTAACTCATACCAGAAAACTCCGCTGTTGCAAGTAAATTATTTTTCCCCTGCTTATGTGGCCTTCCAAAATTATTTGTAAAATAATTTTATAAATGTGGTGTATGTCTTCTCAGTGGTACCTAGGCATTTATTTGATGGTATAATGAATATTTAAGATGATGCATTCTGAAGAGCTCAGAGCAAAATACAAATCCAGCTAGCCTAGGACTTCAGGTATTTTTGTTTAAGGTAAATTTTATAACTTCTCATTCCACACTCCTGCAAACATTTGGATATTTTTTACTTAATTTCACCAATGTAAGTATCCCAATTGAGTTCAATAGGACTACACAAATGCACAAATTTAAGATCAGAATTGTTGGCAGGGACTGGAGCTTTATTAGGAATTGCCCCCACTACCCAATAGGGATTCTTCACACACTCCTGTGTTTTCAAGATTTTTGAAGTTTACTTTTAAATAAACAAATGAGGCTTCTTCAGCTGTTTCTTCTATTTTCCCCCTTTAAATCAGGTTAGCTAATACACCCTTTTGTGGAACTTCTTGTTTCATTCCCTTTATTGCCAAGGGAAAAATTCTAACATTGTATCCCAAATGTCATCCACTACGGTGTTTGAAAAGCAGTGGACTTTGTGGGAAGTGCAAATCATGCCAAACCAACTTAATATCCTTCTTTAACAGAGGTAATGACCTAGTAGATAGGGGGAAAGCAGTATATATGATACATTTTGATTGAAGGGTATCTTTGGCACAGTCTCACATGACATTCTCATAAGTAAATAAGAAAATGTGCTCCAGATGAAATTACTATGAGGTGGGTGCATATCTGGTTCAAAGACTCTACTCAAAGAGTAGTTGTCAATGTTTTGTTGTCAGACTGGAATGGTATATCAAATGTGGTCCCACAGAGGGTCTATTCTGGATTAATATTTTTATTAATCACTTAGTGGAGAGTCTGGCTATGTCTAGACTGCAGAGTTTTTCCAGGATACCAGAGGTGTCCAGGGAATGCATCCACTTTTTCGGAACAGTTTCCAAAAAAGTGGGTATGTTTTTTCAGCATCCCTGTATTCCTCTCAGTGAGAGGTATAAGGGATGTTCCGAAAGAGGAGGGTTTTCTGAAATTTGGCCCCATGTAGATGGGCCATATTTCGGAAAAGCCTCTTCCAAAAAACCTGGAAAAAGATATGCAAATTGTAGTTTGCAATTTGCATATCTTTTTCTGAAAAAACCCACAGTCTAGACATAGCCTCTGTGTATGAAATCACCTGCACAACTATAAAATGGGGAATAACAGGCTAGGTTGTAGTATTGATGAAAAGGATCTGGAGTTTATAGGGGATCACAAATTGAATATGAGCCAATAATTTGATGCAGTTGCAAAACAGGCTAATATCCTTTCTGGGTGCATTAATAGGAGTATTGTATTTAAGACCTGGGAGTTAATTGTCCCTCTCTACTAAGCACTGGTGAAGCCTCAGCTAGCATTGTGCATCCAGTTCAGGATGTGACACTCAAAAGCAGAAAGCAAATAAAGGACCTCACATTTATTAAATCTATCCCATGATTTTGGGATCTTGAGACAATCTTTGAATGCTTCAATTTGGCAATACTGAAACTGTAAATACAGTTTGTAAATACTGTTAGTGTCTTGTTCGTGCTCCTTATTGAAATCAGTGTCAAACACATACTACTTTCAAAGGAATTTGGAGCAGGTTCTTATGGGGGCAAATGAAAGTTTATGGTATGAAAAAAGAGATAGCATCTCAGTTTATTTACAGTCAGCATTCTTTTTAGAGGTTCTTCATCCCTGTAAGCTCAGTCTCTGTCCTCCCCCAGTTATGTAGCAGTACCAGTTCTTCTGAGCACATTGTATCCATGCTCTATATACAAGACTGGTTTCCTAAAAGCCTAATTTAGGGTACGTCTACACTAGCTCGTTAGTTCGAGCTAGGTAGGGTAATGAGGGCAACCGGAGTTGCAAATGAAGCCCGGGATATTTAAATGAGGAATGAGGATATTTAAATTGTGGAATGAGGAGTAACGGTAGTTCAAATTAGGATCTTTAATTTGAACTACCTAGTCTGTGCCGCGTGTAGCCCCGGGCACGGAGTTCGGACTAAGGGGGATTTAAAAATGGCAGCGCCCGGGAACATGCAAATGAAGCCCGGGATATTTAAATCCTGGGCTTCATTTGCAACTCCAGTTGCCCTCATTACCCTACCTACCTCGAACTAATGAGCTAGTATAGACATACCCTACGTTTTGATTTTAGCAAAAGTAAATCCTGCAGGGCTTCAACAAAAAGTATCTTTTGCATGTTGAAAACAGTCAGTTCTAGAATTCCAATACAGGTAGTTTATTATCAAGCTATGATGGACAAGAGGAGTGCTGTCCTTTTCCGAACATCCCAGCATTCAGTAATCAAAGGTTTAAACCTGGTAGCTAAAAAAATGTTGGCAGGAAGCCAGAAGAACCAATGAGAAAGGAAGTGTTGAGATTTGAACTGAAAGGGGTACCTGCCTGCTGGTTTTCTTTGTGTGAATTTAAGCCAGGAGCTGGGGGAACAAGGTGAATTTAACCAGGAATGACTACCATGCCTACAAAGAATACCGGGCATGGAAATGGACAGGACCTTGAAGCACAGATATGTGTGTAGATAGAGAATGGCTATTCAGATGCGATCAGTTATTTTCTTTGTTTTGTTGTTTGGTTAAACTCTGTACTAAATCCATGTGCCCCTCCTCTGTGTGCTGTAAATTAAAACTGTATCCCAGGAATTATTATTTCAAAATAAGGGGCTTCTTACTCTGACTTCGGTAGCCCTCATTTCACGAGGACTAAGGGAGGTCAAAGAAAGAGTGTTCTTCCTTTGACTTCCTGCTGCGTAGACAGTGCCTAAAGCCGAGTTAAGTACTTGGACTTCAACTATGCAATTAACATAGCTGAAGTTGTGTATCTTAACTCGACTTTAGCCCGCAGCATAGATGTACCCCCAGACAGCAGGAAAGCGGGTGTCAGTGTCATGGTCAGCACACCAGGGGGACAACCCAAGGAGACTTCTGTGCCTACTTACCTCACACGATGCTTTAATGTTTGTATAGGGGATTTTTATCCTTGGATGGAAGATGCTATAGCAATTCAAAATATTATGGTCATCACCACATTTCTCCTCTTTTCTCATTGACTCATAACTTGCCATAAATGTTTAACAATGTGAGTGCTTCATGGAGCCTCTCTGTTGTTACAGTGACACTAATATATACACAAGACATTTTCTATCCCAGACTGAGGATCCCTGGGGATTTAGCTTTTCATTCTCAATAATGAGTTTATACCAAGCTATCTGGCTGTAAATCAATGAAATAATCCTAAAGCAAACACAAAACAAAAAGGTTAAAAACATTAAAAATAGATCTGAGCCCCGATGATCAAAAATCAGCAGCCACTCCGCCAAGAAAGGCAGTGAGCAATAACCAAGAAAGTGAAACAAGGTGGGGGAAAATGAAGTGACACAGACAGGGAAGTCTCACATCAAGCCTTATGGTTGACTATTGAGTGCCTCTGGCATAGCCAGAGCTGCACAGATGTAAAAAACAGACTACATCTATGGAGCTCCATTTCTACAACTGCCACTCTGTCAGTGATATTCAATGGGGTTGTCCTGGGTAGCTGAGATCAGAACTTGGTCATCTCAAAGAGGTTTCAGAAGATTGTGGGTCCTCCTGTGAGCAACCCAGTTAGAGAAACGTGAAAGACAAAAGTTTGCATTGCAAGGCCAGAGGGACCAGCAGAAATGGTACAGTTCTAAGGTATTAAACAAAACTTATTTTGTGTACCCACCATACAAAAAGGGAGGAACTGGTTGAGAATTTGAACGTGGAAGTCAGCTTAGGTGAAAGTGATAATGAAAGATAGAATTCATGATTCTTAGGAAAGGTAGGAAGGAGAACAGCAAAATAAATGCAATAGATTTCAAGAAGACAGACTTTAGCAAACAGGTAGTTGGTAAGGTCCCATGGGAAGCAAATCTAAGAGGAAAAACAATTGAAGACAGACAGCAGTTTTTGAAAGAGGCATTATTAAAGGCACAAGAGCAAACTATTCCACTGCACAGGAAAGATGGGAAGTGTGGCAAGAGACCGCTCTGGCTTAACAAGGAGATCTTACATGATCTAAAAATCAAAAAAGAGTCCTACAAAAAGTGGACACTACATCAATTTAGAAAGGATGAATACAGATCACAAAAGTATGTAGGGACAAAATTAGAAAGGCCAAGGCACAAAACAAAAGTCAAATTAGCTAGAGATATAAAGGATAACAAGAAAACAATCTAAATACACATTAGAAGCAAGAGGAAGACCAATGACAGGATAGGTCCATTACCTAATGAAGAGGGAAAAACAACAACAGAGTTGCTTAATGATATCTTTGGTTGGTGGTGCTTGGATGCCTAGCATAGTGAACACTGGTGAAAATGAGGTAGTTTCAGAAGGTGAAATAGAAGAATGAACAAGGCTTAAATTACTTAAACAGGTTAGAGGTCTTAAAGTCTAAGGGCCATGAAATGCATCCAAGAATACTCAGAACATTGGTTAAGGAGATATCTGAGCCATTAGCTATTATCTTTTGAAAAGTCATGGACTACAGGAGAGATTCCAGAATATGGAATAACTTTAAGTCAAGTCTCCTATATAATTGCAGTAAAAGGAAATGAAAATATTGAAGTACTGTGAGTCAAATTTACCCTTACATTCCACTGGCTCAAAACAGTGGAACTCAGACTACAATTCCATCAACAATATATTCACAAAACGGTGCAAGCTATTGGAATCTCAACTGTTCTGGGGCCTAGTAGGTGTCGAAGCCAGGCTGCCGGAGAGATACATCTTCCAAGCACAGCACACCATAGGGGCTCATGGGCATCAGAATCTCCAGCAGGAGCTAGCGAGCACTAGGAACTCCAGTCAACATTACTACCTTCCCCCTGAATGGCACAAACAGAATTGTTTTGGGGCATTGGGTTCCATCCACATTTGCCCTTTCCCATCACATCCCATGACTCTTCCAGGCCCTATACCTAGCAACACAAGTTCCAGAAACATTCATGGCTAATGTTAATAGTTAAAGTTTTCCATAATCATTTTGTGTGAAACATGCTGAGCCGATTAAATAAAATTCAGTGACAGGGAGATAATTTATCAATTGTAAGTTGAGAATAGAGCTGCTAAAGCCCCAGGACAATTTAAGATAATTCTTGCATATTAACTGTATTAATCCTGTGAAAAAGCATAGAGGAGTAAACACTCTCTATTTAATGGAACAGGGACACTGGCAAAAAAAGTTTGAGAGGAGTTATATAATAACTGAATATAAAATTTATTTTGGGAACTGAATGCTAAAACTTCAGAAATAAAACCTTTTAGGCAACACATGTAACCATAATATTTTTTGCTGAAAGGGTGCAAGGCAGAGAGAAAAAAGTTGTAAAAGTAAATAGTCTCTAAGGATTTAATATTAGGATTTGGTTTGTTCCTTATCAAAGGGTTGTTTTTTAGTTGTACACTGAAGAGGTGATATGCTGCCAATGAGAGTAAAATGACTGCAGATATGGTGGTTTGGGAAGGGGGGACAAGAAAAGGGGAGGAGGGTTAAATATCCTGGTCAAGCTAGTGATAATTCCATTTTTAAAAGACTTCTAAAATTTTCTGATGCTAATTACCAGGAAAGTTGCAACCATCTAATTAAAATCACCTAAAGTTCAAATTGCTGTCCAGTTTTACCCCCTGATTGCATCCATCTAACTCAGTATCCTGTTTTCCAACAGTGGTCAGTGCCAAGTGTCCAAGAAGGCATGAACAGAATAGGCAATCATCAAGTGATCCATCCCTGTTGTCTATTCCCAGCTTCTGACAAACAGAAGTTAGGGACACCATTCCTGCCCAATGGACATTGATGAACCTATCCTCCATGAATTCATCTGGTTCTTTTTTGAATCCTGATATAGTCCTGGATTTTACAACATTCTCTGGCAAGGAGTTCTCTAGGTTGACTGTGCATTGTGTAAAGAAGTACTTTGTTTTAAACCTGCTTCCTATTAATTTTATTTGGTGACTCCATAGTTCTTGTGTTATGGAATGGATTAAAGAATTCTTCTTTTTTCACTTTTTCCACACCAGTCATGATTTTAGAAACCTCTATAGTATCCACCTTTGTCATCTCTTTTCCCACCTGAAAAGTCCTAGTCTTATTATCTATCCTTGTATGGCAGCCATTCTACAGCCCTAATCATTTTTGTTGCCCTTTTCTGAAATTTTTCCTACACCAAGATATCTTTTTTTGAGAGGTGACCACATCTGCACACGGTATTCAAGATATGGGTGTACCATGGATTTATATAGAGGCATTAAGATATTCTGTCTTGTTCTCTATCCCTTTCTTAATGATTGCTAACACTTTGTTTGCTTTTTTACTGTTGCTGCACATGTAGCCTTGTAATTGTGTAGTAATAACTCAGTTAGTTATAATGAATGTATGTTATAGCAAAAGGTTTGGATTAAACTTAAACACAAGATGTAGGTCTCAGACAGGCCAGGCAGCTTTGTTAACTTAGCTCCAGCTCTGTCTGATGTTAGCATATTCTGATGTTAAAGTGAAGGGATGGAATATTGTAATGCATAGTGATGTTAGTATTAGATAAAGCCTTGTAATTGATAAAAGGAAGTTTAATGTTGACTCTGTAACTTTGTTAAAGTGGCTAGAAGTACCCTTTTGTTCTATGCTGCAATTATGTAAATGTATTTTTTGTGTGAATGAGAGAGAGAATGTTTCAGGAGAGATAAGTATGAAGGCCACTACATGCCCAAATGGTCAGAGGAGGGGCTGGAGACTCAGAAGCACAAAATAATTATCCACTAAGCTAAAGCACATTGAAGACGCAAACTGGACTGAGGCAGATTGACGAGCCCTGAAGTTAGTGGCAAGCACCCCATGATAGGGAACCGATAACAAGTTTCACCAGAAGATAAACCCAGGAGGGGTCGTCAGCATACTGATACCAGATGACTGCAAGAACAACCTCCAGATAAACATATGTCACAGAAAAACTGATTGTGTTGCTGAATGACTGATTAAGGCCTGACAAGGCAAAATGCATAGACTCACATGGAAGGAAAATCCTATAAAGGATGGGGTGTCATGTATGGTTCTTCGGGTTCTGTCCTGCTATGACCATAGAGCATCAGTCAGGACTGACAAGAACCCAGCTCCTCCCTCGTACTCAACTTACCTGGCCAATAAGTTGGGTTGAGCAACAGCCTGATAACTATTCCATCAGTAGGAATAGTTTGTGTGTGTGTGTGTGAATGCATATGCTACTTTGTTATATTATCAATAAATGCGACGTGTTGCCTTATCCCCCTGAAAAAAGTCCCATGTGCTTCTTTTAAGCATAACACACATTCAGTGGATGTTTTCAGAGAACTATCCACAATGACTCAAATATCTCTCTCTTGAGTGTTAACAGCTAATTTAGTCCCCATCGTATTATATGTATAGTTCGGATTATGTTTTCCAATATGTATTACTTTGCATTCCTTTTCATTTATCAACATAAAATTCATCTGCCATTTTGTTGGCCACTTACCCAGCTTTGTGAGATCCTTTTATAGCTCTTCACAGTCTAGTCTGAACTTAACTATTTCAAGCATCTTAAAACAACTCTTTTGATGTCTGTTTAGCTTTCAATTTGCTACATTACAGTGCAGTAAGTTAAAGGACCACACGCTTCTCTGTTATTCTAATTAAACTCTGTAAGACAACTGAGCTTCATAACTCACTGAGGACTGCATTTGGCTCAAGGATATGCTTGCATGCTTCTCAGATTTTTTTTGTTTGTATAAATTTAACTGTGAGAATTAGAGTCAGATCCTGACTTCAGTTACATCAGTGTAAATCCAGAGTAATTAAAATGATTTCAATTGACTTATTCTAGAATCAAATCTGGATCTGGACTGTCATCTGAAAACCATCTTGAAGTGGTTGCTACATTGACCATATATGGTCAAGAAAACAGGAATCTTTTTGCTTGCATTTGAATTCCATACTATTTTTTCATGTGCTGCTATTTTCCCCATAATCCCATATGTTTCTGAGTCACATGCAGAATATTATTTTTGCCATGTGGAATAGTGCACTCTAGGTCACACATATTCATCCTTCATGAAGCAACTTGTTCTTTTCTGTAGTTTTGAGAGTTATTTTTACACTAATATTCTGTCATTTTACAAACATTTTTCAAATTCCTCCTTTGGGGGAGGTGGAGGCATAGAGTACATTCTACTTTGGAATTAAAATAAATATCCCCTAAAGAGGACGGAGGCACAAAGCAAAGAAAGTGAGGGAAAACACAGTTTTTACTTCACTTCCTTAAATTTCATATATTCAGCCACACTTGTACAAAGTGAATGTAAAATGTTACCATTCTGATTTGCTGTTGATGAATTCATCTCTCTACTAATAGGGTTCCAAGTCTTTTAGAAGAGGATTTGTTTATATATAACACCTACCTTTCATCATTTTTTGAGTGTGAATAGAATTATTTTAATTCTGTGAAAAAGCTATTCTGCTTCTGACGTTCACGTAATCAATGTGAGTAACAAACAGGTCACTAAATAGGCAGTGACAGGAGTGAGCTGAGCTAAGTTAAAAAAACAATAGTATTACCATGTGTTGTATCTCCAAAGGTGCTCTAAGAACCACATTCTAAAATCTCTAATGGATACTGAAATTATTGGAGATTGAAATGTTTCCTACAATCACTCTACTCTCTCATATTCTAAAAAAACAACAAATGGTTTGGTAGCACTTTATAGACTAACAAAACATGTAGATGGTATCATGAGCTTTCGTGGGCACAGCCCATCTGAAGAAGTGGGCTGTGCCCACGAAAGCTCATGATACCATCTACATGTTTTGTTAGTCTATAAAGTGCTACCAGACCATTTGTTGTTTTTTTCTGTAACAGACTAACTCAGCTACTCCCTGAAGCTCTCATATTCTATTTTATTAATTGAAGAACAAACAGAATAAATGAAGTCTGTGTGAACATGGACATGAACATCATGATTTTGACTTTTTACTTGATTGCACTGGTCTTACGGTGGTGTATCTCCAACAACAACAAGGTAGTTTCAGCAATGTAAACCAGTATAACGCAATGGAGAATCCTACCTGTTTGAACTTTGCAACATGTTTCTTCTCGTTTTGCAACATGTTTCTCCTCATTTTGAATTTCAATAAGCTTCTGTTACATGGAGAGAGTCATATGAAAGCCATCCGATGGTTAATTTCACTGGAGCTCAAGATTCTCGACTATTCAAATAAGAACGTTGTAAGATTAGGTTCTTTATATTTGCAGTGATTTCAGGAGAGGTGAATTAGTCCACTGAGTTTAAAGTCTTTTGTTGTATTTTTAGTTTAAAAAACTCTTAAATTATTGTGGAAAGATAAACTGAATAACACCTGCAATAACTGAGTAATTTGACCATTCCCCAAAATATAACTTACAACAACCCCTCCCCCAGATTTTAAATAATTGTTTTGAAGAGGCAAAACATAGCAGTACTGTATATATGATGGCACCTTTCAGTCTGAACAATCCTGAAATTCCTCCCAAGCCATTGACAGAGTACTGAACACAGCCAACTCAGGAATGTCTAGCAGCAGTCAGCCAACACACAGTGGCACCATTGCACTCAACGGCAGGACAAGAAAAGAAAGTTTGGCAAGGGATACTGGATGCAATGCTATGAGGTCTTTGTCTATGTAGCACAGATAGGATGTCTTTGCATGTAACAGACAAATTCCATAGTATGTTCAGTTTAAAGGCCAAGTTGATTACACAAGGATTTGAACCTGTGACTAGATATAACTCACCTATTACTCTGGCCACTAAGTTATTACCTCGACTTAATGTAATGTAATGTACCCATAAACTCCACCATGAAGCCTCCAGGGGTTTCATGCCAGTCCCAAGCCTGGATAAAGGAAGAGGGTTGGTTAGATGAGTGTCGATGTGCTGATCGCGGGCACTGAGCCTATCGTTATTGCTAATGATTATGATGATGAATGTACCCATACATTACTATGCCAGATAGTCATGAGATCATCTGTGTGAAGCCAGTTTGCTTGGGCTTTGCATAGGGGACAGAATGCTAGACTGGTACTTGGAAAGCTTGTTCTTGGCTCTGTCACTGACGGTTAGGGTTAATGACACTGACCGTCCATGTAAAGTGCTGTGAGATTTACTGATGAAGATCACCATGAAAGAGCCAGTTATTATTTGATCCAAAGAGGGATTAAAAAGTCCCCTCCCCCCCCCCGCCCGTTCATCTCCACAGGCAGCTAACTGAAACAGTGCCCTTTTAAAATGCATTATTTCATTGTGAATCATTTAACAGAAACCTGGCTACTCTGGGACTGTGAGCAAAACTTAGAAATGTAGGTGGAGTCTGAACAGTGTACTACCACTTTCCACAATCTGTTCCCAGCATGCATCTTTATTCTCTAAATTTGCAAGGCATGCAAGGAATCTCTATAAATGCTCCACTGACCACAACTGGAGAACTTCCGTTTAAGTGCATTCAAAACAGCCATTGCAAATGGTATCTTTGTTATTGGGGAGGAAGAGGATAGGGGAGAGAAGTGCTACAGTTATTTACTCTAGTATAAGAGCCAATGGAATTAGTAATCCAGATTTAGGTTTGTTACTTTATATATGTTTGGGAAATGGTTGACCTCATTACAAGTGCCCCTATGTGGCCAGACTGGCTCTGCTGCAGTTGCTTCAGTTTCCTCTTTGCCTCAAGATCCTTATGAAGACCACACATCCCAAGTATTCAAAACATTCCCCATTAGAGGGCCCAATGTATTAGACTGCACAGAATCTTTCAAAGTAGAACTCAAACACTACAGTCTTCACCCCTGGGAAATTTAAAACCTACAGTAAAAGGTTCTTTAGCCATATAAATAAAAAGAAAACAAGGAAAGAAATAGCACTGCTAAGCATTGAGGATGGGGGTGGAGATTAAAAATAATCTAGGTATGGCCCAACACCTGAAGGAATATTTCACCTGTTTTTAATACAAGTAATGAAGCACATGGGGGCCATGGCAGGGTTGCTAATGGGGAAAGGATGTGGAGATAAAAATTACCACATCCCAGGTGGAAGTTAAATAGTTTAATGAGACCAAATTAGGGGGCCTGGTCATCTCCATTTAAGAATATTAATGGAACTGGCATGAAATTGCAAGCTCAATAGCAAGGATTGTTAGAGAATCTGTACACTTAGGAGTCATACCCTATGAATGGAGAATTGCCAATATAGAACTGATATTACGTGACACATGGCCAGAAAGGGTTAAGCAACTCACAGGCTAATTGACTGAGATTCAACCTTTAGAGACATGTTAGAAAAGATTGTAAATTTTTATTAGGTCCATTCCATGTTAGCTGGCCTAGAACTTAGAAATGCAGACCTGTATTGTTAGAGAATAAAAGGTGATACCAATTCTATGTGTTTACTTACATCTTGTTAGATGCTTCAGGGGGTAGACGAGTTACTCTGTACAGGATAAACTTAAAAAACAACAAAAGGTCCAATAGCACTTTATAGACTAAGATGGTATCATGAGCTTTCGTGGGCACAGCCCACTTCTTTAGATGACCGGAATTATGAGTTTAGGATGTTCAGACCCAAAATAAATAGGGAAGAAGTAGGGAGGAGAGGAAAAAGAGAAGGGGGCAGGAAACAAGGAGCAGAGGGAATAAAAATATCAAAGGGAAAAACAAGTAGGCAGAGCTGGTGCCATGAGCACCTGAAAATTGGATAGTGAAAAGGAAGCAGATGAGGATCAAAGGGAATTAACACAAGAATTCACACAGAGAGCTGTTGGCACCTTCATTGAATGTTAGGTTTGTAATGTTCCAGCCAGCCATTGTCCCGATTGAGGAGATGATGATCAGTGAGAATTGAATTTATAGATAAATTGTAATTCCAATGCCTCCCTGTGTATTTGACTAATAGAACTGGTTTATGATAAAACCACCCCCCTCCCGGGACCTCAATCACAGCCTATATTTAAGAAAGGACAAAAAAGTCATCTGGGCTCATTAGTTTGACCTCAATTGTATGCCAAGTCTTAGATCAAATTTTGAAAAATAGAGTGGTTAAGGACATAGCAGTAAATGATAATTAAGATGAAATACGGGATAGTTTTGCCAAACAGATCATGCCACACCCACATGAGCTCCTTTGATAACCAGGATAACTGATTTTTGAGTCGAAGGAAATGCAGTTGATATTATCTTGCTATATTTAAGAAAAGCATTTGATACAGTTCTACCTAAAAATTATTAGTTAAATTGGAAATGTGTGAATGGAAAGGTGGTCAAGGAACAGGTGAAAAGGTAAACCACAATGGGTCATGCTGAAAGGTGACCTGTCAGGCTGTAGAAAGGTTATTAGTGAAGTTCAAGGATTGGTCTTGGGAATAATGTTAAAATTTTCTTTACTGACCTTAGCACAAGATGTGGGTGTGTGCTAATGAAATCTGTGGTTCATGCAAAGTTGGGAAGTATTTCAGTATTTCCAGTACTGAGGAGGACGGGACTATGATAGAAGATTTGGATGATCTTGAAAACTGAAGTAATAGAAGTCAAATAAAATGTAATAGTGCAAACTCATGTACTTAGGGATTAATTACAATTTTTGCTATAAGATAGATATCTAACAGTGGGAAGCCAAGTAAGACCGGATTATGAGATGCCACTATGATGCAGTAGTGAAAAAGACTAATGTGATTCTAAAATGCATCTGGCAAAGTATTTCCATTAGACATAGGGATGAGTTCTTATCTTTTCCAAAGGCTCTGTTGAAGCCATGTCTGAAATACTTCTGGTCTCCCATATTTAACAAAGACTGACTTCAAACTAAGGCTATGTCTAGCCTGCAGGCTTCTTTCGGAAGAACCTTTTTTCGGAAGAGATCTTCCAAAACAACTTCTTCGAAAGAAAGCATCCACACACAAAAGCGAATCAAAAAAGTGATCTGCTTTTTCGAAAGATAGCATCCATACTGAATGGACGCTATATCGCATTGAAGCTGTGACTACTATGGACGGAGTGGCTACAAGGGCACCTGTGCTTTTTCATCTTTCCTCTTCTTTCGAAAGAACTCCCTCTTCCTGTCTACATATGCCTTTTTCCAAAAGAGCTCTTTTGGAAAAAGGCTTCTTCCTTGTAGAAAGAGGATTACCAACGCCAGAAAAACCTCTCTGTTCTTTCAATTTACTATCAGAAGAATGCGATTGCAGTGTGGATGTAACTCAGGTTTTGTCGGAAAAACAGACTTTTTCCTACAAAACTCTGTAGTGTAGACATACCCTGAAGCAGGTACAGAGAAGAGCTATTAAGGTGACTAGAGGAATAGGCAATTTACCTTGGAAGAGGGAATTCAAGAGCTTGGCTTGTTTAGCCTAACAAAATGAAGGCTGACGGGAAATGTATTTGAGAAAGCAATCATATCAGAGGGATAAACACTAGGGAGTGAGACTAGTTATTTAAAACTAAGCCCTGGTACTGGCATGAGAACGAATGGATACAATGTGGTCACCCACAAGTTTAGGTTTGAAATTAAATGAAGTCTTTAACTATGAGAGGATGGAAGTTCAGGAGCAGCCTTTCAAGGGGAGCAGCGGGGTCAAAGAACCTAATTTATTTTAAAAGAGGGCATGTGGTCTATTTGCAACTGCTGTTACCAAATAGCTCCAATTGGCAGAGATGGGACACTAGCTGGAGCAGGCTGTGAGTTACTATAGAGAATTCTTTCCCAGATCTGTGTATGGTAAATCTTGCTTGTATGTTCAGGGTCTAACTCAAAGGTGGCAATAAAATGGCAGCGGTTCACCAGGGTTAGCCCCTAGTGGGTTCACTGCCACTATATTTACCTACTCCTCTGCAGCACTATGAGCTGCAGCAATCACAGCTTCCACTGGCCAGAAACAGCAATCGCAGCCAACAAGAGCTGTGATCCCCATATTGAGGAGGTGCAGGTAAATACAGCGGTATGGTGGCACACAAAGGGCTAACCCTGGCAGACAGATCTAGCCCATGGGCTGATATTTGCCCATCCTGATCTAACTGAATGCCATATTTTTCCAACCAGAAAGTAAACCTCCAGATAGATTGGCAGAAAGGATTTTCCCCCTCCCTCTGCAGGGTGGGTCATTGGTCAATTGCTGCTCTGTAATGGTGAATTCTCTTCAACTTGAAGTCTTTATATCAAAATTTGAGGGCTTCAATAACTCAGCCAGAGGTTAGGGGCCGATTGCAGGAATGGATGACTGAGACTGTGGCCTACAATATTCAGGAAATAAGACAAATGATCATGATGGTCTCTTCTGGCTGTGAAGTCCATGGCTGTGTCTAGACTGGCTGTGTCTAGACTGGCTTTGCGCAAGAGGGTTTTTCTTGCGCAAGAAGGGGCAGTGTAGACAGCTCCGTCTTGCGCAAGAGCCTCTTCTGTAAAAATGGCGGCTCATTAGTTATGCAAATAAGGCTCAGCAATATTCCACGCTGAGCCTCATTTGCATAGCTCTGGCACAAGATCGCACCAGTCTAGACACAGCCCATGAGTCTACTTCCTGAAGTTGTTTCCTCAGGCCAGCAAAGCTTCTCAGTCAAGCTCCTACAGGAATCTCTCTTCCTCCCTTATATCCCCTGGCCTGGCTTGAGTTAGTCACATGACTTCCTTTATTATTACTCATCCTCCCTCACTATGAGCTACACTTGTCATACATGGGCCTGCAGATTGCTCCCCTTAAGATACCTACCCACCCTATAGCAATGTCATAAGAATAAAAGGGACCCTAGAAACCTGTCATTGTTAATATATGTGATGTGACATTTTTAATCAGTATATACAAGGAAATGAAGTTAAGTCACCATAACAAGTAAATCACCAGGTTAAACAGAAAACTACTTGTTTAATCCTTGATGGATACATCCACATGTTCAATCTTTATAATTAAGTGGTTTTAGCAATGAACAACCCTCAAACATTTGACAAAACAGAACAGATAAGTTCTGAAGAAGTCTGGTTACTTTTTCAGTAGTACATGTGTGATCTCAAGCTGCTTAAATGCTGTGGTGTCACAAACACAGAACTGCGATGACTCTGGTGACAAATAACACATGAACATGAATGAAACTACCACTTTCATGACTGTGATATCATACTCATCCATAGGAAAGTGACTATTTCATAGCAGGGTGGATCAAAACACACTAAGAAACTGATAGTTTATTTCAGCAGGGTCCACAGGGAGAGAGACAAAACATCTAATTGCACACATTGGGTCCTGTGCTTCTGGAAAGCAGTAGGCTGAATATTCTCCCCATCTAGAGGAAAAGGGCAACAGCCAGTCTAATTGCTCACCTGATTGACTTACTACAGCTTTCAGTCTAACCCCTTGACTTCCAGGGCAACTCAGAGTCTGATTTAGCCATTCTCCTCAGCGTAACAGGAGGAATGGAAGGGGAAACAAATATCTTAGTCTCTGATGACCTCTCTGGACAAGGAGGCAACCAGACTCAATTTCCTAACTCAGTCTCTTCTTCCCCTTCTAGCAAGGGTTTACTTCCTTCTGGCTTCAGGGTCCCAAAAGGGCTGCTCCCCAGGCAGGACTCTCTCTGCCCCTCACTTCTCTACCTGTAGAATTCCCTTCTGGTGCCTGACCACATTTCTACTGTTTCTGCTCTCCAGCAGCACATCCTCTTCCCACAGCTTCTGGAACACTCCTGAACGGAGTGAAGGGGAAGCTTTTAACCAGTCCTTGATTGGCTCAGGATATACCAATCAACCTGTCTCCACTGATTACTGCTGTTTGATTGACACCAGGTACCTTAATTAATCTGGGGTAGACCTTGTTTGAGAAACAGGGCCTTGTTTAACCTGGAGCTAATACACCTGCATTCTATTACTTTCTTGTAGCCATCAACTATTGTGACCCTGTCACAGTAGTTATTGTGGATTCACATACCAGCTTGCAATAAGCTAAATGTCCATGTAGACAAACGTATTGTTTGATTCTAAATAATTCCTAGCACTCCATTGAGTTTACACCCTTCAATATCTTGCAGATTGTAAAACTCTCTGTACTTTAGTGGGGTGTTAGCCCTTTTACAATTTTTCATTTTTCTTCAGCCCCTTGAAAGCTTTGCTCATTTTTGTGGTTTTTCCTCTGAACTCCCTCATTTTGTCTATGTCATTATGGTAGTGTGATTTCCAGAACTGAACCCAATGCAGTAGGTATACTCACACCAATGTTTTAAAGTCTTATTGTGACTGAGCCAAACCCCACTGGATTCAATGGAAATATTCCCATTTGTTTAAATGGAAACTGGATCAGATTCTTAAAGAATAAATCTTTGTGAATCAGGACTTCTTTGTTCTCTACTCTCTTGTCCTAAAGGTTCAGAAAAGTCCAACAAAATGATTAGGGGTTAGGAAGGAGAGTCCCATATGAAAAAAGATTTAAAAGACTTGGATTTTTCAGTTTAGAAAAGAGGAGACTAAGGGTGGGGGGATATGATAGAGGTCTATAAAATCATGACTGGTGTGGAAAAAGAGAATAAGGAAAATTATTTACTTATTCCCACAATATAAGAACTAGGGGTCACCAAAATAAATAGGCAGCAAGTTTAAAACAAATAAAAGGAAGTTTTTCTTCACTCAGTGCACCAGTCAACCTGAGAAACTTCTTGCCAGAGGATGCTGTGAAGACTAGGACTTCAACAGGGTTCAAAAAAAAAAAAAAGATAGATTCATGGAAGTTAGGTCCATCAATGTCTATTAGCCAGGATGGGTAAAAATGGTGTCCCTAGCCTCTGTTTCTCTGGAAATGGATGACAGGAGAGAGATCATGTGATGATTGCCTGTTATGTTTCCTCCCTCTGGGGCATATGGTATTGGCCACTGTCAGCAGACAGGATACTGGGCTAGACGGACGTTTGGTCTGACCCAGTATGGCTATTCTTATTTTCTTAACCATTGACTCATTATGAAACAAATATGGAATGGCACAATAGATAGCAGTTAAACAGGTTACTTTTAGGCAACCAGTGAACTTTAATTTTGTGAATATAAAATAAGCCTTAATTTAGATGTATACATTTGTAAAAATGTAAGCTTTGTTTATATGGATATCAGAATTTTACTTGAATACATAATTGTGAATAAAAGCATGAGTACAACCACTACTTGATTGATTCCTGTAATAATGCATTACATAGAAAATAATCTTTAAAATAAGCACACAAGTATGCCGCTCATAAAACAGAAAGATAAAATAAATCCATAGACCATTAAATACATGTATCATCAAAGCTGTGGCATTTTGAGGTATTGTGGATTTTACTTTGTTTGCTACAATTAGTTACTTAATACAAGATGACACCTTAGTGAATTACATGTTAAACTTCCATTCAGAAATCAAATAAATTTCCAGAAAATATTAATAGTTTGCTACATTATCAGAATTCTTCAATGCTGACAAAGACAAAACATTCATGCGAGTTGGGTCAACCCCATTGTTAGGGGGCAAGGCCACCAGTCCTGCCCATCTGCCCAAAGTCTCAGCCCTGCAAAGTGTAGTCCCAAAGCTGCTGGTCCCCCCATGAAAAGAAAGCCCTGAGGGATCTCCTGGACTGGAGGAGACCAGGCTCAAATCCCCTTCCCTCCCCCACAGCTAACTGAGCCTCTCGCCACAGCACCATGGAGCATCTGTTCCACTGGCGTCTGAGCATTGGGATGAGCCCAGTGCCTAGCTGAGCCAGCAACCTCCCTGAGCACTGTGCTGGCCCCCATCCCACCACAGTTGGATGGCCCCAGCACTGTACTCCGCTGACAACTCAGTGCCAGCTCCTTCTGCCCTGCATCTGGATGGCTCTTCGTGTCATTCCTCATTCTCCTGTCCCCAGGAGAAAGGACACAGTGAGCAGTAGGGATTGTCAGGGAGGGGAAGGAGGCAGTGGGGTTCTTGGGGAAGGCCTTCCCTGACCTATTATACCCGCTACCCATTCAAACATTAGTAACTGAAATGCAAAGTAAGCAAAAAATGTCAACCTTTCTTATCTACACAGGTCTAAAGGTTTGAGTATCTACAAACAAGACAGGAACTGTTCTGTTATAACCAATGTTAATATGAAGTCCCTGTTTTAAGGGTAGCAAGAAGACATTCTACAAATATATTAGATGCAAGAGGAAGACCAAGGACAGGGTAGGGCCATTTCTCAGTGAAGAGGGAGAAACAATAGCAGAAAACTTGGAAATGGCAGAGGTGCGTAACGACTTCTTTGTTTCAGTTTTTGTCAAGAAGATTGATGGTGACAGGATGCCTAACATCATGAAAATTAATAGAAATGGGGTAGGTTTATAAGTTAAAATAAAAAAGGAACAAGTTAAAAATCACTTTTAAAAGTTAGATGTCTTCAAGTCAGCAGAGCCCGATGAAATGCATCCTAGAATACTCAAGGAGCTGATAGAGAAGGTATCTGTGCCTTTAGCTATCATCTTTGAAAAGTCATGGAAGACAGGAGAGATACCAAGACTGGAAAGGGACAAATATAGTGTCTATAAAAAGGGAAATATAGTGTCTATAAAAAGGGAAATAAGAACAACCCAGGAAACTACAGACCAGTCAGTTTAACTTCTGTGCCAGGGAAGATAATGGAGCAAACATCTGGAAGAAAATAAGATGATAGGTAACAACCAGCATTGATTTGTAAAGAACAAAACATGTCAAACTAATCTAATATCTTTTTTTGGTATGATATCAAGTCTTGTGGATAAGGAAGAAGAGGTGGATGTGGTATACCTAGACTTTAGTAAAGCATTTAATATGGTCTCGCATGACCTTCTTATAATAAACTAGGGAAATACAAGCTAAAGGGGCTACTAGAAGGCGGGTGCATAACTGGCTGGATAACCATTCTCAGAGAGTAGTTATTAATGGTTCACAGTTATGCTGGAAGGGCATAACAAATGGGGTTCTGAAGGGTTCTGTTTTGTGACCGGTTCTGTTCAATATCTTCATCAATTATTTAGATGATGCATAGAGAGTACGCTTATTAAGTTTGCAGATGATGTCAAGCTGGGAGGGGCTGCAAGTGCTTTGGAGGATAGGGTCATCATTCAAAATAATCTGAACAAAGTAGAGAAATGGTCTGGGGTAAATAGGATAATGTTTAATAAGGACAAATGCAAAGTATTCCACTTAGAAAGAAACAATCAGTTTCACACATATAGAATGGGAAGTGACTGTCTAGGGAGGAGTACTGCAGAAAGGGATCTAGGGGTCATAGTAGACTACAAGCTAAATATGAGTCAACAGTGTGACACTGTTGCAGAAAAAGCAAACATGATTCTGGGATGCATTAACAGGAGTGTTGTGAGCAAAACACAAGAAGTCATTCTTCTACTCTACTCTGCACTGATTGGGCCTCAGTTGGAATATTGTGTTCAGTTCTGGGCAGCACATTTTAAGAAACATTCCTCATCTTACATACACACTATCAGGTGAAGAGTCATACCTGAAACAGAAGGAAACACATTTCCTCTCAGGCTCCCATGTGTCTCTCTTGTACATGTCCTCCAGTAATCACTTGGCAACTGATGGATTCTAAGCCTCATTGATTATCTCCACCCCCTCGTTAGCAGTGATTAACTACTTGAACTGTTCAAACGCTGTATCTGATCAGAGACCCAAGATCCCCATCACACAGTCTTCTCAGAGAGATGAGCAAATGAACCTTATTCAGTGGCCCAAAAGTCTAGCAACACTTACCTGGTTAATAAATCAGCTGATGATGCACACACCAAACTAGAGTCTAGTTCAGTTTTTCACAGTTGTATGAGTGTCAGTGACCAAGATATGGGCTGTCAGGGTACATCTAGACTACATGGCTCCATCAACAGAGCCATGTAAACTAGTTTACCCGGCATAGTCAATGAAGCGGGGATTTAAATAAACCCCGCTTCATTAAAATAAAAATGGCCACCACACTGTGCCGATGATCAGCTGACCCAGCACAGCGCGGCAGTCTAGACGCGGCGTGGTCGACAAGGGAAGCCTTTGCTGACCGCTCCGGTATGCCTCGTGAAATGGATGCAAAGGATGCAGGACTCCATGGAGAGGAGGCTGGAGGCAGAGGCCGAGTGGTGCCGGCAGTTGCTGGCTGAATTCGCCCAGCAGCGCAGGGACATCTGCGCAGCAATCAGGGAGGCCATGGCATTCCTTGGTCCTGTGCCTGGTCCTGCCCCTCCTCCTCAGCCTGCCCCCCCCCCAGATCCTGCCCCCTCCTCAGCCCCTGCCATCCCCGACCCAGGTACAGCCCCACCTCCTGCCCAGCCCCCTGCTGTCCTAGCCCGCACGTGCAGCCAGGTGCAAGAAGGCCTCAGCAGCCAAAGTGCCAGGGGCTCTTCCTCCCGGCAGCCCCCTCAGCCCTGAGCCTCCCTCTCCCCTTCCAAGTTGACATTCCCCCTTCCCACCTGGGAGAGTCACTGAGGGAAGCACTTTAGTTTGCTTACAAACACTTTATTTGGTTTGAACAGAAGTTTTATATTGTCTCTGAACAAAAGAGTATTTTATTTTCTCTGAACAAAAGAGTTTTATATGTTAGTTTTTCAATGAAGGAACAGTGCAATAAACAGTTCAAATGTTTTCACCAACCCGTCTCTGTTCTCAGTGTGTGAATGGGTTTTCAGGAGGAAGGCACGGGGGGCATGGGACAATCCCCCACAGTTGGAAGACCCTGGGGAAACTCATTGGCTTCCATGGGAGAATTGCTCGCTCAGGGCTTCTCGAATGTGCAAGCCCAGCTGGTGGGCTTGCCGAAAGGCAGCTGTCCGGGGCTGCTCAAAGTGTCCCCCCCTCCACATCAGCCCGTGTCCCCCACGCAGGGAGGAAGGCCTCCCCTTTCCTCTCTACCAGGTTGTACAGCACACAGCATGCTGCAGCCACATCGGGGATGTTGTGTTCCCCCGTGTCCAGACGCGTGAGCAGGCATCTAAACCTGCCCTTCAGACGGCCGAAGGTGCACTCCACCTGGAGGTGAGCCCTATTGAGGCGGGAACTGAACAGTTCCCTGCTCACATCCAGGTGGCTGGTGTAGGGCTTCATGAGCCAGGGCATGAGAGGGTAGGCCACACTATCCATGATGCACGTAGGCATCTGCACATCCCTGACTGCCAGGTTCCTCTCTGGAAAGAATGTCCCAGCCTGCAGCCTGAGGTACAGGTATGAGTTCCTGAACACACGGGCATCATGTGCCAGGCCTGACCACCCGACACAAATGTCGATGAACTGTCCCCTGTGGTCGACCAGGGCCTGCAGCACCATGGCGAAGTAGCCCTTCCTGTTGATGTACTGTGCTGCTCGATGGGGTGGGGCGCGGATGGGGATGTGGGTCCCATTGAGTGCTCCACCGCAGTTTGGGAACCCCAGCCCCGCAAATCGGCCAGGATGGTCTGCAGGTCTCCGAGGCGGACGGTCCTGTGAAGCAGCTCGGAATTGATGGCCATCACCACCTACAGAAAGGGACAAATAGAAACACACAGACAGGACATTAGAGAGGTTGGCTCAGCTGCTGAGGGGTGCTCCCTCCTTCCCCCTCAGACCCCAACAGCCCCCCCAGACAATCCCTCCGCCCCCCCCCCCCGCACCATGGCAGGGTGAGGCTGAGAGGGCTTCTACCTCTGCCACCCCATCCCCAATTCCCTGTGTCTGGTCCTGACTGCCCCCCTGGAGTGTCCCCTGAGAGTGACTTACCTCCATCAAGATGGCCCTGACGGTAGACTTCCCCACGCCAAACTGATGCCCCACAGAGCAGTAGCTGTCGGGGGGGGCAGCTTCCACAGTGCAATGGCGACGCGCTTCTCCAGGGGGATGGCAGGCTGCAAGTGGGTGTCCTGGCATTGCAGGGCAGGGGCAAGCCAGACACAGAGCTCCTGGAAGGTGGCCTTCTGCATCCGGAAGTTCCGGAGTCACTGGTCGTCGTCCCACTGCTGCAGCACTAGCCGGTCCCACCAGTCTGAACTGGTGTCCAGCCTCCAAACTTGCCTCTCCAGGAATAAGTTGGGAGGCAAGAGCAGCAGGGCTGCAGCCTGAGCGAGGGGCTCAAAGCTGGGCTCAGAATCCAGTTCTGCCGCCAAGGTCATCATGCTCTCCTAAGCATGCAGCAGAGCTTCCATCAGCACAGTGTGAGGCCATCGCCTGCCCAGGGGCAGCTCAGGCTCCATGGCTAAAAAAAGCCAAATTAACACACAAAAAAGAGAACAAAAGAAACAAACAAACAGACCAAAATACAAACAAAGAAACAAAAAAACCAAAAAAACCAAAACCCAAACAAACAAGCAGACAAACACACAAGCAAACACACAAACAGACAGACAAACAGACAAACCAGAAAATAAGCAGCTGTGGTGTCCAACAAAGCAGGGCAACCAGAGCCAGAAAAACTGCAGCAGCTTTGCTTTCCCTGTATAAGGTAGGCAAGCCAGAAGCAGGAGCAGAGCTATGGCTGTCCAGGAGTATCCCTTTAAGCAGAGGGACAAAATCAATGCTAGAAATGCCAAAGCAAGTGTGGCCTTTAGCATATTACAAATGTAAGGGAGCACAGAGGTATCAGTCAGCAAACAAAACTGCACAATCCCAGAAAAGAGGCAATTCATGCCCAAGGATATTCTTTTTAAATGGTTACTAAATTATTAAGAGATGTTTAAGATATCTCACATGCACTGTGCAAAACTAACACCATAGTCTTTTTTCTCACAGGTTTTGTTTTGCTCTTCAGCTCTCTCCTGATATTTTACGAAGTCTGTTTCAATTTCCTACTTTTTGTTGGTTTTTTTGTGTGTGTTCTTTTTTTGTGTAAACTGCAAATGTGCTCAGCCCTTTAGGCTAATTTTCAACAGCTGTCTCAAAACAATTTCAGTTGCTGGATTTTTTTGCCAGATATGTTACTGCCCCTAAAATTTTTACAATCCTCTGTGAAGCTGTTGAAATTGATGAGCAGTTCTGTTGCACATTTTGTAGAGGGTGCCAAGCTCTTCAATTTGAGACTACAGGCGAAGCCAAAGATACAGGAAATGACTGTTCATGATCTTATGTTTGCTGATGACTGTTCTCTGAATAACAAATCTGAGTGTGATATGCACTGCAGTATAAATTATTTGTGTTCAGCTTGTGACAACTTTAGTCTCACAAGCGACATCAAGATCCCAAAAGTACCAGCCTGCATTAGGAAAGCCATATATAGAGCCTACTATCACACAGAATAGATAAACCCTCCAGGCAGTGGACAAGTTCATCTACCTTGCCAGTACACATCAAGGACAAAATCAATGCTAGAAATGCCAAAGCAAGTGTGGCCTTTAGCATATTACAAATGAAAGGGAGCACAGAGGTATCAGTCAGCAAACAAAACTGAATGTCTACAAAGCCATGATCCTATCAACTCCAATGTATGCCTGTGAAACCTTGATGGTGTACAGAAGTCATGCTATGAAGCTGAATCACTTTCAAATGCTTGTGGAGACTGGTGAGGATAAGATGATAAAACAGGTTTCCAGATACTGAGGTTCTCAGACAGGAGGGCATTCCAAGCATCCACACTCTGTTGATGAAATCACAGATGAGACAGACCTGCCTTGACACCAAAATGTCAATGGATGACTGCCAAAGAAGATATTTTACAATGAGCTAAAGTAGGAAAAATGTGGTATTGCAACATTAACCCAGAGTGTTGGGAAGATCTTATTCGTTATCATTCTACGTGGCAAAGCATCATCCATATTGGAACAACAACTTATGAGCAGAGAACTGCTGAAGCAGAGCAGAAGAGCCAGCAGCATAAACCTCATAGCAGCACATCCACTAGTAATCAAGGAACCTGTAGTGGCATCTCCTGTTCAGTGTGCCACAGACTGTTTAAAGCTCAAATTGTCCTGACCAGTTACTCACATGTTCACAGAAACCAAACCAACCCTTGATGTCATAATCATCTTTGAACCTAATGAATGAACAACAAAAAGAGGGTGATAAGCCCTAAGAGGTTTCATCACTATGATATTTATTCTACTCAGTGTTGCTGTACGCAAATGAACATCCTTTAAAATCAGCTGAAATGTAAAGACTTATGTATTATTTGTCAAGTATCAAATGGAATCTATTGAGATCTGATTTTGTTCCTTGACTTTTGTCAAGAGCATAAAATTAATGTGAAAAATTTCAACCAGTTCTCGTTTGGATTTATTCTATGTTTCACTTTCTGTTCAAGGATAACAAAGTGCTTTCACATCATTCACTAAGATTCACTTCTAAGGCAGAAATTATTTCTGTTTTATAAGTGGAGACTGAGTCCAAGGGACATCAAGTGAGTTGCCCAAGGTTATACAGGAAAATCTCTGTCAGTGCTAGGATTCTAACTCCAGTCCCATTACTCAGTTCTATGCCTTTACCTTGATAGCACCTTCCCTCTGCATGGAGGTGGTGGAGCTTCTACAGACGAGCTGAGTACACTTATGTTTGATTTACATTTATAGCACTTTTGGAAATTTTCACACACCATTTCATGTTTATATCAAACAGATGTAGTGCGGGTTGTCACAGATCTCATTGAATCAGAATTAGTTTCTCTATCTTCTTCATGAAGCACTTTTAAATGTGACAATTTAAAATGCATCCTTTGGATTGAATTAAGTATGCTACAATAGAAATACATGATCTGGAAATCAACAATTTTTTTGGTTGAAAGGTCGAGCAAGCAAGATAGAAATCAAGTTGTTAATCATGTAAATGTTACAAGTGATAATTAAAACTAATAAGAAGAAAGATTATGTGTAAGGAATATAGCAACTCAAAAAGTTCCTTCCATCTGCTATTCAGCAAGATTTTTGTTTGTAAACCAGAGAATAAATGAGGTTTATATAAAGATGAAAAGATTCTTTATGTATGTTGTGAGCCAAACTACTCATAATCTGAGCCTTATATCAAAATTACAAAGAAACAGATACCCGTAATCTAAACTAATTTTCTCAGAGTTCTTGGGAGTAGGCATTAGTTGTCATAATTAAGTAAACTCCTCTCTGATGTTTTCTTTGAACAAGACTCAGAAATGCTAATTAAGAAGAAGAAAGATTTTGGTAAAATTTGTTTAAAGGTTTACCACCTAATCTTTTTTAAATTGTGTGCCTGGGCACAAGTCATATAACCCCCTGTGTTTCAGTATCTCCATTTGCACAACACTGATACTTATACTGTTCCTCCTCACTTTTTCCTACAAGGGTTTAGTCTGAGTATTATAATCACAGCTGGATAGAACATTCTCAAGGGATTACAAATAATAATCTACATCCATGGATGGTGGCATGTGTGTTATAAAATTTGAAATGGCTTGAAATTATACCACTTCACAACATAATCTGCCTCTATTCAGATACCCTGAAGTGCATTAAGCAAGCAATAAGTTCAGGTCTTCCACCATGGACCCAACCTTCTGAGAGGCATCTAAGAGTAGAATGTAGGGCCAACTGCAATTGGTGCTTCCTCTTCCATCACAGATCAGAGGTCCAAAAAGCAGTTAGGCTATGTCTACACTGCCATTTTGGGGAAGATGGGGTTTCAGAAAAAGATATGCAAATTGTGATCCGCATGGAGCCAAAAGTTGGAAAAACCTTCTCTTTCAGAACATCCCTTATTCCTCATAAAATGAGGAATACAGGGATGCCGAAAGAATGCTCCCACTTTTCTGGAAACTGTTCTGAAAAAGCAGATGTGTTCCCTGGATTCAGCAG